>CM060927.1:70136697-70864197 GCA_030737875.1 Allium sativum
AACCTAGTCAAGTTAACATAGTAGCCATTTCCAACATTAGTTAAAACTTCAGCAGCATCATTAAAATTTCCAAAAACAAAAAAAGACACTGTTAAGGGAACCAACATCGGCTACTTAGAAACACAAACACAATATATCAAATAAGTACCTTACGGCTGTTTGAAGGGACCATGGAGAGCGAGAAGTGAGTCAGCAGTACTGGTTTTGTTGAGGTTATCTTGTTGAAGATAATCTTCAAGATCTGATGCTCCTTTGCGGCCTTTAACTGCTTAATACTTATGTTTTCAAAATCTGGTGCCCTAATTGCATTTGCTGATTAATTTCTTTTCTTATTTTCCTATTTCGGGAAGAAAAAATAAGCTCAAATTCAATTTAATTGGAGTGCAGTGCACAAGTAGCATGGCCAAGAATCTAACCGGAAATAGCGAGCAAAGCTGATTCGGGTTTTATGTTTTGTTGATTAGAGAAGTGAGGGGAATACTGCTTTTTGGGATGTCGTCCGAGGATGAGAAATTGCTTCTGGGAATCTAGAGAGGGCGGATTTTTTTATGGGCTAAGTTCAGCTAATTATGCTTTTATAGTAAAATAGTAAGGAAATGGAATACCGTGGAAAATGGTGGAAATTCCGTGTTTTTTTCATCAATTGTCGGATGGAATTCCTTCTGAATTTCTTTTTTGGGTAAAATCACGGAAGTCGGATAGTTAGGAAATGATTGGATGGAAAATGTCGGAAAGCCGGGAACGGGGAAAAAAAAAATCCAGCCCTACCAATGACAATGCAAATGCATAACTCTCAACATTTTTGTGGCAAAATTGCTAAAGGTGACACAGCTCAAGAAAAGGGCGACATCTCGCCACTCACATTTGCGCACAAGAGCAGTACATAAGCCATTTGCTCCTTGGGATCAAAAGTGCATCACCCATTCAAATTTGAGTTTTCCCGCTTAATCCGAGGTGCTTGTGAAATTTTGAAAATTTTCGCCAAAATCCAGAATTCAGCTGCTCAAATCATAGTTTTCCCTCGAAGGCACGTCAGCAATCCACACGTAACAAATAAATGCGATGGATCAATGATACATGACGTGATTCAATTGTGGAAACTGAAATAGCGGAAGAATAATTTTGGCGATCCGTGTTCATCTCTATACTATAAATAGAAAAGACACTAGCAGGAAGGAGATCTTCTTTGGATTTTACATTTTTGGATGCACAAAATGAAAACTCTGTACTCTTTGCCATTATATGTTTATATTAAGAATTAGAGCTGTTATGGTAACAGTAAATTTACCATTATCATACCATTACCAGTCGATCGGTAATCATTTTTGATTGAAGTCAGTATACCAGTTAAATTGGTATGGTAACGGTAAATTTATCATTTTTAACGGTAAATTATCTGTAACTTTTCTTCATTACCAACGGTAACGGTAATTTTAATAGTCGATTTAAAACATATGTATATTCTTCAAACATGCTTTATAACGTGCATTTAGAACCAAATAAATGATTGAATTTAGTTCAATAATAAGGTGAAATAATTCCAAATACACTTATTTTGTTTCTCATTTGTGTTTTTTATTAACTAACATTGCATAAAGTACAATAAAGATGCACTGTGTACAAAAAACATATCAAAATACAAACTTTGATGGACAAATGGTACTTTACTAGTACCAGTGTAACAGTAACCAGATTATCGGTATACCAGTTGATCGGTAACGGTAAGCAATTTTGACTTACCAGTAAAAACGGTACGGCAACGGCATTTGACAAATGGTAACGGTAACCATTATCATAACAACCCTATTAAGCATATAAAAGAGAGAGTGATATTTTGTCCATGGATGTAACATTACTTATCATCCAAACCACGTAAATTCTTTGTATTCATTTACTATTTTCAGCACTTTATTGTTTTTTCTTCCATTGGCTCGAATTTTTAGATAGTGAATTGATTCGGTGCACTTTGCAATACGATATAGTTATTCTTCCTTGAGGCAGCATTAATATCACTTATTGTTGATTCATAATTACGAAAGCACCCAGCGTCTTGATTACTTAATACAAATACTTTGTTTGTGAGACAAAAAATTCACTAACACTTAAGTACATGCATACATGTACATTTTTGTGTGAGTATTCATCTATTTTTTTCCCCTTGTTTTCCTTTTTTTTCCTCTTTTTTTTTGTTTTTGTTTTTTGTTTTTTTTTGCAGATGTACAACTTAGCATATGACAAGGCAATGGAAATGCTCCAAAAAAACCGCATTGTACTGGAGCAAGTTGTGGAACAATTACTGACATATGAAAACTTAACTGGACAAGTGAGTATATGTATATATACATACACGTATGTATGTGTGTGCACGTGTGTGTATACACGCACATGTATGCATATACTTTGAACATTCCTTTATTAATTTGCATGTGCCAAGATAACAGTAAGTGCAAATGCATACATATATTCTATTTCGTTATGGCCTTTATAGATTAACACATAGCAGACAGGATAAAATAGACAGATTAGACATTGTTTTCACCATTAGTTCTAATAACATATTCTTTCATTTATCACATCTGTAGGATTGGTATTTACTACAGCTTAGTTAGACCCTCCATTTTTTTCCACATCTTCTGTTTGGTTGGGCATTAGCAATTATAATTCACAGGGACAAAAAAACAGAAATGCCATTATTCCTGCTTGTTTTTGATGTTTACTCATGACATATACATTACAATTCAATAGAAGTATCAATGACTTGTTTGTTGTCGTCCTCTTATGACCATCTTTTCAGTGGTATAGGCCATCGAATGTTGGAATATTGACCTATTGTGCAGCCTATATCTTTACCTGTAGTTCCTAAGTATTGATCAACATAATTTCCCATGATACATCTGTTTGTTCACTTAAAGCGGCCTCCTGTCCAAAAGTATTTAGGAAAAATCTCTCCTTGGTTGATTAGCCTTGATAAATTCTGCTTAGCCTGTCAAATAATAAAATGATACTTTGGGTCATTTAGCACTGCATTGAGTTTTTTCTATTTAATTATAATAGCAACAATTGATCTAAAATAAATAATGCCAATTAATAAGTTTCCACCTAAAATGCTAGATGTCAACTGTTGATATTTGTTATAATTGTATTCTAAGAGCTGTGATTCAATTCAAGTTCACTCGTATTTTCTGATATAATGATTTGGTTAAAGTAATCAATGCAAGATGCCTGAATTAGGCACTGGGGCACTTGAAATTTGGATGTGAAACTCTCAGCCCAATTTGGGACACGCTAATAACCATAACCAAAGGAATATAATATCATATCAAAGTTATTATGTGATAGTGACACCAAGAGTTGATTTCTTATTCTGACGATTCTAAATTCTCAACAAAGGACTATAGCAAGCAAGTTGCTTTGTTAGGTACAAATGTGCAGTAAATATTAAGGCACTAATGTGTGGTACATTCTGGTTCTTTTCACAAAGCAATACATTTTCCGATTTTGAATTAAAATTTATGACCCTTATTTACAAATGGTTTGATTTTTTTCCGATGCGTTTCGAAGTTTCAATGAGATTTGTTTTTCTTCTTCTTTTTCAGGATTTGCTGAAAATTCTGGAGGAATATGGTGGGATTCTAGAGAAGGAACCTTTTAGTTTGTTAGAACACCATCAAAGAGAGGTTATTCTTTGAAACTCTAATATAATTATGGACACACACACACATATTGTAATAATAATAGTAACGACATATACTTCCCAAAATTTAATTACGTCTAGATGCTCGACTTGTTTGTTGTTCATATGACATAGCATTCTTTTCTCTTATTATCATTAATAAATCGCGAACTTGCAACAAGACCTGAAAGTAACACAGTACCACACAATATTTGACTGAGCATACGTGCTATTAATTCTTAAATTAGGAACAAGTATGGCCTTTTTATATATGTTAGATCCTAGCAAAATGAATATTCATGATAGAACATGGACGATCGGTTGGACTGTTCGAAGAATTTCAAATAACGCTTTGAATATAATTGCAGCTTACTACCACTGGAAGCTCGACGGATGACAAGAAGAATGCATCCGTAATAGAACTTTTAGACGCGATGACTTGATGTAAGCTAGTAAAAAAGCCTGATTTCATGCTAGTAGATGCTTACTGTGCAGTATTTATCGTCAAATGATTTCTTCTCTATTTTGATTTTAAGAGAAGATTTTGTAGATCAGTAATCAGCTGGATATGTATATGTAAATGTAAATTCAAAATGTAAATTTTGAATCAGTTTGGTCAGTGTAGTTCATTGTCTTATAACCGGATGCTAGGATATTGTAATCTTGTTATGGGGGCAAATGTACATTGGAGTTGGTTTATATGGCTTTCAATGATAGCAAATCGCAAATTGACTAAATTTGTCATAAGTTTTTTTTTTTTTTTTTTTTTTTGAAATTTATTTTCTTATTCAGGGACATTAGAAGTAATTATGTGTTTTGACTCACTAAAGTCACTATACTGTGATATTGTGACTTGTTGTATATAAAGCTACTATGGTAATGGTTAACGTTACTATTTAACAAACTGCTTACTTAATTTTCAAATATTTGGTTTTTAATTCAATGAATCTTTTTGTGTCTCCGTTATTTCTCCGCTACACCTTTTTGCACCTCCGCCACTATAGAACCGCTAAACGTTCTAACTGCACATGGCGTTTGGTACTTAGATGACTATTAAATCAGTGTACAAAAGCAAATGGCCGTAGATGGTTGTCTTTCCATTCCTTCCATTCAAACATTCAATTTTTATTTTCCATCATAGTGGGCTTGTGAAGTCTAGTGATTTACACTATATTCAACCTAGTAATTAAATCAAATTATATTTTATTTAAGCTTACGGTACATTTATCAATTAATCATATTCATTAATTTAGTTAAGTGTTTATTTGAATATACCATATATGTATCCAATGATGTAATGTGATAATGAATTATACGTGTATACTTAAACATGCAAATATTGAGATTTAGATGCAGGGCCGACCCTATACCTTTGCTTGCCCTAGGCAAAATCAAATTTGTAAAAGAGTAGAAAATATCTCATATTGTGAGAACATGAAGCTGCCGAGCTTTGAACCTGCGCTCATCCAGCTTACCATTGTTGCATCTGCCATTCGACCAACACTTCAGCAGCATGTTGCCCCACCTCTTTATATATGCGTATTTTCAAATACACACATGTCATATTGCTAATGCTACCCCTTCCACCAAGGTACTGTCTTAGGCGGCGGTTTTGCCCGCCTATCCCTTGGGCCAGGCCTATTTAGATGCATTGCATGTACATATACATTATAGTTACAGATGGAAATGCCAATTTCATAATAACTCACACACTCAAATGGCATTGTACTTACATGTACACATACATTATACTACATGTACGTGCATATATATACGCACACACAAAAAATCTTTGATATAGTGTTTGTCATCAGCATATGTTTAGTGTATATACATACAAATAATATGAAAACAATATATATGATAAAATCAAATAATTTTCAAATAAGGGAATGCTTGATTGCAAGTGAAGATGGAAATAACATTTCACATCAACTCTAGCCTAATCAAACTAAAATTAAAAAAATCAGTTAAGTGATATCTTCAACTTTTTCTTTTAGAAAAACTAACTAATAATATGTTCAACACGATGGGGAATATCCCATTCTTAATCACGATAATATAACTAAGCATTAAGATTATAGACCTAAAAATATACATTCAAAATATGAACAAAATTATAAAATAATATTGTCATAATTATGTGCACATATTACTTCAATGACAAAGATAATTCCTTAGTAGTCCCCCTCTAAAAAATTAAAATCAGCAAGACTAAATCACCCATGTAAGAAAAACACTTTCTTTTTTGCAACCGTCTTCTTTCTTTCTCAACCGTTTCTCAGTATACATCTATTCATTCAAACCCTAATTTTCAAATTATAAAAGCTAAATTTGAATTAATTGGAGCTAGCTGATGGATTTTGAAGAGGAGAATCAAATTCTAATGCAATCACATAGGTATTTCAAATACATTTTTTTTTGGCCAAAACCTATTTGCTATAGGAAATAAGGAGAAATTGTATGAAATAGCATAGGGCGGAAACATGGATTGTTAAAAATTCATGAAATATACGTACTTGATTTTGAACAAAACCACGTTTATGGGATACATGATTAATGCCACTATCACGCAGTCATCTATTTAAATTAGAAATATAGAAATTTGATAATTCAGGAAATATTATAAGAACATAACTGACGAAAGTTTGTATTGCAGAATTAATGAAATGTTTTGATATAGAGGATAGAGGTAAGAGCCTCTATTTATAATACAAAAGACAGAGATGGGCCGAAGGCCCAAAGTCCAGAATAAAGCAAATAAAACGCACAGGTTTAACTTATTATATCAGCTTCCACTTCTCATTATAATGCTTCGTATACTTTCTCTTATTACCCCCTTTCAAAATAGGGTTAGGGTTTCTGACTTTAACCCTAATTTGAGCATCAATCTGAGAATAACGACCGTCATCATCAGCAATATAGTTGTAAATAAGCATAAAGATGATGTGCGACTACAAATCGGAAGAGTTGGAGAGACGCATCCGACTTCTAGTTGCCTGAGAGGTGGATCTGGAGACGGACCTGGGGGGTCTTTCGAGATTCTGACTTTCTCTGCTTGGATCTGACATTTGTGAGCTTCTTTTGTCCTTTTGATCAACAACGAGGTTTTACTGCTCTTTAACTCTTAACTCATCTCTTAATCGTGCAAAGTTTTTGATAGACAGTGCTTTAGTTAGTATGTCTGCTTCCTGATGATAAGTAGGAACCTACTTGACATGTAGATTTTTCTTTTGAACTTACTCTCACACAAAATATATGTCTATTTCGATGTGCTTTGTCTGTGCGTGTTAAATTGGATCTGCAGTCATATAAATTGTGTTTTGGTTGTCGCACCATAAAATTGGCTTTTTGTCTGATGAAATCTTTAATTCCTTAAGCAATTATTGTAACCACAATATTTCAGATGTAGCACTTTCCAAACTTCGGTATTCAGCCTCTGTGCTGGATCTGGAGATGTTATTTTGCTTCTTTGAACACCACGATATCAAACTGTCACCTATGTAGACACAATATCCTATGACTGATCTTCTATCATCATTGTCTGTAGTCCAGTCTGCATCACTGAATGTTGTGATATTAAAGTTGTTGCTTGAATTGAGTGTTAGTCCATAATTGATTATCCCCTTTAAGTATCTCAGTATCCTCTTGACAGCTTTCCAATGTTGATCCAGAGGATTCTGAAAAAATTGAGACACTTTGTTAACGCTAAATGCAATATTAGTTCGTGTTATAGTAGCATACTTAATGCTCTTGCAACACTTCTATATTGTTTTATGTTATCTATGACTTCTCCCCTGTTTTTGCTGTAGTGCTGATTTGATATCATGGGTGTAGGTTGGGATTTGGCTTCATTCATATTTGCTTTTGTAAATAGTTCTGAAATATATTTCCTTTGACATAGCTGCATTTCAGTATTTGAGAGTCTTTTAACTTCTATACCCAGGAAATATGAAATTTTGCCTAGGTCTTTGATTGAAAATTGCTCATGTAAGTATGCTATTAGCCTTCTGACTTCTTCATTGTTGCTACCTGTAATAATTGAGTCATCAATGTATATCAATATGTATACAGTTGATAAATTGTTGATTTTAAAAAATAGAGATGAGTCAGATTTTGTGGGATTGTATCCCATGGCCTTTAGTGTGGTTTTAAGCCTGTCAAACCACACACGTGGAGCTTGCTTAAGACCATAAATAGATTTCTTCAATTTGCAGACTTGATTCTGATTTTGAATAGAACCTGGTGGTTGCTGCATATATATTTCTTCCTACAAATAACCATTCAAAAATGCATTATTACATCTAAATACTTAATATTCCAGTTGTTACTTAAAGCCAAAGTAAGAATTAGCCTGATTGTAGTTGTTTTTACAACTGGAGAAAATGTTTTACTAAAATCAAAACTATATTGTTGTGTGATTCCTTTAGCAACGAGTCTGGCTTTGTATCTGTTTATAGTTCCATCAGCATTTTTCTTTAACCTGAAGGTCCATCTGCATCCTATGATATTCTTATCATTTGGTGTATCAGTTAATTCCCAAGTGTTATTTTTGATGAGAGCATTGTATTCTTCTTCCATAGCAGATCTCCAGTTTTCATCTTTGATGGCTTGATCAAATGTACTTGGTTCATCACTAATGAAACTGACTGTATAAGTCTTTGGCTTGAAAATGGCACTTTTGGACCTGGTTATCATAGGATGTCTGGGTTTATTTTGAGGAGAATTACCAGGTAGATCTTGCTGAGTACTTTGTGTATGTTCGCTACTTGATATAATATCCTGTATATCTTCATTGTTGCTTGGTTGCTCTCTAACATTATTTCTTGATTCAAATTGCTGAATGGCGGGGCTGAGAGCTCAGTGTGGCCATCAAATGATTTTTGTTGATCATATTGAACATCAGCAGCCTCGGTACTTCCGCTCTTTTCCCAAACATCCATGATTGCAGTAGGCTCAGGTAATACAATTTTCTGATTGTATACTTTAGTGGATGTTTTCATATCATGTTGTTTATATGGAAAAATATTTTCGTCGAAAACAACATGTCTACTCATAAAGACTCTGCCACTGGCATCTATGCATCTATATCCCTTTTGACTTGTACATCAAACGATAAATGTACATGGCTTTGATCTAAAATCCAGTTTGTTATTATTGCATGGTCTTAAATGTGGGAAACACAAACAACCAAATGCTTTTTAGGTTATTGTAATCTGGTTTAACACTGAACATTTTTTCAAGAGGACTAATACTATTTAAAGTTTTGGATAGCATTCAATTTATCAAAAATACTGCTAAGTTAAATGACTCAGGCCAAAACTTTAATGGTAGTGCAGCTTGTGCTAACGGTGTTAATCCAGTTTCAACCACATGCCTGTGTTTTCTTTCAAATAATCCATTCTGTTCAGATGTATTGGACAAGTAATTCTATGAATAATTCCTTTTTCTTGGAAGAATTTTCTAAGTGGCATAAATTCAGTTCCTCCATCTGATTAAAAGGTTTTAATTCTGTTACCAAACTGATTTTCAACCATTTTAATGAAATTTTGAACAACATTATAAGTATCAAACTTGGATTTTAATAGATATAGCCATGTATACCTAGAATATGCATCTATGAATGATATATAATACTTGAAACCAAAGTCTGAAATAATTGGGACAGGTCCCCATAGATCAGTAGCAATTATGTAACACCCCACCTCCGCCAGTACCACTCTTGCAAGTGCACTGACTTTGGAGGGGCGTTTGAATCAGGTAAACATGCAAAATGATATATCAAGGCCGAACGAGAACATATGTATATATGTAAACAGAGTAAATAACATAGATAAAACAGCGGAAGATTTAAACCATTTCAAAACAAGTCTGGTACAACATAATATCAATTTTCCCAATAAACAAGTCTAGATAAAACAACATCATCTGAAAACAGAAATACATAAGTGCTATCCCCAAAATACGTGAGAACCATAGCTAGCTTCAGGTAGAAAGCGTACATGTACTGAAATCTCACAAGCAAGTAATCGAAAATCCAAGCTAGGCTCCTGTATTCCCTCCCTGAGAACCTGGGGGGGGGGGGAACGGAAGAAAAGAGGCGAAAGAAAACAGGTCAGTCAAAAAGACTGAGTAAGCCCTACTACAATCAATGTAAACTGATAAAGTTAACTGGTATGGGCAGCAAGGGATGAACATAAGGATAACAACATACTAGCATGATGATTAACTATCAAGGTAGATAAAGGTATCATCGCATAATCAGGATTAAGGTTTTGCACCACAGGTGTACTAGTAAACTAACATGACTTGAATAAACAAGTATTGATCCCTTGGCCCAAGCTTTGGCCCAATAACATGAAGTGACCCCAATACGGGGTCCAAAGTGTAAACAAGAAGTGATCCCCAGGCCCAAGTTTGGCCCAACATCATGAATGACCCAAACCAAGGTCCAACTAGCACGGTCTAGTCGATCGGCTCCCTATAAGCCTATCTCGTCGAGTGTCTGTGTCATACGGCCCAACTACGAAGTGTAGCTAAACTGTGCTAGGTCCACCCTAGGGTGTATCAAGTCCTAGGGTGTCAACCACCGACACAAACCAAGCACGCACAGTTTAAACCTACTGGTGCCTGTGCCTGCTTTTTCAACTCCGGACCATGTGCACGATCATGGCTCGCCTGAACCCACACCGGTGCACCTACTCAGCCGTCGTTTGGTCGCTTACATGGCATCCCAGTAATCGTGCCCCTCCCTAGCCTAGTCCCTAGGGTGTCATGATACAACTAAGAGGGTTACTGGTGCAAAGGACCACGCAACTAGGGTTTCCTTAATGGGTTAACGTGGTTAACCCAACTCATTCAAGTACCAAGTTGGTTAAGTGTACCCAAGGTTCATGACTTAACCCTACCAACCCATCGTGTTTTCATTGGTTAAGTATTCCAGCGGTCCATGACTTAACCCTAATCACAAGGCATTAATTAATTAATGCGCCTTAACCTCTCACATTAGACTTTGTTGTGGTTACTAGTTAAGCCGGCGGGTCCGGGTAGCTTTACACCACAACTTGGTCTAACCTCGGGTTCAAGGTACAACATGACCAACTTCTCACATTGGGTCCTATTGTTTGTAGCAACTAGTTAAGCTGGTCGGTTCCGGGTAGGTTTACGCTACAAACTCAACCTAACCTCGAGTTGGTCACACTTATCTTTTCTAAGTGTCATGTCCACCATGTTTCCAAAACACATTACAAGTTTTTCAAGCAATTGGGTAGACCTAACTTAATAGGTAAATTCCCAATGGGTAGACCTAATTTAATAGGTAAATTCCCAAGCTTATGTTTTTATGTCTTTTAAGTTTACCCAACCCCAAACGCAATCCCATCGCTTACATATCGCAATAGCGCATAAAGGATAGAAAGAGGGAACTTGGCATAATCATGACATAAAAGTGTTGAAGCCACAAGTTCAACATGGTGGCATATGAAATGTACATATGTTCATATACTTGCATTAGGCCTCAAAAGCATGCATAACATGATAGCATGAACAAAATGTTCAACCCCAAACTTGCATAACATACTTGCATACCATAACATGACATACTTGCCTATAAACTTGCATATTACAACATGATAAACTTGCATATCAACTTGCATATTACAACATGATAAACTTGCATATCAACTTGCATACAAAACTTGCATAACATATAACAACTTGCATATCAAACTTGCATACAAAACTTGCATAACATATGACAACTTGCATATCAAACTTGCATACAAAACTTGCATAACATATGACAACTTGCATATCAAACTTGCATACAAAACTTGCATAACATATGACAACTTGCATATCATACTTGCATAATAAAACTTGCATGACATATGACAACTTGCATATCAAACTTGCATACAAAACTTGTATAACATATGACAACTTGCATATCAAACTTGCATACAAAACTTGCATAACATATGACAACTTGCATATCATACTTGCATAATAAAACTTGCATGACATATGACAACTTGCATATCAAACTTGCATACAAAACTTGTATAACATATGACAACTTGCATATCAAACTTGCATACAAAAAAAAACTTGTATAACATATGACAACTTGCATATCAACTTGCATAACAAAACTTGCATGACACATCATAGGAAACTTGCATAACACATCATAGAAAACTTGCATATCATACATTTAACCTTAAAGTTCAAGTATGAAAGGAATAGGGCTTACAATGCTTATGCAGACTCAAATGAGTTTAGCAAATGTAAGAAACCCCTTATGCAACTAATTAAACCCCAAAAATGCAAGCAAACTTGATCAAAACTCTCCCTTTATGATGCCAATAGAGAAACAAGACTTGAATGCAAGCTAATGATGATCATACAAGTCTAAAAACACTTGTATGCATGGAAAATCACTTAGGAATTGATTTAGGAATTGTATGAAGAGAGTGGAGGCCATGAGAGGTTTGATTTTGCCATAGTTTAGTTGCTAGAATGAATAATGAATGATTTAGGGTAGGTTAGGGTCTTATTTATAGATTAGGCTAGTGATTTAGACCATAGGATTAAACCCTAGTTCTCATCTCAACCCTCCAAATCGAATCTGGCCCCCAAGCTCAACACATTCTCAAAAATGGTGCACTAGGCAGACCTGGGCGTCTGAGCCAAGTCGACAGCCAAGTCGACAGGGCTGTTGACCTGGTCTGACCCAGTCGACTCCCAAGTCGACAGGGCTGTCGACTTGGGTACTGTGGCGGGAATTTTCCCGCCTGGCCCAACTGGCCCAATTTTTCCAATTTCAGGTTTGAATTTGAAATATGTTTTTACCTTGGAATTTTCTGAAAACTTCGTTGGGCCTTGATCGGGTCATACGAACTCCGATTTTCGAAAACTCGGACTCTATTTCGCGTATTTTTCCGAGACGAACGCAATGGCATAGCCCGTTTCCCTTGATTCAGATTTTAGAATTAAATTCTGCCTCGATTTACGTTATAACAGGTTATTGAAAATACGGGTTGTTACATTCTCCCCTCCTTAAAGGATTTTGTCCCCGAAATCTTCAAGTTAGGAAGAACGTATCCTACCATCCAACATCCATCTACTCAAAACATCATCCACGAGCAATCATTGTCCTTACAAGATTCTAAATGCTGGATGAACATATGCAAAGGTGTGTGTATATGTACTTATCTAATGCGAATATCATCAATGCAAATTATGTTAGTGAAATGAATCCATATGTATGCAATTCCTAACATAATGTATATCATCTATATGTGTGCACATAACATACACCCATATGCAACATCCATGTGATAACACACACTTTTCATCCATGAATAAGCATAAACACTCATGCATATGCAATATGAGGAGTGTGTGAGCCGATCTAGTGCCTAATCGTGTATAATGCATCCACGAGTAACCACTTGCAAACACTTGCAACCACTTGCAACCATCAAGCATAACATGTTTCAAACACATGTTTCAACCAAAGGGTTTCTACCTAAGATTCTCATGACAAGATTAACACGATAAACTAGATAAACAAGACAAACATGGATAGCAAAAGATGTGCTAAAGAGATCGGGAGGATAAGCAAGATATACTCCTTTTGGATTACAAGAAATCCTTTCCTAACCCAACCCATATTCCATAAAAGCCCAAAAGGTTTAGTCAACCTAACGGACCCCTTCAAACCCTGACATGTATTACTAGCCAATAAGCCATACCTCCCGACAGAAGTAGGACCGAAAATGGGACCGAGAGGATATACATAAAAAGATAATATGCGAGTAAGTTCCACAGGAAAACAAGGATCAAGGATATGCTCTTAAAAAGAGATATGATGCGCGTATCTAGCATTCAGTCTTCTAAGTCACATTTCCTTGAGCTTAACTCCACTGTGCTTTGACCGTCTTTTTATTACTCTTCTATCATTCTTGGATTAAACATAACCGTGACTTCATGGTTTCATGCAAGCTCTCCAAAATTTACCAGTGAATCCTGGATCTCATTTACTTACTATAAAGTATTCCATGTAGCAAAACTTTTCTTGGAAATACCAATCCACGTTGCCGATTGCTCTTACTAACGTGATTTTCTATAACTCATGCTTGAACGAAATGAGCCGTCCGCCTGCGAATGATAGGCCGTACTTAGATTCAGTTGCTTGCCCATGACTTCCCGTAGACTATCTCAAAACTTGACCGGTGAAGATTGAGTCATGGTTACTAACTATTCTTTAGGGAACCTCGTGCAACTGCTTTATTTCTTGAAAGTAAACTGTCGCTAGTTATGATGCAGTCCTTTCGCTCTTTACCGGAGTGAAATGAGCACTCTTCATGAGTCTACCTACTATGCCCCACATGCTCGTATTCCCTTTGCCTTGATCTAGGCAGTCCATCCACGAAATCCTTCGTGACGCTTTACTACTTCCATTGCGGGGACCTCCAGTGGTTGTAATAGCCCACCGGTCTTTTTATGACTTGGCCTTTAACCTGTTGGAAAAACAAGCACCTTGGGACAAACTCGGCCACCTCCTCGGGTGATGTGCATCTTCTAGAACCTTCTTTCTCTCATCGCGTCTTAGCCATCCCTTATTATCTATAGCGAGGTGTCCTAATATCTCGCCTCGAATCAACTTGTCCATGATCTCGACTAACTGCGGGTCTTCTTTCTGTGAAGTCCCTACTTGATCCAGAAGGGTAGGTCTAAGCTCAAGGGACGCTAACTAACTAATTAAACTGAGAGAACTTCTTACTTCAATTGTCCTCGTCGGAGCTTTCCGGTCTTGAACCGCGACCATTTTAGCGGGATCCACCGCTAAGCCTTGCTTAGAAACTATGTGCCCAAGAAATCTAACTCCTTTTTCTCCAAAATGACATTTGGAGGATTTGGCTTTCAACTGATGCGTTCCGAGCGTATCCATCACCTCCACGAGATGCCTTGCGTGCTCTTCCTTATCCTTAGAGAAGATCAGAGTATCATCTCCGAAGACCACGACAAACTTGTTCAAGAACTCCCTGAACATCCTACTCATCAAGTCCACGAAATATGCGGGTGCATTAGTCAAACCGAATGGCATGACCAGCCATTCTAAGAATCTATCTGGAGTTCTGAACGCAGCTTTGTCTATACTATCCTCAGCTACTCTGAGCTGATGGAATCCAGTAGCAAGATCAAGAGAGAACAGATGTTCCTACAAGCTGATCAATCGGATCATCGATCCTTGGTAATGGTTGTCTATTCTTCTTGTTCAACTCACGATAATCAACACACGGGCGAAGCGAACTGTCCACATTAGTAGCGAATACTACTAGAGCACCTTCCTCGGAAATGCTTCATCGAATGGAGTTCTTCTCAAGCAACTCCTTTACTTGCTTACTTAGCTCCCGTCTCACGGGACCATGTGCCTTACCGGCCACATAACTGGCTTGGCATTATCAACCAGATAAATGCGGAAATCTATCACTCGTTTAGGGGTAACCCCCTTCACTTCACCCAAGATATCATGATATTCTCGGACCACCCTCACCGATTGCAAACTATCGATAGACGAGTCGAGGGATTTAAGATAACACAACATGACGAGACTCATAGGGTTACTAGAAATTCCTAGGGTATTACCGAGGCGAGTCATGAGCCTCACAACCCTATGCTCAAAAATCAAGAATGGCTCCAAAACTGGACAACCAATCCATGGTCAAAATCAACTCATACCCCATGAAACCGAGAATACAAGCATCACACGAGAACTCTACACTAGAGATAGAGTTTTTCAAATCCACGTAGATAATAGACAAGTGGGCGAAAACCCCAATTGGATTTGAACCACACACGGGATCATAAACTAGACTAGTACTCAGGTGCAAACTTTCAACTAGATCAGATGAAATAAGCTATGCGATGCACCAAAATCAAACAAGGTACGAACAGGAAAATCAGAAATGTATACAAGGCTTTCAACAGAAATACTACCTCGATCGGGAACTGGAGCAGCATTGAGAGCATGAACTTGCCCTCTCGAAGGTCCAGCACGCTGAGTCTGACCCTGGCCTTGCCCTTGCTTCTTCGGGCAATCCTTAATGAAATGTCCAGTCTCACCGCAGAAAAAGCATTCACCATTATTCCTTTTTCTCTTCCGACAATCCTTACTAAGATGCCCAACTGAACCGCAATAATGGCACTTCCTCTTGTTGTTCTTGCCCTTGTTCTTGTTCTTATTGCCTTGACTGCTCTGACCGCTTGGATTACCCTGATTTCCTTTCCACTGGGAATCAGTCTTCTTGGCTTGAGTATCATTCATCTTGATCTCCTCCTTGTCACTCCTATTCTCTTCATTAAGTAGGGCCATATTCACCAAACTCTCAAAAGTTGCCCCCAAGGGTATATGAGTCATGGCCAAACCATGTAATGGCTTGTTTAATCCTAGAGCAAAGTATAGGGCCTTCTTCTGAGCTGTGTTAACCAAGTCTAAACCGACCTGAGCCAGTTGATTAAACTGATCTATGTATTCCCTAATAGTCATGTCCCCTTGCTTCAGTGATAGGAACCTTAGTCCAAACTTTCCCCGAAAGTCTTCCCAAGTCTCAATTGGCCTAGTAACGGTGGTGACCACCCACCAACGTGCAGCTTCTTCCTTTAACAACCACACTGCTAATAAAACCTTCCTACGGTCATCTATATTAAAGAAGGTAAAAAAAAAGATCTTCGGTTTCTTTCAACCAATTTCTGGCCTCTACATATGTCTCGGTTCCAATGAAATTCTTGCAACCCAACGCCTTAAAGTTCTTACAAATCTCCGCGAAATCCTCTTGTGGATGCTGAGGGGGAGGAGGAACATTAACTACTGGAGGAGGGGGAACATTAGTAGGGCCGGCTTCGGTCGCCCTAGCCTTAAAAAGTCTCCTATACCAAAAAGGTACGCGTACTCCCTCCGGAATGGCAAAGTTATTGGCCATACTGAAAACGAAAAAAAAAAAGATTCAAAATGGAGAAAAACGAAGGGATTTTGCTAATGGCTTTTTGGGGAATAGCCTTTAAAATAAACTAGACTTTTCTTTGGAAAATACTTTATACTTGGTTTTGAAAATAGTTTTCCAAAAGTTTTCTAAAAACCTTTTTGTTCCTTCTCGTAAACCATATGCTCTGATACCAAATGTAACACCCCACCTCCGCCACTACCACTCTTGCAAGTGCACTGACTTTGGAGGGGCGTTTGAATCAGGTAAACATGCAAAATGATATATCAAGGCCGAACAAGAACATATGTATATATGTAAACAGAGTAAATAACATAGATAAAACAGCGGAAGATTTAAACCATTTCAAAACAAGTCTGGTACAACATAATATCAATTTTCCCAATAAACAAGTCTAGATAAAACAACATCATCTGAAAACAGAAATACATAAGTGCTATCCCCAAAATACGTGAGAACCATAGCTAGCTTCAGGTAGAAAGCGTACATGTACTGAAATCTCACAAGCAAGTAATCGAAAATCCGAGCTAGGCTCCTGTATTCCCTCCCTGAGAACCTGGGGGGGGGGGGAACGGAAGAAAAGAGGCGAAAGAAAACAGGTCAGTCAAAAAGACTGAGTAAGCCCTACTACAATCAATGTAAACTGATAAAGTTAACTGGTATGGGCAGCAAGGGATGAACATAAGGATAACAACATACTAGCATGATGATTAACTATCAAGGTAGATAAAGGTATCATCGCATAATCAGGATTAAGGTTTTGCACCACAGGTGTACTAGTAAACTAACATGACTTGAATAAACAAGTATTGATCCCTTGGCCCAAGCTTTGGCCCAATAACATGAAGTGACCCCAATACGGGGTCCAAAGTGTAAACAAGAAGTGATCCCCAGGCCCAAGTTTGGCCCAACATCATGAATGACCCAAACCAAGGTCCAACTAGCACGGTCTAGTCGATCGGCTCCCTATAAGCCTATCTCGTCGAGTGTCTGTGTCATACGGCCCAACTACGAAGTGTAGCTAAACTGTGCTAGGTCCACCCTAGGGTGTATCAAGTCCTAGGGTGTCAACCACCGACACAAACCAAGCACGCACAGTTTAAACCTACTGGTGCCCGTGCCTGCTTTTTCAACTCCGGACCATGTGCACGATCATGGCCCGCCTGAACCCACACCGGCGCACCTACTCAGCCGTCGTTTGGTCGCTTACATGGCATCCCAGTAATCGTGCCCCTCCCTAGCCTAGTCCCTAGGGTGTCATGATACAACTAAGAGGGTTACTGGTGCAAAGGACCACGCAACTAGGGTTTCCTTAATGGGTTAACGTGGTTAACCCAACTCATTCAAGTACCAAGTTGGTTAAGTGTACCCAAGGTTCATGACTTAACCCTACCAACCCATCGTGTTTTCATTGGTTAAGTATTCCAGCGGTCCATGACTTAACCCTAATCACAAGGCATTAATTAATTAATGCGCCTTAACCTCTCACATTAGACTTTGTTGTGGTTACTAGTTAAGCCGGCGGGTCCGGGTAGCTTTACACCACAACTTGGTCTAACCTCGGGTTCAAGGTACAACATGACCAACTTCTCACATTGGGTCCTATTGTTTGTAGCAACTAGTTAAGCCGGTCGGTTCCGGGTAGGTTTACGCTACAAACTCAACCTAACCTCGAGTTGGTCACACTTATCTTTTCTAAGTGTCATGTCCACCATGTTTCCAAAACACATTACAAGTTTTTCAAGCAATTGGGTAGACCTAACTTAATAGGTAAATTCCCAATGGGTAGACCTAATTTAATAGGTAAATTCCCAAGCTTATGTTTTTATGTCTTTTAAGTTTACCCAACCCCAAACGCAATCCCATCGCTTACATATCGCAATAGCGCATAAAGGATAGAAAGAGGGAACTTGGCATAATCATGACATAAAAGTGTTGAAGCCACAAGTTCAACATGGTGGCATATGAAATGTACATATGTTCATATACTTGCATTAGGCCTCAAAAGCATGCATAACATGATAGCATGAACAAAATGTTCAACCCCAAACTTGCATAACATACTTGCATACCATAACATGACATACTTGCCTATAAACTTGCATATTACAACATGATAAACTTGCATATCAACTTGCATATTACAACATGATAAACTTGCATATCAACTTGCATACAAAACTTGCATAACATATAACAACTTGCATATCAAACTTGCATACAAAACTTGCATAACATATGACAACTTGCATATCAAACTTGCATACAAAACTTGCATAACATATGACAACTTGCATATCAAACTTGCATACAAAACTTGCATAACATATGACAACTTGCATATCATACTTGCATAATAAAACTTGCATGACATATGACAACTTGCATATCAAACTTGCATACAAAACTTGTATAACATATGACAACTTGCATATCAAACTTGCATACAAAACTTGCATAACATATGACAACTTGCATATCATACTTGCATAATAAAACTTGCATGACATATGACAACTTGCATATCAAACTTGCATACAAAACTTGTATAACATATGACAACTTGCATATCAAACTTGCATACAAAAAAAAACTTGTATAACATATGACAACTTGCATATCAACTTGCATAACAAAACTTGCATGACACATCATAGGAAACTTGCATAACACATCATAGAAAACTTGCATATCATACATTTAACCTTAAAGTTCAAGTATGAAAGGAATAGGGCTTACAATGCTTATGCAGACTCAAATGAGTTTAGCAAATGTAAGAAACCCCTTATGCAACTAATTAAACCCCAAAAATGCAAGCAAACTTGATCAAAACTCTCCCTTTATGATGCCAATAGAGAAACAAGATGTGAATGCAAGCTAATGATGATCATACAAGTCTAAAAACACTTGTATGCATGGAAAATCACTTAGGAATTGATTTAGGAATTGTATGAAGAGAGTGGAGGCCATGAGAGGTTTGATTTTGCCATAGTTTAGTTGCTAGAATGAATAATGAATGATTTAGGGTAGGTTAGGGTCTTATTTATAGATTAGGCTAGTGATTTAGACCATAGGATTAAACCCTAGTTCTCATCTCAACCCTCCAAATCGAATCTGGCCCCCAAGCTCAACACATTCTCAAAAATGGTGCACTAGGCAGACCTGGGCGTCTGAGCCAAGTCGACAGCCAAGTCGACAGCCACGTCGACAGGGCTGTCGACCTGGTCTGACCCAGTCGACTCCCAAGTCGACAGGGCTGTCGACTTGGGTACTGTGGCGGGAATTTTCCCGCCTGGCCCAACTGGCCCAATTTTTCCAATTTCAGGTTTGAATTTGAAATCTGTTTTTACCTTGGAATTTTCTGAAAACTTCGTTGGGCCTTGATCGGGTCATACGAACTCCGATTTTCGAAAACTCGGACTCTATTTCGCGTATTTTTCCGAGACGAACGCAATGGCATAGCCCGTTTCCCTTGATTCAGATTTTAGTATTAATTTCTGCCTCGATTTACGTTATAACAGGTTATTGAAAATACGGGTTGTTACAAATTAACTCTAAAGGTTGTGTATATTGAGTTGTAGAATTGGTAAAAGGCAGTTTATGACTTTTGCCTATTTGAAAAAAATTCACAAATATAAGGCAATTTAACATCATTAAAGGGTATCTTGTTATCAAGAATTTTTTTCTTACAATGTTAGCATTTGGATGACCGAGTTTATAATCCCGTAAGTCGAAAATAGACTATCTACTGCTTACATTATTGATTTCAGAAGCATTGCGACATGATGCAGAATTAACAGATTTGTTACAATAATCTACATTGAACTTATATATGCCCTTTTCTGCATCACCCTGCAAAAGAATTGTTTTAGTCAGTACGTCTTTAACCAAACAGTAACTAGGGAAAAATTCAAAGAATACATTGTTATCTCTAGCAAATTGAGAAACACCGATTAAATTCTTCTTGATTTCAGGAACCCTTAATGAATCATTCAAAAATAACTGTCTTTTACCATTTATAGTGCCTTTACCTATGTGAGAAATGTTAATATGCTTACCATTCCTATTGAAATTGAACTGTTACCTTTGTATTCACGGTTGCCTAGATTGAAATTTTCAAGATTATTTGTAAGGTGGTTGGTAGCTCCAGAATTTGGATACCAGCTGTCGTCATTGATGTGATCTATAGTGGCACTTTCACTTTGATTTCTTGTTGATTCAGGTGGGGCAGTATCACTTTTTGTTTGGGTAAGGTTGGCACTTGGATTCTGTCCTTTCTGGTTGTTTGAATTTTGATTTTGATTTACTGCAAAATTTGCATTATTATATTTGAAGAAACACCTGGGAGTTGTGTGTCCAACCTTCTCGCAAATTTAACATTTTGGCCTATTGGTGTTGTTATTCCATCTGCCTCTGCCTCTGCCTCTCCCCCTTGATGATTGGCCACCTCTTTGAAAGGTTTGATCACTTCTATTATTCTGATTTTTATTCTTGCTACTGCTGGTAGCATAATTGAAAATAAAGTCATTTTCTTGTGATCTTTTACTTTCTATTCATGCCTCATGAGATAATAAGATGACACGAACATCATCCATCAATAAAAAATTTGTATGAGTAGAAATAATTGCTTCGACAGCTTCATATTCTTCGCTTAGACCATTCAAAATGATGAGAATTTGCTCGGAAACAGGAATCTTGTTGCCAGTGGCTTCTAACATATCACAAAGTGATTTTGTCTTGCTTAAGTATTCCCTCATCCCTCATAGTAATGTTTAGTTTTCTGATATTTTGAAGTTGTCTTTTATAGAACATTACTTTTGCATAAGATTGGTTGTTGAAAGATTTCTCAATAGTTTTCCAAATATCCACAACAGATTTACAACCAATAACTTGAGGTAATATTTTTTCACCTATAGAGGATAGAAGCCATGCACTTATTAACCGTTCTTTCCGATGAAATTTGTTGCACTCTTCATTAGGTACAATGTTGCTACTTTGATCTATAATAAACTTGGCTGGAATAACAATAGTTCCTTTGATAAATCCATCAAGATTGTAACCTTCTATAGCAGTTTCTATTTGTAATTTCCATAAAAGACAATTATTCTCATCAAGTTGAATAGTTACCAATTGAGATTGAGGATTGACAACAGATTTTATCAAATTATTTGCTGTAGAGTTGACATTAATTGAGCCTCCTGTTGGACCAGATGAGGCCGATGATTCGTTGAAAATGATGATAAGCTACAGGGTAGCAACAGATTGACAAAGAACTGAGGGCAAAGGGATCATGATGCTAATTCAGATCTGTAAGAAGGTAAGTGAAATTTTCTTTTGCAACCAACTGATCCAAGATAATGCAAAGGACTGAGTGGATAGTTGGACGGTAATTGTATAAATTCAGACGCCTTTCTTGCTTTTCTTGATTATGATTCTTGATCTTCTTTCAATAATAAAAATCAGAGGTGGATGACCTGAAAATGCAGCCGCCTTGTACAGAGGCAAGGCACTATGTTGCAGCCGTGTGTGGGGTTTGTCACGACACTGATGATCAAGCACTGCTGGACTTCGCCGATGATGAAAACACTCTGAGGAGAAGTTTAATCTTCACTACACTTGCTTGGTGAAGAATGATTCATGATCGATAGTAACTGCTATTAGGCAATGATTGAAAGCTCCGATACCAAATTAAAAATATAGAAATTTATAATTTGATAATTCAGGAAATATTATAAGAACGGAACTAGTGAAAGTTTGTATTGTAGAATTAATGAAATGTTTTGATGTAAAGGATAGAGGTAAGAGCCTCTATTTATAATACAAAAGACAGAGATGGGCTAAAGGCCCAAAGTCCATAATAAATCAAATAAAATGCACAAGTTTCACTTATTATATCAGCCGCTACTTCTCATTATAATGCTTCGTATATTTTCTCTTATTAATTTACCACATTTTTACAGTGCGTGGTAATTTAAATTACATATTTGTATGTAGATCATACGTTATTCCGATGATGAAGAAATGGGCAATGAGGTTGTACTAGATTATTCTAATGAGCCTACTACCTACGATGTAAGTAAATAGCATTTAGTTATCAAATGCATTTTCAACATAAGATGTACGTTAATTGTGTTTATATTACAAATTCAATGCAGATTTACCCTTATAGAGAAAAATTGATCGGCCGAGTTCGTAGCAAGGATAAACACTTGGTTTTGTTATCTTAATATTGAAATGGACACTGGAGCTTTAAGCAAAAAATCAAATATCTTATTTGCTTGTGAAATAAGTGGTGTGTATGAGAAGCAAAAAGGGAAGAATCTCACAAACATTCAAATGACTGGTGTACACAAAAAAATGCAATTGTCTAGTCTGACTTAAATGTGAGAAACTTCACACTTTAAATGATTGGCATCTAATTGTGGTGAATGGAGTTTATAATCATTCAGAATTAGAAAATATTGAGAGACATTTTTGTGTTGGTCAACTGAGTGAAGTGGAAACCAAATTAGTGGTTGAAATGCATAGAAATATGGTAAAAGCAAAAGAGATTTTGCACAGGATCAAGGGAAACAATCAATTAAATAGTTCCACCATCAAAACTGTTTGTAATGTCATACATGCTCAAAATTCTACTAAGCGAGCGGGGCGATCTCAAGTGCAATATTTGCTTAGCAGATTAAAAGAATTTGGTTACTCTGAATGACGTCATAAAATATTAGATGATTCAAATATTATTAGAGATATATTTTAGGTGTCCGCAGCAATAGCCCAGTGGTTAAGGACTTTGTGCCATGGTAACAGTGGCGCAGGCTCGAAACCCAGAATGACATCCTAAGAGCTTACCATGTGAATACGCTAAGATCAGCCACTTATGTTGTGCTCGTGGACTTGGCTAGGTGTGTTAGGGAGGGTTTTACGACTCCGGTCGGTTTTCCTCATGAACAAATTCAAAAAAATAAGATATATTTTAGGAGCATTGAATTAATCTTGATTTTTTACGCATTTTTCCACGAATTATTATATTGAATTGCAAATGTAAGACTAATAGATATATAATCACTTTACTTGAGATTGTGGGTGTTACATCTACCAATCATACTTTTTGTATCGTGATTGCACATTTAATTGTGGAAAACGAGAAAAAATATATATGAGTTTTAGAACGGTTAAAATCTATTATGGTTAATTGTGAAATAGAATTGCATAAGGTCTTCATCATCGACAGAGAGTTGACATCAGTGAATGTTATTGGAGCATTATTTCCATATTCTACACATATGTTATGTGCATGACATATTAAAAATAATACGTTGACATACATGCAAAAAAGGAATGGAAATTGTAGAGAAAAAGTTCTTTTTTGTCGATTGGGGTGAACTTGTATGTTCAAGAAATTCAGTAGTATATAATGATAACTTATAAGTGTTGCATGAGAAGTATTCGAAGTATGCATTGCTATTGAAGTATATTTACGAGCACTAGTTGAATTCATATAAAGACCGATTTGTTCATGCTTGGACTACTAATTATATGTATTTTGGATAAAATACATCTAATAAGTACTTGTCCTTTGTTCTCATACAAATTTTTTTCTTCAATTACTGCTAGTGTTAATACTGATCATAAATTTGTTTTAAATGAAAAGTTGAGTCCGCTCATTCAAACTTAAAGAAACATTTGAATACATGCAAATGGAATTTTGAGAAACCATGGACGAAAATGCATTTATTATTGGAGCTCTCATACATCGAGCTCAAAGCTTTATTTGAACAAAGTTTAATAAGTGTAGGACTCGAACTTCCCCAGTCTCCGAAGAGAAGAGAAAGAACATATTTCTTTGAGAACAAGATGAATCAGAACACAAACAGAAGAACATTTCATTGCTTATTACAACAATTACATCAGAGTACAAGAATATAACAAAGTATGAATAAATAATATACATTTGATAAATTATCAGAGATTAAATACATTACATAGCAGTGGAAAATAATACATAACACAACTAAAAGAAATAAACGGATACAGAGCATTCCGAATATAGTTCCAGTTGTAAATCCAGGATCCTGGAAAAGAAATAATCTGCAAAACCAAAACTACTAGCTGTCCGTGTGGAAAATAGGGGCACCCAGAGTTTAGGTTAAAACAATAAACTCCAGGTCAGTCATGTGACTGGTGTGAGAACTAAAACAATTGTTAGCTTGATTTTAAAGTTAGAGATATCAAGGGACCATGCCATATAACACGGAATAGGCTTACCCCCAAGAATACTAGTGCATAAAACAAATATCGCAATGTTAAATAAAGAACAATGAAGCTATTATAAAACTCAGGTCCCATCACACAATGCAACACAAGCCGAAGGATAGAGTTTTTACCTTATAATAGCCAAAAATGCTTGGTACATGAAATTTCATATTTTATTATTACTATAAGTGAAGAAATCAACTTCAAATATAAATGTATCAATCATAAACAACATGAGTGCCCCATCCCACTATGTCGCCATACTAGTTCTACAATTAAAATAAAAAAGGTCGTATTGGAAATTGGATTCCATCTATGAACCGAGGCAAGGGATCGTCCTCACTTATTCGAGACAATCTAGCCCATGTCGCAGGATCAAGTACTCAGTCAAGCCCTTAGGTAACTGCAGGGCTGGTCCACACTAAGTGCAAGGTGGATTCATAACTCCTGAACATGCATTTCCCTGCCCTATGGGGGGCGTAAATGAGCCAGATGACTCAATATCCATCGGCTCCGTAGTAACCGATATATTTGAGGCGCCTCTCTATCCATCAAGTAATAATAAGCAACATCCACATGAGTAAAATGTTTGGGCTCCATACCATGACACCACTCCTAGCTAGAAAGAAACGCACTGTCCTCCCTGCAGTCCTTCTCTCATTTCTGGTTCACACCGGGGTGTGAGGCTCGCGAATTAACGCTACACTAAGCTATGCTATATTAAAGCCGTGCTTTGATCATCAACCACAAGACTCAGATTTTCAACAAGAGCCTTGATCATTTGCATCTCAGCATGCCACACTGTCAATCCATACCGTACCACTGATTTCTGCCAATATATAACCCTAAGCTCATATGTCTTAGAGAAGGATGTTAAGCAAGAGAATAAATTCTCCACCGCCAAACATATATATATTTAGCAAAGATCAACGAATATAGTATAAAGGAATACAATGTCAGACACACTATCCATTTACAAGTCCGTTCTGGGTTTGAACGAAACCGGAGGCACCTTATTCCTTGTCCCATATATCCAACACAAGAGAGAGGTCCTCGCATATCCGGTCGATCTCCAAGTACGTCTGGATGATCACCATTTATTACCTCGTCTAGGGTGTACCGCCCAATCAAAACTTCAGTAATCATCCAAACAATGTGAAGACCTCCGGTCTTCAACCACCGTCTTCATCGTCGACTTATCGTCGAATCAGTTACTCAGAATGGGTGTAAACCCGGCCATCTGAATAACCCGCGTATATTATAAACAAGTGATATAAATACACAACATACGCCTCATTCCAGCCCAGAATATTCTTTTATTCAAATATTCACATTTTTAGGGAAAGGTTCCCATTAATTTTATCAAATATTAATTCTTTAATCTTCCTTTGGATATCAATACAAACCAAATTAAGGTTTATCTAAACTAGTCGGGATTAACGAGCCGTACCGAAGTAATCATTTTTTTATATTTCCCAATCCCAACCTATTCATCCCTTGGAGCAAAACTGGTAGTACTCCATATCTAACACCACTATGTTATTGGTAAAATTAATTACCATTTTCCGTTCAAATCTAATTAAAGATTTAACTATCGTCTGGAGTAAAACTGGTGGTACTCCATTCTCGATCATTTCACGGATTTGATAAATTAAATTATCTCATTCACCTTTTAATCTAATTAAAGATTCATTAAAACTCCACTTAGTTTTAATCTTTACAAAAATCAATATTAATGATTATATTCAACTTTTAGGAAAATAATTCCTGTCTTTAACTGGGTTAAAGAACCAATGTCATTTTAAACACAGTTCACGATAAACCCAAAATCATATTCCATTGATTATGGAATTTTCACGGAAAACAGATCAATATATAATCGATATAAATTTCTGCATCCGACTAATAATATAAAGGGAATAATGACAAAGCCTTTTAAATTTCATATATATTAACAATCTTCCTCCACAGAAGCTCACTTCGATTATTACCAAATCGAATTCCATTCAATTCCAATTCAATATATTAAACTGGAAAATTTTACTTTAGAAAATTTCCTTTAAATCTTAATAAAAGATTTATAAATTTCAAATCACATTTCACTGTTAATCGGGTTAAAGAACGAATGTCGTTAAAAACACAGTTCACAATAAACCCAATTCACATCCCATTTTATTCCAATTAAATGTTAATTAACTGGAAACTCTAATAATCTTAGTTAAAAGATTTATTCTTTTCACACGGGGTTCAAGAATAGTGTTATTGAAGACAAACCCAAAATCCAATTCTTTTATTTAGTTCCAATTTAATATTAATTAATTGGAAAACTTCACTAAATCTTAATTAAAATATTTATTCTTTTCTCAATTGGGTTTAAGAATAGTGTTATTTAAGACACCATTCACGACAAACCCAAAATCCAATTTAATATTAAATACAAGGCTCTGAGTAGAAATTATTTCGGCTTATATTCAATATCAAATTCTGAAACCAACGGATATCGTATTGGGAATAACGATATCTGTATCTTCCAAATCCCCATAACAATATCCGTATAATCACAGAATCCAATACTGATACATTCTGAAGATTATTTCCATTCCAATTTATTTATTGGAAAAATTCTGGTTATTTTAAAACCATTTCAAATCCAATTAATTTATTTTTAAAAATAATTGGATTATTATTTCTAGTTAATAACTAGTTCACTTTGATAAAAATATATTTTTACCTTTCTGAATATGGAATTTTTCATCTAAATTCTTTCCAAATCATTTATTATGATTTTACACAAATTCTTAATATTTTTAATAATTTTATTAAGGCCCTTTCAGTCGATTTCCATAAACGGTCATCGAACTATACTTACAGCAACCTTTTCCGAATTTGATTTGGACATAATTCCAAATCCAACTGTTAGATTTCAAATCTCTTATATTCGTTGGAAAGCTCTTTTCGATACGAACCCAACGGTTCCGGTTTTAGGAGAATCTGATGGTCGGATCTCCCGTAACATCAATTCGAAGTCAATGGTCGAAATTCGCGAACGGTCGCAGCGCGACGCGTTCTATTCAGGCCATTAAATATATATAATATATATTTCGTCGATTTCCATTTAAAACGTATTTTATAAATCATTTAAATTTGTTTTAAAAATGATTCCAACTTCATTTTCAATTTTAAATCAAAATTGAACCTTCCATGTCATTATAATATTAAAATGATAATATTTCAAAAAATCAGATTTTGAAATCATTTCTTTTTCGATATTCATTATAAAAATGAATAAAATCGACATAGATATCGTTCGCCTCAAAATGGCGCATGTCTAATTAACACGGGTTCATATATTTCAATATTTTCGTGTCCATCCAAAATTGGACATCAAAATCAGATTTTTATCCTTTATTGAATATTATTTTAAAATATTCTTTATTTTAAAATGTTTGTTATTTTAAAATATTCGTTATTTTAAAGTATGCTTTAGTTTAAAACATTCGTTCGTTCTGAATCGGAATCAGACATAGTCAATTACCATATAATGTTATTCATATGGATTTCATACAACACATGTATACAATAACAATGATAAACCATCATCCATCATCCAAAGTGCATTCTACACTATATAAGCATTAAATATAAACAATTAATGCTTACAACAGTCTATCAACCAATCGATTGACATACAACTAAACAATTGGGATTAGTGTACGTCAAATATCATCCCCATACCCGTGTGGGGTTTCAGTCAACAAACACTGATTATTATTTGTGCAGTTGAGCGATGTGTAAAATATATCGTCCCAATCAATATCAGTCAAATGGGTGTACATTAACAAATCGTCCGATTTGTAAATGAATATTTATTTTATTCATATACACATTAAAAATTATATTTTTAATGATGAAATATTTTATTCAACACATGAACATTTTATTTTCCATTTCACATCACAATCGCACTCAATTTTCACAACACAATACAATCAAGTCGTCCATGGTCTGTGGACGACGAGTGTCAGGAGCTACTAAGCCCCATCTGCATCCTAGTATATATTTAACTAGAAAATAATTAGAGTAAGAAGTTCTCACCTTTGGGTTCCACTCCGCCATTCTTTAATCGAACGGTTTGGATTCTCTTTGCTTCTAGTCGGTTCCATCGCAATCTGTTTTCAAGCGGTTTATACTAAAAATCACATTTTTAATACAGTGCTATTTATTTAAAAATCATATTTTTATTCCGCTACTATATAAATAAAAATCACATTTTTATTCTAATGCTATATATATAAAAATCATATTTTTATATCACTAAAAATCATATTTTTATATCACTAAAAATTATATTTTCATATCACTAAAAATTATATTTTCATATCACTAAAAATTATATTTTTAGATCACTAAAAATTATATTTTCATATCACTAAAAATTATATTTAAAAATCATATATTTGATTCTACTTAACATAAATAAAAATCATATTGTAATCGCTACTTAACATAGATAAAAATCATATTGTTATCGCTACTTAACATAGATAAAAATCATATTTTTATCGCTACTTAACATAGATAAAAATCATATTTTTATAACTCGTGTTAACAAATAAAAATCACATTTCCACCTCTCATGCTTACAAATAAAAATCACATTTTTATCTCTCATATTTAGAAATAAAAATCATATTTTTATATTTTCTTTATACATATAAAAATCAGAATTTTTATTCTATGTTTTATATATAAAAATCTGAATTTTAATCCTATGTTTTACATATAAAAATCTATGTTTTTCATATTTTTAAATCAAAAATAAATAAATAAAACAATGCCATTTTCATTTTAAAACTAAATTAAATAACTAACTAATTTAATTAAGTTTTTAAATTTACCTTAATTAAGCTTCCTCTTCCTGTATCGAATTCGAACCTCACTCCCGAACTAGGGTTTAAATCACGATCGCCTATGGAGCACCGAAGCAAGACCAGGACCTCCACCTTGTGCCCCTTGGCCAGAACCATCATCGGCGTGAGCAACTTGAAATTCGGATCCCTGGGCTCTTCGAAAAACGAGTGCGAACCCGACCACTTCTCAATGGAATTCCGACCACTGTCGTCGACTATAGAAGATCACCTCCGTTGATATTGGAGAACACGAGACGCTCTTCCATTTCAATTCTTAATCTTCGAAAATCAACTAGCGGATTGGAAGATCGAGGGTGATTTAGTCTGGAGCGGTTTTCCGCCTTTGATTGGAGCAACGATGGGTTCGACTGTGATGTGTAATTTTGACCTAGGGTTGACCTATTAGTTAGGGTTTTATAATTTATTTAATTATTATTTTATTCCGCTTGTACTAGATTATCCATCTGAACCCCAAATCAAGCCCAACGACTATCCCCCCTAGCCAAATACCCCCAATCCGGACACAATGGGATATGTTCGGTAAACCAATTCGATCGTTACGATCAGTTTTCGTTTAAAATTAAAATGTAAATCAATATATATATATATTGAATTCAAACGTACATTTTAATTTACTGGGGCCACATACTGGCTCCAAAAATTACAGAAAATAAATCTAGCTATGTTTTGACGATACGGTCCTAACAAAACTAATTTCGTCGAATTTGAGACCGTTTGAAAAATGGCCATTTTCTGGTTGATCCAATTCAACTGAAATTGACAAAACACGACTTCTTTTGCCACGCTCCCATATTAATTCCAAAAATTATGAAAATTGGAATCTAGCAATAATTTGATATTCCGGATCCAATAAAAGTGATTTCATCAAAAACGGAGGTCGTTTGCAAAATGGCTATTTTTAAGGGCTTTATATATATTAACATATATATAAATTCCATAGCGACTTTTCTGAATTTTCAACTGGACAGAACTATTAATTTATAAAGTGAAATCCCAGTTTCTTATGTCCATTTGAAAGATATTGTTAAACAGATCCTAATATTTCTTGTTTCGTCCAATTCTGACTTGTATTGAATTCTGTATGTTAAATTGAAATTAGAAATCGAATTTTCAAACTGCCGCGCCATTTAGGGCTCGTTTTATAATTAAAATAAAATTATACATTCTAACTTCATCGAAAATAAAATTTTAGTCGTTATTATTTAAAATAAATCATTTTAAATAATCAAAATCCATTAAAATCGCTAAAGTAAAAATTTAAATTGGTTCCAATTTTCCGGGTTGTTACAATAAGAGTGAAGCACATATTTCATATAAGAGAGTTCAGATATTTGTTAGGTGTGATTTCAATCAAGGCACTTGATTTAATTTATTCAGAAATAGGTATAATAAATTCAGTTAGAGAGGATGAATTCTTATGTAGATGTGCAATTTGTAGAACACATAAACTTCCGTATGCGCTTGAGTTAGCGGGTCTTGGTCTGTGCAATGAAATACCGCTTGATATGATTGATGTCAATTGGACAAGGCTTGATGTTGTAGAAAGAAGTGTGAAAAAAGTTGTTGGCCTAGGGAAAAAATGGAAATATTGTTACATGATGTTGAGATCAGGGGTGATCATTTATTGGTTAAAACCAAATAAACCGACCAAACCAATTGAGTTTGGTCGGTTTAGTTTGGTTTTGCAAGTTAATTGGTTGGTTTTGGTTCTTGTTTTCGTATTATTTTTGGTTTACCGGTTGGTTTTGGTTTTCAATATTTGAAAACCAAATCTACCAATTAAACCTAATTTAAAAAATAAGTTATCATAAATTTAAAAATTATTGGCAATATTATTATTTACAATATTTTAATAATGACATTATTTTTCTTTCAATTCATATTAATACTTTTTGAAGATGAGCTCACTCTTTAAATTGTTTACACCGTTATGGGCTCAATTAATTGCTTTAACGTTGTATTATGTCTACTTCTAGAAGATGAATTTCATTTTAAGATAAACCAAATAAAACAATCAATTCAAATGAAATATTATTGGCTTGGTCGCTTTTGGTTTTAAAATATATCGGTTTGGATTGGTTTATGTTTTTTGAATGGTTATTTTGGTTTCAAAATTTTTGATCGGTTTCAAGCCGAGCTAACCACTTACTCACCCCTAGTTAAGAAGATGGAAACTCCATGTAACACCTCACACACGCTAAGGTCACTCATTAAGGGAATGCCTTAACTTCGGTGGAGTATTTTAAGTGAATATAGAACAGAAAAATTACAACAAGACAGATATAAATAATACTTGAAATCTAAAACATCATTTCATTGCAGCAGAAGATAAACATATTTGGTTACATATCAAAACCAACTAAAACAAGAGTCAAGTACTAAATATCCATCCTGATAAAACATAAGTACATAATCCCACTACATAACTAATAGCCATAATAGAAAAGATAAGCTGGGCTTTACATCACGGTCCAAGCTCCAAAAGATAGATAAAGCAATCTGATGAAAACCCACTAGTGCTAGGCCCACTCTGAGAACCTGAGGGTTGGGAAAAAGATCAAAACAACGGGGTCAGACATAAGTCTGAGTGAGCCCTATAACTTTAACAATACAATCATTAAAGTAATTAAGGTATGATATAAACTTGGTACGGTGATGACTGGGGATAAATGACTACACTAAGCAGCCAACTAGACATAGGATGAACTAAGATATCGGTAAAGACGCATCTACCCACCCAAGGGTAATTACTACACTGCACCACACCAGTCATTCCTACTTAAAGGTTGATCCCACCCAAGGACTAAGAAAATTTAACTAGTAGTTTCGTGTACCCCTAGCTGACCACATAGGTGCCGTCTGCCCCTATCTCCACTAGGTGTACCCACTACTCCCCAAGCGATCGGCTCCCTAACGTAGATACCCGTGCTGGCCCCACAGTGGGGTGTATCACTCCCCAAAGTGGCAACCCGATACAACCAACGGTGCACGGCTTATACCTACACGATGCAACAACGTCTTACCTACCAGCCCGGGTCCACACACGCACATGAAACCCGTTGGACTTGCGTTGCCACTGCTAACCCGTTTTGGCCTCTTATAGTCAAGCCCAGTACGCGTGTCCCGTCCTCGACATGGGTCGAGCCCAATAAGATACATATGGGTTACTGGTTGAAATGGGCCCCCACAAGCTACCCACCTAAGCTTGTCCCTTTTTCTAGTGCATCCCACTTAACCCTTTAATCATGTTTAATTACATGTTTCCACTTGGTTAAGTATTCTAATCGTATTTTCTATTGCCACCCAAGGCAACCCACTAGATTTCCACATGCCACCCGAGGCACTTACTTGATTTCCACATGCCACCCAAGGTACCCACTTAACCCCTCATGCCCCACTACATGTTTACCTGGTTAAGTGTTTCTTAATTGATTAAGAACGTAACCTTTGTAAAGACCTCTCACATTAGACTGTCTTTTATGGCAGCTGGATTTGCCGGTCGGTTCCAGGCAGCCTTACGCCATAACAGAGTCTAACCTCGTGTTTTTACACTTGTCACGTATTTAGTTTATGCCTAAGACCTCTCACATTGGGCCAATCATTTGTAGCCGCTGGATTTGCCGGTCCGGTCCGGGCAGTCTTATGCTACAAAAGGGTCCAACCTCGTGTCTTAGTCGATTAATTACACCTAATTAATCACCCCCATATTTTGAATTAATTTTCCCTAATTAATTCCAATTTAATGATGTACATAACTGACTCAATTATGTCCATCCACTTATGGTATGCAACATCATACCAATTTCATCACAATTTTGTCAACATGAATATTAACCCCATCGTTTCCCACGTAATACGCCAACATGACATACTTAAAAGGGAAGATTCATCACAAATACAATGGGTTCAACTTAGCATAACATTAGCATCAACATGGGTTTTAAAGGTGTCAACTTGCATATATGACCATAGCATCAAACCCAACTAGCATAAATAATCAACCCAACTTGCATGAATCACATATGTCATAAAGAGGGTAACTTGCATAAGTTACTTATGTCATACAAAGGGGTAAACTTGCATATATATGTGTGACATATAAAGGGGTTAACTTGCATATGTATGCATCTCATACAAAGGTGTAAACTTGCACATGTTACTTGCATATAATCAAACACCAAACTTGCATAACATGTCATATATGAACTTGCATATAATCAAACACCAAACTTGCATAACATGTCATATATGAACTTGCATATAATCAAACACCAAACTTGCATAACATGGTGTCATAATGGATCAATGTTTATCATAGTGATTTGCATAACTAGCATCATGAACACATAGCATAAAACTTGCATAACTAGCATCATGAACATATAGCATAAAACTTGCATAACTAGCATCATGAACTCATAGCATATGACTTGCATAACTTGCATAACATCATGAACACATAGAATATGACTTGCATAACTTGCATAACATCATGAACACATAGCATATGACTTGCATAACTTGCATAACATCATGAACACATAGCATATGATAACATAACTTGCATTGATCCACATACATAACCATAACCTCATTATATCCTATCATAATTAGTTTAGCAATTGCTTGCTAAAGGCATAGAAACTCACAACTTGTTGATTAGCACTCCTATGAAGAAGATTTAGTTGCTAGAGTTGATTAGAAGTTGATTTGAGAAGCTATCTTCTTCTACAATTTGATGGAGGCTCCTTCAAGTTGCATTTTGACGGCATAACGACGTTGTATCTATTTTTAGTATGAATTAGGGTAGTCTTAGGGTGTATTTATAGAATCAGGATGTAGTTTAGGCCCTTAGATTAACCCTAATTTAGTTTAGAGCCGTCAGATTTCGTCACAAGCCACCAAAACACAGCCCAAAGCTCAAATCAGTGCACCCAGGCCAAACTGACCGACAGGGGGGGTCGACCCCTGGGTCGACACATGGGTCGACCCCTTGGGGGGGGGTCGACACCCATGTCGACCCTAGTGTCGACACCCTCTGTCTGGCGGGAATTTTCCCGCCTCTTCTGAAATTTGAAATTTGAATATTTTAAATCTGTTTTGAATTTTCTGAAACTTCGGATGGCCATAACTTCTTCATACGAAGTCCAAATCACGAAAACTCAGACTCTATCTCAACCAGAATTCCGAGACGAACACAATGGCGCAACCCGTTTCCCTTAATTCTCACGTCTGAGATTAATTATTCTTTAATTACTAAACATTAATATTAAGTGAAATTCGGGGTGTTACATTCTCCCCTACCTAAAGGATTTCGTCCCCGAAATCTCCAAGTCAAGAAGAACGTATCCTACCAACCAAACAACCATCTACTCAAACCATCAAACACTGGCATCCATTGTCCTTAAAGTTTCTAATGCTGTATGAACATATGCAAAAAGTGTGTGTATATGTTTCCTGTCTAATGCAAAATCAGGCGGTCTACTGATTCAGTTGACCTCCTTAATGCAAACCATGATAGTGCCATGCATCCAATATGTATGCGAAAGAATCCTATCGACACATACTATTACTACATGTGTGCACAACCATACACCAAAATGCATCATCCATATGACAACACAACCATTATACATCCATTAATATAGCTACCTACACACAATTATATGCAATATGCAATATGAAGTGACTGAGCCGATCTAGTGTCTAAAGTGTGTGTATATGCATCCACGAGCAACCACTAGCAAACACTTGCATCCACACGCATCCATCAATCATAACATGTCTCAAACACATGTTTCAACCATAGGTTTATCCCATCTAAAGGTCAAAGGTACTAATGAGAGGACATACTATAGATAAGATAAGTACTTGACAAACGATAAAGGAGAAGTTAAAAGACATACCCTCAAAAAGGAATGGGTATAGTGAACGCATCTTCGCTTCTGTCTCCCAAGTAGCGTTGCTCTCATCCTCTCCCCATTGCACTTTGACTAGTCGAACCTCTCTGTTTCTCAACTTCCTAATCTCTGACCCAAGGATGCGAGTAGGAGCTCGTCGAATCGTCGCATCACGTTCTACCTCCACTTCTCTAAGCAAGCTCGGCTCTACCACCTCTGCGGTCTCATGTAGGCACTTCCTCAAATGTGACCCATGGAATACGTCATGTACCCCACTAAGTCTCTCGGGTAAATCCACTCTATATGCCATCCGTTCAATCCTTTCCTTAATAGGAAACGGTCCTACAAACCTTGGTGCTAACTTCCCAACGGACCCAAAGCGGACAACATTCCGTAATGGAGACACTTTGACAAAGACCATGTCCCCAACATCAAACTCCAGATCCGTCCTCCTCTTATCCGCGTAAGATTTCTGTCTGTCTTGCGCCGCTTTCATCCTTCTTCGAATCAAACCAATCTTTTCCGAAGTCTCTCTAACCATATCAGGCCCAAGCAAGATCTTATCCGTAGATTCCCACCAACATGTAGGTGATCGACAAGGCCTTCCATAAAGAGCTTCGAAAGGAGCCATACCAATACTAAACTGAAAGCTGTTATTATACGCGAACTCCACCAAAGGAAGATGCTCTTCCCATGTACCTCCAAAATCTAAGATACATAGCCTCAAAAGGTCTTCTAGAACACGATTCACCCTCTCGGTCTGGCCGTCCGTCTGAGGATGATATGCGGTGCTCAAACACAACTGAGTCCCTACCACCTCTTGCAAACTCTTCCAAAACTCGCTAGTGAAGATAGGATCTTGATCGCTCACTATGCTAGAAGGTACACCATGCAACCGAACTATCTCTCGAAGATAAACTGAAGCTAGCCATGGAGCAGTCCTCTTACTCTTCACGGGTATGAAATGGGCACTCTTAGTAAGTCTGTCTACCACAACCCAAATTCCCGTATTACCCTTCCTCGATCTCGGTAACCCATCAATAAAATCCATCGAGATGCTATCCCACTTCCATTGCGGAACTTCCAATGGGTGAAGCAACCCACCAGGTTTCTTTTGCTCCGCTTTCACTTGTTGGCACACCAAGCATCTAGCGACATACTCGGCCACATCTTTCTTCATACCGGCCCAAAAGAAAACTCGCTTCATGTCTTGGTACATCTTGTCCCCACCGGGATGAATGGTCATCTTCGAATGATGCACATCATCAAGTATAGCCTTCCTCAAACCCTCGTCTTGCGGTACACAAAGTCTACCGTCTCTACGCAAGCGCCCCCTATCGTCTAGGGTGTACCTACTCAAATGGCTGGACGACTCCCCCCTTATGAGCCTCTCTACCAACTCAACCAACTGTGGGTCGTCCCGCTGTGCCTCGCCAATCCATCCCAAAAGAGTAGGTTTGACCTCTAAGGATGCTAGCAAACCGGGTACAAAGTCAACAGAAGGTCTGAAGTCAAACATCGAGATAAATTCCAAGCTTCGTCGTTCCACGAACAATGGACTCAAGGACAACCTTTTTCTGCTCAAGGCGTCCGCCACCACGTTACCCTTGCCAGGGGTATACGCTATCTCGAAATCATAGGATGCTAAGAACTCCATCCACCTTTGCTGTCTTAAGTTCAAATCCTTCTGAGAAAACAAGTACTTCAATGATTTGTGGTCAGTGAACAATTCGAATCTCTCTCCAAGAAGATAATGGCGCCAAGTCTTAAGCGCAAAAACAATAGCGGCCAACTCTAGATCATGTGTAGGGTAATTTTTCTCATGCGCTCTCAACTGCCTTCCACCGTAGGCTATTACCCTTCTCTCTTGCATTAAGACTACGTCCAGTCCTGTCCCACAAGCATCGGTATAAACAACAAATGGCTTACTCCCATCTGGCAACACTAAGACTGGAGCTGTGGTTAAAGCTCTCTTTAACCGTTGGAACGCATCATCACAATCTACGTCCCATGCGAAGACTAGATTCTTCTTTGTCAAGCGAGTTAATGGGGCTGATATCTTCGCGAAGTCCTTGATAAACTTCCTATAGTAGCCAGCCAACCCCAAGAAACTCCTCACCTTGGTAGCACTCTTCGGAATGTTCCAATCTTGGATGGATACTACCTTCGCGGGATCCACAGCTATCCCTTCCTTAGAGACCACGTGCCCTAAGAACCGCACTTCCTTCCTCCAAAAGTGTCATTTAGAGAATTTAGCCTTAAGGCTATGCGCTCGAAGAGTCTCTAACACTTCCCTAAGATGTAGGGCATGCTCTTCTTCACTCTTAGAAAAGACTAAGATGTCATCCACAAAGACCACCACGAACTTATTAAGGTACTCCCTGAACACCCTACTCATCAAATCAACAAAGTATGCAGGTGCGTTCGTCAAACCAAATGGCATCACAAGCCACTCATAGAAACCATCCGGAGTCCTAAAGGTAGTCTTGTCTATGCTATCCTCAGCCACTCTCAACTGAAGAAACCCCGTGGCCAAGTCCAACTGCGAAAACACTGAGGCGCCAACCAACTGATCAAAGAGATCATCAATCCTCGGCAATGGGTGTCTATTCTTCTTTGTGAGCTTGTTCAGTTCTCTATAGTCTACACAAAGTCTGAGGGACCCATCCGCCTTCGTGGCAAAAACTACTGGAGCACCCCACTCCGATATACTTCGTCTTATGAACCCCTTCTCAAGCAACTCCCCTACTTGCTTATGGAGTTCCCTCCTCTCACGAGGAGCCATGTGGCGCACTGGCAAAGATACTGGTTTAGTATTGTCCACCAGATATATTCGGAAGTCTATCTCCCGCTTCGGAGGTAAGCCCTTCACCTCCTCAAACACATCCGAGTACTCCCGGACCACTCTAACAGATCGCAAACTCTCAACCGAAGCGTCAAGCGATTCAAGATAACTTAGCATAACAGGATCCATGGGATTACAAGAGATCTCGAGAGTGTTCCCCAAGCGGGTCATGAGCCTAACAACTCTCCTTTCGCAATCAAGAACGACACCATTACTGGATAACCAGTCCATGCCCAAAATCAACCCATAGCCCGTGAAGCCCAAAACAAAAGCATCACATCTAAACTCAACGCTAAGTATAGAAATCTTCAAACCCAAACATATCATGGACAAATAAGTGGAGCCCCCAATTGGGTTTGAAACAACCAAGGGATCATCTACTAGACTGGTGTCTAAGTGCAGTGACTCAACTAATGATGATGAGATAAACGAATGCGATGCGCCAGAGTCGAATAAAGTACGGACAGGATGATCAAACAGAAAAACCAGACTTTCAACGGAAATAGTTCTACCTCTTTCCTGCATCGGTGGAACCGCGAGAGCCTGAACTTGCCCCCTTGCCTGACCTGGTGCCATAAGAGCTTGCACCTGTCCCCCTGAGGTAGATCCCGTCCTCTGCCCCTTCTTAGGGCAGTCCTTTACTAGATGCCCTGCTTCGCCACAGTGGAAGCAGCCCGTCTTCTTCTTCCGACAATCTTTGCTTAGGTGGCCTGGTGTCCCGCAATTGAAGCACTTCTTCTTTCCCTTGCCACCGTTGCCTTTCCCACCCTTGTTTTGCTGTTGCTGTTGAGGTCTCTTCTGATCTCCTTTCTTCTCGGGTGCCTTATTAGCATTGGGACCCTTCTCTTCCTCATGCATGAGTGCCATGTCTATAGCTTCTCAAAGGTGGCCCCCATAGGGATGTGAGTCATAGCCAATCCATGCATTGGTTCATTCAAGCCCTTAACGAACCTCAAAGCCTTCTTCTCCGGTGTATTCACCATGTCTATGCCAAATCTTGCTAGCTGATTAAACTTGTTGACATATTCCTTTACTGATAGGTTTCCTTGCTTTAGAGTCAAGAACCTTTCCATATACAGATTTTCTTCTGCCCTTGAGAGAAACTTTGCCACAAACCTTTGTCTGAAATCCACCCAAGAGTCAACAGGGCGTTCTCCATTAGTGACCTCCCACCAGAACGAGGCCTCTCCCTTCATTAACCAAGCAGCTAACTTGACTTTCTTTCCTTCTTCCATCTCAAAGATATCTATCAACTCTTCCACTTCCTTAAGCCAATCTCTAGCTTCCACAAAAGTTTCTGATCCTTGAAAAGGTTTCCCTCCCATAGCCTTAAATTCCTTGCAAGTCTTAGAAAAAGTATCCGTGCGAGGAGGAGGGGGAGGAAGATCGGGTGCTACTATTGGTGGAGGAACATTTGCTGGACCCGCAGTGGCGACCCTAGCCTCCATCAACCTCCTATACCATACTGGTATCGCTATGCCCTCCGGAAAGTTAAGATCTTCAGCCATGCTGAAACGAAAAAGGAAAGATTCAAAACGGAGAATTCGAAAGATAAAGATATGGCTATTGGGGATTATGCTTTTCTTTCAAAAACTTTTCTCTCAATAGACATGTTTTTGATAATACTTCTTCCAAAAATGTTTTTAGAAAAATAGTTTTTCTAAAAGTTTTATCTATTCTGGTAACCTTCAGCTCTGATACCACGTGTAACACCCCACACCCGCTAAGGTCACTCACTAAGGGAATGCCTTAACTTCGGTGGAGTATTTTAAGTGAATATAGAACAGAAAAATTACAACAAGATAGATATAAATAATACTTGAAATCTAAAACATCATTTCATTGCAGCATAAGATAAACATGTTTGGTTACATATCAAAACCAACTAAAACAAGAGTAAAGTACTAAATATCCATCCTGATTAAAAATAAGTACATAATCCCACTACATAACTAATAGCCATAATAGAAAAGATAAGCTGGGCTTTACATCACGGTCCAAGCTCCAAAAGATAGATAAAGCAATCTGATCAAAACCCACTAGTGCTAGGCCCACTCTGAGAACCTAAGGGTTGGGAAAAAGATAAAAACAACGGGGTCAGACATAAGTCTGAGTGAGCCCTATAACTTTAACAATACAATCATTAAAGTAATTAGGGTATGATATAAACTTGGTACGGTGATGACTGGGGATAAATGACTACACTAAGCAGCCAACTAGACATAGGATGAACTAAAATATCGGTAAAGACGCATCTACCCACCCAAGGGTAATTACTACACTGCACCACATCAGTCATTCCTACTTAAAGGTTGATCCCACCCAAGGACTTAGAAACTTTAACTAGTAGTTTCGTGTACCCCTAGCTGACCACATAGGTGCCGTCTGCCCCTATCTCCACTAGGTGTACCCACTACTCCCCAAGCGATCGGCTCCCTAACGTAGATACCCGTGCTGGCCCCACAGTGGGGTGTATCACTCCCCAAAGTGGCAACCCGATACAACCAACAGTGCACGGCTTATACCTACACGATGCAACAACGTCTTACCTACCAGCCCGGGTCCACACACGCACATGAAACCCGTTGGACTTGCGTTGCCACCGCTAACCCGTTTTGGCCTCTTATAGTCAAGCCCAGTACGCGTGTCCCGTCCTCGACATGGGTCGAGCCCAATAAGATACATATGGGTTACTGGTTGAAATGGGCCCCCACAAGCTACCCACCTAAGTTTGTCCCTTTTTCTAGTGCATCCCACTTAACCCTTTAATCATGTTTAATTACATGTTTCCACTTGGTTAAGTATTCTAATCGTATTTTCTATTGCCACCCAAGGCAACCCACTAGATTTCCACATGCCACCCAAGGCACTTACTTGATTTCCACATGCCACCCAAGGCACCCACTTAACCCCTCATGCCGCACTACATGCTTATCTGGTTAAGTGTTTCTTAATTGATTAAGAACGTAACCTTTGTAAAGACCTCTCACATTAGACTGTCTTTTATGGCAGCTGGATTTGCCGGTCGGTTCCGGGCAGCCTTACGCCATAACAGAGTCTAACCTCGTGTCTTTACACTTGTCACGTATTTAGTTTATGCCTAAGACCTCTCACATTGGGCCAATCATTTGTAGCCGCTGGATTTGCCGGTCCGGTCCGGGCAGTCTTATGCTACAAAAGGGTCCAACCTCGTGTCTTAGTCGATTAATTACACCTAATTAATCACCCCCATATTTTGAATTAATTTTCCCTAATTAATTCCAATTTAATGATGTACATAATTGACTCAATTATGTCCATCCACTTATGGTATGCAACATCATACCAATTTCATCACAATTTTGTTAACATGAATATTAACCCCATCGTTTCCCACGTAATACGCCAACATGACATACTTAAAAGGGAAGATTCATCACAAATACAATGGGTTCAACTTAGCATAACATTAACATCAACATGGGTTTTAAAGGTGTCAACTTGCATATATGATCATAGCATCAAACCCAACTAGCATAAATAATCAACCCAACTTGCATGAATCACATATGTCATAAAGAGGGTAACTTGCATAAGTTCCTTATGTCATACAAAGGGGTAAACTTGTATATATATGTGTGACATATAAAGGGGTTAACTTGCATATGTATGCATATCATACAAAGGTGTAAACTTGCACATGTTACTTGCATATAATCAAACACCAAACTTGCATAACATGTCATATATGAACTTGCATATAATCAAACACCAAACTTGCATAACATGTCATACATGAACTTGCATATAATCAAACACCAAACTTGCATAACATGGTGCCATAATGGATCAATGTTTATCATAGTGATTTGCATAACTAGCATCATGAACACATAGCATAAAACTTGCATAACTAGCATCATGAACATATAGCATAAAACTTGCATAACTAGCATCATGAACTCATAGCATATGACTTGCATAACTTGCATAACATCATGAACACATAGAATATGACTTGCATAACTTGCATAACATCATGAACACATAGCATATGACTTGCATAACTTGCATAACATCATGAACACATAGCATATGATAACATAACTTGCATTGATCCACATACATAACCATAACCTCATTATATCCTATCATAATTAGTTTAGCAATTGCTTGCTAAAGGCATAGAAACTCACAACTTGTTGATTAGCACTCCTATGAAGAAGATTTAGTTGCTAGAGTTGATTAGAAGTTGATTTGAGAAGCTATCTTCTTCTACAATTTGATGGAGGCTCCTTCAAGTTGCATTTTGACGGCATAACGACGTTGTATCTATTTTTAGTATGAATTAGGGTAGTCTTAGGGTGTATTTATAGAATTAGGATGTAGTTTAGGCCCTTAGATTAACCCTAATTTAGTTTAGAGCCGTCAGATTTCGTCACAAGCCACCAAAACACAGCCCAAAGCTCAAATCAGTGCACCCAGGCCAAACTGACCGACAGGGGGGGTCGACCCCTGGGTCGGCACATGGGTCGACCCCTTGGGGGGGGGGGGTCGACATCCATATCGACCATAGTGTCGACACCCTCTGTCTGGCGGGAATTTTCCCGTCTCTTCTGAAATTTGAAATTTGAATATTTTAAATATGTTTTGAATTTTCTGAAACTTCGGATGGTCATAACTTCTTCATACGAAGTCCAAATCACGCAAACTCGGACTCTATCTCAACCAGAATTCCGAGACGAACACAATGGCGCAACCCGTTTCCCTTAATTCTCACATCTGAGATTAATTATTCTTTAATTACCAAACATTAATATTAAGTGAAATTCGGGGTGTTACACTCCATATCAGTTGCAAATGTATGTAGAGGATGTTATAAGTTGTTGAACCGCAAACGTCATTGCTCATTTCTCCAAAAAGCAAAATAAAATCACGTGGGAAAGTAAACAAATAAATGCCACTACTTCAACTAAAAGAATGTCATCGTCGTTTGATCTAGTTAAAAGTGTCACATCTCAGAGCCCGTGCACGAAAACAAGCGGTATTGCAAAGAAGCATAGCAATAAACTTCCAATTCGTTGGCCAAAAAAGGTACATATAGAAAATATTGTTTGCATACACAAATAAATACTGCATTAACTTTCTGCAACTTCATATATTTTGCAGTTGGAACAACTAACTGTAGGCATAAGAAGATATTTGGATCAAATACCATAGTTGTTGAAGGCATTTGTTACTAATATTATTGATGTTCAATTAGATGGTAACTACAACTATCGTTGTGTGGTGGCTTTTCTTGGTTTAGGAGAATCAAGCCGAAGTCAAGTTTGAAGGGAGCTATATGAAGAGTTACATGAAAATCAAACTTTATATGATAATGTATTCATAGAAAATAGTAGAAGTGGAGCTCTTCTGAAAAGTCGTATGCATGAAGGCGAAGGTTTTGCACCTATTGAAAAGTAAATGACAATGCCAGATATTAGTTATGTTATTGCAGCTAGATATAACGTTGTGGTATTTAGTATTAGTGACAGACTTGTATTGACAATACTTTCTTTGAAAGGGAAAGTGCCTCCATCAATACAATGAACTGAAATTGGAATAGCTTTTGTTAAACATAATCATTTTGTTCTTGTTTGCATTTTACATGCCAATACATTTCAATATTATGTTGATTTTTGTACTTAAATTTGAATGGAATTAGTCCAAATTATCATTTATGCAGCAGTACTAATTAGCACAAATGATATGCCATAATACACATTATCATTTATAGGTAAAAATGGAGCCTAAACATATGGAGCTACCTATTTATTGAAAATTCTTCACGGCTCGTGATCCAGATACAAGTAAATGAGAATTCGTTTAAATGATCAAATACAAGCTTGAGATGAAACAAATTAGTACGCTAAATAGAATTAGAGACGAAAACATTTTGGAAGTACATAACTACGCGATTTGGATTGATTGTGGCTGTGATTATGAAATGTTGGAGACTGTTGGATTGATTGTGAATTATCATTTGTGTAACTTGAACTAGCATTTATGAAAGTTGAGTTATCGTTTGTGTAAGTTGAAATGATTGGGAATATGATTATCAGTTATTGTTTATGTAACTTGAATTGATTCTGTTTGCAAAATGCTGAATGAAAATTTGATTGATTGTGTAACTCTGTTAACTGCATATGTTGAATTGATTGAATGCAAAACATTGAGTGGTTGACTTAATTAAATGTTGACTTCATTGAATTACTATTTATGCAACCTGGAATCCACAAGGCTACAGTTGTAACCTTGTACTAGACAAATGTGGTCGATGTCATATTCAAGACTGCTATTTTGTTATTTATATTTTTCCACGTGGTTGAAATATGTTTGGACTATGCAAATAAAACTTCCACCTACCATGTGTTTAGGATGCGATGTTCCTATTCATAGTCGGGGGATCAATACGTGGTAAAAATATTAATCATGTAGGCACAATACATGATTAAAATAAGCCATGCGTGTGAACCTGACGTGGTTTGATTTTAACCGCATTGTCTCCCTACATGGTGGCTTAAACCGGGCAAAAAATACATTTTACTAGCCATCATACCCAAGAATAGACTGCAGATATTATTTTCATTGCCCAAAGGCATTTACATCGATATCAAATACCATTGCATTGTTAAAATGCAAACAAAAATATCATATGTTAGGAAACTAAATACAAAAAGAATAATTTAGCAAGTCAAAATGCAAAACTAAAGTATCAATTCATTAGGTAATCAGGATGACCACACACAATGACAAGTCATAACCAAGTCATAACATAACAAACTACCGCTGGCGCAAAATACAAAAACATGTCATACCTGAGTCATTATACAATACATATTACATACGACGTTACATACAAATTACATAAAACAACTTTAACTATGAGTCACATAAGTTAGTGCTAACGACGGATGTAGCGTCCACTAGCGACCCTGACAGTGGCAACCTGAGTGTTTGCTTCGTCCGACAGGCCATGCATATCATTAGAGTCCAAAAAAACATAGCAAAATGATCATAACCTGAGTGTAAAGCATATTTGTTGCTAAGTTCTTATTTAGAGTACTATCTACACTTAAAGTAACACTTGCATCATGTAGCGACCCGGACTTCCCCGGTCTCCGAAGAGAAGAGAAAGAACGGATTGTAATGAGAACAGGACTAATCGGAACACAAAAAGAAGAACATTTCATTTCTTATTACAACAATTACATCAGAGTACAACAATATAATAGGGTATGAATAAATATTACACATTTGATAAATATCAGATATTTAAATTACATGCAGTGGAGAATTAATAAAAAACACAACTGAAAGAAATACACGGATACAGAGCATTCCGAATATGGCTCCAGCTGTAAACCAGGATCTTGTGAATATAAATATGCTAAACCCAAATACTAGCTGCCCGTGTGGAAAATAGGGGCACCCAAAGTTTAGGTTAAAACAATAAACTCCAGGTCAGTTATGTGACTGGTGTGAGAACTAAAACAGTTATTAATCTTTATTTTAAAGTTAGGTAAATCAAAGGACCACGCTATATAACACGAAACGGGTTTAACCCCAAGAATACCATTGCATATAACAAACAGCGCAATGCTAAATAAAGAACAATGAAGCTATTATAAGACTCAGGTCTCATTACACAATGCAACACAAGCCGGAGGATAGGGTTTCCCTTATAATAGCTAAAGAATGCTTGATACACGAAACTTAATCTTTTATTATTACTATAGGTGAAGAAATTAATTTAAAATATAAATGTATCAATCATAGGCGGCATGGGTACCATATAACATGTCGCCATACTAGTTCTACAATCAAAAAACCGAAATGTCACGTATTGGAAATTGGATTTCCATCATGAGTCGAGGCCAGGGATGGCTCCTCTCCGTTCGAGACACTCTAGCAAATTCCTCAGGATTACACACCGTGGGGCGATCCTTGGATCTTCAGGGCTGGTCCGCACAAACTTTAGCAGAATAGTTATACCTAAATACACGTTTCCTTGTCCTATCAGACCTATCCATCAGCTCCGTAGTAATCGATATAACCGAGGCGCCTCGCATTCCAACAACCACATAGGTAAAAATATAACAATGTCAGGGATTGCAAAACGCTGACACCACCCATAGCTAGAAACAAACGTCGTGCACTTCCTGCAGTCACGATCCCGTTTTTGACTCATACCGAGGTGTGAGGCTCGCGAATTAATACTATACACAAAGCGGCGCTATATTAAAGCTATGCTGTGATCATCAACCACAAGACTCTACTTTTCAACGGAAGCCTTGATCATTGCATCTCAGCATGCCACACAGGCAATTCATGCCATGCGACTGATATCTATCGATATATAACCTCTGAGCTCGTACGTCTCAGAGAAGGGCGTTAAGCAAGAGAACAAATTCTCCACTGCCAAACAGATATATATTTAATAGAAATCAATCAATATAGAATAAAATCCAATGTTAGACACATATCCATTTACAAATTCGTTCTGGGTCTGAACGAAACCGGAGGCACCTTATTCCTCGTCCCATATGTCTAATACAAGAGAGAGGCCCTCGCATATCCGTCGATCTCCAAGTACGTCTGGACGATCACCACTTATTACCTCGTCTTGGGTGTACAGCCCAATCAAGACATCAGTAATCATCGAATAACTCGTGTATATTATAATCAAGTGATATAAACACACAACATACGCCTCATTCCAATCCAGAATATTATTTTATTCAAATATTCACATCATTAGGGAAAGGTTCCCGTTAATTTTATCAAAGATAAATTCTTTTACATTTATTCTTTAATCTTCCATTAGATATCATTTCAAACCATGTTACGGTTTTCCGAACTAGTAGGGATTAGCGAACCACACCAAAGTAATCATTTATTTTATTTCCCAAGCCCAACCTATTCATCCCACGGAGCAAAACTATAATAACCCATATTTAACACCACGGTGTTATCGGTAAATTTAATTACCATTTCACGTTCAAATCTACTTAAAGATTTAACTACCGCTTTGGAGCAAAACTGGTGATACTCCATTCTCGATCATTTCAATCTAATTAAAGATTCATTAAAACTCCACTTAGTTTCAATCTTCCTAAAAATCAATATTAATGATTATATAACTTGGGAAATCATATCGTGTCTTTAACTGGGTTAACGAACCAAAGTCATTTAAAACACGGTTCATGATAAACCCAAAATCACATTCCATTTTATTCCAATTACTAAATATAACCGAAAATTCTAGTAATCTTAATTAAAAGATTTATTCTTTTCACACGAGGTTTACGAACAATGTTACTGAAGACATAATTCCATCAGTCTCTAACCATAAATTAGAAAGAGAACAATTCCCTAAGTATTAATCATGAAGGCCAAAACCAACATCATATCAATACCCAGGAAACCATTCAACTTAGCTAATCTCCAGTTAGTTTTTATTTTTCTTAACTCCATTGGGTTTAAGAACGGCATTTTTAAAGATACCATTCATGACAAACCCAAAATTCATTTCAAATCAATTCCAATTAAATAATAATTAATTGGTAAACTTCATTAAATCTTAATAAAAAGATTTAATCTTTTCTCAACTGGGTTTAAGAACGGTGTTAGTGAAGAAACCGTTATCGACAAACCCAAAATCCCATTTGATATTAGATACAAGGCTTTGAATAGAAAATATATCGGCTTATATTCAATATCAAAATCTTAAATCAACAAATATTGTATTGGAATAACGATTTATATAATTTCCAAATTCCTCCACAATGTCCGTATAATCACGGAATCCAATATCGAAATATTCTGAAGATAATTTCGATTCAAATCCATTCCAATTCTTATATTGGAAATTCTGGTTATTTTTAAAGCCATTTCAAATCCAATTTATTTATTTTAAAAATATTGGATTATAATTCTAGTTCATAACTAGTTCATTTCGATAAAAAAATATTTTTATCTTTTCAAATATGGAATTTTTCATCCCAATTCTTTCCAAATCATTTATTATGATTTTACATAAATTATTAATATTTTTAATAATTTTATCAAGCCAATACAGTCGATTTCGATAAACGGTCATCGTACTGCACTTACAACGACCTTTTCCAAATTTGATTTGGACATAATTCCAAATCCAATCGTTAGATTTCAAATCTCTCATATTCGTTGGAAAGCTCTTTTCGATACGAACCAAACGATCCTGGTTTTAGAAGAATCCAACGGTCGGATCTCCCGTGTAATGATCCGGACTCTTTACACATCGTTAACACAGATAATATATGTATCATAAGTATAAATACGAGTTAAAATTTCATTCTTTAAAAATTCTAATACATGTTAAAATATGTATGATAGCATTTGCATAAGCACAACACTTACAAACACTTATTTTTGCATATTCATGTTTTATAGCATGAAATATATAGAATTTGTCTAAAATTTATTTTTTCTTATGTATAGACAATAACACATGTTTATAGCGAGGCTTAAAATGCCATTTTTCCTTTTGTTTGTATTTTTGTTCATTTATTTTAAAGGGATTTTAAAGCCTTATATTTTTCTTAAGTTAATTTCTAGTTTTTTTTACAATAAAGCATTTTTAACCAAGGATTTGTAAAAAACTATGTTTTGTTGGCAAGATCAAGTGAACATGTTTGTTTCCCATATACATCAAGCATCATCTCTTTGCATACATGACTTCATGTTACATGTACATATGCACCTTCACAAGGATGAACCTTCACTAGCAAAACACTAGAATGAGGATGTGAAAGCAAGTACATTTCACATGACAAAATCATTCTTGTTCTACATTTTTAATTGAGATCTTTCCCTTTCTTTTCCTTAAGATTTTCTGAAATTTTCCTTCTTTATATTTTTCCAAAAACACATTCATTTTGTCACCAAACCATGTACTAAAGGATTTCTTGTACAATTATACATGGATCTCTCCTTCACTAGTAAAGCACATTAGAAATGATTTTTTGAAGATTTCTCCATGTCAAAGTCACATGGCCGTGAGCTAGTAAGGTGCAGAAATTTTCAGATTTTTGACACCACTTGCAAGGCAAGTTTGCATCTAAAATAAATACTTGTAAAATCAAAGAAATGACATGTGAAAGTTTGATTTGAAAAGTCAATAAAATCTGAACATTTTTAGTATTTAAATGATCTCAATATTTTGTTTGAATCAAGGGAAAAGATTTGTAAAAAGGAGGGTTGTGCAAAGAACAGTTAATGTGATGTTACTTGAAGGCAAATGGGGAATGTTTTGTACAATGCTTAGGGGGTTAGGAGGTGGGATCTAGACTGAGATTTGCTATGTGAATAGAAGAGAAGTTGCAAAGATTTTAAGAGAGAAAATCAGTTTTTAATGTGGTCTTTCAATTGTCAAAACAAAAAGGCTGTTTTGTTGTGTTCAAACCAACATTTAATGCACCTATATTTTACTGTTTTCTCAACCCTATATAAGGACTACCCATGCACCACTCTCACTCACAAACAACGCAGCAAGTTTAAGAGTTGTAGCAAAGGAAAAGTAAGAGTTTTGGAAGCTTGAAAGTGAGTAAAAACTGCACTGTTATTTTCTGTTTTCATACTGCAGTTTTCTATTATTAACATGAAGTGATCTTGCATTTTTCTGTTATGATCTTGTTTTAGTACCATGTCATGTTATGTTGCTTGCTCGTTAATGATGAATTGATCACTGGCTTGGGTATAGAACCTTAAGGATCTTAGACTTAAAGTCATGTTTGCCAACTACTGTCACTAGAAATTGATTTCATGGTTTCAACACCCATAGGGTTGGTTAGATCAGTAGACTTAGGATTGAATGAGTGATACTATGTTTAAAATCATTTTGCATAAGTTATATTAGAGTTCACAATGAAGTAAACTAGGCAAAAACATTTACTGTCCTTAAAAATGAAACAATAGTATCTTTTTTGTTTCTCATTTTCAAAATGGATTTTCAAATCAAATAAAAACATGTTTTGATTGTATGATCCTAACAAAAGAAACAAATGAATATTTTTAAAACAAAAATCATGATTTTTAGAATTGTGGATCAAGAGAAATAGGGAAATGACCAAAAATTCGATTTTGGTGAACTGATGGCGGAGCACTGGATTGGAGGAGATGGCCATCGGTCTGGAGGAGCATGGGGAAGAATAGATCATGGGAAAAAATACTGATTTAATTTTTAATTACATAGTTTTTGTGAAATCAATGGAAATAGGGTTTAAGTAGGAAATTGGGTTCGGTTTTAAATCGTCAAAACTGCGCCTCCTCGGAGGTGATTGGGAGGTGCGGTCAGGGGGGATCGGTGCGTCGTGGTCTAGTGATGGTGCGACAACGAGGTGGTGGTGGTTCATGGTGCTGACGTGGTGCAAGGAGGTGGTTCCCACGATGACATAGTTTTGAGAAAAATGGGTGGCCTACTATTTTTTTTCTGATCGACGTCGAGGGAAGACCATTGGGGGTCGGTGTCGTGATCAGGGAAGGGAGAGAGGTTTGCGTGGCCAGTCGCTGGGTGGTGGAGGCGCCGGAATCGAATGTGCACGTGCACAACTCCGTGTGAACAAAGAAGATGGACACCCTGTTGTTTGGTGAGAAATGCCGTGTTTTCTGGTCTTGGCACTTGGTGTTTTCAAACTTGGCACTTTAGTGTTTCCAGGTTGATACTTTAGTTTTTCTCCAGGTTGTTGGCACTTGATTTCCACGGTGTTGGCACATGTTTTTGGTGGTGTGCACTTTGTTTTGGTACTGGTACTTTAGCTGGTACCTAAGGTTTAAAACTATAGTTTATTTTAAAATCAAGTTGATTATGTTAATGAATTATAAAGGGAAGTAAAGATTAAAATAAGAATTTATACTTTGGGTTTATTTAAGTTTTAAATAGTTAATAAAATTATAATATGATTGAAATAAACAAAGTGAAATTTAAAGTAAACATTTTTATTTCAATAAGAGAGAAGAAAAGTGAATCAGGATTCAATGAATGTTGTCGAGAAATACATAAGTAAGTTTAATTATAAAATTTAGTTTATAATTAAAATTTAACTTTATCTCAAATATAAATAATTATAGTATAATTCTATTTTAAGTTAAGCAAATTTGTATACGCTAAAATTTACAAGTTCTAATCTACAGGTCAAAAATCCCTGATAATATTGTACTGTCTGAACCGGTATAAACAAAGACATTATTTTTTAGGTAGATTAATAATTTAAAAAGAGGATTTTTTTTTTAAATTATAGAAAGAAGAAGCAGATTTAGTTAAGGAATCAAAGAAAATTTGACACAGAAATATACAGTATAAAAACTGTAAATGAAAAATGAAATTATAAATTTATTTCATTTGTGAAGAATCAGAATTAGAAGTAGTTGAGCAAAGATAAATTTCTGAAAGATAAATGTAAGGATTCATTTTCAGAAGTGACGGACAAGATAGAAATAAAACCCGTGCAGCGCGCACACTAAAATTGTCCAATTTTAAGTTATGATCAAAATGCTAGATATAAGCAAGGTGATTGTATACTGTTTGATTTGACTATATATTTTAATCATGTTAGATTAATGATTTAAAGGAAAAATGTTCGTAATCATTTCAAAGAGACCGGATTTATTTTACACATTGATTTGATTAGACGCCGCACGTCAGAGATGTTCAAACTGAAGACGATGATTAGAAATAATATTTTTTGTCTGTTCAGTCCCAGAACAAACCTGAATGGATGAGTGTCTAACAATGTACATTAGTCAGATTCTACACATCGAATTTATGTAAGTATATTACGTTGGTGGCGGAGAAATTCGTTTCTCTTTGCTTTATTGCCCGTGATATATTTGGGAAATCGAATGAGTATTTCTGACCGGTAGGACAATGTGGCATCCAAAGAAAATGAACCAGTGATGATGAAACGTACGTCTAGCCTCAAGCCTCACACTCAGGAAATGACAAAAATCGGGCTGGCAGCATGGCTATGTGGGTCGCTCCCATTAGGGTGTAGTATCACCCATCTAGAGAAATTCCTTTTGTTTCTTAATCTATCGATTCTGCACATTCGGGGATGGTTGCCGTAGACAACCATCGGTGATATACATTCGATACACTCAAGAGAAATGAGTGGTCAGTCATGTGAGGGCCGGGTTGCAAGACGTTCTTGTTGAACCCAGGTGTATTTGCCTCTAGAGATACATCATCGGAAGGTGGTCCCATACCTTGTCAGAGTGGAAATCCAATTTCCCTAAGTGCCAAGCGGTTTTTATTTGTATACTATATAGGAGAATGTGAGATGCAAGCATTCTTCTAGGTTCAAAATTATTTGTGGGAAACTTATATGATAATATCTGATTTCAAGTATACAATATAATGATCTCATAAGGTAAAAACCCGTTCCGTATTCACGGCGTTGTCTTATAAGATATTTTGATTTCTTTAAACTGTTTTAAACTGTTTACTCATACCAGTCCCCTGACTGACCCGGAGTTTATTTTTCTGTGTTTTTCCCTTAAACTCTTGGGTATTCATAACACTTGTTATGAATAGACAAGTGAATCAGGATGTAGAAACTTATTAAGCTGAATGAAGATTATCAGTGTGCTAGCCTATCTACCTTATCTATTGTATAATTATAAGTCTGCAAGTCAGTAGTAAATGTTCTGTATAATTACTATTGTACTTTGAAATGGTTGTATCACTAGACATGTGATGATCTGATGTATTAAGTACTGTTGTGTAATATTATTAAAGTATTATCTTTTGTAAAAATTTCGCTGTGAGATTCTGATGTTTCTGTGTTTTATCATCTATCTATTCTTATTTCTTATTAACTACACAACTTCCGATGTGTTCGAAAGTTGGGTCATTACAGTTGGTATCAGAGCTGGTTGTTTAATTGGTACGGATGATAGGGGGTTCTCGCTTCGCGTTAGGTGGCGAACGGGAGACTCTTACCCCTACATCTCCCGACAATGTGGGTTGGTCGAGTCGCGAGGCTGGCCGTAAAAGTAGATCCGAGGTACCAGTGTAAGCCACGGGGGAGGTTAGCCCTCTGCCTTGGGGGTTGAGGGATTGTTGAAAAGCCTACCGAAATCACCGGGTCGTTACAGTTGGTATCGGAGCTTAGGTTTCGGATTACCTAGGCTTTGGGTGAGTGTGAAAGAGCGTATTTTTATATAAAATTTAAAATAAATTTAAAAAAACTTGGATGTTATACTTAAATTAGTTATGTCCCATCAGGACTCGACTGACAACCTGTTATATTCAGATGAGTAGCCGATGACGAAGGGGTCAAGCTAGAGGGTCATCCACTACTACTGTTCGTTATACTGGATCCCAGGATCAAGTAGAAACAGTAGAGGAAGTTGTACCAGTCCAACCAGATAAGAGCTTTGCGACTTTTTGTAAGGAGTATACAACTCTGGGAGGAAAAGTTATCAAAGGGACGAAATCTTTCATCGAAGTCCAAGCATGGTTGAGATCCTGTGAGAGGATTTTAAGGGACTGAAGTTGAATGATGAGCAGAAACGTCTCTTAGCTTCATGGAAACTTCAAGAAGCTGCTGCTATTTGGTGGGATGCTCAGACCACGAATGTTCCTGAGGAAGATTTCACTTGGGAAAAATTCAAAGAAGCTTTCGAAGCACAGTTTCTACCTGCTGCAGGAAAGACAAGGATGTATCGAGATTTCATTGATCTCAAGCAAGGTAATATGAAAGTATCCGAATACGAGAACAAGTTCAATTCGCTCTCTTGTTTCGGGCCAGAACCGATCAATACTCCGCTTAAGAAAAATGAAATGTTCATAGCGGGATTGAAGGATAGCCTGCAAGTTCAGATGATTGGACACCTCAAGATTACATTTGTTGATCTAGTTGATATGGCAGTCCATTATGAGGCACTGGAGGGTAAGAAGCCAGTTGCAAAAGCAGCACAGACGGGTGGACCTAGTGATGAGAATCCAAACAAAGGAAATTCAACCCGAACTGGAACAACAACAACAAAAGAGTACCTAGGATGGGAGAACAAGCCAAAGAACGATTCAAGGACACCATACGTCACAACTGTTTGCAGAAAGGACATATTGCCAAATTCTGCACCAAACCAGCAACAGAAAAGCCACAACAAACTCAACAGCCGGAGCAACCTCAACCAAAGGGAACAAGTGATGCTATTCCATAGAAGTTTTCATGCTATAACTGTCATCAGCCTGGGCACTTGGTTAGAGACTGTCCACTGAAAAAGGCACAACAACCAAAGGTCTATGCTTTAATGGATAAGTCGTCAACTTCAGAGAGTGTGAAAATAGAAGGAGCTTCAGAAGGTACTTTACTCTTTTTAGATAAAAGGAGATAAGTAACTAGGGCCAGCCTCTAGATAAATTAAATATGGTTGGGTTAATTTAGAATAATATCCATTCTTATTGATACCAGAAATCAAGTTAGAATTTTGAATTGAATTAAAATTTGGATTTCCTAAGATTGAGGCTGGACTTAAGTATTAATTGGATATGATCTTGAGGGATGTGGATTGATCGATTTGTGAAATCAAATCAGATTTATGGGTCCTGAAATGGAGATCGTTAAGTACGGGAATGAAGATTTTGGATAATACTTAACGGAGTTAAGTAAATGGACCGATGAGTTGAGAAGGAAATTTTGACAGATATTTTTGGTTTTGAATAGGAATTGATGATGTGTGTTAAATATCTGTTGATGTGTGTCGATAACTTTAATCTACTGTTTACAAATTTCGAGGACGAAATTTTTATAAGGGGGGTAGAATGTAATGACCCGGACTCTTTACACATCGTTAACACAGATAATATATGTATCATAAGTATAAATACGAGTTAAAATTTCATTCTTTAAAAACTCTAATACATGTTAAAATATGTATGATAGCATTTGCATAAGCACAACACTTACAAACACTTATTTTTGCATATTCATGTATTATAGCATGAAGTATATAGCGTTTGTTTAAAATTTATTTTTTCTTATGTATAGACAATAACACATTTTTATAGCGAGGCTTAAAATGCCATTTTTCCTTTTGTTTGTATTTTTGTTCATTTATTTTAAAGGGGTTTTAAAGCCTTATATTTTTCTTAAGTTAGTTTCTAGTTTTTTTTAAAACAAAGCATTTTTAACCAAGGATTTGTAAAAAACTATGTTTTGTTGGCAAGATCAAGTGAACATGTTTGTTTCACATATACATCAAGCATCATCTCTTTGCATACATGACCTCATGTTACATGTACATATGCACCTTCACAAGGATGAACCTTCACTAGCAAAACACTAGAATGAGGATGTGAAAGCAAGTACATTTCACATGACAAAATCATTCTTGTTCTACAGTTTTAATTGAGATCTTTCCCTTTCTTTTCCTTAAGATTTTCTGAAATTTTTCTTCTTTGTATTTTTCCAAAAACACATTCATTTTGTCACCAAACCATGTACTAAAGGATTACCCAATCTTGTACAATTATACATGGATATCTCCTTCACTAGTTAAGCATATTAGAAATGATTTTTTGAAGATTTCTCCATGTCAAAGTCACATGGCCGTGAGCTAGTAAGGTGCAGAAATTTTCAGATTTTTGACACCACTTGCAAGGCAAGTTTGCATCTAAAATAAATACTTGTAAAATCAAAGAAATGACATGTGAAAATGTGATTTGAAAACTCAATAAAATCTGAACATTTTTAGTATTTAAATGATCTCAATATTTTGTTTGAATCAAGGGAAAAGATTTGTAAAAAAGTGGGTTGTACAAAGAACAGTTAATGTGATGTTACTTGAAGGCAAATGGGGAAAGTTTTGTACAGTGGTTAGAGGGTTAGGAGGTGGGATCTAGACTGAGATTTTCCATGTGAATATAAGAGAAGTTGCAAAGATTTTAAGAGAGAAAATCAGTTTTTAATGTTATTTTCAATTGTCAAAACAAAAAGGCTATTTTGCTGTGTTCAAATCAACATTTAATGCACCTATATTTTACTGTTTTCTCAACCCTATATAAGATGCACCACTCTCACTCACAAACAACGCAGCAAGTTTAAGAGTTGTAGCAAAGGAAAAGTAAGAGTTTTGGAAGCTTGAAAGTGAGTAAAAACTGCACTGTTATTTTCTATTTTCATACTGCAGTTTTCTATTATGAACATGAAGTGATCTTGCATTTTTTTGTTATGATCTTTATTTTAATACCATGTCATATTATGTTGCTTGCTCGTTAATGATGAATTGATCACTGGCTTGGGTATAGAACCTTAAGGATCTTAGACTTAAGGTCATGTTTGCCAACTACTGTCACTAGAAATTGATTTCATGGTTTCAACACCCATAGGGTTGGTTAGATCATTAGACTTAGGATTGAATGAGTGATACTATGTTTAAAATCCTTTTACATAAGTTACATGAGAGTTCACAATGAAGTAAACTAGGCGCAAAACATTTACTGTCTTTAAAAATGAAACAACAGTATCTTCTCTATTTCTCATTTTCAAAATGGATTTTCAAATGAAATAAAAACGTGTTTTGATTGTATGATCCTAACAAAAGAAACGAATGAAGATTTTCGAAACAAAAATCATGATTTTTAGAATTGTGGATCAAGAGAAATAGGGAAATGACCAAAAATTCGATTTTGGTGAACTGACGGCGGAGCACTGGACTGGAGGAGATGGCAATCGGCCTGGAGGAGCATGGGGAAGTGTAGATCATGGGAAAAATATTGATTTAATTTTTAATTACATAGTTTTTGTGAAATCAATGGAAATAGGGTTTAAGTAGGAAATTGGGTTCGGTTTTAAATCGTCAGAACTGCGCCTCCTCGGAGGTGATTGGGAGGTGCGGTCAGGGGGGATCGGTGCGTCGTGGTCTAGTGATGGTGCGACAACGAGGTGGTGGTGGTTCATGGTGCTGACGTGGTGCAAGGGGGTGGTTCCCACGATGACATAGTTTTGAGAAAAATGGGTGGCCTACTATTTTTTTTCTGATCGACGTCGAGGGAAGACCATTGGGGGTCGGTGTCGTGATCAGGGAAGAGAGAGAGGTTTACGTGGCCAGTCAATAGGGGGTGGAGGCACCGAAATCGACTGTGCACGTGCACAGCTCCGTGTGAAGGAAGAAGATGGACACCCTGTTGTTTGGTGAGAAATGCCGTGTTTTCTGGTCTTGGCACTTGGTGTTTTCAAACTTGGCACTTTAGTGTTTCCAGGTTGACACTTTAGTTTTTCTCCAGGTTGTTGGCACTTGATTTCCGCAGTGTTGGCACATGTTTTTGGTGGTGTGCACTTAGTTTTGGTACTGGCACTTTAGCTGGTACCTAAGGTTTAAAACTGTAGTTTGTTTTAAAATCAAGTTGATTATGTTAATGAATTATAAAGGGAAGTAAAGATTAAAATAAGATTTTATACTTTGGGTTTATTTAAGTTTTAAATAGTTAATAAAATTATAATATGACTGAAATAAACAAAGCGAAATTTAAAGTATACATTTTTATTTCAATAAGAGAGAAGAAAAGTGAATCAGGATTCGATGAATGTTGTCGAGAAATACAGAAGTAAGTTTAATTATAAAATTTAGTTTATAATTAAAATTTAACTTTATCTCAAATATAAATAATTATAGTATAATTCTATTTTAAGTTAAGCAAATTATTATACGCTAAAATTTACGAGTTCTAATCTATAGGTCAAAAATCCCTGATAATATCGTACTGTCTGAACCGGTATAAACAAAGACAGTATTTTCTGGGTAGATTAATAATCTAAAAAGAGGAAATTTTATTTAAATTATAGAAAGAAGAAGTAGATTTAGTTAAGGAATCAAAGAAAATTTGACATAGAAATATACAGTATAAAAACTGTAAATGAAAAATGAAATTATAAATTTATTTCATTTGTGAAGAATCAGAATTAGAGGTAGTTGAGGAAAGATAAATTTCTGAAAGATAAATGTAAGGATTCATTTTCAGAAGTGACAGACAAGATAGAAATAAAACCCGTGCAGCGCACACACTAAAATTGTCCAATTTTAAGTTATGATCAAAATGCCAGATATAAGCAAGGTGATTGTATACTGTTTGATTTGACTATATATTTTAATCATGTTAGATTAATGATTTAAAGGAAAAATGTTCGTAATTATTTCAAAGAGGTCGGATTTATTTTCTACTTTGATTTGATTAGACGCCGCACGTCAGAGATGTTCAAACTGAAGACGATGATTATATACAATATTTTCGGTCTGTTCAGTCCTAGAACAAAACTGAATGGACGAGTGTCTGACAACGTATATCAGTCAGATTCTACACATCGAATTTACGTAAGTATATTATGTTGGTGGCGGAGAAATTCGTTTCTCTTAGCTTTATTGCCCATGATATATTTGGGTAATCGAATGGGTATTTCTAACAGGTAGGACGATGTGGCATTCAAAGAAAATGAACCAGTGATGATGAAACGTACGTCTAGCCTCATGCCTCACACCCAGGAAATGACAAAAATCAAGCTGGAAGCATGGCTATGTGGGTCGCTCCCATTAGGGTGTAGTATCACCTATCTAGATACATTCCTTTTGTTTCTTAATCTATCGATTCTGCCCATTCGGGGATGGTTGCCGTACACAACCATCGGTGATATACATTTGATACACTCAAGAGAAATGAGTGGTCGGTCATGTGAGGGGTGGGTTGCAAGATGTTCTTGTTGAACCCAGGTGTATTTGCCTCTAGAGATACATCATCAGAAGGTGGTCCCATACCTTGTCAGAGTGGAAATCCAATTTCCCTAAGTGCCAAGCGGTTTTTATTTGTATACTATATAGGAGAATGTGAGATGCAAACATTCTTCTAGATTCTAAATTATTTGTGGGAAACTTATATGATAATATCTGATTTAAAGTATACAAAGTGTTTTTGATCTCATAAGGTAAAAACCCGTTCCGTATTCACTGCGCGGTCTTATGAGATATTTAGATTTCTTTAAACTGTTTTAAACTGTTTACTCATACCAGTCCCTTGACTGACCCGGAGTTTATTTTTTTGTGTTTTTCCCTTAAACTCTTGGGTATTCATAACACTTGTTATGAATAGACAAGTGAATCAGGATGTAGAAACTTATGAAGCTGAATGAAGATTATTAGTGTGCTGGCCTATCTACCTTATCTACTGTATAATTATTAGTCTGCAAGTCAGTAGTAAATGTTCTGTATAATTACTATTGTACTTTGAAATGGTTGTATCACTAGACATGTGATGATCTGATGTATTAAGCACTGTTGTGTAATATTATTAAAGTATTATCTTTTGTAAAAATTCCGCTGTGAGATTCTGATGTTTCTGTGTTTTATCTTCTATCTATTCTTATTTCTTATTAACTACACAACTTCCGATGTGTTCGAAAGTTGGGTCGTTACATCCCGTAATGCCAATTCGAAGTCATTGGTCGAAATTCATGAATGGTCGCTGTGCGGCGCGTTCTATTCAGGCCGTTAAATATATAGTATATATATTATATATATTTCGTTGGTTTCAATTCAAAACGTATTTTATAAATCATTTTAAATTCGTTTTAAAAACGATTCCAACTTCATTTTCTATTTTAAATCAAAATTGAATTTTCTATATCATTATAATATATAAATGATAATAATTTCAAGCATCAGATTTTGAAATCACTTCCTTTTCGATATTCATTATAAAAATGAATAAAATCGATATAAATATCGTTCGCGTCAAAATGGTGCATAACTAATCAACACGGCTATATATATTTCAATATTTTCGTGTCCATCCCAAATCAGACATCAAAATCATATTTTGATTCTTTACTAAAGATTATTTTAAAATATTCATTATTTTAAAATATTCGTTATTTTAAAATATTCATTCTTTCCGAATTGGAATCAGACACAGTCAATTACAATATAATGTCATAATATGGATTTCACACAACAAATGTGTATAACCACAATAATCAACAATCAACTATCATCCAGAGTGCACTACACAACCGCATAAGCATTAAATAATTCACGCTTACACAGTCTGTCAACCAAACGATTGACATACCACTAAACAATTGGGATTAGTGTACGTCAAATATCATTCCAACACCCGTGTGGGGTTTCAAACAACAAACACAGATTTTATTTGTGCAGTTGGGCGATGTGTAAAATTTATCGTCCCAATCCATATTAGTCAAATGGGTGTACATAACAAATTGTATGATTTGTAAATGAATATTTATCTTATTCATATACACGTTAAAAAATATATTTTTAACTATAAAATATTTATTTCAATACACGAATATTTTATATAGTCCACTTCACATCATAAACAATTTTCACAACACAATCAAACAAACAAATCGTCCATGGTCTGTGGACGACGGGTGTCGGGTGCTGATAAGCATCATCTGCATCCTAGTAAATATTTTAACTAGAAAATAAAATTAAAGTGAGAAGTTCTCACCTTTGGGATCCACTCCTCCGTTTTATTTCTGATCGCCGATCTATATCGCATACCTACGTTAAAAATCTTATTTTTAACCCATTAATAATTATTCTTTGTATGACCATTTTATAAATGACGCATATACAATAAAAATCATATTTTTAACCTTCTAAAAATATATCCATAGCTTAACTATTTTTAGAGTAGCATATATAGGCTAGAAATTATATTTTTAGCTTTCTAAAAATACTTTTATAGCATACCCTACTTAAGAATCATATTTTTAACCCCTTAAAAATATTTCTTTTATATGATAAAAATCATATGTTTCATTTCAAAGAAAAAATCATTTTCTTCATTTCAAAGAAAATTCTTATTTTTCATTTAAATAGATTCTTATTTTCATAATCAAAGAAATGTTATTTTTCAATCAAAGAAATTCATTTTTTTCTATACCGCTATTTTCTGTATAAAAATATATATTTTTAAAATGAAGTTTATATTATAGAAATCATATATTTTTCCATGCCATTCATATAATAAGAACGTAACTTTTTATTGCTCTTCATATATATAAAAGATCCAATTTTTATTCGTTATTTAGATTAAAAATCATGTCTTTATAAAAATTACACTTATAAATCCAAATTATTCATGTATAATCTAATTTTAACTAAGTTAATAGCATATAAAAAATGTAAACCAAGAAGACTCACTTTTCATGGATAAAAATGGGATCTTTGTCGCTGGAGGAGGGTGCTCAGTTGGAGGCGGGGAGCTAAAGGCGGTGCAGAGGGTCGGGGAGGGCACAGTGTGGTCGCGGTGGTGGGGGTCGTTGAAAACAGAGGTCGTTTGCAAAATGGCTATTTTTAAGGGCCATATATATATATATATATATATATATTAAAATATATATATAAATTCCACGTCGACTTTTCTAAATTTTAAACTGGACATATCTTCCAACTTATAAATTGAAATCTAAGTTTCTTACACCTGTTAGAAAGATATTGTTAATCAGATTTAATTATTTCTTGTTTCATCCAATTCTAACTTATATTGAATTCTGTATATTCATTTGAAATTAGAAATCGAATTTTCAAACTGCCGCGCCATTTCAAGCTCGTTTTATAATTAAAATAAATTTATTCATTTTAACTTCATCGAAAATAAATTTTTCATCGTTATTATTTAAAATAATTCATTTTAAATATTACAAATCTGTTAAAATCACCAAAATAAAATTTTAAATTGGTTCTGATTTTCCAGGTTGTTACAATCTCCCCCACTTAAAATCTTTTCGTCCTTGAAAAGGAATGGAGATGAAAGTTGTTTAACTAATCAACTCAACTTTCATTATGGATTTCATTCTTCAACTTTTCAGTTTCTAAGAATTTCTAATTTTTCAAAAATTGGGCTAACACCCTAAATTTTTGAAAATTTTCGCCATAACCTCCTTTGTACCAAAAGAATTGGGAAAATCCCCAAACCGCCACACAGGCCCTCTCATCTCAAAAAGAAAATGAAAAAGCCAAGCGGCTAGCTAATCGGCTCATAATATCATCCAGACCCAACAAATTAGTAAACATATACCTATTTGTCGGGCATACAATTTTATTCCTCTGCACTAGCCTCCTTGCTACAATGGATATACGTGTATATGCATGCAATTTCAAACAATTTGCAATTCAATATTCGATTGCAGTTGGCTAAATGGTTCAAAATTTTAATTAATCAAACCAATAATCAAACAACACAACCAACAATCAATTAGTTGGTTAACGTTTCAAATTCATAATAAATATTGTATACACTCAAAATCATGTTTTTGATGCCAAATGACAATAATATATCCTATCTAGTTTTGGTTCTCACACCAGTCAATTAGAAATATATAGATATACCACTTTCGAAACTCGAACACAAACTACTGATGCTGACATGTCAATCACCAGTATCATCAGAGTCATCTATGGGGGTCTAGGGTGTGATTCTATGTCTATCCAGTATATTAAAACTTCGAATATACGTTCATGACGCATATATGCAAAATCTCATATACTCGATTATCCAAAATAAAATAAAGTAAAATAATATACTCAAATACGTATAACGAGATTAAATTTTCAAAACAAAGTTTGTTTTCACTTTTATTTTAAAAATAACACTCTTCAGACTCATTCTAGGATATTACTGATCCTATCTCTAACGAGTCATTCTTATTGGATATTACTAGTCCAATCTATGATGAATTCTTTCATTTGGTTCTAATGTGTCTTGTTCTCGAGCTCTGTAAACCAAAGCTCTGATACCAAATGTAGCGACCCGGACTTCCCCGGTCTCCGAAGAGAAGAGAAAGAACAGATTGTAATGAGAACATGACTAATCGGAACACAAATAGAAGAACATTTCATTGCTTATTATAATAATTACATCAGAGTACAAGAATATAACAGAGTATGAATAAATATTACACATTTGATAAATATATTTAAATTACATGCAGCGGAAAATTAATACAAAATACAAATGAATGAAATACACGGATATAGAGCGTTTTGAATATGGCTCCAGTTGTAAACCAAGATACAGTGAATATAAATCTGCAAAACCCAACTACTAGCTGCCCATGTGGAAAATAGGGGCACCTAGAGTTTAGGTTAAAACAATAAACTCCAGGTCAGTCATGTGACTGGTGTGAGAACTAAAACAGTTATTAATCTTTATTTTAAAGTTATGTAAATCAAGGGACCACGTTGTATAACACGGAATGAGTTTAACCCCAAGAATACCAGTGCATATAACAAACACTGCAATGCTAAATAAAGAACAATGAAGCTATTATAAGACCCAGGTCCCATCACACAATGCAACATAAGCCGGAGGATAGGGTTTTCCCTTATAATAGCCAAAGAATGCCTGATACGCGAAATTTATTCTTTTATTATTACTATAAGTGAAGAAATCAACTACAAATTTAAATGTATCAATCATAGGCGGCATGGATACCATATATCATGTCGCCATACTAGTTCTACTGTAACGTCCCGGATTTTTCGATCATTTAAAATATACTATTTAAATCAATTTATATATTTTATTGGAATTATAATATATTTTAATCGAATTTATTTATATTAAAGGATTTTTATGAATATTTATTTTAAGCTCGAATTTTTAATGTTGAATTTTGAACTATATACCGATCGAAATTGAAATTTATTGTTTTTGTAAAATACAATGACATCGATTCTTTTTCGTTGTTTGAATGTAATGTATATGTGTGTGTATATATATATATATACTCAACAACATTTTTACTAGTTCGACGAAACGAGTAGTAATCTAAAAACTGTATTGGTATTCTGGTACCGAGTACTAAAACAGTTTATGATGTGAGCAGTACATCATGGTGTGCCTTGAATTGGCTGGTCCATGATTCATTCAAGAAAAAAAGGGAAGATATATGATAAAAAGAAAGAAACTGAAATATAAATAGCATTATCAGTTACAAATGGGATCTGATCAATAAAGAATAAACAAATTTTATTCATATTTTTGTATACAATACAAAGACAGGAAAAATATATACATGATTTTATTTACAGATTCTTGATTACAAAAACGAGAAAAAAAAAATCAACATTGGGTAAATCAACTTCTGCTTTTTCTTTTTGCCGAACCGGTAAATCCGAAATTGTCCCCATCGAGTTTCGACCTGCGAAGAAAACAGAAAAGGAAGAAAAAGCCTATCAGTATAAATAAAAGAAAAATTTAAACACCCAGTTGCCTGTTTTACTTGCCCAAAAAGATTGAAAGGACTTCTTTTAGTCAATGTATAGCATATGGTCAATTACCCAAAGACGATGCAATTAACAATTAAACACTATAACAGAAAACGACATCATGAAACAAAGTAACACACTAACACAAATGGCCTATGTATTTTGTCTGTAATTAATAGAACAAAACAAACTAGAATGAATCACTAATCATGTTACTTTGAAACGAAAATGACAAATCATGTAGATAGGAAATCATAAAGATCACAAGGGTCTAATAAATAAAAGATACGCAGAAGCATTTTAGATTAAAATTAAAAATGGTATATGGCTAATTCCTATCACAACAAATTCCTTAATCCACTGATCAAATAAAATATAGCCAAAACAGCTAGAAGCCTAGAACAGCTAGGAAATGGACAAGGCATAGCTAAATAAATATATGTATATCTTTACAGCCGATAAAGCCATACATGAACAACAAAAAGGAACAACACATGTACAACTAAGAAGGCTTGACATGTATATTTTTTTCAAATCTTTATCGAACAGAAAAAACCACATGGATGAACAGTAAATTTCTGATACAAAATTTACTATAAACTCTATGGTACAGTTCAGAAAATATCATTGAAAATCCAAGCAAGGAATCCACTATACAGTTCAGAAAAATCTCTGAATCAAGTCATTACCAAATCAAACAAACCTATATATGTGTACAAACCAATCTGAACACAATCTAGATACAGATTCAATGTCTGTAGTGAATGAACAACACATAGCTCACAACTACCTAACTTAACCAACACAGTAATATATAGGTTTATTTCTACAATCAAACCCTGTACCAACAATCTGAACTAAAATCTAAATTACAGACTGAAATCGATTGAAACAACAATTTGAAACTATTGATAGACGTTGAATTTATCTTAACCCAACCACATGTATAAATAGGCTATCACACAGTGTTACTTTATCACCCATTCAAATAAACACAGCAAACCAGAAAATCAAAACAAGAAAAAGACTGAAATCGTGGAAAAAAAGAGTGAAAAACTTATCTTTCGATTTCTGTTAAAGCCATACGAAGTCCGAGTCCCATGGTTGCAAAAATTGAGGCAACGGAAGCTGATCTGGTTGTGGAAAGCCTGTGGAGTACGGTGGAGGTGGCACGCTCGTTTCTGCGAGGCTGTGGTGGACCGCAGATCGAAGAAGGCGAGGTGCGTAGGGTGGTTGCGACGCCGTGTAGCTTGTAGTTGCCAGAGAATCGAAGGGGTTAGGGATTTAAGTTTTTGGCTTAGGGTTTTGTTGTGATTTGAGAAAATTGGGGGCGGCTGCTAAATGATGAAGGAAATGATCGGATATGAGGGTTTTAAGTTGTATAACGGGTCGGGTTTGGTTAGTGGGCCGATGAATCAAGGTAAGCCCAGATTTTAATAGGAAATCCATGTTTTAATTTAAAATTTGTTTATAAAACCTGTTTTCATTATTTCTCACTCATACGATGTCGGATTTACACGTGGTCAGTCGCGTTGGGACCGTGGGGACGAGTACTTCGAGATGGAGAAGGTTTGGGTCGGATCTGAAGTGACTGGAATTTTTATTCGAATTAAACGTCAGTTTAATTTGATCAAACAGACTGTTCATCGACGGATTTAAATCTAGGTGAGTTAAACTCACTTAGCCCTTTCAGTTTATATTTTATATAAATTGGGTTTTTGTTTTACGTGTTCTGATTGCTAGTGGTTGGTTGTTTGCTGGTTATATATGTATATTGTTGATTCAACAAATGGAATTAAACGGTCGTTTAATTCCAGAAAAATACCCATTGTTTTGAGTTGACCCAGATAAAATAATTTCCCTTGACTGGTCACGTTTATAAACGTGTTTGAAACTTGTTTGCAATGTTTGAATGGTCCGTTAATTGTTGTCGGTTGTTATGGAAATTATCAAATAGAAATGAATGATTGATTGATGTTGATTATTGAACAATGTTTCAGTATTTGTTTTGACGGGTAGTATGGTTGGGAAATTGGCATCACCTGGCATATAAATCATTCGATTTATAAAATATGAGTTTTATCGACAATGGATCGATAATATTTAAGTTATAATTTTATTTTATAACAAAAAGAGGTTTGAGAGTTATTACATTGAAAGGTTATTTTAAAAGGGAAATAAATATTTAATTATTTATTTAAATTTTATATAGAAATTATAAAACTTGTTTTATAAAAATGAATTCTTATGTCGATAAGGATTATAAATAAAGAACAGGGAATAACCTAGCGATTAGGTATTTGATTTATCGTGAATGATCAAAAGGAGTTATTTAAATTTATTATATTTAAATTTATTATATTTAATTAATTTTAAAAGAGGAATTAACTAGGATGGGCTAAAGAAATGGTTAGGTTTGGAATTGGCCAAATGAGTTTTGAAAAGAAGTTATAAACAAGTTATAATTGAACTCGGGTTTTATATAAAGTAATAAAGGGTTATAAACAAATGCAATAGTTTAATGAAAAACATTACTTAACATTTGTATTAAGTAAAGGAGATGAAGTTGTAAGGGTTATATATTAAACCTTAAATTTACAAACAAGGTTTGTAAGTGGAATATGAGGTTAACGTCGTTTGGAATTGGAAATACTTAACGATGGAATTGAGTTAAACCCTTAGAATTTAAAAGAGAAAAAGGGATTTGGGAAAGAGATTAAAGTCGAGCATTGGCAAAAGAATTGGAAATGGGATTATAGTAGCAATCCGGTTATGAAGACAAAAGTTATTTAAATAAGTCAAGAATTAATAAAGGTGAGGTTAGAAATAATTATTAAATTAACAAATGAAGCGATATTAATTATTATTATTTTTTAAAAAAGGGGAGACTTCCAAAAAGGGTAAGAATAACTAGAAGACTACAAACAAGATAAGTGGGATATGTTTTGATATTAAATGGAATATCGGTTCTTGAATTACAACTCGTATTTACCTGAAGGTAAGAACGTTGTTGATCAAGGTCTGAGAGGTAATTAAAATACCCCAACTTGAACGACTTCGGGGCTATCCAAGGGTGATACTAGTTGGTAATGCCAAGTGTGTGTGATAAGATTTCCAAAGTAACGGAAATGAGATAAGGTGATATTTCCCTAGTAACAGAATAAAAAGAAAATTGGGTGATTAATTTAAAAGCCAAGTGATGCTGAATACTAGGCCAGTAAATCTATTTTTTTTCATTGATAGTTAAATAACCGACTATCAAGTCTGACCCTTACGATGGTTGTTATGGAAAGACCGGGATCGAATGTATATTCGAAAACCATTCCGACCAACAAATACGAGATGTATAGAAGAGATCAGACGACGATCGAGATGGAGCATGTGAAGACCATAGATCTTTATGAAGCGGAAGAACCACTTACAATCTCTGATTCGACCCGGAGATATATTGGGGTTCTGTCGTGGTTGAAACTGTGGAATGGCAAGGACGATCGCTACTGATCCATGGGGTGATTCCTATATGGGATGCAATAGGAGGGTACCTTCGGTTCATCCTGTTCCTGATGACTTGTAAGGACGAATGTCTGACAGAGTATTTCCAAAGGAATTATATGCGTTGATTTCTCCAAACGTACCATAGTTGATGCCGGAGAAATGGTTATTCTCTAGCCAAATAAACTAGAGTATTTTTGTGGACATCAATCAAGTGTGATCTGGCGGATCTGACGATGTGGCATTCATAGTGTATGATGACCAGATGTGTTCTGACCTCAAGCCCCATCAACCAGGAGATGAAAAAAATCGGGCAGGAAGCATGGCTATGTGGGTCGCTCCCATTAGGGTGTATAATCACCTATCTAGAGAAATTCCTTTTGTTTCTTAATCTATCGATTCTGCCCATTCGGGAATGGTGGTTTGAGTCCAACCGTTGGTGATATACATTCGATACACTCAAGCGAAATGAGTGGTCGGTCATGTGAGGGCCGGGTTGTAAGAGTTCTTGTTGAACCCTGTGTATTCGCCTCTAGAGATACACGTGCGGAAGGTGGTCCCATACCTTGTCAAGTTGGAAATCCAATATCCAATAAGCGCCCGCGGTTTTCGGTTATATACTATATACGGGGAGCGTGAGATGCAAGCGTTCCTCTAGATTTGTTAATTATTTATATCTAGACATTATCATAATATCAGATCAAGATATTGATTTTGAAACTGGTTTGGGTTATCGTAAGGTAAAAACCATCCGTGTTTATGTGTGGATTCGGTCTTACGATTATCCTTTTCTTTCGATAGGATTTTAACTTTAAAATCAATTTGTGTGATACCCTAAATGCTGTGTGAGTTTTTCTCACTCTGGTCCACCAGACTGACCCGGTGTTTTGTAAATGCTCGGGTTAGACCGAGGTGTACAGGTTCAGGTTATCCGGTACTGAGAAGTCCAAAGACGAGCTGAAGATGTTCAGACGAATGATATTCCGCTGTGTGATTATATATATGAGGACAGATTATCAAAACTGTCCGGCTGTGTGTTGTACTCTGATATTGTAAGTATTTTCAAAAGCTCTCAATAAAGCTTATTTCTGTATTATATTTTGTTCCGCTGCGATGTGAGACTCTGAGTTAGTTCTTCTTCTTCTATTGTAATATTTCTTTCTTTCTTATCTCACCCTCTAAATTCTTTCTAATAACTATCCAGTGTTTTTCTGTGTTTGGAAGGTCGGCATGAGTCAGGATAAGGGTATTTACGTCGATTTTCGAGGTCGAAAATCTGCTGGGTCGTTACAGTGGTATCAGAGCTATTGGTTGAGTAGTAACCTTAGCTCTGTGGCGTAACTCAATAGAGATGGGGTTAGTAACACCCTAGATTGAGTTTGTGTGTGTATATATATATGAGAGCGTATTTGTAGATTTTGTATAAAAATGTTTTGTATTATATATTTTGACTGGTTCAAGTGTTGAGAAGCATTGAACTAGTGAATGGATACAATATTGTTTTATAAAAGTGGGTAAATGAAATAATTTTACCCAATGTATATTTTTATATAGAAAAAGGAATTTATTTTCTATATTATAGTAATGTTGGGTGCTTGGTTGTTTGTTCTGATTAATTTGATTTGAAATCAAATTTGAATTTTGAAGTAAAATTGAAATCGTCAATTGAATCGGATATGGAAGTAAAGTTGAACCTGGTTAAGTAAAACCAATTTAAGAATAAAATTCAGAAAGAATGAATTCAAATTGGTATTTAAAAAAAATTAATGGATAAATAAATTGGGATTCAAATTAAGTGGGTGCCACTTGGATTTTGGATTTTCTTTTCGAAGAAGTTGAGGCCCAGAGTCGTAGTGTAGTCGTACCGATCAAGCCATGCAGAAGAAGTACTGGCAAAATTTTAGAAAATTTTTAGAGTTTAAATTTATTTTGAATTTAATTCAGCAATAAGGATTTTAAAAATAATTCGATTCGAAATATTCCTCTTACTTTACAATTTCGAGGACGAAATTATTTTAAGGGGGGAAGAATGTAACGTCCCAGATTTTTCGATCATTTAAAATATTATATTTAAATCAATTTATATATTTTATTGGAATTATAATAGATTTTAATCGAATTTATTTATATTAAAGGATTTTTATGAATATTTATTTTAAGCTAGAATTTTTAATGTTGAATTTTGAACTATATACCGATCGAAATTGAAATTTATTGTTTTTGTAAAATACAATGACATCGATTATTTTTCGTTGTTTGAATGTAATGTATATATATATATATGTGTGTGTGTGTGTGTATATATATATACTCAACAACATTTTTACTAGTTCGACGAAACGAGTAGTAATCTAAAAACTGAATTGGTATTCTGGTACCGTGTACTAAAACAGTTTGTGATGTGAGCAGTACATCATGGTGTGCCTTGAATTGGCTGGTCCATGATTCATTCAAGAAAAAAAAGGGAAGATATATGATAAAAAGAAAGAAACTGAAATATAAATAGCATTATCAGTTACAAATGGGATCTGATCAATAAAGAATAAACAAATTTTATTCATATATTTGTATACAATACAAAGACAGGAAAAATATATACATGATTTTATTTACAGATTCTTGATTACAAAAACGAGAAAAAAAAAATCAACATTGGGTAGATCAACCTCTGCCTTTTCTTTTTGCCGAACCGGTAAATCCGAAATTGTCCCCATCGAGTTTCGACCTGCGAAGAAAACAGAAAAGGAAGAAAAAGCCTATCAGTATAAATAAAAGAAAAATTTAAACACCCAGTTGCCTGTTTTACTTGCCCAAAAAGATTGAAAGGACTTCTTTTAGTCAATGTATAGCATATGGTCAATTACCCAAAGACGATGCAATTAACAATTAAACACTATAACAGAAAACGACATCATGAAACAAAGTAACACACTAACACAAATGGCCTATGTATTTTGTCTGTAATTAATAGAACAAAACAAACTAGAATGAATCACTAATCATGTTACTTTGAAACGAAAATGACAAATCATGTAGATAGGAAATCATAAAGATCACAAGGGTCTAATAAATAAAAGATACGCAGAAGCATTTTAGATTAAAATTAAAAATGGTATATGGCTAATTCCTATCACAACAAATTCCTGAATCCACTGATCAAATAAAATATAGCCAAAACAGCTAGAAGCCTAGAACAGCTAGGAAATGGACAAGGCGTAGCTAAATAAATATATGTATATCTTTACAGCCGATAAAACCATACATGAACAGCAAAAAGGAATAATACATGTACAGCTAAGAAGGCTTGACATGTATATTTTTTTCAAATCTTTATCGAATAGAAAAACCACATGGATGAACAGTAAATTTCTAATACAAAATTTACTATAAACTCTATGGTACAGTTCAGAAAATCTCATTGAAAATCCAAGCAAGGAATCCACTATACAGTTCAGAAAAATCTCTGAATCAAGTCATTACCAAATCAAACAAACCTATATATGTGTACAAACCAATCTGAACACAATCTAGATACAGATTCAATGTCTGTAGTGAATGAACAACACATAGCTCACAGCTACCTAACCCAACCAACACAGTAATATATAGGTTTATTTCTACAATCAAACCCTATACCAACAATCTGAACTAAAATCTAAATTACAGACTCAAAATCGATTGAAACAACAATTCGAAACTATTGATAGACGTTGAATTTATCTTAACCCAACCGCATGTATAAATAGGCTATCACACAGTGCTATTTCATCATCCATTCGAATAAACACAGCAAACCAGAAAATCAAAACAAGAAAAAATACTGAAATAAAAAAAAAGAGTGAAAAACTTAGCTTTCGATTTCTGTTAAAGCCATACGAAGTCCGAGTCCCATGGTTGCAAAAATTGAGGCAACGGAAGCTGATCTGGTTGTGGAAAGCCTGTGGAGTACGGTGGAGGTGGCATGCTCGTTTCTGTGAGGCTGTGGTGGACCGCAGATCGAAGAAGGCGAGGTGCTTAGGGTGGTTGCGACGCCATGTAGCTCGGAGTTGCCAGAGAATCAAAGGGGTTAGGGATTTGAGTTTTTTGCTTAGGGTTTTGTTGTGATTTGAGAAAATTGGGGGCGGCTGCTAAATGATGAAGGAAATGATCGGATATGAGGGTTTTAAGTTGTATAACGGGTCGGGTTTGGTTAGCGGGCCGATGAATCAAGGTAAGCCCAATTTTTAATAGGAAATCCATGTTTTAATTTAAAATTTGTTTATAAAACTTGTTTTCATGATTTCTCACTCATACGAGGTCGGATTTACACGCGGTCAGTCGCGTTGGGACCGTGGGGACGAGTACTTCGAGATGGAGCAGGTCTGGGTCGGATCTGAAGTGACTGGAATTTTTATTCGAATTAAACGTCAGTTTAATTTGATCAAACAGACTGTTCATCGACGGATTTAAATCTAGGTGAGTTAAACTCACTCAGCCGTTCCCGTTTATATTTTATATAAATTGGGTTTTTGTTTTACGTGTTTTGATTGCTAGTGGTTGGTTGTTTGCTAGTTATATATGTATATTGTTGATTCATCAAATGGAATTAAACGGTCGTTTAATTCCAGAAAAATACCCACTGTTTTGAGTTGACCCAGATAAAATAATTTCCCTTGACTGGTCACGTTTATAAACGTGTTTGAAATTTGTTTGTAATGTTTGAATGGTCCGTTAATTGTTGATGGTCATTATGGAAATTATCAAATAGAAATGAATGATTGATTGATGTTGATTATTTAACAATGTTTCAGTATTTGTTTTGACGGGTAGTATGGTTAGGAAATTGGCATCACCTGGCATATAAATCAGTCGATTTTTAAAATATGAGTTTTATCGACAATGGATCGATAATACTTAAGTTATAATTTTATTTTATAACAAAAAGAGGTTTGAGAGTTATTACATTGAAAGGTTATTTTAAAAGGGAAATAAATATTTAATTATTTATTTAAAATTTATATAGAAATTATAAAATTTGTTTTATAAAAATGAATTCTTATGTCGATAAGGATTATAAATAAAGAACAGGGAATAACCTAGCGATTAGGTATTTGATTTATCGTGAATGATCAAAAGGAGTTATTTAAATTTATTATATTTAAATTTATTATATTTAATTAATTTTAAAAGAGGAATTAACTAGGATGGGCTAAAGAAATGGTTAGGTTTGGAATTGGCCAAATGAGTTTTGAAAAGAGGTTATAAACAAGTTATAATTGAACTCAGGTTTTATATAAAGTAATAAAGGGTTCTAAACAAATGCAATAGTTTAATGAAAAACATTACTTAACATTTGTATTAAGTAAAGGAGATGAAGTTGTAAGGGTTTTATATTAAACCTTAAATTTACAAACAAGGTTTGTAAGTGGAATATGAGGTTAATATCGTTTGGAATTGGAAATACTTAACGATGGAATTGAGTCAAAACCCTTAGAATTTAAAAGAGAAAAAGGGATTTGGGAAAGAGATTAAAGTCGAGTGTAACAACCTGTATTTTGATAACGTGTTATAACCATAAATCTAGGCAGAATTAAATTTTAAATTAATAACCAAGGGAAACGGGTTGCGCCATTGCGTTCGTCTCGGAATTTTGCATGAAATCGAGTTCGAGTTTTTGAAAATCGGAGTCCGTATGACCAAGTTATGGCTCCCCAAAGTTTCAGAAATTATCAGAGTTCCAAATAGTTCGAATTCGAGTTCAAATTCGAATTTCAAAACCCAGACAGACTGGGCGGGAAATTTCCCGCCCAGCACCCCAGGTCGACTGGGGAGTCGACTGGGCAGTCGACACCCCCAGGACCAGGTCGACTGCGCAGTCGACTTGGGTGTCGACCTGGTCCCCGAACCTGGTTCGGGCCTGGTTGCTCCTGCTTGACCCTGTTGGCTTGTTTGAGGGCCTATGACGATTTTTGGTGGTTCAGATCGATTCTAGGGTTTATCCTATGGCCTAAACTAGTTGTTGCAACTATAAAAACACCCTAAGACCTAGGCTAGTCCACAACAAATCTTTGTAACACCATTATGCTGCTAAGTCTCCTCTTGAACCATGGCCGCCGCCTCCAACTTGAAGCTTAAACATTCAAACTAGATCCAAATCGAAGGCCAACGTTTCTACAACAATTCAAGGGAATTGATCAACCTCTCAACAACGATCCTACGACAATTTCTGTTCTTAGTTCTCAAAAACCACGATCTGTAAGCCCAGTTACTCTTAGATCTAAACTCTAAACTTAATATGGACATGTGTAAATTGAAGTTGAACATAAACAGGATAACTACTTGAGACCTATTCTTGTATATCTTTGATCTATGACTATTCCTTTTTGATCTATTATTTTAGATCTACTCTTGTTCACCCTAGATCTATTCAACTTGAACCTAGTACCATTCATATTAAACCGTGATTTGTGGAATACTGATAAGAACTTGATTTAGGGGCCTTTTCATGTCATAACCTAAACCCTATCATGTCCATTATTTTAACATGCCTGTGATGTTGTGATGTTGAAACTATTGCTAGTCACAAGTTTAGGATTATCATCTAATGCCATTTATTGCTATGTTTATCACCCTATTTCATATGCCAGTGATGTTATGATCATATCTCAAGTTACACCATGCTTGCCTTGAAATCACCTTTGCCACTTTATGCCCATCCTTGTTATGTTATTCCCTTGTTACATCTATTGCCTTGATTCGAATTCACGAGCGTTGGGGATGCGATTTGGGTAGTTTAGGAAAACCTGAATTTAGTATGAACTTGAAAACATGAATATCGTTATAACTTGAGCTTGGATATGAACATGAACTTGACATGAAATTGTACTTGAAAATATGAATTTGGGACATGACACTTAGATAACTTGAACGTGGCCAACTTGAGGTTGGGTTGAGTTTGTAGTATAAATCTGCCCGGAACCGCCCGGCGAATCCAGTAACTGCAAACAATAGGACCCAATGTGAGTAGTTGGTCATATCACATTCGAAACCCGAGGTTAGACTAGGTTATGGTATAAAACTGCCCGGACCCGCCCGACACATCCAGTAACCATAACCAAGTCTAATGTGAGAGGTTAGGGGTGCATTAAGTAAATTAATGCCACTGGATAGGGTTAAGTCATGGACCACTTGAATATACTTAACCAATTTGACACGTTGATTTGATAGGGTTAAGTCAAGAACCGCTTGAACACACTTAACCAACCTGACACATGATTCGTAGGACTAAGTCTTGAACTAGAACGACACACTTAGTCAATTTGACATGACACGTAGATGGGGTTAAGTCTCGATTTTAAATGACAACTTAACCTACTGAACGAAACCCTAGTTACGCGGTCCTTTTCAGCAGTAACCCAATAGATGTATCACGGTACCCTGGGACTAGGCAGGGTGGGGCATGATTGCTGGGCTGATTGTAAGCGACTAGAATGACGGCTGAGTTGGTGCGCCACTGTAGGTTCTGGCGGACTAGGGTCGTGCACTTAGTCCGGAGTTGAAAAAGCAGGCATTGGGCATCAGTAGGATTATCTGTGCATTCTTGATTCGTGTCGGTGGTTGGCACCATAGGGCTTGATACACCCTATGGTGGACCTAGCACAGGTGACTACATTCGTGATAGGGCCGTATGACACATACACACGACGAGCTAGACTTGTAGGGAGCCGATCGATTAGATCATACCGTTGGACCCCGAATTGGGTCACTTCACGATATTGGGCCAAGGGATTATTTCTTGATTTATAGTTGACACGGTATTAGTATACCAGTATAGTTGGTATGGCGAACCTTGAATATGCAATGTTAGACTTGAGTTATCTTTTTAGCTTAGTTATCATGTCAGACTTATCATCATTCCTATGTTTAATTCCAGTTTATTCATGTCTTGTTAACTTTACTAGTTTCTATGCTGATAGTCACTAGGGCTTACCAGTCTTTTTGACTGACCCGTTTTCTTTCGCCTCTTTGTCTTTCATTTCCCCCCAGGTTCTCAGGGAGGAAACTCTAGCTCTTAGCTTGGACTTTGCTTGCTTTCTGACAGCTCATGTACGGTTTGGTCTTGAGCTATGCTATGGCTGCACTCATGCACTTTTTGGGGAATAATATTTTACTTATGTTGTTTTAAGTACTTTGCTTCTTTAGAACTTGATGTAATGAAATAATGACTTGGCATTTTGATGTAAGAGGTTTTGACTCTATTTTTCAGTAATGAGATTTGGTTTTAAAGTTTATATCCGCTGCTTTATATACTCTATTTTATCTATGTTCTGTCTTGTGTTATCTCTGTGCCTGTTTACTAGATAATACCCCTCCAAAACTAGGGCATTCCCTTTGTGAGTGACCCTAGCGGAGGTGGGGTGTTACATTTGGTATTAGAGCAGAAGGTTACCAGACTGGGAAAAAGTTTTAAAAACCTTCTGAAACTATTTTCAAAACCGTTTATAAAGAAGTATTTTTCAAGAAAAGTTTTATTTTTAAGAAAAGGCTATTCCCCAAAAGCCATTAGCACTTTCCTTTGTTTCCTCGTTTGAATCTTTTTCCTTTTCGCTTTTCAGCATGTCTGATCTTAACCTTCCTGAGGGAGTACCCATACCTGGCTGGTTCCGAAGATACTTGGAAGCAAGGGCCAACGGCGCGGGCCCGGCAGATATCCCTCCTCCTCCTCCCCCGGTGGCCACGGTTCCTCCTCCTCTTCCTCCGGGTACCGCCTTCGCCAAAATATGCAAGGACTTTATAGGAATGGGCGGCAAGAACTTCGTTGGAACTGAAACCTTCGTTGAGGCGCGAAACTGGCTAAAAGAGACTGAAGACTTGTTTGTTATTTTTGATATGGAGGATCATAGGAAAGTTCAGTTGGCAGCATGGTTGTTGAAAGAGGAAGCTGCATTTTGGTGGGAAGTCACCAACGCTACCAGGCCAATTGAGACTTGGGCAGACTTTAGAGAGAGGTTTGGGCTTAAGTTTTTATCATCCGCAGAAGTGAGTCTTCAGATGGAGAGGTTCCTGGCACTCAAGCAAGGGGACATGTCAGTTAGGGAATACATGAATAAGTTTAATCAGCTTGCTCGGTTTGGTTTGGACTTAGTTAACACGGCTGAGAAGAAGGCTCTACGCTTTGCTCGAGGATTGAGCGAGCCACTCCACACTATAGCCATGACTCATGTACCCATGGGGGCGACCTTTGAAAGCTTGGTGAATATGGCCCTACTTCATGAAGAAGATGAGAATGGCAAGAAGAAGGTCAAGGCGAATGAGTCTCAAGACAAGAAGGTAGACTCCGAGAAAGGAGGAAAGAACAGCAACAACAAGAATGACAAGTCACGTGAGAAAAGAAAATGCAAATTCTGTGGTATTGACAGGCATATAGTCCAGGACTGTAGGAAGAAGACGATGAAGATAGGAGCATGTTTTCAATGCGGTGAAACTGGACACATCAGCAAAAACTGCCCTAAGAAGCAAGGGCAAGCCCGCAAGAAGGACCTTCTAGGGGTACATCTTTAACTTCTTTTCCCTAGATATTCTGTTTTATCTTGTATATCCTTTCGATCCTGTCTTGAGAACCTTAGGTAGAATCCTATGAATGTAAACATGTATTTGAAACATGTTATGCTTGATGTTTGCAAATGGTTGCAAGTGGTTGCAAGTGATTGCTCATGGTTGCATAACACACATTAGGCACTAGATCGGCTCAGACACATTTTCATATTGCATATGCATGAGTGTTTATACTTATTTATGGATGAAATTGAATGTGTTATCATATGAATGTTGCATATGGATGAATGTTTGTGCACACATATAGTGCTTACGTGACTAGGATTATTTGCATACATGTTGGATTCATGACACTAAACATATTTTGCATTAGAAAGATCAATCGGGCCTGATCATTTGCATTAGATAAGGAACTTATACATACACTTTTTGCATATGTTCATACAACATTAGAAATCTCTTAAGGACAATGTTTGCTTGTGGATGATGTTTTAAGTAGATGGATGATGGATGGTAGGATACGTTCTTCCTAACTTAGAGATTTCGGGAACGAAATCCTTTAAGGAGGGGAGAATGTAACAACCCGTATTTTGATAACGTGTTACAACCATAAATCTAGGCAGAACTAAATTTTAAAATAAGAACCAAGGGAAAGGGTTGCGCTATTGCGTTCGTCTCGGAATTCTGTATGAAATCGAGTCCGAGTTTTCGAAAATCGGAGTCCGTATGACTAAGTTATGGCTCCCCAAAGTTTCAGAAATTTTCAGAGTTCAAAACAGTTCGAATTCGAGTTCAAATTCGAATTTCAAAACCCAGACAGACTGGGCGGGAAATTTCCGGCCCAGCACCCCAGGTCGACTGGGGAGTCGACACCCCCAGGACCAGGTCGACTACGCAGTCGACTTGGGTGTCGACCTAGTCCCCGAACCTGGTTCGGGCCTGGTTGCTCCTGCTTGACCCTGTTGGCTTGTTTGAGGGCCTATGATGATTTTTGGCAGTTCAGATGGATTCTAGGGTTTATCCTATGGCCTAAATTAGTTGTTGCAACTATAAAAACACCCTAAGACCTAGGCTAATCCACAACAAATCTTTCTAACACCATTATGCTGCTAAGTCTCCTCATGAACCATGGCCGCCGCCTCCAACTTGAAGCTTAAACATTCAAACTAGATCCAAATCGAAGGCCAACGTTTCTACAACAATTCAAGGGAATAGATCAACCTCTCAACAACCATCCTACGACAATTTCTGTTCTTAGTTCTCAAAAACCACGATCTGTAAGCCCCAGTTACTCTTAGATCTAAACTCTAAACTTAATATGGACATGTGTAAATTGGAGTTGAACATAAACATGATAACTACTTGAGACCTATTCTTGTATATCTTTGATCTATGACTATTCCTTTTTGATCTATTATTTTAGATCTACTCTTGTTCACCCTAGATCTATTCACCTTGAACATAGTTCCGTTCATATTAAACCTTGATTTGTGGAATACTGATAAGAACTTGATTTAGGGGCCTGTTCATGTCATAACCTAAACCCTATCATGTCCATTATTTTAACATGCCTGTGATGTTGTGATGTTGAAACTATTGCTAGTCACAAGTTTAGGATTATCATCTTATGCCATTTATTGCTATGTTTATCACCCTATTTCATATGCCAGTGATGTTATGATCATATCTCAAGTTACACCATGCTTGCCTTGAAATCACCTTTGCCACTTTATACCCATCCTTGTTATGTTATTCCCAAGTTACATCTATTGCCTTGATTCGAATTCACGAGCGTTGGGGATGCGATTTGGGTAGTTTATGAAAACCTGAATTTAGTATGAACTTGAAAACATGAATATCGTTATAACTTGAGCTTGGATATGAACATGAACTTGACATGAAATTGTACTTGAAAATATGAATTTGGGACATGACACTTAGAAAACTTGAACGTGGCCAACTTGAGGTTGGGTGGAGTTTGCAGTATAAATCTACCCGGAACCGCCCGACGAATCCAGTAACTGCAAACAATAGGACCCAATGTGAGTAGTTGGTCATATCGCACTCAAAACCCGAGGTTAGACTAGGTTATGGTGTAAAACTGCCCGGACCCGCCCGGCACATCCAGTAACCATAACCAAGTCTAATGTGAGAGGTTAGGGGTGCATTAAGTAAATTAATGCCACTGGATAGGGTTAAGTCATGGACCACTTGAATATACTTAACCAATTTGACACGTTGATTTGATAGGTTTAAGTCATGAACCGCTTGAACACACTTAACCAACCTGACACATGATTCGTAGGACTAAGTCTTGAACTAGAACGACACACTTAGTCAATTTGACATGACACGTAGATGGGGTTAAGTCTCGATTTTAAATGACAACTTAACCTACTGAACGAAACCCTAGTTATGCGGTCCTTTTCAGCAGTAACCCACTAGATGTATCACGGTACCCTGGGACTAGGCAGGGTGGGGCATGATTGCTGGGCTGATTGTAAGCGACCAGAACGACGGCTGAGTTGGTGCGCCATTGTAGGTTCAGGCGGACTAGGGTCGTGCACTTAGTCCGGAGTTGAAAAAGCAGGCATTGGGCATCAGTAGGATTATCTATGCATTCTTGATTCGTGTCGGTGGTTGGCACCATAGGGCTTGATACACCCTATGGTGGACCTAGCACAGGTGACTACATTCGTGATAGGGCCGTATGACACATACACACGACGAGCTAGACTTGTAGGGAGCAGATCGATTAGATCATACCGTTGGACCCCGAATTGGGTCACTTCACGATATTGGGCCAAGGGATTATTTCTTGATTTATAGTTGACACGGGATTAGTATACCAGTATAGTTGGTATGGCGAACCTTGAATACGCAATGTTTGACTTGAGTTATCTTGTTAGCTTAGTTATCATGTCAGACTTATCATCATTCCTATGTTTAATTCCAATTTATTCATGTCTTGTTAACTTTACTAGTTTCTATGTTGATAGTCACTAGGGCTTACCAGTCTTTTTGACTGACTTGTTTTCTTTCGCCTCTTTGTCTTTCGTTCCCCCCAGGTTCTCAGGGAGGAAACTCTAGCTCTTAGCTTGGACTTTGCTTGCTTTCTGACAGCTCATGTACGGTTTGGTCTTGAGCTATGCTATGGCTACACTCATGCACTTTTTGGGGAATAATATTTTACTTATGTTGTTTTAAGTACTTTGCTTCTTTAGAACTTGATGTAATGAATTAATGACTTGGCATTTTGATGTAAGAGGTTTTGACTCTATTTTTCAGTAATGAGATTTGGTTTTAAAGTTTATATCCGCTGCTTTATATACTCTATTTTATCTATGTTCTGTCTTGTGTTATCTCTGTGCCTGTTTACTAGATAATACCCCTCCAAAACTAGGGCATTCCCTTTGTGAGTGACCCTAGCGGAGGTGGGGTGTTACATTTGGTATCAGAGCAGAAGGTTACCAGACTGGGCAAAAGTTTTAAAAACCTTCTGAAACTATTTTCAAAACCGTTTATAAAGAAGCATTTTTCAAGAAAAGTTTTATTTTTAAGAAAATGCTATTCCCCAAAAGCCATTAGCACTTTCCTTTGTTTCCTCGTTTGAATCTTTTTCCTTTTCGCTTTTCAGCATGTCTGATCTTAACCTTCTTGAGGGAGTACCCATACCTGGCTGGTTCCGAAGATACTTGGAAGCTAGGGCCAATGGCGCGGGCCCGGCAGATATCCCTCCTCCTCCTCCCCCGGTGGCCACGGTTCCTCCTCCTCCTCCTCCGGGTACCGCCTTCGCCAAAATATGCAAGGACTTTATAGGAATGGGCGGCAAGAACTTCGTTGGAACTGAAACCTTCGTTGAGGCGCGAAACTGGCTAAAAGAGACTGAAGACTTGTTTGTTATTTTCGATATGGAGGATCATAGGAAAGTTCAGTTGGCAGCATGGTTGTTGAAAGAGGAAGCTGCATTTTGGTGGGAAGTCACCAACGCTACCAGGCCAATTGAGACTTGGGCAGACTTTAGAGAGAGGTTTGGGCTTAAGTTTTTATCATCCGCAGAAGCTAGTCTTCAGATGGAGAGGTTCCTGGAACTCAAGCAAGGGGACATGTCAGTTAGGGAATACGTGAATAAGTTTAATCAGCTTGCTCGGTTTGGTTTGGACTTAGTTAACACGGCTGAGAAGAAGGCTCTACGCTTTGCTCGAGGATTGAGCGAGCCACTCCACACTATGGCCATGACTCATGTACCCATGGGGGCGACCTTTGAAAGCTTGGTGAATATGGCCCTACTTCATGAAGAAGACGAGAATGGCAAGAAGAAGGTCAAGGCGAATGAGTCTCAAGACAAGAAGGTAGACTCCAAGAAAGGAGGAAAGAACAGCAACAACAAGAATGACAAGTCACGTGAGAAAAGAAAATGCAACTTCTGTGGTATTGACGGGCATATAGTCCAGGACTGTAGGAAGAAGAAGATGAAGATAGGAGCATGTTTTCAATGCAGTGAAACTGGACACATCAGCAAGAACTGCCCTAAGAAGCAAGGGCAAGCCCTGCAAGAAGGACCTTCTAGGGGTACATCTTTAACTTCTTTTCCCTAGATATTCTGTTTTATCTTGTATATCCTTTCGATCCTGTCTTGAGAACCTTAGGTAGAATCCTATGAATGTAAACATGTATTTGAAACATGTTATGCTTGATGTTTGCGAATGGTTGCAAGTGGTTGCAAGTGATTTCTCATGGTTGCATAACACACATTAGGCACTAGATCGGCTCAGACACATTTTCATATTGCATATGCATGAGTGTTTATACTTATTTATGGATGAAATTGAATGTGTTATCATATGAATGTTGCATATGGATGAATGTTTGTGCACATATATAGTGCTTACGTGACTAGGATTATTTGCATACATGTTGGATTCATGACACTAAACATATTTTGCATTAGAAAGATCAATCGGGCCCGATCATTTGCATTAGATAAGGAACATATACATACACTTTTTGCATATGTTCATACAACATTAGAAATCTCTTAAGGACAATGTTTGCTTGTGGATGATGTTTTAAGTAGATGGATGATGGATGGTAGGATACGTTCTTCCTAACTTAGAGATTTCGGGAACGAAATCCTTTAAGGAGGGGAGAATGTAACAACCCGTATTTTGATAACGTGTTACAACCATAAATCTAGGTAGAACTAAATTTAAAAATAAGAACCAAGGGAAAGGGTTGCGCCATTGCGTTCGTCTCGGAATTCTGTATGAAATCGAGTCCGAGTTTTCGAAAATCGGAGTCCGTATGACTAAGTTATGGCTCCCCAAAGTTTCAGAAATTTTCAGAGTTCAAAACAGTTCGAATTCGAGTTCAAATTCGAATTTCAAAACCCAGACAGACTGGGCGGGAAATTTCCCGCCCAGCACCCCAGGTCGACTGGGGAGTCGACACCCCCAGGACCAGGTCGACTACGCAGTCGACTTGGGTGTCGACCTGGTCCCCGAACCTGGTTCGGGCCTGGTTGCTCCTGCTTGACCCTGTTGGCTTGTTTGAGGGCCTATGATGATTTTTGGCAGTTCAGATCGATTCTAGGGTTTATCCTATGGCCTAAATTAGTTGTTGCAACTATAAAAACACCCTAAGACCTAGGCTAATCCACAACAAATCTTTCTAACACCATTATGCTGCTAAGTCTCCTCATGAACCATGGCCGCCGCCTCCAACTTGAAGCTTAAACATTCAAACTAGATCCAAATCGAAGGCCAACGTTTCTACAACAATTCAAGGGAATAGATCAACCTCTCAACAACCATCCTACGACAATTTCTGTTCTTAGTTCTCAAAAACCACGATCTGTAAGCCCCAGTTACTCTTAGATCTAAACTCTAAACTTAATATGGACATGTGTAAATTGGAGTTGAACATAAACATGATAACTACTTGAGACCTATTCTTGTATATCTTTGATCTATGACTATTCCTTTTTGATCTATTATTTTAGATCTACTCTTGTTCACCCTAGATCTATTCAGCTTGAACATAGTACCGTTCATATTAAACCTTGATTTGTGTAATACTGATAAGAACTTGATTTAGGGGCCTGTTCATGTCATAACCTAAACCCTATCATGTCCATTATTTTAACATGCCTGTGATGTTGTGATGTTGAAACTATTGCTAGTCACAAGTTTAGGATTATCATCTTATGCCATTTATTGCTATGTTTATTACCCTATTTCATATGCCAGTGATGTTATGATCATATCTCAAGTTACACCATGCTTGCCTTGAAATCACCTTTGCCACTTTATACCCATCCTTGTTATGTTATTCCCTAGTTACATACATTGCCTTGATTCGAATTCACGAGCGTTGGGGATGCGATTTGGGTAGTTTATGAAAACCTGAATTTAGTATGAACTTGAAAACATGAATATCGTTATAACTTGAGCTTGGATATGAACATGAACTTGACATGAAATTGTACTTGAAAATATGAATTTGGGACATGACACTTAGAAAACTTGAACGTGGCCAACTTGAGGTTGGGTTGAGTTTGCAGTATAAATCTGCCCGGAACCGCCCGACGAGTCCAGTAACTGCAAACAATAGGACCCAATGTGAGTAGTTGGTCATATCGCACTCGAAACCCGAGGTTAGACTAGGTTACGGTGTAAAACTGCCCGGACCCGCCCGGCACATCCAGTAACCATAACCAATTCTAATGTGAGAGGTTAGGGGTGCATTAAGTAAATTAATGCCACTGGATAGGGTTAAGTCATGGACCACTTGAATATACTTAACCAATTTGACACGTTGATTTGATAGGTTTAAGTCATGAACCGCTTGAACACACTTAACCAACCTGACACATGATTCGTAGGACTAAGTCTTGAACTAGAACGACACACTTAGTCAATTTGACATGACACGTAGATGGGGTTAAGTCTCGATTTTAAATGACAACTTAACCTACTGAACGAAACCCTAGTTACGCGGTCCTTTTCAGCAGTAACCCACTAGATGTATCACGGTACCCTGGGACTAGGCAGGGTAGGGCATGATTGCTGGGCTGATTGTAAGCAACCAGAACGACGGCTGAGTTGGTGCGCCATTGTAGGTTCAGGCGGACTAGGGTCGTGCACTTAGTCCGGAGTTGAAAAAGCAGGCATTGGGCATCAGTAGGATTATCTGTGCATTCTTGATTCGTGTCGGTGGTTGGCACCATAGGGCTTGATACACCCTATGGTGGACCTAGCACAGGTGACTACATTCGTGATAGGGCCGTATGACACATACACACGACGAGCTAGACTTGTAGGGAGCAGATCGATTAGATCATACCGTTGGACCCCGAATTGGGTCACTTCACGATATTGGGCCAAGGGATTATTTCTTGATTTATAGTTGACACGGGATTAGTATACCAGTATAGTTGGTATGGCGAACCTTGAATACGCAATGTTTGACTTGAGTTATCTTGTTAGCTTAGTTATCATGTCAGACTTATCATCATTCCTATGTTTAATTCCAGTTTATTCATGTCTTGTTAACTTTACTAGTTTCTATGTTGATAGTCACTAGGGCTTACCAGTCTTTTTGACTGACCTGTTTTCTTTCACCTCTTTGTCTTTCGTTCCCCCCCAGGTTCTCAGGGAGGAAACTCTAGCTCTTAGCTTGGACTTTGCTTGCTTTCTGACAGCTCATGTACGGTTTGGTCTTGAGCTATGCTATGGCTACACTCATGCACTTTTTGGGGAATAATATTTTACTTATGTTGTTTTAAGTACTTTGCTTCTTTAGAACTTGATGTAATGAATTAATGACTTGGCATTTTGATGTAAGAGGTTTTGACTCTATTTTTCAGTAATGAGATTTGGTTTTAAAGTTTATATCCGCTGCTTTATATACTCTATTTTATCTATGTTCTGTCTTGTGTTATCTCTGTGCCTGTTTACTAGATAATACCCCTCCAAAACTAGGGCATTCCCTTTGTGAGTGACCCTAGCGGAGGTGGGGTGTTACATTTGGTATTAGAGCAGAAGGTTACCAGACTGGGCAAAAGTTTTAAAAACCTTCTGAAACTATTTTCAAAACCGTTTATAAAGAAGCATTTTTCAAGAAAAGTTTTATTTTTAAGAAAATGCTATTCCCCAAAAGCCATTAGCACTTTCCTTTGTTTCCTCGTTTGAATCTTTTTCCTTTTCGCTTTTCAGCATGTCTGATCTTAACCTTCTTGAGGGAGTACCCATACCTGGCTGGTTCCGAAGATACTTGGAAGCTAGGGCCAATGGCGCGGGCCCGGCAGATATCCCTCCTCCTCCTCCCCCGGTGGCCACGGTTCCTCCTCCTCCTCCTCCGGGTACCGCCTTCGCCAAAATATGCAAGGACTTTATAGGAATGGGCGGCAAGAACTTCGTTGGAACTGAAACCTTCGTTGAGGCGCGAAACTGGCTAAAAGAGACTGAAGACTTGTTTGTTATTTTCGATATGGAGGATCATAGGAAAGTTCAGTTGGCAGCATGGTTGTTGAAAGAGGAAGCTGCATTTTGGTGGGAAGTCACCAACGCTACCAGGCCAATTGAGACTTGGGCAGACTTTAGAGAGAGGTTTGGGCTTAAGTTTTTATCATCCGCAGAAGCTAGTCTTCAGATGGAGAGGTTCCTGGAACTCAAGCAAGGGGACATGTCAGTTAGGGAATACGTGAATAAGTTTAATCAGCTTGCTCGGTTTGGTTTGGACTTAGTTAACACGGCTGAGAAGAAGGCTCTACGCTTTGCTCGAGGATTGAGCGATCCACTCCACACTATGGCCATGACTCATGTACCCATGGGGGCGACCTTTGAAAGCTTGGTGAATATGGCCCTACTTCATGAAGAAGACGAGAATGGCAAGAAGAAGGTCAAGGCGAATGAGTCTCAAGAAAAGAAGGTAGACTCCAAGAAAGGAGGAAAGAACAACAACAACAAGAATGACAAGTCACGTGAGAAAAGAAAATGCAACTTCTGTGGTATTGACGGGCATTGTAACGACCCGCGTTCTACGCATCATAGGATCGTAGGATATTTATTTCTTTCACATACGAAGTCGTATGGTCATGTAACTTTGGGAGACGACCATTGGGGTCATTTCCCATGTTCGTGATTTTTCCCGATTTTTAAATGACCATTTTTCCCCTAGTTGGCACTGTTTTGACCATAACTTTTGACTGGAAAGGAATTTTTACCTGAAACCACTTCCATTGGCTTCGGATGATGGCTTCTCTTTCCGTAGAGTGGTCACATTAGCCAAACGGACTTACCGTTTGGGAGATATGGCTGAAACAAGTTTCAGATGGTTAAAAACAGCTTAATTGGGCTTAACCGGGTGATTAGCAGCTAGGCCCAAGGGGAATTTCGGGTTTAGAGGTATAGGAGGTCTGATTAGGGTTAGGTTATCACTTTCATTTCAGTTTTGAGCCGCCACAAACCTCCTTGAGACCTTAGTAATGGCTTCCTACATCTAAAACACCCCAAATCACTCTCTAATTGAAGATTAAGCCTAAACTACATCAAAACAAGGCCAAATAGCAACAAAGCAAGGTTGGAGCTGCTGCTATACATAGGAATTCGACCCAAACAGAGGATACTTCAGATTTGGTGTTTTATTTTGTGGCCAAGGTGAGTGATAACATCATTTTGACACTAATTACGGTTAATTAAGGGTAATTAGTGAAGATTAGCGAATTTATACGTAAATAAATTCTGGAAAAATTCTTAAAATTCTAAAATAATGTTTTAAGGCTCTGTTAGAAATTTGAGATAATTTCGATGTGTTTTGTTAATTGTATGCCTAAACATGATTAAGAGTGCTTAAGGGAAAATATGAAGTTTTAGCTACTTTTGATCCATTTTGATTCATTTGAATTGTTGGTTGTTGTTTGTGGTTGCTATTACATGTTGCTATGACTCTGTGGTATGTTTCATGATTGATTAGAATAGTTAAATTGCTCGAAAACGTCGTCGAATGGCGTAGAAAGCTTGCTGGAAAATTGCAGAAGTGTGCAGGTTCCGAACCGGTTCGGATCGGAGAAAGGGGGTCGGATCGGATTTGTGAACTGACCAAGGGGATTCGAACTGGATTGGAACTTGTCGCTGGAGAAGGCTTGGCAAAAAGGAAGGCTGTTCACTTAGAGTTGGGGTGGACAAGGGGATCGGATCGGAGTAAGCTAGGGAGCGGAGCGGATCGGATCGGAAGAGCGATTGGAGGCCAGATCGGATCGACTTGGAGATGCAGGGCTCGGATCGGAAGCAAACACTCGGGAGAACTAGCAGGAGGGAAATCAGATGGCAAGGAGGGATCGGATCGGAATACGTGAAGAAATAAGCTAGGGATTGGAGCGCTGGAGGGAAGGACACCCGACCCGACCTGGAGGAGGACCCCGACCCGACCCGGAGCGAAGTACCCGACCCGAATCGAATGAAAGGAGACCCGAACCCAGAGGAAGATGGCACTCCGAACCGAACCGAGCATGGGTGACTGAACTGAACCGAATTTTAGAGCTGCTACTGCACGACAACTTTTCTGAAGATCCACTCCAATTCAACCAAACCCGAGATGCAAAGGAAGTCCAAATGAGAAGTTAGAGCTTAAGATTCAGATGGGAATCAACGAGTTCACTTCATGATTGGGCTTTGCTGCGGGACGCGTGCTAAGGAGTTATCGACACCTATAGCTTTGGACCACTATGGTAGGAGGTACGAAGGCGGATTCAGGGCCATTATGGCATTGGTAGAACCAAGGGCTATGACCAATGAAGTGGGTCATTGAAATGTTTGGTCATGACTCCAAGTGTTTGTCTTGGTCACAGCAGGGTTTCTACAAGTCGGGATTCGTCGTTACCTCAGTTTGTCTAGTGTTCCAAAGTGGTAGATGTCGTACGCTTTACGCACTGAGTGAGAGATGTGAGGATGGTCGATATGGATGATTTGTTTGCTATCATTGTGACATGCACACCCCACCCCCGTATTCTCACACTATTCATTATGGCACCTTAGAGATCTGTACGGTATGTGGTACTAACTCTTTGGTTGCAGGTCCAGGTTCAGGTATGGTTTAGTATACCTGTTATTACTCTGTTTAGATGCTTATCGCTCATACCAGGCTTTATGTCTGACCCAGAGTTTTATGTCTCTTCTTATTACTCTGGGTGCTCACACGAGCAGACTAGAGACAGGTCAGATGGTGATGCACGGGTAGATGATCCGGAGACGAGCAGGAGGCTTCCACGTACTATATACATAATATTCTCCCTGTGTTGTTGAAGATCACTGCTTGGGCATTGTTGGTGTATCTTCTATTTTAGCTTTCTTTTGTTTAGAGACAGTAAATTTGGAAAGTTGTAATAAGCTGTATTTGGATTTCCGCTGCTTTGATGTTGACGTTGATTATTAGTTATCAGCTTATGCACTGTCTCGCCTGTTTTATGTCAAGTATGTTATTATTATATTTTATCCCATGCGCTGTGAGACATTCTACAGGTTCTCTGATTAGTTCATTCCCTTCTTTTCTTTCTTCTGACGACCGTCTTGTGCTAGTCGGGCATGTGTACAGCGCACTCTTGGAGGAAATGCAGGCTGGTGCGAGACGGGCCGTCACACTTGGTATCAGAGCTCTAGGTTGCGTAGTTAACCTAGGGAAACTATCAGGGAGAGATAATATACGTATAAGAGAGAGCGTATTTGTGATTACTTTGGTTTTTAAAAGCTATATATATATATACTATTAGTAGTATATGGATGAAGTTGTACTGCACTAGCACCACTATGGAATCGTTAATCATTTCCTTTTTCAGATTGACGATGAGCCGATATGTTAGAGGTACCGGTAGAGGGGCCAATAATGGGAATGCTGCTGACATGAGGACGATGTTTACTGACCTCATGAGAGAGATGCTTAGAGATGTACAGAGGGCAGCTCCCAATGGTGGAAATGGTGGTGGTCCAATAGTGCAGGCGCCAAGAGTCGACTTCGCCAAGCTGAATAAGGATTATACTAGTCTTGGTGGGAAGTCATTCCACGGAACGGAGTCGGCTACGGACGTTCAGGATTGGTTGGATAGTTGCGAACGTATCTTCGAGGATTTGGGTATCGAGGATGCGATGAAGAGAAAGCTAGCGTCCCGTCAGCTGCAAGGGCGGGCAATGAATTGGTGGAATGCTATAAAGGCAGCTACTCCCGAAGACCAGATTACTTGGGAGCAGTTTAAGACTCGCTTTAGTGAGAAGTTCATTCCAGCTGCTCAAAAGTCAATGTTGTTTAAGAAATTCTTGGAGCTCAAGCAGAATGGCAGAGCTGTCTCGGAGTACATTGCTGAATTCGACACTTTGTCGAAGTATGGGTTATCTCTTATTGATACTGCCGAGAAAAAGAATGAGAAATTCATAACTGGTTTGGATCAGTACTTAGGGGAAAAGCTTATTAACCACATCGATGAGACATTTGAATCGATTGTGGGGAAAGCGTTAAGATCAGAAAGTCTCTACCCTAAGTCGAAGACTGAGGTTGTATCTGCAGAAGAGCCAAAACCACAAGCAAGTGGTGGAGGCAAAGGTGGTTCCCAGAATAAGAGAAAGCAGAACCAAGCTAAGGATGGCCAGAAGAAAAAGAATAAGCAAGATGTGGAGTGCTTCAGCTGTGGTAAGAAGGGCCATTATGCTAGTAATTGTCGGGCCAAGCCAGCGGATAGGAAGTGCTTCAACTGTGGCCAAATGGGACATCACAAGGACAAGTGTCCACAGCCCCCTAAGGAAAAGCAAATGGTGAAAGCCACGCTCTTAATGCTATTCCTTCTTCGTCGAATGCCCCAACAGCGGCGGAGAAGGGAAAGAATGTCGTCATTCAAGGTATGCTTTCTGTTTATGATGTTCCTGTTAGAGTTTTGTTTGATACCGGAGCTTCCAGTTCTTTCATATCTAGTGACCTGGTAGATAGGTTGGGATTGGAGCCCGAGATTGTCGATAGACCTTTAGTAGTGACGAACCCGATTGGTGGTTCGACTAGTCTTAGCATGATTTGTCGCAATGTGGTCTTATCGAGTCATGGATGCATGTTTGTTTGTGATTGTTTTGTTTTGGGCTTTACTGGGTTTGGCATTATTTTGGGAGTAGATTGGCTCCAAAGATACGGGGTGGTGGTAGACTGTGAGGGCTTGTTGGTGACAGCTAGAGCGGATGATGGGCGGAGGATAGTGTTTGGTGGTCTACCCAGTAAGGGGGTATTGGCTAGTTTTCTAAACTCCCTCGACATTCCGCATAGTGAGTTGTCAGGTTTGCCCGTGGTTGGCCAGTATCCGGATGTTTTCGAAGAAGTGACCGGACTTCCACCACACCGAGAGATTGAGTTTCGTATTGATTTGGTAAAAGATGCCAGACCTATAGTGATGCCACTTCGTCGTATGGCACCTAGAGAGCAGCGAGAGCTCGAGGTGCAAGTCAGCAATCTTTTGAAGAAGGGATTTATCAGAAGGAGTGTTTCTGAATGGGGAGCACCAGTTGTGTTTGCTACCAAGGCGGATGGTTCCCTTCGTTTGTGTGTAGACTACCGCGAGTTGAATAAAGTGACGAGGAAGAACAAGTATCCTCTACCGCGGATAGATGATTTGTTCGATCAGTTGAGTGGCGCGAGAGTGTTCTCTCAGTTGGATCTCGCGACAGGTTTTCATCAGCTTAGAGTGGAAGCTGAGAGTATAGCTAAAACGGCATTTCGAACGCCGTCTGGATTTTATGAATGGTTGGTTATGCCATTTGGGCTGACTAATGCCCCGGCATATTTTGTGGATCTTATGAATAGGGTATTCAGAGATCAGTTGAATAAGTTTGTCCTTGTGTTCGTTGATGATATTTTGGTCTATTCGAGGACAGAGGAAGAACACAAGGAACATTTAGGAGTAGTGATGGAGGTGTTGAGAAAACACCAATTGAAAGCAAAGTTTTCTAAGTGTCACTTCTGGAAGAGGGAAGTGAGGTTCTTGGGCCATGTTGTATCAGAAAATGGGATTGCCGTGGACCCGGCGAAGGTGGCTACGGTACAGGATTGGCCTACGCCCAAGAATGCAACAGATGTAAGAAGTTTCTTGGGGTTAGCGGGATATTATCGTAAGTTTATCCAAAGTTTATCCAAGATAGCAGCACCATTGACCCAGTTGACCAAGAAGAATCAAGCTTTTGTCTGGGATGAAAGGTGCGAGAATGCATTCAGAAGTCTAAAGGACAAGTTGACAAGCGCACCAGTGTTAGTCATTCCTAAGGGGGATGAAGAGATGACGGTATACACGGATGCCTGTGGTACCGGACTGGGTGCTGTATTGATGCAAGGCGGTAGGGTTGTAGCTTATGCAAGTCGGCAATTGAAACCGCACGAGAGAAGATACCCTACCCATGATTTAGAGTTGGCAGCAATCGTGTTCGCGTTAAAGATGTGGAGACACTATCTCTTGGGAGAAAGGTTTGAGCTATTTACGGATCATAAGTCGTTAAAGTATATATTCTCCCAAAAGGATTTAAATCTCCGCCAGCAGAGATGGTTAGAGTTCTTAGCTTCCTATGATTTTGACATCGCATACACACCAGGAAAGGGCAATGCGGTGGCTGATGCATTGAGCAGAAGACATGCCAGCTTAGGGGCTATGTTCCTTGAATGGAAGCAACTGGAGTTTATCGCGGAGTTTGATTTCAGACCAAAGTGCGAATTGGATCCAGAAATGTTGGCAAGTTTGACGATCAGACCCACTTTGATTGAGCGGATCGGCTCTAGTCAGAGGGACGATCCTAACCTATTGGAAATCATCTCCAAGTTAGAGATGGGTATCGATGAGGAGATGAACAAGTATGGGCTTGATCGAGATGGATGGCTTAGAAAGAATGGAAAGCTTGTTGTACCCAATGTCAATGGATTGAGGGATGAAGTGCTTAGAGAATGTCATCACTCAAAACTGACTATACACCCCGGTGGTAATAAGATGTATCGAGATATGAAGCAGGCCTACTACTGGGAAGGGATGAAAAGAGATGTTGGGAAGTTTATATCCAAGTGCATGAATTGCCAGCGAGTTAAAGCCGAACAAAAGAAGCCTAGTGGGTTGTTACAGCCCTTAGAAATTCCCGAATGAAAATGGGAGCAAGTCTCGATGGATTTCATCGATGGTTTACCAAGGGCTAGATCGGGATATGACAGCATTTGGGTAATTGTAGATCGACTGACTAAAAGTGCAAGGTTTATACCAGTCAAATCGACCAGAACGGCAGCTAAGTTAGCAGAATTGTATATGAAGTGGGTAGTGAGATTTCATGGAGTACCTAAAAGCATTGTGAGCGACCGAGACCCGTTGTTCACTAGTGGGTTTTGGAAGAGCTTACAAGAGGCTCTAGGGTCAGAGTTACATCTCAGTACCGCATATCATCCTCAGACCGACGGTCAGACGGAAAGGGTGAATCGTATTTTGGAAGATCTCTTGAGAGCATGCATATTGGATTTTGGTGGATCATGGGATGACCATTTGCATCTAGTAGAGTTTGCATATAATAATAGCTACCAATCCAGTATCGGTATGGCTCCATTTGAAGCTTTGTATGGAAGACCGTGCAACTCACCATCATGTTGGATAGAGACTGGCGAGAAGTTTATGCTTGGACCAGATGTGGTGAGGGAAACTTCAGATAAAATCAAGATCATTCAGCAACGAATGAAGGCAGCCCAAGATAGGCAGAAGAGTTATGCTGATAAGAGAAGAAGAGACTTAAAATTCTCCGTTGGTGACTTGGTGTTTGTTAAGATTTCTCCGTTGAAGAGCATAATACGATTTGGCAGGAGAGGTAAATTAGCACCAAGATTTGTTGGTCCGTTCCCTGTTCTTGAACTAGTCGGGAATTTGGCATATAGGATTGACTTACCAGAGAAGATGGCGGGAGTTCATAACGTGTTTCATGTTTCCCAACTAAGGAAGTTCGTTCACGACTCAGATATGACTATTTCACCTGATCAGTTAGAGGACTTCGAAGTAGAACCCGAGGCGGTTGGAAACCGCAAGCCGGCCCGTATTGTCGCACACGACATGAAGCAACTTCGAAGGAAGTCGGTGAAGCTAGTCAAGGTACAGTGGAGCGAAGACGAGAATGATTGTACTTGGGAAACAGAGGAGGACATAAGGAAGAAGTATCCGGAACTCTTTGTCTGGTAAGATTTTATTAACAATTTAGTTTTCCGCATGTTAGGGTGGACTTGTTTGCTTGCTTTGCATGTTTGATTGTTGTATGAGGTTGTTAGGCATGCGGGGTCCTTTGTATGTTTTGGGTTAAGGAATTTCGGGGGCGAAATTTCTTAAGGGGGGAAGAGTGTAACGACCCGCGTTCTACGCATCATAGGATCGTAGGATATTTATTTCTTTCACATACGAAGTTGTATGGTCATGTAACTTTGGGAGACGACCATTGGGGTCATTTCCCATGTTCGTGATTTTTCCCGATTTTTAAATGACCATTTTTCCCCTAGTTGGCACTGTTTTGACCATAACTTTTGACTGGAAAGGAATTTTTACCTGAAACCACTTCCATTGGCTTCGGATGATGGCTTCTCTTTCCGTAGAGTGGTCACATTAGCCAAACGGACTTACCGTTTGGGAGATATGGCTGAAACAAGTTTCAGATGGTTAAAAACAGCTTAATTGGGCTTAACCGGGTGATTAGCAGCTAGGCCCAAGGGGAATTTCGGGTTTAGAGGTATAGGAGGTCTGATTAGGGTTAGGTTATCACTTTCATTTCAGTTTTGAGCCGCCACAAACCTCCTTGAGACCTTAGTAATGGCTTCCTACATCTAAAACACCCCAAATCACTCTCTAATTGAAGATTAAGCCTAAACTACATCAAAACAAGGCCAAATAGCAACAAAGCAAGGTTGGAGCTGCTGCTATACATAGGAATTCGACCCAAATAGAGGATACTTCAGATTTGGTGTTTTATTTTGTGGCCAAGGTGAGTGATAACATCATTTTGACACTAATTACGGTTAATTAAGGGTAATTAGTGAAGATTAGCGAATTTATACGTAAATAAATTCTGGAAAAATTCTTAAAATTCTAAAATAATGTTTTAAGGCTCTGTTAGAAATTTGAGATAATTTCGATGTGTTTTGTTAATTGTATGCCTAAACATGATTAAGAGTGCTTAAGGGAAAATATGAAGTTTTAGCTACTTTTGATCCATTTTGATTCATTTGAATTGTTGGTTGTTGTTTGTGGTTGCTATTACATGTTGCTATGACTCTGTGGTATGTTTCATGATTGATTAGAATAGTTAAATTGCTCGAAAACGTCGTCGAATGGCGTAGAAAGCTTGCTGGAAAATTGCAGAAGTGTGCAGGTTCCGAACCGGTTCGGATCGGAGAAAGGGGGTCGGATCGGATTTGTGAACTGACCAAGGGGATTCGAACTGGATTGGAACTTGTCGCTGGAGAAGGCTTGGCAAAAAGGAAGGCTGTTCACTTAGAGTTGGGGTGGACAAGGGGATCGGATCGGAGTAAGCTAGGGAGCGGAGCGGATCGGATCGGAAGAGCGATTGGAGGCCAGATCGGATCGACTTGGAGATGCAGGGCTCGGATCGGAAGCAAACACTCGGGAGAACTAGCAGGAGGGAAATCAGATGGCAAGGAGGGATCGGATCGGAATACGTGAAGAAATAAGCTAGGGATTGGAGCGCTGGAGGGAAGGACACCCGACCCGACCTGGAGGAGGACCCCGACCCGACCCGGAGCGAAGTACCCGACCCGAATCGAATGAAAGGAGACCCGAACCCAGAGGAAGATGGCACTCCGAACCGAACCGAGCATGGGTGACTGAACTGAACCGAATTTTAGAGCTGCTACTACACGACAACTTTTCTGAAGATCCACTCCAATTCAACCAAACCCGAGATGCAAAGGAAGTCCAAATGAGAAGTTAGAGCTTAAGATTCAGATGGGAATCAACGAGTTCACTTCATGATTGGGCTTTGCTGCGGGACGCGTGCTAAGGAGTTATCGACACCTATAGCTTTGGACCACTATATTAGGAGGTACGAAGGCGGATTCAGGGCCATTATGGCATTGGTAGAACCAAGGGCTATGACCAATGAAGTGGGTCATTGAAATGTTTGGTCATGACTCCAAGTGTTTGTCTTGGTCACAGCAGGGTTTCTACAAGTCGGGATTCGTCGTTACCTCAGTTTGTCTAGTGTTCCAAAGTGGTAGATGTCGTACGCTTTACGCACTGAGTGAGAGATGTGAGGATGGTCGATATGGATGATTTGTTTGCTATCATTGTGACATGCACACCCCACCCCCGTATTCTCACACTATTCATTATGGCACCTTAGAGAACTGTACGGTATGTGGTACTAACTCTTTGGTTGCAGGTCCAGGTTCAGGTATGGTTTAGTATACCTGTTATTACTCTGTTTAGATGCTTATCGCTCATACCAGGCTTTATGTCTGACCCAGAGTTTTATGTCTCTTCTTATTACTCTGGGTGCTCACACGAGCAGACTAGAGACAGGTCAGATGGTGATGCACGGGTAGATGATCCGGAGACGAGCAGGAGGCTTCCACGTACTATATACATAATATTCTCCCTGTGTTGTTGAAGATCACTGCTTGGGCATTGTTGGTGTATCTTCTATTTTAGCTTTCTTTTGTTTAGAGACAGTAAATTTGGAAAGTTGTAATAAGCTGTATTTGGATTTCCGCTGCTTTGATGTTGACGTTGATTATTAGTTATCAGCTTATGCACTGTCTCGCCTGTTTTATGTCAAGTATGTTATTATTATATTTTATCCCATGCGCTGTGAGACATTCTACAGGTTCTCTGATTAGTTCATTCCCTTCTTTTCTTTCTTCTGACGACCGTCTTGTGCTAGTCGGGCATGTGTACAGCGCACTCTTGGAGGAAATGCAGGCTGGTGCGAGACGGGCCGTCACACTTGGTATCAGAGCTCTAGGTTGCGTAGTTAACCTAGGGAAACTATCAGGGAGAGATAATATACGTATAAGAGAGAGCGTATTTGTGATTACTTTGGTTTTTAAAAGCTATATATATATACTATTAGTAGTATATGGATGAAGTTGTACTGCACTAGCACCACTATGGAATCGTTAATCATTTCCTTTTTCAGATTGACGATGAGCCGATATGTTAGAGGTACCGGTAGAGGGGCCAATAATGGGAATGCTGCTGACATGAGGACGATGTTTACTGACCTCATGAGAGAGATGCTTAGAGATGTACAGAGGGCAGCTCCCAATGGTGGAAATGGTGGTGGTCCAATAGTGCAGGGCCAAGAGTCGACTTCGCCAAGCTGAATAAGGATTATACTAGTCTTGGTGGGAAGTCATTCCACGGAACGGAGTCGGCTACGGACGTTCAGGATTGGTTGGATAGTTGCGAACGTATCTTCGAGGATTTGGGTATCGAGGATGCGATGAAGAGAAAGCTAGCGTCCCGTCAGCTGCAAGGGCGGGCAATGAATTGGTGGAATGCTATAAAGGCAGCTACTCCCGAAGACCAGATTACTTGGGAGCAGTTTAAGACTCGCTTTAGTGAGAAGTTCATTCCAGCTGCTCAAAAGTCAATGTTGTTTAAGAAATTCTTGGAGCTCAAGCAGAATGGCAGAGCTGTCTCGGAGTACATTGCTGAATTCGACACTTTGTCGAAGTATGGGTTATCTCTTATTGATACTGCCGAGAAAAAGAATGAGAAATTCATAACTGGTTTGGATCAGTACTTAGGGGAAAAGCTTATTAACCACATCGATGAGACGTTTGAATCGATTGTGGGGAAAGCGTTAAGATCAGAAAGTCTCTACCCTAAGTCGAAGACTGAGGTTGTATCTGCAGAAGAGCCAAAACCACAAGCAAGTGGTGGAGGCAAAGGTGGTTCCCAGAATAAGAGAAAGCAGAACCAAGCTAAGGATGGCCAGAAGAAAAAGAATAAGCAAGATGTGGAGTGCTTCAGCTGTGGTAAGAAGGGCCATTATGCTAGTAATTGTCGGGCCAAGCCAGCGGATAGGAAGTGCTTCAACTGTGGCCAAATGGGACATCACAAGGACAAGTGTCCACAGCCCCCTAAGGAAAAGCAAATGGTGAAAGCCACGCTCTTAATGCTATTCCTTCTTCGTCGAATGCCCCAACAGCGGCGGAGAAGGGAAAGAATGTCGTCATTCAAGGTATGCTTTCTGTTTATGATGTTCCTGTTAGAGTTTTGTTTGATACCGGAGCTTCCAGTTCTTTCATATCTAGTGACCTGGTAGATAGGTTGGGATTGGAGCCCGAGATTGTCGATAGACCTTTAGTAGTGACGAACCCGATTGGTGGTTCGACTAGTCTTAGCATGATTTGTCGCAATGTGGTCTTATCGAGTCATGGATGCATGTTTGTTTGTGATTGTTTTGTTTTGGGCTTTACTGGGTTTGGCATTATTTTGGGAGTAGATTGGCTCCAAAGATACGGGGTGGTGGTAGACTGTGAGGGCTTGTTGGTGACAGCTAGAGCGGATGATGGGCGGAGGATAGTGTTTGGTGGTCTACCCAGTAAGGGGGTATTGGCTAGTTTTCTAAACTCCCTCGACATTCCGCATAGTGAGTTGTCAGGTTTGCCCGTGGTTGGCCAGTATCCGGATGTTTTCGAAGAAGTGACCGGACTTCCACCACACCGAGAGATTGAGTTTCGTATTGATTTGGTAAAAGATGCCAGACCTATAGTGATGCCACTTCGTCGTATGGCACCTAGAGAGCAGCGAGAGCTCGAGGTGCAAGTCAGCAATCTTTTGAAGAAGGGATTTATCAGAAGGAGTGTTTCTGAATGGGGAGCACCAGTTGTGTTTGCTACCAAGGCGGATGGTTCCCTTCGTTTGTGTGTAGACTACCGCGAGTTGAATAAAGTGACGAGGAAGAACAAGTATCCTCTACCGCGGATAGATGATTTGTTCGATCAGTTGAGTGGCGCGAGAGTGTTCTCTCAGTTGGATCTCGCGACAGGTTTTCATCAGCTTAGAGTGGAAGCTGAGAGTATAGCTAAAACGGCATTTCGAATGCCGTCTGGATTTTATGAATGGTTGGTTATGCCATTTGGGCTGACTAATGCCCCGGCATATTTTGTGGATCTTATGAATAGGGTATTCAGAGATCAGTTGAATAAGTTTGTCCTTGTGTTCGTTGATGATATTTTGGTCTATTCGAGGACAGAGGAAGAACACAAGGAACATTTAGGAGTAGTGATGGAGGTGTTGAGAAAACACCAATTGAAAGCAAAGTTTTCTAAGTGTCACTTCTGGAAGAGGGAAGTGAGGTTCTTGGGCCATGTTGTATCAGAAAATGGGATTGCCGTGGACCCGGCGAAGGTGGCTACGGTACAGGATTGGCCTACGCCCAAGAATGCAACAGATGTAAGAAGTTTCTTGGGGTTAGCGGGATATTATCGTAAGTTTATCCAAAGTTTCTCCAAGATAGCAGCACCATTGACCCAGTTGACCAAGAAGAATCAAGCTTTTGTCTGGGATGAAAGGTGCGAGAATGCATTCAGAAGTCTAAAGGACAAGTTGACAAGCGCACCAGTGTTAGTCATTCCTAAGGGGGATGAAGAGATGACGGTATACACGGATGCCTGTGGTACCGGACTGGGTGCTGTATTGATGCAAGGCGGTAGGGTTGTAGCTTATGCAAGTCGGCAATTGAAACCGCACGAGAGAAGATACCCTACCCATGATTTAGAGTTGGCAGCAATCGTGTTCGCGTTAAAGATGTGGAGACACTATCTCTTGGGAGAAAGGTTTGAGCTATTTACGGATCATAAGTCGTTAAAGTATCTATTCTCCCAGAAGGATTTAAATCTCCGCCAGCAGAGATGGTTAGAGTTCTTAGCTTCCTATGATTTTGACATCGCATACACACCAGGAAAGGGCAATGCGGTGGCTGATGCATTGAGCAGAAGACATGCCAGCTTAGGGGCTATGTTCCTTGAATGGAAGCAACTGGAGTTTATCGCGGAGTTTGATTTCAGACCAAAGTGCGAATTGGATCCAGAAATGTTGGCAAGTTTGACGATCAGACCCACTTTTATTGAGCGGATCGGCTCTAGTCAGAGGGACGATCCTAACCTATTGGAAATCATCTCCAAGTTAGAGATGGGTATCGATGAGGAGATGAACAAGTATGGGCTTGATCGAGATGGATGGCTTAGAAAGAATGGAAAGCTTGTTGTACCCAATGTCAATGGATTGAGGGATGAAGTGCTTAGAGAATGTCATCACTCAAAACTGACTATACACCCCGGTGGTAATAAGATGTATCGAGATATGAAGCAGGCCTACTACTGGGAAGGGATGAAAAGAGATGTTGGGAAGTTTGTATCCAAGTGCATGAATTGCCAGCTAGTTAAAGCCGAACAAAAGAAGCCTAGTGGGTTGTTACAGCCCTTAGAAATTCCCGAATGGAAATGGGAGCAAGTCTCGATGGATTTCATCGATGGTTTACCAAGGGCTAGATCGGGATATGACAACATTTGGGTAATTGTAGATCGACTGACTAAAAGTGCAAGGTTTATACCAGTCAAATCGACCAGAACGGCAGCTAAGTTAGCAGAATTGTATATGAAGTGGGTAGTGAGATTTCATGGAGTACCTAAAAGCATTGTGAGCGACCGAGACCCGTTGTTCACTAGTGGGTTTTGGAAGAGCTTACAAGAGGCTCTAGGGTCAGAGTTACATCTCAGTACCGCATATCATCCTCAGACCGACGGTCAGACGGAAAGGGTGAATCGTATTTTGGAAGATCTCTTGAGAGCATGCATATTGGATTTTGGTGGATCATGGGATGACCATTTGCATCTAGTAGAGTTTGCATATAATAATAGCTACCAATCCAGTATCGGTATGGCTCCATTTGAAGCTTTGTATGGAAGACCGTGCAACTCACCATCATGTTGGATAGAGACTGGCGAGAAGTTTATGCTTGGACCAGATGTGGTGAGGGAAACTTCAGATAAAATCAAGATCATTCAGCAACGAATGAAGGCAGCCCAAGATAGGCAGAAGAGTTATGCTGATAAGAGAAGAAGAGACTTAAAATTCTCCGTTGGTGACTTGGTGTTTGTTAAGATTTCTCCGTTGAAGAGCATAATACGATTTGGCAGGAGAGGTAAATTAGCACCAAGATTTGTTGGTCCGTTCCCTGTTCTTGAACTAGTCGGGAATTTGGCATATAGGATTGACTTACCAGAGAAGATGGCGGGAGTTCATAACGTGTTTCATGTTTCCCAACTAAGGAAGTTCGTTCACGACTCAGATATGACTATTTCACCTGATCAGTTAGAGGACTTCGAAGTAGAACCCGAGGCGGTTGGAAACCGCAAGCCGGCCCGTATTGTCGCACACGACATGAAGCAACTTCGAAGGAAGTCGGTGAAGCTAGTCAAGGTACAGTGGAGCGAAGACGAGAATGATTGTACTTGGGAAACAGAGGAGGACATAAGGAAGAAGTATCCAGAACTCTTTGTCTGGTAAGATTTTATTAACAATTTAGTTTTCCGCATGTTAGGGTAGACTTGTTTTCTTGCTTTGCATGTTTGATTGTTGTATGAGGTTGTTAGGCATGCGGGGTCCTTTGTATGTTTTGGGTTAAGGAATTTCGGGGGCGAAATTTCTTAAGGGGGGAAGAGTGTAACGACCCGCGTTCTACGCATCATAGGATCGTAGGATATTTATTTCTTTCACATACGAAGTCGTATGGTCATGTAACTTTGGGAGACGACCATTGGGGTCATTTCCCATGTTCGTGATTTTTCCCGATTTTTAAATGACCATTTTTCCCCTAGTTGGCACTGTTTTGACCATAACTTTTGACTGGAAAGGAATTTTTACCTGAAACCACTTCCATTGGCTTCGGATGATGGCTTCTCTTTCCGTAGAGTGGTCACATTAGCCAAACGGACTTACCGTTTGGGAGATATGGCTGAAACAAGTTTCAGATGGTTAAAAACAGCTTAATTGGGCTTAACCGGGTGATTAGCAGCTAGGCCCAAGGGGAATTTCGGGTTTAGAGGTATAGGAGGTCTGATTAGGGTTAGGTTATCACTTTCATTTCAGTTTTGAGCCGCCACAAACCTCCTTGAGACCTTAGTAATGGCTTCCTACATCTAAAACACCCCAAATCACTCTCTAATTGAAGATTAAGCCTAAACTACATCAAAACAAGGCCAAATAGCAACAAAGCAAGGTTGGAGCTGCTGCTATACATAGGAATTCGACCCAAACAGAGGATACTTCAGATTTGGTGTTTTATTTTGTGGCCAAGGTGAGTGATAACATCATTTTGACACTAATTACGGTTAATTAAGGGTAATTAGTGAAGATTAGCGAATTTATACGTAAATAAATTCTGGAAAAATTCTTAAAATTCTAAAATAATGTTTTAAGGCTCTGTTAGAAATTTGAGATAATTTCGATGTGTTTTGTTAATTGTATGCCTAAACATGATTAAGAGTGCTTAAGGGAAAATATGAAGTTTTAGCTACTTTTGATCCATTTTGATTCATTTGAATTGTTGGTTGTTGTTTGTGGTTGCTATTACATGTTGCTATGACTCTGTGGTATGTTTCATGATTGATTAGAATAGTTAAATTGCTCGAAAACGTCGTCGAATGGCGTAGAAAGCTTGCTGGAAAATTGCAGAAGTGTGCAGGTTCCGAACCGGTTCGGATCGGAGAAAGGGGGTCGGATCGGATTTGTGAACTGACCAAGGGGATTCGAACTGGATTGGAACTTGTCGCTGGAGAAGGCTTGGCAAAAAGGAAGGCTGTTCACTTAGAGTTGGGGTGGACAAGGGGATCGGATCGGAGTAAGCTAGGGAGCGGAGCGGATCGGATCGGAAGAGCGATTGGAGGCCAGATCGGATCGACTTGGAGATGCAGGGCTCGGATCGGAAGCAAACACTCGGGAGAACTAGCAGGAGGGAAATCAGATGGCAAGGAGGGATCGGATCGGAATACGTGAAGAAATAAGCTAGGGATTGGAGCGCTGGAGGGAAGGACACCCGACCCGACCTGGAGGAGGACCCCGACCCGACCCGGAGCGAAGTACCCGACCCGAATCGAATGAAAGGAGACCCGAACCCAGAGGAAGATGGCACTCCGAACCGAACCGAGCATGGGTGACTGAACTGAACCGAATTTTAGAGCTGCTACTGCACGACAACTTTTCTGAAGATCCACTCCAATTCAACCAAACCCGAGATGCAAAGGAAGTCCAAATGAGAAGTTAGAGCTTAAGATTCAGATGGGAATCAACGAGTTCACTTCATGATTGGGCTTTGCTGCGGGACGCGTGCTAAGGAGTTATCGACACCTATAGCTTTGGACCACTATATTAGGAGGTACGAAGGCGGATTCAGGGCCATTATGGCATTGGTAGAACCAAGGGCTATGACCAATGAAGTGGGTCATTGAAATGTTTGGTCATGACTCCAAGTGTTTGTCTTGGTCACAGCAGGGTTTCTACAAGTCGGGATTCGTCGTTACCTCAGTTTGTCTAGTGTTCCAAAGTGGTAGATGTCGTACGCTTTACGCACTGAGTGAGAGATGTGAGGATGGTCGATATGGATGATTTGTTTGCTATCATTGTGACATGCACACCCCACCCCCGTATTCTCACACTATTCATTATGGCACCTTAGAGAACTGTACGGTATGTGGTACTAACTCTTTGGTTGCAGGTCCAGGTTCAGGTATGGTTTAGTATACCTGTTATTACTCTGTTTAGATGCTTATCGCTCATACCAGGCTTTATGTCTGACCCAGAGTTTTATGTCTCTTCTTATTACTCTGGGTGCTCACACGAGCAGACTAGAGACAGGTCAGATGGTGATGCACGGGTAGATGATCCGGAGACGAGCAGGAGGCTTCCACGTACTATATACATAATATTCTCCCTGTGTTGTTGAAGATCACTGCTTGGGCATTGTTGGTGTATCTTCTATTTTAGCTTTCTTTTGTTTAGAGACAGTAAATTTGGAAATTTGTAATAAGCTGTATTTGGATTTCCGCTGCTTTGATGTTGACGTTGATTATTAGTTATCAGCTTATGCACTGTCTCGCCTGTTTTATGTCAAGTATGTTATTATTATATTTTATCCCATGCGCTGTGAGACATTCTACAGGTTCTCTGATTAGTTCATTCCCTTCTTTTCTTTCTTCTGACGACCGTCTTGTGCTAGTCGGGCATGTGTACAGCGCACTCTTGGAGGAAATGCAGGCTGGTGCGAGACGGGCCGTCACAGGCATATAGTCCAGGACTGTAGGAAGAAGAAGATGAAGATAGGAGCATGTTTTCAATGCAGTGAAACTGGACACATCAGCAAGAACTGCCCTAAGAAGCAAGGGCAAGCCCTGCAAGAAGGACCTTCTAGGGGTACATCTTTATCTTCTTTTCCCTAGATATTCTGTTTTATCTTGTATATCCTTTCGATCCTGTCTTGAGAACCTTAGGTAGAATCCTATGAATGTAAACATGTATTTGAAACATGTTATGCTTGATGTTTGCGAATGGTTGCAAGTGGTTGCAAGTGATTGCTCATGGTTGCATAACACACATTAGGCACTAGATCGGCTCAGACACATTTTCATATTGCATATGCATGAGTGTTTATACTTATTTATGGATGAAATTGAATGTGTTATCATATGAATGTTGCATATAGATGAATGTTTGTGCACATATATAGTGCTTACGTGACTAGGATTATTTGCATACATGTTGGATTCATGACACTAAACATATTTTGCATTAGAAAGATCAATCGGGCCTGATCATTTGCATTAGATAAGGAACATATACATACACTTTTTGCATATGTTCATACAGCATTAGAAATCTCTTAAGGACAATGTTTGCTTGTGGATGATGTTTTGAGTAGATGGATGATGGATGGTAGGATACGTTCTTCCTAACTTAGAGATTTCGGGAACGAAATCCTTTAAGGGGGGAGAATGTAACAACCCGTATTTTGATAACGTGTTACAACCATAAATCTAGACAGAATTAAATTTTAAAATAAGAACCAAGGTAAACAGGTTGTGCCATTGCGTTCGTCTCGGAATTCTGTATGAAATCGAGTCCGAGTTTTCGAAAATCGGAGTCCGTATGACCAAGTTATGGCTCCCCAAAGTTTCAGAAATTTTCAGAGTTCAAAACAGTTCGAATTCGAGTTCAAATTCGAATTTCAAAACCCAGACAGACTGGGCGGGAAATTTCCCGCCCAGCACCCCAGGTCGACTGGGGAGTCGACTGGGCAGTCGACACCCCCAGGACCAGGTCGACTGCTCAGTCGACTTGGGTGTCGACCTGGTCCCCGAACCTGGTTCGGGCCTGGTTGCTCATGCTTGAACCTGTTGGCTTGTTTGAGGGCCTATGATGATTTTTGGCAGTTCAGATCGATTCTAGGGTTTATCCTATGGCCTAAATTAGTTGTTGCAACTATAAAAACACCCTAAGACCTAGGTTAATCCACAACAAATCTTTCTAACACCATTATGCTGCTAAGTCTCCTCTTGAACCATGGCCGCCGCCTCCAACTTGAAGCTTAAACATTCAAACTAGATCCAAATCGAAGGCCAACGTTTCTACAACAATTCAAGGGAATAGATCAACCTCTCAACAACGATCCTACGACAATTTCTGTTCTTAGTTCTCAAAAAACACGATCTTTAAGCCCCAGTTACTCTTAGATCTAAACTCTAAACTTAATATGGACATGTGTAAATTGAAGTTGAACATAAACATGATAACTACTTGAGACCTATTCTTGTATATCTTTGATCTATGACTATTCCTTTTTGATCTATTATTTTAGATCTACTCTTGTTCACCCTAGATCTATTCACCTTGAACCTAGTACCGTTCATATTAAACCTTGATTTGTGGAATACTGATAAGAACTTGATTTAGGGGCCTGTTCATGTCATAACCTAAACCCTATCATGTCCATTATTTTAACATGCCTGTGATGTTGTGATGTTGAAACTATTGCTAGTCACAAGTTTAGGATTATCATCTTATGCCATTTATTGCTATGTTTATCACCCTATTTCATATGCCAGTGATGTTATGATCATATCTCAAGTTACACCATGCTTGCCTTGAAATCACCTTTGCCACTTTATACCCATCCTTGTTATGTTATTCCCTAGTTACATCTATTGCCTTGATTCGAATTCACGAGTGTTGGGGATGCGATTTGGGTAGTTTAGGAAAACCTGAATTTAGTATGAACTTGAAAACATGAATATCGTTATAACTTGAGCTTGGATATGAACATGAACTTGACATGAAATTATACTTGAAAATATGAATTTGGGACATGACACTTAGATAACTTGAACGTGGCCAACTCGAGGTTGGGTTGAGTTTGCAGTATAAATCTGCCCGGAACCGCCTGGCGAATCCAGTAACTGCAAACAATAGGACCCAATGTGAGTAGTTGGTCATATCGCACTCGAAACCCGAGGTTAGACTAGGTTATGGTGTAAAACTGCCCGGACCCGCCCGACACATCCAGTAACCATAACCAAGTCTAATGTGAGAGGTTAGGGGTGCATTAAGTAAATTAATGCCACTGGATAGGGTTAAGTCATGGACCACTTGAATATACTTAACCAATTTGACACGTTGATTTGATAGGATTAAGTCATGAACCGCTTGAACACACTTAACCAACCTGACACATGATTCGTAGGACTAAGTCTTGAACTAGAACGACACACTTAGTCAATTTGACATGACACGTAGATGGGGTTAAGTCTCGATTTTAAATGACAACTTAACCTACTGAACGAAACCCTAGTTACGCGGTCCTTTTCAGCAGTAACCCACTAGATGTATCACGGTACCCTGGGACTAGGCAGGGTAGGGCACGATTGCTGGGATGATTGTAAGCGACCAGAACGACGGCTGAGTTGGTGCGCCATTGTAGGTTCAGGCGGACTAGGGTCGTGCACTTAGTCCGGAGTTGAAAAAGCAGGCATTGGGCATCAGTAGGATTATCTTTGCATTCTTGATTCGTGTCGGTGGTTGGCACCATAGGGCTTGATACACCCTATGGTGGACCTAGCACAGGTGACTACATTCGTGATAGGGCCGTATGACACATACACACGACGAGCTAAACTTGTAGGGAGCCGATCGATTAGATCATACCGTTGGACCCCGAATTGGGTCACTTCACGATATTGGGCCAGGGATTATTTCTTGATTTATAGTTGACACGGTATTAGTATACCAGTATAGTTTGTATGGCGAACCTTGAATATGCAATGTTTGACTTGAGTTATCTTGTTAGCTTAGTTATCATGTCAGACTTATCATCATTCCTATGTTTAATTCCAGTTTATTCATGTCTTGTTAACTTTACTAGTTTCTATGCTGATAGTCACTAGGGCTTACCAGTCTTTTTGACTGACCCGTTTTCTTTTGCCTCTTTGTCTTTCGTTTCCCCCCAGGTTCTCAGGGAGGAAACTCTAGCTCTTAGCTTGGACTTTGCTTGCTTTCTGACAGCTCATGTACGGTTTGGTCTTGAGCTAGGCTATGGCTGCACTCATGCACTTTTTGGGGAATAATATTTTACTTATGTTGTTTTAAGTACTTTGCTTCTTTAGAACTTGATGTAATGAAATAATGACTTGGCATTTTGATGTAAGAGGTTTTGACTCTATTTTTCAGTAATGAGATTTGGTTTTAAAGTTTATATCTGCTGCTTTATATACTCTATTTTAGCTATGTTCTGTCTTGTGTTATCTCTGTGCCTGTTTACTAGATAATACCCCTCCAAAACTAGGGCATTCCCTTTGTGAGTGACCCTAGCGGAGGTGGGGGGTTACATCGAGCATTGGAAAAAGGATTGGAAATGGGATTATAGTAACAATCCGGTTATGAAAACAAAAGTTATTTAAATAAGTCAAGAATTAATAAAGGTGAGGTTAGAAATAATTATTAAATTAACAAGTTAAGCGATATTAATTATTATTATTTTTTAAGAAAGGGGAGACTTCAAAAAAGGGTAAGAAGAACTAGAAGACTACAAACAAGATAAGTGGGATATGTTTTGATATTAAATGGAATATCAGTTCTTGAATTTCAACTCGTATTTACCTGAAGGTAAGAACGTTGTTGATCAAGGTCTGAGAGGTAATTAAAATACCCCAACTTGAACGACTTCGGGACTATCCAAGGGTGATACTAGTTGGTAATGCCAAGTATGTGTGATAAGATTTCCAAAGTAACGGAAATGAGATAAGGTGATATTTCCCTAGTAATAGAATAAAAATAAAATTGGGTGATTAATTTAAAAGCCAAGTGATGCTGAATACTAGGCCAGTAAATCTATTTTTTTTTCATTGATAGTTAAATAACCGACTATCAGGTATGACCCTTACGATGGTTGGTATGGAAAGACCGGGATCGAATGTATATTCGAAAACCATTCCGACCAACAAATACGAGATGTATAGAAGAGATCAGTCGACGATCGAGATGGAGCATGTGAAGACCATAGATCTTCATGAAGCGGAAGAACCACTTACAATCTCTGATTCGACCCGAAGATATACTGGGGTTCTGTCGTGGTTGAAACTGTGGAATGGCAAGGACGATCGCTACTGATCCATGGGGTGATTCCTATATGGGATGCAGTAGGAGGGTACCTTCGGTTCATCCTGTTCCTAGATGACTTGTATGGACGGATGTCTGACAGAGTATTTCCAAAGGAATTATATGCGTTGATTTCTCCAAACGTACCATAGTTGATGGCAGAGAAATGGTTATTCTTTAGCCAAATAAACTAGAGTATTTTTGTGGACATCAATCAAGTGTGATCTGGCGAATCTGACGATGTGGCATTCAAAGTGTATGATGACCAGATGTGTTCTGACCTCAAGCCCCATCAACCAGGAGATGACGAAAATCGGGCAGGCAGCATGGCTATGTGGGTTGCTCCCATTAGGGTGTATAATCACCTATCTAGAGAAATTCCTTTTGTTTCTTAATCTATCGATTCTTCCCATTCGGGAACGGTGGTTTGAGTCCAACCGTTGGTGATATACATTCGATACACTCAAGAGAAATGAGTGGTCGGTCATGTGAGGGCCGGGTTGCAAGACGTTCTTGTTGAACCCTGTGTATTCGCCTCTAGAGATACACGTGCGGAAGGTGGTCCCATACCTTGTCAAGTTGGAAGTCCAATATCCAATAAGTGCCCATGGTTTTCGGTTATATACTATATACGGGGAGCGTGAGATGCAAGCGTTCCGCTAGATTTGTTAATTATTTGTACCTAGACATTATCATAATATCAGATCAAGATATTGATTTCGAAACTGGTTTGGGTTATCGTAAGGCAAAAACCGTCCGTGTTTATGTGTGGATTCGGTCTTACAATTATACTTTTCTTTCGAAAGGATTTTAACTTTAAAATCAAGTTGTGTGATACCCTAAATGCTGTGTGAGTTTTTCTCACTCTGGTCCACCAGACTGACCCGGTGTTTTGTAAATGCTCGGGTTAGACCGAGGTGTACAGGTTCAGGTTATCCGGTACTGAGAAGTCCAGAGACGAGCTGAAGATGTTCAGACGAATGATATTCCGCTGTGTGATTATATATATGAGGACAGATTATCAAAACTGTCCGGCTGTGTGTTGTACTCTGATATTGTAAGTATTTTCAAAAGCTCTCAATAAAGATTATTTCTGTATTATATTTTGTTCCGCTGCAATGTGAGACTCTGAGTTGGTTCTTCTTCTTCTTCTATTATAATATTTCTTTCTTTCTTATCTCACCCTATAAATTCTTTCTAATAACTATCCTGTGTTTTTCGGTGTTTGGAAGGTCGGCATGAGTCAGGATAAGGGTATTTATGTCGATTTTCAAGGCCGAAAATCTGCTGGGTCGTTACGTCTTCAATCAAAACCGAAATGTCACGTATTGGAAACTGGATTTCCGTCATGAGTTGAAGCCAGAGGTGGATCCTCTCCGTTTGAGACACTCTAGCAAATGCCTCAGGATTACACACCGCGGTGCAATCCTTGGATCTTCAGGGCTGGTCCGTACATACTTTAGTAGAATAGTTATACCTGAACACACGTTTCCCTATCCTATAAGACCTATCCATCGGTTCCATAGTAACCGATATAACCGAGGTGCCTCGCATTCCAACAACTACATAGGTAAAAATATAACAATGTTAGGGCTTACAAAACGCTGACACCACACATAGCTAGAAAGAAACGTCGTGCACTCCCTGTAGTCACGATCCCGTTTTTGACTCATACCGAAGTGTGAGGCTCGCGAATTAACGCTATACACAAAGCGATGCTATATTAAAGCTATGCTTTAATCATCAACCACAAGACCCTGCTTTTCAACAGAAGCCTTGATCATTGCATCTCAGCATGCCACACATGCAAATCATGCCATGCGACTGATATCTATCGATATATAACCTCTTTGCTCGTATGTCTCAGAGAAGGGCGTTAAGCAAAAGAATAAATTCTCCGATGCCAAACAGATATATATTTAATAGAAATCAATCAACACAGAATAAAATCCAATGTCAGACACACATCCATTTACAAGCTCGTTCTGGGTCTGAACGAAACCGGAGGCACCTTATTCCTCGTCCCATATGTCCAATACAGGAGATAGGCCCTCACATATCCGTCGATCTCCAAGTACGTCTGGACGATCACCACTTATTACCTTATCTTGGGTGTACAACCCAACCAAGACATCAGTAATCATCCAAACGATGTGAAGACCTCCGGTCTTCAACCACCGTCTTCATCGTTGACTTATCGTCGAAACAGTTATTCAGAATGGGTATAAATCCGGCCTTTCCTAATAACTCGCATATATTATAATCAAGTGATATAAACACACAACATATGCCTCATTCCAATCCGGAATATTATTTTATTCAAATATTCACATCATTAGGGAAAGGTTCCCGTTAATTTTATCAAAGATAGATTCTTTTAAATTTATTCTTTAATCTTCCTTTGGATATCATTTCAAACCATGTTAAGGTTTTCCAAATTAGTCGGGACTAGCGAACCACACCGAAGTATCTCAATCCCAACCTATTCATCCCATGGAGCAAAACTGGTAATACTCCATATTTATCACCACGGTGTTATCGGTAAATTTATTTACCATTTCACGATCAAATCTACTTAAAGATTTAATTATCCCTTTGGAGCAAAACTGGTGATACTCCATTCTCGATCATTTCAATCTGATTAAAGATTCATTAAAACTCCCCTTAGTTTTAATCTTCCCCAAAATCAGTATTAGTGATTATATAACTTGGGAAATCATACCCTGTCTTCAACTGGGTTAAAGAACCAATGCCATTTAAAACACGGTTCACGTTAAACCCAAAATCACATTCCATTTTATTCCAATTACTAAATATAACTGGAAATTCTAATAATATTAATTAAAAGATTTATTCTTTTCACATGGGGTTTAAGATCAGTGTTACTGAAGACACCATTCCATCAGTCTCTAACCGTAAATTAGTAAGAGAACAATTCCCTAAGTATTAATCCCGAAGGCCGAAACCAACGTCAGATCAATACCCAGGAAACCATTCAACTTAGCTAATCTCCAGTTAGTTTCTAATTTTCTTAACTCCATTGGGGTTTAAGAACGACATTTTTAAAGATACCTTTCACAACAAACCCAAAATTCAATTAAAATCAATTCCAATTAAATATTAATTAATTGGTAAACTTCATTAAATCTTAATAAAAAGATTCAATATTTTCTCAACTGGGTTTAAGAATAGTGTTAGTGAAGACACCATTCAAGACAAACCCAAAATCCCATTTGATATTAAATACAAGGCTCTGAATAGAAAATATATCGGCTTATATTCAATATCAAATTCTGAAATAAACAAATATCGTATTGGAATAATGATATATATCTTCCAAATTCCTCCACAATGTCCGTATAATCACGGAATCCAATATGAAATATTTCGATTCAAATCCATTCCAATTCTTATATTGGAAATTCTGGTTATTTTTAAAACCATTTCAAATCCTATTTATTTATTTTAAAAATATTGGATTATAATTCTAGTTCATAATTAGTTCATTTCGATAAAAATATATTTTTATCATTTCAAATATGGAACTTTTCATCCCAATTCTTTCCAAATCATTTATTATGATTTTACACAAATTACTAATATTATTAATAATTTTATCAACCCCCGTACAGTCGATTTCCATAAACGGTCATCGAACTGCACTTACAACGACCTTTTCCAAACTTGATTTGGACATAATTCCAAATCTAACCGTTAGATTTTAAATCTCTCATATTCGTTGGAAAGCACTTTTCGATACGAACCCAATGGTCCCGCTATAGGAGAATCCGACAGTCGAATCTTCGTGACGCCAATTCGAAGTCAATGGTCGAAATTCGCGAATAGTCGCCATGTGGCGCGTTCTATTCAGGATATTAAATATATATATATATATAATATTATATATATATTTCATTGACTTCAATTCAAAACGTATTTTATAAATCGTTTTAAATTCGTTTTTAAAACGATTCCAACTTCATTTTCAATTTTAAATCAAAATTGAATATTCTATATCATTGTAATATATAAATGATAATAATTTCAAACATCAGATTTTGAAATCACTTCCTTTTCGATATTCATTATAAAATGAATAAAATCGATATAAATATCGTTCGCGTCAAAATGGCGCATAACTAATCAACACGGCTATATATATATTTCAATATCTTTGTGTCCATCCCAAATCGAACATCAAAATCATATTTTGATTATTTACTGAAGATTATTTTAAAATATTCATTATTTTAAAATATTCATTCTTTCCGAACTGGAATCAGACACAATCAATTACCATATAATGTCATTATATGGATTTCACACAACAAATGTGTATAACAACAGTAATAAACAATCAACCATCATCTAGAGTGCACTACACAACTGCATAAGCATTAAATTATTCATGTTTACACAGTCTGTCAACCAAATGATTGACATACCACTAAAAATTTGGGATTAGTGTACGTCAAATATCATTCCAACACCCTTGTGGGGTTTCAAACGACAAACACAGATTTTATTTGTGCAGTTGGGCGATGTGTAAAATTTATCGTCACAATCCATATCAGTCAAATGGGTGTACATAACAAATCGTATGATTTGTAAATGAATATTTATCTTATTCATATACATGTTAAAAATTATATTTTTAACTATAAAATATTTATTTCAACACATGAATATTTTATACAGTCCATTTCACATCACAAACAATTTTCATAACCCAATCAAACAAACAAGTCGTCCATGGTCTATGGATTACGGGTGTCGGGTGCTGCTAAGCACCGTCTGCATCCTAGTATATATTTTAACTAGAAAATAAAATTAAAGTGAGAAGTTCTCACCTTTGGGATCCACTCCTCCGTTTTATTTCTGATCGCCGATCTATATCGCATACCTACGTTAAAAATCATATTTTTAACCTATTAATAATTATTCTTTGTATGACCATTTTATAAATAACGCATATACGATAAAAATCATATTTTTAGCCTTCTAAAAATATTTTCATAGCTTAACTATTTTTAGAGTAGCATACATAGGCTAAAAATTATATTTTTAGCTTACTAAAAATATTTCTATAGCATACCCTACTTAAGAATCATATTTTTAACCCATTAAAAATATTTCTTTTATACGATCAAAATCATATGTTTCATTTCAAAGAAAATTTCATTTTCTTCATTTTAAAGAAAATTCTTATTTTTCATTCAAAGAAGAGATTCTTATTTTCATAATCAAAGAAATATTATTTTCAATCAAAGAAATTCATTTTTTCTATACCGCTATTTTCTATATAAAAATATATATTTTAAAACGAAGTTTATATTATAGAAATCATATATTTTTTCCATGCCATTCATATAATAAAAACGTAACTTTTTATTGCTCTTCATATATATAAAAGATCCAATTTTTATTCGTTATTTAGATTAAAAATCATGTCTTTATAAAAATTACACTTTTAAATCCAAATTATTCATGTATAATCTAATTTTAACTAAGTTAATAGCATAAAAAATGTAATCCAAGAAGACTCACTTTTCATGGATAAAAATGGGATCCTTGCCGCTGGAGGAGGGTGCTTAGTTGGAGGCGGGGCGCTGAAGGCGGTGCAGAGGGTCGGGGTGGGCGTAGTGGGGTCACGGCGGTCGGATTTGATTGGAAAAGGGGGTTTGGATGCTGGTTTCAGCGGAGATAAGGGGTGAGGCACGACGGAGGGAGGAGGAAGGGAGGCCGTAGGCGGCTGCGTGCGGCGAGGGGCGCGATCGCCAGCGGCGGCTGAGCGAGATCGAGATTTATGGGAGTTTTTTTCTTTACGTTGACCGAAATGAATGGGAGGAGGTAGAGAAAGGTAATCGAGAGATATAGGGGTTATTTATAAATATATATTTAATTTAATGTTTTTTCTCCTAAAAGTTACATTTTAATTCTAACTCCAAATCAATCCACCGACTGTCGTCCCTAGTTAACTACCCCTATTCCGAACACAATGGGATGCATCCCGTAAGCCAATTCCACTATTTAGATCAATTTCCATTTAAATTAAATCATAAATCAATATATATTGAATTTGAATGCACATTTTAATTTACTTGGACCACATACTGACTCCAAAAATTCCAGAAAAATAAATCTGGCTGTGTTTTGATGATACAGTCCTAACAAAACTAATTTCGTCAAATTTGGAGACCGTTTGAAAAATGGCCATTTTCCAGTCGATTAAATTCAAACTGAAATCCGTCAAACGCGTTTAAATCCACCACGCTCACATATTGATTTCAAAAATCCTGGAAATTGGAATATAGCAATAATTTGACATCCCGGATCCAACAAAAGTGATTTCGTCGAAAAAGGAGGCCGTTTGCAAAATGACTATTTTTAAGGGCCATATATATTAAAATATATATAAATTCTACAACGACTTTTCTAAATTCTGGACATATCTTCCAACTTATAAAGTGAAATATCAGTTTTTAGAAAGATATTGCTAATCAGATTCAAATATTTCTTGTTTCGTCCAATTCTGACTTATATTGAATTCTGTATATTCATTTGAAATTAGAAATTGAATTTTCAAACTACAATGCCATTTCAGGCTCGTTTTATAATTAAAATAAATTTATTCATTCTAACTTCGTCGAAAATAAATTCTTTATCATTATTATTTAAAATAATTCATTTTAAATATTCAAAATCCGTTAAAATCGCCAAAATAAAATTTTAAATTGGTTCTGATTTTCCGGGTTGTTACACATCAATCCTAAACTACTAAAACTGAAGGAATTTATATCACTGTATAGCTATTAGACAATTCAAGCTCCAAAAACAACATCCATTTTACTGTTACTAAAGTTATTAAAATGATCACATAAATGAAAATATTGGTGCTTGAATTTTAAAAATAATAATCAAATACTACTTAGAGAGTACAACTGGTCATAGGTTGGATGAAAATGAGATGCTCCAACAATTATATTAAAAGGCAACCTAGAAGGAATTTTAACCCGTATAACACTGTGATCTCTGTATCACTCCAGATAATCATCCGTGCAACTTAGGTAAGATAGGTTGAGTGATATTGATCGACGCCCATCTGCAATTACATGATGAAACCAATTCTCCAATGTGCCTTTCAAAAAATGATAGCACACACGAGTGTATGTAGTTGAAGTTATTTCTCGTCGTGCATTTCTAGTAATTGGAGGAAATGGAGCCATTGTTATGTTCTGAACTTTACCAAATTGTCTAAGTACTATTTAGGTGATACAACTCTATAACATTGAGGCAGAGAATACAACCACCATACCATTTAGAAATAGCATGAAACATATGATAATGATGTGCAAAGATGTAAGGATAAAAATAACCTATAATCAAATGACAAGAGACTAATTAACCTTGTCATATAAGTATCAGAAAGTGGACATAATCATAAATAGCATGCATTCATCTACTCTAGTATTGTTACATTAAAAATTAAGATAATTACCTGTTCAATTTGAATATTATCGAGAAATATGCATAGATAGATGACCGACGAAGCACTATTAGCAGATGGATTCCATCTAGTAGCGCATGGAAAATTCTCATACTATAAATTTGTGAATGGATGAAAGCAAGTAAAATGCTCAAATATCCATGCCTCTAATAAACAAAGAAAGCATGCAATTTATTTCACACTACTATGGGTCGCTAATCCTAGCTGCCTATAAAGAAACGCAAGTGTTGCTGAGCCCTAAGAGTAAGTATTGACGGCGGCTAAATCTTTCAATGGATCCAACAATGACATGTGCACATGAGACTTGCTTTCGTCTGCAAAGTATTACCGAGTAAAAAACAAAAGATAAGAACGAGCTACGCGCCTAATTGTTCGGTCATTCCAATCATCATTTATATCTTCAAACTTGTCAACTAGCGTTGACAAACCTATTTTATATCCAACCTTATCATTCATTTTCATCCTTGATCTGTCTTACTAGAGCCAAGATATTTACAAACAATCATAACTGCTTATTCCATATCAAAAGATGTACTTTGTATAAGTTTGCCTTCCATTGTAATTTGCAATAAAGAAGCTACATAAGTAAGAGTAATAGTGATCTCACCATGTTCATTTATATCTTCACTAGATTCACCTTCTAACTCAGCTTCTTTACCGGTCTAGGATTTATCGTTGGTCTCAACGTCATCGTCTACATTGTCGTCATCCTCCTCCGTTGACTCTTTTCCATATCTGTCTTCCTCCCCCGTCGACTCTGAGCCATCTCCCTCTTCATTAGGTTCCGTCGTCGCCTCAGTTCCCTGTTCTTCCTCCTCTTGCCATGGAACATGAGGAACAAGTACATATGTGCCATTGTTCCTACTCGAGCTACTACCATCCTTCTTTGCTCTCTTCGATCTCCATTTCCTTTCCGAAGCTATCGATCATTCGAGTTCGACCCATATGAAATGAACAAAATAATACTTTGTGCAACATCATTTAGTTATCAAGACACGAATGGTTCAAAGAAAAACAAAGCTAAGGTAGTAGGACCATGTACGGACAAAATTAGCATAGTATTGATCTCATCAAGTGGTTGTTCACTACGAGTTTCAGTCCATAGTTTGATCGACTAACAATAGCATAGTAAGACAAATAAACACCATGACTTAGCATGCACTGAAACTGCACGGTGAGTATTTTTCCCACGTAGAAATAGTGCATGGAAAAATACATACCACGTAGTCTAAGTGTGTAGTATGCATTTTTTCCTCGCGTAAAGTATGCGTGGAATTTTTTTTAAATGTTGCTTCGCCATTGCATGGTTTGAATTTTTTCCCCAATTAAATTCTACGTGAAAAACTGACCAAACATGTTAGGGTTTAGGAGAATTTGTTCGTTATTATCGATGGTGCTTGATGCATAATTAATAGCATTGCAAATGCTAATATGAAGTTATTAAATTCATATGACAAAACTAGTACCTGCGATGTCCAAAATCGCTCGCGCACTAGGGTTTAGGGTTGCGAGCGAAGTTTCATGATGAACTTGTAATGATCAGAAATTGAAACCAAAGTGGATGAGATTCCGAGATTTGAGTGAGCTTGAATAGTTTTAGGTTTTCATGAGTTTTAATGTTAAGAGGCAGAAATGAAAAAAATTAATATAAGGAGGGCTACTCGGTAGAAAATCAGGTACACACTTTTTATCCTAAAAATGGAGTGCTACTAAGGAGTTTTATGTGTTTAAACAAAATTTGCCTTTGTTGGGCATTAACAATTATACTTTGTAGGGGCATACAATAAAAATGCCATTATTTATTGCTTCCTTTTGTTATTTACTCATGGCATATACACATACAATTCAATATAAGTGTCAATATCTTGTTTGTTGCCATCGAAAAAATCGAAAAGACATCTGGTGTGACTATGCAGATTCTTCTATGATAAAAAAATATCGTTTCAAATATAAAAACAGATGGTGTTCATGAAATAACTACTTCAACATAGTTTCTGATATCTTTAAATGTCACCCCCATGGCAACCTCTTTTTCAGTTTTTCAACAAGCATAAAAAAATTCAAATATCTGCTAGAGTTTTGAGATAAAAAGCAACTTAATCCTTCTAAGCTAATTTAGGGTTTAAAGTGTCACAACGACAGGCTTTATAATCAAATTATTCGTTGCTTAAATGATGGAAGTATCATTCAACAATATTAAGATAACTTACGAAAACTGAAGGAGGTAATATACATGCATGCCACAAATCTCAAGCAGAAAGTTAAACTTAAAAGACTTACTGATGATGATATTCCTTTTAAATACTTCTATTCCAAACTATCTACTAATCAAGAGAGATTAAAAATGTAGGGACCCGAACTTCCCCATGAAGGAAAGCCCGGATTGCTTTGAGGACAAGACAATTCAGATCGCAAACAGAAGAACATTTCATTGCTTATTACAACAATTTCATTAGAATACAAGAATTTAACATAGTATTTACAAATAATATACATTTGATAAATATCATAGATTTACATTATAAAGCAGCGGAAAAATAATACATAACACAACTGTAAGAAATACACGGATATAGAGCTTTCCGTATATAGCTCCTGTTGTAAACCAGGATCATGTAAGAATAAATCTGCAAAACCAAAACTACTAGCTGCCCATGTGGAAAATAAGGGCACCCAGAGTTTAGGTTAAAACAATAAACTCCAGGTCAGTCATGTGACTGGTGTGAGAACTAAAACAATTGTTAATCTTAATTTTTAAAGTTAGGTAAATCAAGGGACCACGCCGTATAACATGGAATAGGTTTAACCCCAAGAATACCAGTGCATAAAACAAATAGCGCAATGCTAAATAAAGAAAAATAAGCTATTATAAGACCCAGGTCACATCACACAATGTAACACAAGCCGGAGGATAGGGTTTTACCTTATAATAGCCAAATAATGCTTGATACATGAAATTTCATATTTTATTATTACTATAAGTGAAGAAATCAACTTCAAATATAAATGTATCAATCATAGGTGGCGTAGGTACCATTATATTACGTCGCCATATATATATATACAACTAAAACTGAATATCACATATTGGAAATTGGGTTTCCATCTATGAACCGAGGCAAGGGATTATCTTCACCGATTTCGAGACACACTAGCAAGTTCCTCAGGATCCCCCGCAGTGAACCCCTTGGATCTTCATGGCCGGTCATCCGTCGATGATTAGTTATACCATAAACTATATGTTAGCCAGTTCTATTGAACCTCTAAAATGGTCAGTATGTCGACCATATCCATCAGCCCCATAGTGACCGATATAATATCCATCAGCCCCGCAGTGCCGATATATCCGAGGTACCTTGTCTCCCATCAAGTAATAATAGTGTGCAACATCCACATGAGTAAACAGTCTGGGCTCCATACCATGATGTTACCCGTTGCTAGAACTAACATATGTCCATTTCCATGCAGTCACTATCCCCTTTTTGGTTCACACCCATGTGCGAGGCTCGCGAATTAACGCTATACACAAAGCGGCGCTATATTAAATCTATGCTTTGATCATCAGCCACAAGACTCTTCTTTTCGACAAAAGCCTTGATCATTTGCATATCAGCATGACACAGAGGCAATTCATGCTATGTGATTGATATCCATCAATATATAACCTCTAAGATCATACGTCACAGAGAATGGCGTTAAGCAAGAGAATAAATTCTCCATCGCCAAACAGATATATATTTAATAGAAATCAATCAACACAGAATAAAATCCAATTTCAGACACACTGTCCATTTACAAGTTCGTTCTGGGTCTGAAAGAAACTGGAGGCACCTTATTCCTCATCCCATATGTCTAATACAGGAGAGAGGCCCTCACATATCCGTTGATCTCCAAGTATGTCTGGACGATCACCGCTTATTACCTCGTCTTGGGTGTACAGCCCAATCAAGACACCAGTAATCATCCAAACGATGTGAAGACCTCCGGTCTTCAACCACCGTCTTCATCGTCGACTTATCGTCGATTCAGTTATTCAGAATGGGTATAAACTGGCCTTTCCGAATAACCTGCATATATTTTAAAAAAGTGATATAAAAACAACATACGCCACATTCTAATCCAGAATATTCTTTATTCAAATATTCACATTCTTAGGGAAAGGTTCCCATTAATTTTATCAAAGATAAATTCTTTAAAACTTATTCTTTAATCTTCCTTTGGATATCATTTCAAACCATATTAAGGTTTTCCAAGCATGTCGGGATTAGCGAACCACACCGAAGTAATCATTTATTTTGTTTCTCAATCCCAACATATTCATTCCATGGAGCAAAACTGGTAATAATCCATATCTAACACCACGATGTTATCGGTAAAATTAATTACCATTTCATGTTCAAATCTAGTTAAAGATTTAACTATCTCTTGGAGCAAAACTGGCGATACTCCATTCTCGATCATTTTAATCTAATTAAAGATTCATTAAAACTCCACTTAGTTTTAATCTTCCAAAAAATCAATATTAATGATTATTTAACTTGGGAAATCATATCCAGTCTTTAACTGGGTTAATGAACCAATGTCATTTAAAACACGGTTCACGGTAAACCCAAAATCACATTCCATTTTATTCTAATTACTAAATATAACTGGAAATTCTAATAATCTTAATTAAATGATTTATTCTTTTCACATGGGGTTTAAGAATAGTGTTACTGAAGACACCATTCCATCAGTCTTTAACCGTATATTAGTAAGAAAACAATTCCCTACGTATTAATCCTGAAGGTCGAAACCAATATCAGATCAATACCCAGGAAACCATTCAACTTGGCTAATCTCCAGTTAGTTTCTAATTTTCTTAACTCCATTTGGTTTAAGAACAACATTTTTAAAGATACCAATCACGACAAACCCAAAATCGCATTCCATTTTATTCCAATTACTAAATATAACTGGAAATTCTAATAATCTTAATTAAAAGATTTATTCTTTTCACACGAGGTTTAAGAATAGTGTTATTAAAGACACCATTCACGACAAACCCAAAGTCACATTCCATTGTTAATCGGGTCAAAGAACAAGTGTTATTTGAAACACCATTCACGATAAACCCAAAAACCAATTTCAATTCAATTCCAATTAAATATTAATTAATTGGAAAACTTCTTTAAATCTTATTTAAAAGATTTAGTCTTTTCTCATTTGGGTTTAAGAACAGTGTTAATGAAGACACCATTCACGACAAGCCCAAAATCCAATTTGTTATTAAATACAAGGCTCTGAATAGAAAATATATCGGCTTATATTCAATATCGAATTCTGAAACCAACAAATATCGTATTGGAATAACGATATATATATATATATATATCTTCCAAATTCCTGCACAATATCCGTATAATCACAGAATCCAATATCGAAATATTCCGAAGATAATTTCGATTCAAATCCATTCCAATTCTTATGTTGGAAATTCTGGTTATATTAAAACCCATTCTCAATCCAATTTATTTATTTAATAATAATTGGATTATAATTCTAGTTAATAACTAGTTCATTTCGAAAAAAATATATTTTCATCTTTTCAAATATGGAATTTTTCATCCATATTCTTTCCAAATCATTTATTATGATTTTACACAAATTATTAATATTTTTAATAATTTTATCAAGGCCCGTACAGTCGATTTCCATAAACGGTCATCAAACTGCACTTACAACGACCTTTTCCAAATTTTATTTGGACATAATTCCAAATCCCACCGTTCAATTTCAAATCTCTCATATTCATTAGAAAGCTCTTTTTGATACGAACCCAACGGTCCCAGTTTCAGGAGAATCCGACGGCCGGATCTCCCGTAATGTCAATTCGAAGTCAATGGTCGAAATTTGCGAACGGTCGCAGCGCGGCGTGTTCTATTCAGGCCATCCAATATATATAAAATATATAATATATATATATTATATGTATTTCGTCGACTTCCATTCAAAACGTATTTTATAAATCGTTTTAAATTCGTTTTAAAAACGATTTCAACTTCATATTCAATTTTAAATCAAAATTGAATATTCTATATCATTAATATATAAATGATAATATTTTCAAAACATTAAATTTTGAAATCACTTCCTTTTCGATATTCATTATAAAAATGAATAAAATCAATATAAATTCGTTCGTGTCAAAAAGGCGCAAATCTAATCAACACGGCTTCATATATTTCAATATTTTCATGTCCATCCCAATTCGGACATCAAAATCATATTTAGATTCTTTTCTGAATATTATTTTAAAATATTCGTTATTTTAAAAATAATCTTCAGTTTTGAATTGGAATCAGACATGGTCAATTACCATATAATATTATTTACCTGGATTTCATACAACACATGTATATAACAACACTGATAAACAATCAACCATCATCCAGGGTGAATTCTACACTGCACAAGCATTAAATATAAATATTTAACACTTACAACAGCCTGTCAACTAATCGATCGACATACAACAAAACAATTGGGATTAGTGTACGTCAAATATCATCCTAATACCCGTGTGGGGTTTCAACCAACAAACACTGAATATTATTGGTGTAGTTGGGCGATGTGTAAAATATATTGTCCCAATCAATATCAACCAAATGGTTGTACATAAACAAATCATCCGATTTGTAAATGAATATTTATTCTCATTTCATTTACTCGTTAAAAATTATATTTTTAACGATAAAATATTTTACTCAACATATGAATATTTTATATAATCCATTCACATCACAATCAATTTCATACAACACAATACAATCAAACAAACAATTTCCACAACGCAATACAATCAAACAAGTCGTCCATGGTCTGTGGACAACGGGGAGCAATTCATATATGCAGTTATAAAATAAATAACTAAACAAGAAATTTTAGTGAGGAGTTCTCACCTTGGGTTTCCATTCCACCAGTTTTATTTCTGTACAGTTTGGATTTATTTCCAGTGCGTAGCGTTCTTCACCGTGGTTCCAACGTAATGTGTTTCACATAGTTTATATTAAAAATCACATTTTTATTTTAACGCTACATGGATAAAAATCATATTCTTATTTCAAATCTCTTCATATAAAAATCATATTTTTATTTCAAATCTCTTTATATAGAAATCATATTTTTATTTCAAATCTCTTCATATAAAAATTATATTTTTATTTTTGCCTTCCCATATATGAAAATCATATTTTTCTAAAATGAAAAATTTAATCTTTTCTATAAACGAAAATCATATCATTTTTATTAACAAAAGCATATCTTTTCTAGTTCAATAATCAAATCTTTTCAATTATAAAAATCTAATCTTTTCTAGTTATAAAAATCTAATCTTTTCTAGTTATAAAAGTCTCAACTTTATATTTTGAAAAAAACATTAATCTTTTCTAGTTATAAAAATCTCAACTTTATATTTTAAAAAAGCTCTAATCTTTTCTATAACAAAAAATAAAATTTTTATCTTGTTACTACATATATAAAAATCGAATTTTTATTCCATAACCATATATGTAAAATCCCAATTTTATCTAACTAAGAAGTATATTTTTATCTAAGCAAAATCCTATTTTTATCGAAATAAAAATCCTATTTTTATCGAAATAAAAGTCCTATTTTTATCTTATTGTTCTATATAAAAAAAACAGATCTTAAACAAGGTTTTTTTTTTAAAAACTGAGAAAAGAAAAAAACTATCACCTTTACTGTCTGGAGCGTCGAACGATCGATGGAGGGGAGGGGAGCGGTGGCCAGAGGCACTCGAGGTGGCGCCTGTGGCGGTGGCCATCCAGTCAGGTGGTTGCAGTGGTCGTTTGGGCATTTAGGGTTTATGCGCGACTTTCAGTGGAGGAGGAGAAGCTGGGGGGGGGGGGGGTCGCTGCGGAGGCGGGGTGGCGGCGCGATTGGTGACGGTGGCGACGATGGGATGGAGGATCGGGCGACGGGTTAGGGATGAGCCTTTTTTTAAATTTTAATTCTAATCGGTTGACTGAGAAAAGGGGGAGGGGGGAGATAAGGGTGTTATATAATTTATTTAATTATTATTTTATTCTCCCAAAAGTGTGATTTCATATACGAACTCTGAACGAGACCCAACAACTGTCGCCCTAGCCTAATACCCCCATTCCGAACACAAAGGGATATGTTTCGTGAACCAATTCGGCTGTTTCGATCAGTTACCGCTAAATTTAAAAAATAAATCATCGTATTTTAAATTCAAACACACATTTTAATTTACTGGGGCCACGTACAGACTCTAAAACCGAAGAAAAATCATTTCTAGCTTCGTATTGATGATACGGTCCTAAAAAAACTAATTTCGTCAAATTTGAAGACCGTTGGTAAAATGTCCATTTTCTGGTCGATCCAATTTGACTAAAATATACCAAAACACGTTTTCTTCTACCATGCTCACATATTGATTCTAAAAGTTATGAAAATTGGGATCTAGCAATAACATGACATACCGGATCCAACAAAAGTGGTTTCATCGAAAACGGAGGTCGTTTGCAAAATTTCCATTTTTAAGGGCTTTATATATATTAAAAAATATATAAATTCCACAACGACTTTTCTAAATTTAAAACTGGACGTAACCTTCAATTTATAAAGTGAAATCTTAGTTTCTTACATCTGTTAGAAAGATATGATTAAACAGATTCAAATATTTCTTGTTTCGTCCAATTCTGACTCATATTGAATTCTGTGTATTCATTTGAAATTAGAAATCGAATTTTCAAACTGTCGCGCCATTTCAGGCTCGTTATATAATTAAAATAAAATTATTCATTTTAACTTCGTCGAAAATAATTTTTTAGTCATTATTATTTAAAATAAATCATTTTAAATATTCAAAATTAATTAAAATTGCCAAAATAAATTTTTTAAATTGGTTCTGATTTTCCGGGTTGTTACAAAAAATAAAATACATCTTGATCAAAGATGCAAATCCCTAGATCAACAACAGTTTCTCTTCTAAAGCTATTGATTGCTTTCAAGATATTTACGATAGTAAAAAATCTTTCTTTGAACTTCCAAATATTTCCCAAAAAAGTTATATCTCATACAAGAAAAAAGATGTAAGATAGCTACATCAGTATGGAGGAAATTCAAATGGTTGTCTTTAATATTCATAATGACAGTAGTCCTAGTCCAGATGGTTTGGAGAAAAGTTCTATAAACTTCACTGGCCATACTGCCTACCTTCTGCTCGACAAATTTCATCCCAAATTAATGAGGTAAATCTACAGACTAATGGGGATGCTGATTACTGGACTTGGCTAGACAAAAAATGGTTTCATGTTCTATTCAGCTCGGGATATTTCTAGAAATCATGACAGTGAACCGTTATGGTGTAAAATAGTGTGGCACTATATAAACAGTCCAAAAATGTCTATACAAAGCTATACTTAATCGTCTAAGTACGAAAGACATTATGTTGAGTAGGGGATACGAGACAGATCCTGTATGTGTCCTATGTAATGAAGAGTATGAATCAAGAAATCACCTCTTCTTTCATTGCCCATATTCAGCATATCTGTGGGTTAGATGTCGTCTTAAGCTGGGCCTTGCTCCTTTGCCGTCGAGTACACTCCTGTTAGATGACAAACTAACGATGTTGAAGAATTCTTTTAGTTCCGCTTCGTTCAGACAAGTTGCTGCTTTTTGTGCCATTACTTCCACTGTTTGTCACATATGGAATAAGATGAATTTACATATTCACAGTAACCATAGATGGAACAAATTTCGCTGGGATTTCATTGAAATTGAAGTAAGATATGTACTTGATAAATCGAAGAGGATGAAGAATCAAAGGCATTTAGATATTGAAATTGGAGAACGATTGAGTGTTCATCTCCGAGATGAGGGTTAATTTGGGACTTCGCTTATGTGCAATTTAGGGATTCAGAGTTTCATTTTGGGGAAGATTAAGTTTCAAAGTGTGATTACTTCTACGTGTCCTGTTGTCTTTATTAGTTTGATGGAACATGCCGGTTCATGTTTTGTACTTTTCCATTTTGTAACCGGTTTGTCTGTTTGAATTTTGGGTATTTCCGGTTGGTAGCTGAACTGTTGTATTGCTGACCGTGTACTTTTTGTACCTTTTATTGATTCATTGTCAATAAAGAACCGCACTCTTTTTTCCCGACTAATTCTCACGCTGAGTTCTAGTTCGGGTTTTTAACGAGGCGGTTTACCCATTTTCAAAAAACTTCACTGGCCAGAAATTAAGGAGAAGCTCTTATATGCTAGCTGAAACACTCTTTTATTACCCTCATTCCTAAAAAAACTTCACTGTCCAGAAATTAAGGCGGAGCTCTTATACAAATTCATTAGTAGTATTTTATGTAATGGATTAAAATTGGTTCTCTTGGATATAAATTCTGAAAATCAGAATGCTTGTATTGCTGGAAGAAGTAGAAGAAATATGTTTGAGAATGATTTACTAGCATATGAAATGGCCAGAGATTTTAAAAGATCAAGCACAGATAGACTATGTTTAAAAATTGATGTGCAAAATGCCTACGATAAAATTAGTAGAGGATTCATAATCCAGATCATGCAACAAATGGAACTTCCCACGGTTTTCGGTAGATTTTTACAAGAATGCATCTCCTACTTTTTGAAAAAATTGAATTCCTAATGGTTTCTGTTGCAAATGGTTTCCTAACATTTGGTGAATTATTTAAAAATTGAATAATTGTAAGAATGACTCCTATATGTGAATAGTCCCACATGTTGAGACTATATGAAAGAAGAAAAGTATTTATATTTATTTCTTACAACACATGTTTGGGACTTGGGGTTCCCAATACGTGCAATGTTGTGAGGAAGGAGACTATGCAACATGATCACCACACACGCGCGCGACCGACCGACCCGGCCTGGTTCGGGCTTGGGCCTTGGCCTTGTGGTGTAGACATTTTATCTCTTCTTACCACTGCCATTAAATTTCTTCACAGAAAATAGAAAACGAGCAACTACCAAACAAACCTGACGAAACCGATGAAGCACAGATTGCTTCCTGGATCGAGCAGTCAAAACAACCAAAGAACTAGATTGAGCAGGACTACCTATGCAAAAAATTCATTATATGGACCAGCTTGAAGGATTTGTAGTACATGGTCAAGAATGCAAAGTATGCAAATTAGATAAATCATTATATGGGTTAAAACAAGCACCTAAACATTGACATGAAAAGTTTGATAACTTAATCATATCACATGATTTAAAGTTAATGAAAGTGACAATGCATTTATTACAAATCTGAGAATGACATTTGCACTATTATATGCCTTGGTGTAGATGACCTACTCATTTTTAGGTCAAACATTCATGCCATAAACTCAGTCAAATCCTTATCAAGTGCCAATTTTGATATGAAAGATCTAGGTGAGGCAAGTGTAATCCTTGGTATTAAGATTACTAGGTCAGAAAAGGGACTTTCTTTGGATCAATCTCATTACATTGAGAGGATACTAAAGAAATACAATTACTTTGACTGTGTACCTGCATGTACACCATATGATCCAAGTGTAAAGTTATTTAAGAACACTGGTGAAGGTGTAAGACAGTCTGATTTTCAAGCATCATTGGCAGCCTTCGGTATGCCACTGATTGTAGTAGACCCGACATTGCTTATGTCGTGAGATTATTGTGCAGGTTTTACCAGTAGACCTAGTATAGAGCATTGACATGCTATTGAAAGGGTCATGAGATACCTTAAACGAACTATGAACCTTGTATTACATTATGAAAAGTTTCCAGCTATACTTGAAGGATATTATGATGCAGACTGGAATACTTTATCTGATGATTATAAAGCGACCAGTGGCTTTATATTTAGCATCGCTGAAGGAGTTGTTTCTTGGAAATCCAAGTAATAGATTATTTTGGCTCAATTTACAATGGAGTCTGAGATGATGGAACTAGCCACAACTAGTGAAGAAGCAGATTATTTGATAAATCTGCTAGCTGAGATTCCCTTATGGGAAAAACCGATACCAGCTGTGTTGATCCATTGCGATAGTACCACGGCTACCGCGAAAGCTGAGAATCGTTATTATAACAGTAAGAGATGACAGATACGTTGTAAGCATGGTAATGTTAGGGAGCTACTCACTTCGGGTACTGTTAGAGTGGATCACATACACAGTGATGAAAATTTAGCAGATCCTTTGATGAAAGGACTATCCAGAGAGAAAGACCTTAATACTTCTAAAAGAATGGGACTATTGACCTTAGATTGTTGAGTCACGCACAATGGTAACTCAACCTAATGAATGGAGATCCCAAGAATTAGGTTCAATGAGAAAAAAAATTTGTATAGTGATAGTGGTTGAACATGTTATTTAATATACCAAGAAGCATGTATTCCTGAAGTGATTAGAGGATGAGTTGATAGAAACTCTTAATGAGATCAATACTCTATATGGAGTGGAGTACCTATCTTCAGGAGTACTCTTGATAGACTCACCTATGTGAATGTGGAAATGTGGCCATTACCTATGGATTTTTGGGCAAAATTTCTAGAGCATTCACTAAACTGCGATAGATGTGGTTGGCCATAAATGCACGGGCCTATTTGATTGCACTATAGAAAACGTTATGTGTGGTCTGATGTCAGGAATAAAGATCAAGACTATGTGTCACTCTAGTAAAAACGGAATTTTATCAACTATGCAAAGGTTCAAGTCGGAAGACACCTTTGTATATGCACAATCTTATGTTTTTAGAAACTGCTTGAAAATATTTTAAAAAGTTCAAGTGGGGGTTGCTGAAAATGGTTTTCTTACATTTGATGAATTATTTAAAAATTGAATAATTATAAGAATGGCTCCTATATGTTGAGACTATATGAAAGAAGCAAAGTATTTTTATTTGTTTCTTACAAGACATGTTGGGGCCTTTTGACTCCTAATACTTGCATTGTTGTGAGGAGGGATACCGTGCATCATGACCACCAGACACGCGCGCGCGACCTACCTACCGACCCGACTCGGCCAGGTTCGGTTCGGGTCAGGCTCGGGCTTAGGCCTTGGCCTTGTGGTGTAGACACTTATATTTTTAGACCGCAAAACATTGCATTTTTCGAACGATTATTATTTAGACGGTAAAAATTTCTGAACCGAATTTTTAAATGACATGGTAAACTTTGATCCGTTTTTCGAGTCGACTCTCTCCTACTACCAAGAAAACCGTTCGACAATTTAATTTTTTTCGTTTATAATAGTTCATTTTATAGACGAGAATAACGACCGAACAACATTTTGTCTCTTCTTACCACAGCCATTAAATTTCTTCATAGAAAATGGAAAAGGAGCAATAATTTTAGATAGTGCATATCTGAACTGGTTTGTTGTGCAAGAAAATCAGTTATACGTATTTGAGGCTGTTTTATCCTAGAGGCTTCAGTGATTGATAACGACTGGTTTGCACCTCTTAACATATCGCCGAATCATCTTATAGAGACCGACGATGTACGTGACTCAACCATTATTTTCCAATAATTTGAAGATGATCTAAAACAATGACTTCAACCGCAACCTTGATAGATGATGCTCCTCCCTCTGCTTTCCAGATCCAGCTCGTGACTGCTGCTCCATTCATATTCAAAGGCTTGCATTTCAAGCTATGGCGTCAGAAGATGGAATTTTACCTGATGATGAGAAAGGTGGTGGCTGCGCTGACTACTGACAAACCACAGCTACCAAACAAACCCGACGAAACCGATGAAGCACAGAAGGCTTTCTGGACCGAATAGTCAAAACAACAACAGAATTGGATTGAGCAGGACAACCTATGCAGAAACTTCATTAGATGGACCACGCTGAAGGATTTGCAGTACATAGTCAAGAACATAAAGTATGCTAATTAGATAAATCATTATATGGTTTAAAACAAGCACCTAAACAATGACATGGAAAATTTGATAACTTAATCATATCAAATGGTTTTAAAGTTAATGAAAGCGACAAATGTATTTATTACAAATCTGAGAATGACATTTTCACTATTATATGCCTTTATGTAATTGACATACTCATTTTTGGGTTAAACATTCATGCCACAAACTCAGTCAAGTCTTTATTAAGTGCCAATTTTGATATAAAAGATCTAGGGGAGGCGAGTGTAATCCATGGTATTAAAATTATTAGGTCAAAAAAGGGACTTTGTTTGGATCAATCTCATTACATTGAGAAGATAATAAAGAAATACAATTACTTTGGCTGTATACCTGCATGTACACCATATGATCCCAGTGTAAAGTTATTTAAGAACACTGGTGAGGGTATAAGACAGTCTGATTATACGAGCATCATTGGCAGCCTTCGGTATGCCACTTATTGTACTAGACCCGACATTGCCTATGCCATGCGATTATTGTGTAGGTTTACCAGTAGACCTAGTATAGAGCATTGGCATGCTATTGAAAGGGTCATGAGTTAACTTAAACGAACTATGAACCTTGGATAACATTATGAAAAGTTTCCATCCGTACATGAATGATATTCTGATGCAGACTGAAATACTTTATCTGATGGTTCTAAAGCGACCACTGGTTATATATTTAACATTGCTGGGGGAGCTGTTTCTTTGAAATCCAAGAAACAGACCATTTTGGCTCAGTCTACAATGGAGTCTGGGATGATAGCACTAGCCAAAGCTAGTGAAGAAGCAGAATATTTGAGAAATCTGCTAGATGGGATTCCCTTATGGGAAAAACCGATACCAGTTGCGTTGATTCATTGTGATAGTACTGCGGTTATCGCAAAAGTTCAGAACCGTTATTATAACGGTAAGAGACGACAGAAACATCGTAAGCACAGTATTGTTAGGGAGCTGCTCAGTTCAGGTACTATTAGAGTGGATCACATAAGCAGTGATGAAAATTTGGTAGATCCTTTGACGAAAGGACTGTCCAGAGAGAAAATCCTTAATGCTTCTAAAAAAAAGACTATTGTCCTTAGATTATTGAGTCACGCACAATGGTAACCCGAACTAGCGACTGGAGATCCAAGAACTAGGTTCAATGGGTAAAAACAATTTGTGTAGTTATAGTGGTTGAACATGCTATGTAATATGCCAAGAAGCATGTATTCCTGAAGTGATTAGAGGATGAGTTGATAGAAACTCTTAATGAGATCTATATTCTATATGGAGTGGAGTACCTACCTTTAGGAGTACTCTTGATAAGTTCACCTGTGTGAATGTGGAAATGTGGCCGTTTCCTATGGAATTTTGGGCAAAACTTCTAGAGCATTCACTAAACTGGGATAGACGTGCATAGACATAAATGCAGGGGGTTATTTGATTGCACTATAGAAAAGGTTGCGTGTGGTCTGATGTTAGGAATAGAGTTCAAGACTACGTGTCACTCTTGTAAAAACTGAATCTTATCCACTATGCAAAGGTTGAAGTCGGAACACACCTTTGTTTATGCACAATCTTATGTTTTTAGAAACTGCTCGAAAATATTTTAAAAAATTCAAGTGGGGGATTGTTGAAAATGTTTTTCTAACATTTGGTGAATTATTTAAAAATTGAATAAATGTAAGAATGGCTCCTATATGTGAATAGTCCCACATGTTGAGACTATATGAAAGAAACAAAGTATTTATATTTGTTTCTTACAAGACATGTTAGGGCCTTGGGCTCCCAATACATGCATTGTTGTGAATTGTGAGGAGGGAGACCATGCATCATGACCACCACATATGAGCGCGCGACCGACCGACTCAACTCGACCTGGCCCGGTTCGGTTCAGGCTCGGGCTTTGGCCTTGGCCTTGTGGTGTAGACACTTATATTTTTGGACCACAAAACATTACATTTTTCGAACCATTATTTTTGAGATGGTAAAAATTTCTGAACCGAAATTTTAAATGACACGGTAAACTTTGATCCATTTTTCCAGCCGACTCTCTCACCTTATCCAGAAAACCATTCGACAATTTATTCTTTCATTTATAATAATTCATTTTATAGACGAGAATAACTACCGAACAACATTTTATCTCTTTTTACCACCACCATAAAATTTCTTCATAGAAAATAGAAAACGAGCAGTAATTTTGAACGAGTAGTCATCTGCTCCATTCATATTCGAAGGCTTGCATTTCAAGCGATGTCGTCAGAAGATGGAATTCTACTTGACGATGAGAAAGGTGGTGGCTGCGCTAACTACTAACAAACCACAGCTACCAAACAAACCTGACGAAACTGATGAAGTACATGTTGATTTCTGGACCGAACAATAAAAACAGCAACATAACTGGATTGAGCAGGACTACTTGTGTAGAAACTTCATTATATGGACGAGCCTGAAGGATTTGTAGTACATGGTCAGAAAGATAGAGTATGCAAATTAGATAAATCATTATATGGTTTAAAACAAGCACCTAAACAGTGGCATGAAAAATTTGATAACGTAATCATATCACATGGTTTTAAAGTTAATGAAAGTGACAAATGCATTTATTACAAATTTGAGAATGACATTGGCACTATTATATGCCTTGGTGTAGATGACCTACTCATTTTTGGGTCAAACATTCATGCCATAAACTCAATCAAATCCTTATTAAGTGCCAATTTTGATATGAAAGATCTAGGTGAGGTGAGCGTAATCCTTGGTATTAAAATTACTAGGTCATAAAAGGGACTTTCTTTGGATCAATCTCATTACATTGAGAAGATACTAAAGAAATACAATTACTTTGACTATATACGTGCATGTACACATTATGATCCTAGTGTAAAGTTATTTTAGAAACTGCTCGAAAATATTTTAAAAAATTCAAGTGGGGAATTGTTGAAAATGGGTTTCTAACATTTGGTGTATTATTTAAAAATTGAATAAGTGTAAGAATGGATCCTATATGTGAATTGTCCCACATGTTGAGACTATATGAAAGAAGCGAAGTATTTATATTTGTTTCTTATGAAACATGTTGGGGCCTTAGGGCTCCCGATACATGCACTGTTGTGAGGAGGTAGACCATGCATCATGACCACCACACACGCACCCGCGACCGACCGACCCACTCGACCCGACCTGACCCAGACCGGTTCGGTTCGGGCTCGAGCTTGGGCCTTGGCCTTGTTGTGTAGACACTTTTATGTTTGGACCGCAAAACATTGCATTCTTCGAATCGTTATTATTTAAACGGTAAAAATTTCTGAACCAAATTTTTAAATGACACGGTACACTTTGATCCACATTTCCAACCGACTCTCTCCCACTACCCAGAAAACCGTTCGACAATTTAAACTTTCATTTATAATAGTTCATTTTATAGACGAGAATAACTACTGAACAACATTTTATCTCTTCTTACCACCGCCATTAAATTTCTTCACAGAAAATAGAAAACAAGCAGTAATTTTAGACAGTGCAAATCTGAGCTGGTTTGTTGTGCAAGAAAATTGGTTATATGTATTCAATGTTGTTTTATCCTAGAAGTTTCAGTGATTGAGAATGACTGGATTACACCTCTTACCAGATCGCTGAATCGTCTTCAAAAAAGTGACAAAGTACCCGACTCAGCCATTGTTTTCCAACAATTTGAAGATGATCTCAAACAATGGCTTCAACCTCAGCCATAGACAATGCTGCTCCTCACTCTACTTTCTAGATCCCGTTGTTGACTGCTGCTCCATTCATATTCGAAGGCTTGCATTTCAAGCGATAGCGTCAGAAGATGGAACTCTACCTGACGATGAGAAAGGTGGTGTCTGCGCTGACTACTGACAAACTGTAGCTACCAAACAAACCTGACAAAACTGATGAAGCACAGATGGCTTCCTGGACCAAATAGTCAAAACTGCAATAGAACTGGATTGAGAAGGATTACCTATGTAGAAACTTCATAATATGGATCATCCTGAAAGATTTTTAGTACATGGTCAAGAGCATAAAGTATGCAAATTAGATAAATCATTTTATGGTTTAAAACAAGCACCTAAACAGTGTCATGAAAAATTTGATAACTTGATCATATCACATGGTTTTAAAGTTAATGAAAGTGACAAATGCATTTATTACAAATCTAAGAATGACATTTGCACTAATATATGCCTTTATGTAGTTGACCTACTCATTTTTGGGTCAAACATTGATGCCATAAACTCAATCAAATCCTTATTAATTTCCAATTTTGATATGAAAGATATAGGTGAGGTGAGTGTAATCTTTGGTATTAAAATTACTAAGTCAGAAAGGGGGCTTTCTTTGGATCAATCTCATTACATTGAGAAGATACTAAAGAAGTACAATTACTTTGACTGTATACCTGCATGTACACCATATGATCCCAGCGGAAAGTTATTTAAGAACACTGGTGAAGGTGTATGACAGTCTGATTATGCGAGTATCATTGGCAGCCTTCGGTATGCCATTGATTGTACTAGACCCGACATTGCCTATGTCGTGGGATTATTGTGCTGGTTTACTAGTAGACCTAGTATAGAGCATTGGCATGCTATTGAAAGGATCATGAGATACCTTAAATGAACTATGAACCTTGAATTACATTACGAAAAGTTTTCAGCTGTACTTGAAGGATATTCTGATGTAGACTGGAATACTTTATCTGATGATTCTAAAGCGACCAGTGGCTATATATTTAGCATCGCTGGAGGAGATATTTCTTGGAAATCCAAGAAACAGACTATTTAGGATCAGTCTACTATGGAGTCTGAGATGATAACACTTGCCACAGCTAGTGGAGAAGCAGAGTATTTGAGAAATCTGCTAGCTAAGATTCCCTTATGGGAAAAGCCGATACCAGCTATGTTGATCCATTGCGATAGTACCGCGACTATCGCAAAAGTTCAGAACCATTATTATAACGGTAAGAGACGACAGATACGTCGTAAGCACAGTACTGTTAGGGAGCTGCTTTCTTTAGTATTGTCAGGGTGGAACACATACGCAGTGATGAAATTTTGGCAGATCCTTTGACGAAAGGACTGTCCAGAGAGAAAGTCCTTAATACTTCTAAAAGAATGGGACTATTGCTCTTAAATTGTTGAGTCACTGTAACAACCCGCATTCAATGTAGCGGAGGATCGTAGAATATTTATTTTATTTTCATTCGAAGTCATAGGGTCGTGTACCTTTGGGAAACGACTATTAGGGTCATTTCCCACATTCACGATTTTGTCGAAATTTAAGTGACCGTTTTTCCCCTGATGAATCTTGTTTCACCTATAACTTTTGACTGGTTTCCCATTCCATAGAGTGGTCACATAAATCAAAAGGACTTAACGTTTGGGAGATACGGCTGAAATAAGATTTGAAGATGAAAAATAGCCTAATTGGGCTTAATTAAGTGATTAGAATCTAGGCCCATAACTCATTTCGAGATTAGGATTATGGAGGGATGAAAGGAGTTGTAGAATCATCTCCTTTTATTTTCTAGCCTCCACAAATCTTTCTCTAAACCTAATCATGGCTTCCATCTTCCAAATCTCTCTTTAATCACTTTCTAATCATTAATTGATCAAATCTACAACAAATCAAGCCAAATTAACACCAAATTCAAGATTGAGCTAATGCACCACATTGGGATCTGAGCCAAATCAGTAAAAGTTTCAGATATAACATTTATTTTTGGCTAAGGTGAGTGATTTGCATGTTTATACACTAATTATGGCTAACTAGGGGTGATTAGTGATAATTAGCGAAATTATAGATCTAAATTTTTGGAAAAATATGTGAAAATTCTAAAATCATATTTTAATTGAAAACGCCGTCGTTTGGCGAAAATAGCTTGCTAGAAAAAATTCAAAGTTTCGGTCCGGTTAGGAGGATGAGACCTGATCCGGATAAGAGAAAGAGACCCGATTCGATCCGGATAGGAGGAAGAGACCCGATCCGAACCGGATAGAAGGAAGAGACCCAAACCGAATCGGGTAGGAGGAAGAGACCCAATCCGAGAGGAAGAGACTGGAACCGAATAGGATAGGAGGAAGAGACCCGAACCGAGCCGGATGGGAGGAAGAGACTTGAACCGAATCGGATGGGAAGAAGAGACCCGAACTGGATATGAGGAGGAGACCCGAACCGAACCAGATAGGAGGAGGCGACCCGAACCAATCCGGATAAGAGGAGGAGACCCGAACAGAACCACCAGATAGGAGGGGGAGATCCGAACCAAACCGGATAGAGGATGACGAACCGAACCGAACACCAATTCGACCAAAACCCGAGATGCAAAGGAAGTCTAAATGGGAAGTTATTACTCAGAACCCAGATGGGAACCAATGAGTTAACTTCTAGAGTTGGGCTTTGCTACAGGACGTGGTCCAAGGGGTAATCGATATCTATAACTTTGGTTCACCATTGAGAGAGGGGACATGTAAACGAACCAGAGTCAGGGAAGTGTGGACTGGTTAGGGTTATTGACTATAGACTAGAAGGGCATGGTCATAGCAATAGTTATACGAAGTCCAGTGCGGTATGGACCAGTCATGACCCCAATGGAATTGGTGATCAAAGCGGTGGATATCGTATGCTTTGCGCACTGAGTGAGAGATGTGAGGTTAATTTTTGTGATTGATGTTTGCTATCACTATGACACCCACATTTCCATTTTACACTCTATGTTAGTGTTTTCCTTTGAGTATTGTACATCTTATTGTGCTAACTCTTTGGTTGCAGGTCCAGGTCAGGTACGATTACTTATACCTGTTATTTCTCTATTTAGTGATATAGATTTGTTATCGCTCATACCAGACTTTCATCTGACCCAGAGTTTTATGTCTCTTCTTATTACTCTGGGTGCTCCTAAACGAGCAGACTAGAGGCAGGTTAGGTGGTTATGCATGAGTAGCTGTTTGGAGACGAGCAGGAGGCTTCCACGTACTTTATATATATTCTCCCTGTGTTGTTGCCGGTCACTGCTTCAGGCATTAGTAGTGTAACTCTTTTGTTTCCTTTTAGAGACAGTATTTTAAAGCTATAATAATTGGGTATGAAGCTGTATTTTGGATTCCGCTACTCTGATGGATATGGTTTAGTTTTTAGCTTATGTATTGTCTCTCCTGTTTTATATGAAGTTATGTTATTATTATATTTTATTCCATGCGCTGTGAGATATACTACAGTTTCTTGGTGATTCATCATTTCAACCCCTTTGACGTCCGTCCCGTGTTAGTTAGACATTGGTACAGCGCATTTCGGGGAAATGTTTGATGGTACGGGGCGGCCATCACACTTGGTATCAGAGCCTAGGTTGCGTAGTTTAACCTAGGGGAAGACACCAGGGAGAGATAGTATACGTATATGAGAGCGCGTGTTTGTGATATTCTGGTTTTCAAAAACTATATATATATATACATACTATTACTATATCTAAGGATGAAGTCTCACTACACGGGCACCATTAAAGAGATGGTTAATCGTTTTCTCTTTACATATTGAACGATGAACCGAAATACGAGGAATACGATGAGGAACCCCGCATTGGTAGTTGAAGAGGGAGCGGGTTCAGGAGCCAATAATGGGAATGTCCCTGATATGAGGTCAATGTTTACTACCTTCATACGAGAGATGCTTAGGGATGATCAGGAAGCAGTTCCTAATGCTGCTAATGGTGGTGGTGTAGTAGTGCAGGCGCCTAGAGCCGATTTCTCCAAGCTTAACAAGGAATATACTAGTCTTGGTGGGAAGTCGTTCCACGAAACGGAATCATCTACGGAGGTTCAGGATTGGCTTGATAGTTATCAATGTATCTTCGAGGACTTGGGAATCAATGATGCAATGAAGAGAAAGCTTGCATCACTTCAGCTTCAAGGACAGGAAATGAATTGGTGGAATGTTATTAATGTGGTTACTCTCGAGAATCATGTTACTTGGGATCAGTTTAAGACTCATTTCAGTGACAAGTTTATTCAAACTGCTCAGAAATCAGAATTGTTCAGGAAGTTTTTGGAGCTTAAGCAGAATGGTAGGGCAGTCTTGGAGTATATTGCTGAATTCAATACCATATCGAAATATGGATTATCTCTTATCAATGCTGTCGAGAAAAAGAACGAGAATTTCATAACTGGCCTAGATGAGTACTTGGGGGAAAGACTTATAAACTATATTGATGAGACATTCGAATCTATTGTGGGGAAGGCATTGGGATCGGAGAGCCTTTACCCTAAGATAAAGACCGAGGTTGCTATTATATCTGCAGAGGAGCCAAAACCGTAGGCAAGCGGTGATAGCAAGTAGGATTCCTAGAATAAGAGGAAACAGAACCAGACAAAGGATGGTCAGAAAAAGAAGAATAAGGAAGATATCCAGTGCTTTGGCTGCGGCAAGAAGGGCCACTATGTTAGAGATTGTCGAGCAAATCCAAGGGAGAGGAAGTGCTTCAACTGTGACCAAGTGGGACATTTTAAGAATGAATGCCCGCAACCCCCTAAGGAGAAGCAGATCGTGAAAGCATATGCTATCAACGCTGTTCCTTCTTTGTCAAATGCCACAACTACGGTGGAGATGGGAAAGGGTGTCATTATTTAAGGTATGATTTCTATTTATGATCTTCCTATTCGAGTATTGTTTGATACCGGGGCTTCCCATTCCTTCGTATCGAGTGACCTGGTAGATAGGTTGGAATTGGAACCCGAGATTGTCGATAATCCTTTAGGTGTTACGAAGCCAATCGGTGGTTCGACTAGCCTTTGTATGATTTGTCGTAATTTGGTCTTATCTAGTCATGGATGTATGTTTGCTTATGATTTCTTTGTTTTGGGTTTTACTGGGTTTGGCATTATTTTGGGAGTCAATTAGCTCCAAAGGTTTGGGGTGGTGGTAGACTGTGAGGGGTCTTCGGTGACCATTAGGGCGGATGATGGGCGGAGGGTGGTATTGGGTTGCCTACCTAGTGATGAGGTGATGGCTATTTTTGTAAATTCCCTCGACATCCCGCATGATGAGTTTTCAGTGTGCCTATTGCTGGCGAGTATCCGGACATCTTTGAGGAAGTGACCGGACTTCCACCACATCGAGAGATCGAGTTTCGGATTGATTTAGTGAAAAATGCCAGACCTATAGTGATGCCACTTCGTCGTATGGCGCCAAGGGAGTAGCGAGAGCTTGAAGTGCAAGTAGGAGATCTTTTGAAGATGGGATTTATCTGAAGAAGTGTTTCTGAGTGGGGAGCACCAGTTGTATTTGCTACTAAGGCCGATGATTCCCTTCGCTTATGTGTGGACTACCGCGAGTTGAACAAGGTGACTAGGAATAATAAGTATCCTCTTCCACAGACAAATGATTTGTTTGATCAACTAGATGGAGCAACAGTATTCTCCCAGTTGGATCTCACGATAGGATTTCATCAGCTCCGAGTAGCAGCTAAGAGTATATCTAAATGACATTTCAAACGCCATCTGCATTCTATGAGTGGATGGTCATGCTATTCGGGTTGACCAATGCATCCACATATTTTGTGGATCTTATGAATAGGGTTTTTAGGGATCGATTAAATAAGTTTGTTCATGTGTTCGTGGACGATATCGTGGTTTACTCGAGGACAGAGGAAGAACACAAGGAACATTTAAGGACAATGATGGAGGTGTTGAGGAAACATCAATTGAAAGAAAAATTTTCTAAGTGTCACTTCTGGAGGAGGGAAGTGAGATTCTTGGGCCATGTTGTTTCATAGAATGGTATTGTCGTGGATCCTGCGAAGGTGGGTATGGTGCAAGATTGGTCTACGCCCAAGAATGCAACGGACGTGAGAAGTTTCTTGGGGTTAGCCGGATATTATCGTAAGTTTATCCAAGACTTCTCCAAGATAGCGACGTCGTTAACTCAGTTGACCAAGGAGAATCAAGCTTTCACTTGGGATGAAAGGTGTGAGAATGCATTTAAGAGCCTAAAGGAAAATTTAATGTGTGCACCAGTGTTAGTTATTCCTAAAGGGAACGAAGAGATAACGGTATACACGAATGCCTGTGGTACCAGACCAGGTGCTATACTGATGCAAGGAGGTAGGGTTGTAGCTTATGCTAGTGGGAAACTGAAACCGCATTAGAAAAGATATCGTACCCATGATTTGGAAATGGCAGCGATCGTGTTCGCGTTAAAGATGTGGAGACATATCTCTTGGGAGAAAGATTCGAGTTGTTTACCGATCATAAGTCACTAAAGTATATTTTCTCTCAGAAGGATTTAAATCTTCGTCAGTAGAGATGGTTAGAGTTCTTGGCTTCATATGATCTCAATATCGCATACACATCTGGGAAGGGTAACGCGGTAACTGATGCATTATGCAGGAGACATGCCAATTTAGGGGCTATGTTTCTGGAATGGAAAGCAACTGTAGTATATCATAGTATATGATTTCATACCTAAGTGTGAATTAGATCCAGAGATGTTAGAAAGTTTGACGATCAAACCCACTTTAATTGAGCGGATCAGTTCTAGTCAGAGGACGATCCTAACCTATTGGAAATCATCTCCAAGGTAGAGATGGGTATCGACGGTGAGGAAATGAAAAAGTATGGACTTGATAGAGAAGGATGGCTTCGAAAGAATGGGAGACTAGTTATACCCAATGTTAATGGATTGAGAGATGAAGTGTTGAATCCCGCTACACAGCGTTTTGACTATGACAACTATACATAAGAATATATACTATATCGACTAACTCTATTTTGCAGGAAGAAAATTAACTAGCAGATTCAAGAACACAAAAAGAAGTTTATATATATATATATATTATAACAGTCTGTTAGTCTTAGATTTTTGTGTTAAAGTGTTCCTTGATGATTAACACACTCACATATTATATATATATTTACTCTTCACATTAAAATAGGCAAGGAATAAGTTTTTCTCAGAAAACAAACATTTGAAATATTTCAGACAGATGTCTGTTTGCTGAATCAGACTTGAATTTTACATAATATTCAGATGTCTATTTCAAAATTTTCAGACGTCTGAATCTGCTACAAAAAACACTATTTCCTTACTATTTTATTTTTCAAATCAAAACAGACATCTGAAAATTATTTCCAGACATCTGATTACGAAGAGTTGCAACCTATTATGAAAAGTCATAACTTTCTAATCCATATCCCTTGATCAAATCTCTTCGTGATTAGTTGTAGCTATTTACATATTATAAATAGAGACTTGGTTAAGTGATCCAGTCACCGAATTTCATTCTAAATATTTCTATCTTACTCAAAGATTTCTAATCTTTAAAAGCACACTATTAACAAATATTTGAGATTATAATCTTCCATAATCTTTCACAAGCTTCACGTTTATCATCAAGGAAAGACTATAGGAAGGGTGTACTACATATTGACATATCTGTGTTAATAAGAACACAAATAAGTCGTCAATTATTCTATATTAAGAAAGTCCTCTTTAGCAGTTGAGGCTAGAAATCCCGTTCCGCTGTTCAGATAATTGTGAACCTGTTCCTCTGGGTTAAGTGAGGGTATTTGTGTTAGTGAAATACCAGAAGGGAGTCTGGGACTGGATGTAGGACAGTGGTCCGAACCAGTATAAATCGACTGTGTGATTTTTACTTATAGCTACTACTCTGCTATATACAATCTATTATATTCATACTCCACTCCATATGATCCTACCACTGCATACACTTTCAATTGGTATCAGAGCAAGGCCATCCTATAACCGTAACACCGTTATTTTATTCTTTGATAAAATGGAGAATAAACCAAGTACTAGTTCAACTACATTTTACGAAGGACAATTTAATCAATGACCACCTCTATTCAATGGACTGCACTACAACTTTGAGGCTACGAGAATGAGGAAATATATGCAAGCAAGTGCTTTTATTGCATGGAATGCTACTCAAAAAGAACTATGGCACCTACAACTGAATATTCAACTTGGAAAACAACTCAAAAAGGTGAGGCTAATGCAAATGCAAATGCTATGAATATGCTATACTGTGCCCTGGATAGAAATGAGTTCAATTCTGTTAGTATTTGTTATCAAATATGGGAAACACTCAAAACTATCCATGAAGGAACAAGCAAAGTCAAACAAACAAAAATTTCAATGCTCATAAACCAGTTGCAAAATTTCAAAATGAGACAAAATGAAACCATCAATGAAATGTACTCAAGATCTCAAGACATTTTACATGCATTGATAGGACGGGGAGAAAAATATAGTGACTTTGATATTGTATCAAAAGTGCTAAACTCTCTACTGACGACTGGGAAAGAAAAGCACTAGCCATTGAGGAAGCTAATGATTTATCAGCTATGAAACCTGAAGAACTCATAGGCAGTCTCATGTCTTATGAAGTAAATCTTCAAGCAAAAATAGAATTAGCTCAAGAGAAAAAGAATGTGGTCTTTTATGCCGATAAAGAGGAATCTGAATCAGAAGATGAAGATCTAGCCTTTATTGCCAAAAAATTTAAGAAATTTCTAAAATATAAAAAAGGAAATTTCAAGAAGAATTCCCAAGCAAACCTTCATCCTCAAATTTAGAATGTTTTAATTTTCACAAGAAGGGTCACATAGTAAAGGACTGTCCAGAAATGAAAGAAAATCACAAAAAATTCAATAACAAGAATAAGAAAGAAAAATTCAAAAAGAAGGTTTTTTCTGTTACATGGGATGATTCAGATTTAGATTCATTGGACAGTGAAAGTGAAAATAAACAAGCGAATTTGTGCTCCATGGCACAAGAATCTGAAGTAAGTGATTTATCTTATGAAGAGTTAATAGAAGTTAATGCTGAGTTTTTAAACATTATAAAAACTCTAAAGAAGAAGCTTAAAGAAACTCATGAAAATCATAATAAGGCTGAATTTGAAAGAGACATTTTAAAAGATTAAAAATAATCTTAGAAGAAGAACTTGAAAAGGTTCAAGAGACTCTTACAAATTCAGATAATCAGCTTTCACTTTTGAGTCAAGAAATTGAAACTCAAAAGGCAAAGAATGATGAAATTAGTTCTGAAAATCACATAAAAGAATTAGAATTACAAAATAGAAGTATTCCAAATAAGTTAGAAAGTATCTCTAAAAATGTATCTAACTTCAATAAATGTAGAGAAAATTTATCAAGAACTATAGAAAATTCTCGACCATCTTCAAACAAAAATGGTTTAGGATTTGGAAAAGAATCAAAAATTCCTCGAAAGAAAAATGTCAAACTAAAGAGGAAAATTGATTCAAAAAGTAAAGGTAAACCAAAATCCATCAAAAAAATTAATAAAATTGAGATATGGGTTCCAAAGACTAACAATAGTTTGATTAGGAACAAACATATCAATTCATTTATCGAATCTGTGCAAAATAATAAAAATTATTTGTACAAAAGGGATACTAAACCCACTTGGGTTTGGCTCCCTAAGATCTAACTCTTAGGACCCTATCAAAAAGTGGGTACCAATGTGCTTATTAATATTTTTTGCAGGTCCCACTCAAAAAGAGAAAATGGATCTTAGACAGTGGTTGCTCAAAACACATGACCGAAGACAAAGATATGTTAACGAATATTTCATATTTTGATGGTGGCTCTGTTACCTTCAGAGATAACTCAAAAGGATTTATCATTGTCAAAGGAGATGTGTGAAACTATGGTATTTCAAATTTACCCCTTATTACTAGTGTTTCCTTAGTTAAAAACTTAAAACATAATTTACTTAGTATTAGTCAATTGTGTGACAAAGGTTTTAAAATAACATTTTCTGAAAATAATGTAGTATTTTTGACAGAGAAGATAGAAATATTTATGTTTTAAATATGAAAGTTAATAATAATAATAAAGAAATGTGTTTGATAGCCAATAACAACGATTCTTGGTTATGGCACAAGCATTTCTGTCACATAAACTTTAAAACTATACAGAGACTTTCGAAAAATGAGTTAGTAAAAGGTCTACCTAAAATAAATTTTAAAGTAAAAAATCTATGTGAAGATTGTCAAATAGGTAAATTAACCAAATCCTCTTTTAAATAAAAAAAAGTTATTTCAACTTTACAACCGTTAGAACTATTACATATGGATTTATTTGGTCCTACTTAAGTTCAATCTTTACATCACAATCAGTATGTGTTTGTAATAATTGATGATTTTTCAAGAAATAAATGGACTATTTTTATGAAAAATAAAAGTGATACCCTTGGACATTTTAAAGGTTTTATAAAAAGGATTCAAAATCCTAAAGATCTAAAAGTTAAAAATATTCATAGTGATCACGACGGAGAATTCGAGAATGAATCGTTTGAACACTTTTGTAAAAAGAAAGGAATAAATCATAATTTTTCTTTTTCTAGAAATCCACAACAAAATGGGGTTGTAGAAAGAACGAATAGAACTCTACAATAATGTGCTAGAACCTTATTGAATGGAAGTACTTTACCAAAACAATTTTGGGCAGAAGCTGTAGCAATTGCTTGTTACGTATTAAATCGAATTTCTATTCGTGATCTGACTAAAAATACACCTTACGAACTTTTTAGCGGAAGAAAACCAAACATTTCTTATTTTAAAGTTTTGGTTCTAAATGTTTTATTCTTAACACTAAAGATCAACTCGGCAAATTTGATGCAAAAGCTGATCATGGAGTTTTTGTTGGATATTCAGAACGTAGTAAGGCTTATCGTATCTTCAATAAATGCACTAATGTTATAGAAGAATCTTTACACGTATATTTTGATGAAAACTTAGATAAAAATACAAAGAGCAAGGATGATGATGAAATTATTGAAAATACTAGTCTTGAAAATACTGAAAATAATTCCATAGAACATATTAGATCACCTCCTAGAATTTTAAGTGACCATCCTACACAAAACATTATTGGTGAAATCGATTCACACGTTCGAATAAGAAGTCAATTAAATCAAATCGGTCATGTAGCATTTCTTTCAACTATTGAACCCAAAAATCCAAAAGAAGCCTTTACGGATGACTACTGGGTAATAGTTATGCAAGAGGAACTAAATCAATTCGAACGAAATGATGTCTGGGAGTTAGTACCTCGACCAAACGATCAATCAGTTATTGGTACAAAATGGGTGTATAAAATCAAGGCTGATGAACATGGAAATATTACAAGAAATAAAGCCAGATTAGTATCTCAGGGGTACAATCAAGAAGAAAGTATCGATTATGAAGAAACTTTCGCACCTGTAGCAAGAATTGAAGCTATACTCATTCTCTTAGCATACGCGTGTTTTCATAATTTCAAACTTTATCAAATGGACGTTAAAAGCGCTTTCTTAAATGGTTTTATTAAAGAAAATGTTTATGTAGAACAACCACCGTTATTTATACATGAAAAATATCCAGATTATGTTTATAAACTTAAAAGGGCCTTATATGGTTTAAAACAAGTACCTCATGCTTGGTATGAAGGACTTAAAAGTTATTTAATAAATTCTGTTTTTTGAATTGGAAAAGCAGATCAAACATTATTTATTAAAAATACAAATAAAGATATTTTAATTGTACAAATTTATGTCGATGATATAATTATCGGTTCGACTAATGAAAACTTATGTAAAGAATTTTCTACAATTATGACAAACGAATTTGAAATGTCCCATATCGGAGAATTATCGTACTTTCTCAGTTTACAAATTAAACAAGTTTCAGATGATATTTTTATTAGAAAAATATTGTAATAATCTAATTAAACGTTTTGGTTTAGACAACACTTCTGGAAAGCCGACTCCAATGAGTACTACAGCTCATCTTGAAGAGGATCAAAAAAGAAAAAGTGTTGATAAAAAACTATCCAGAAGTATGATTGGCTCATTACTTTATTTAACTGCAAGCCGTCCTAACATAATGATGAGTGTATGTTTGTGTGCACGATTTCAAGCAGATCCAAAAGAGTCACATTTAAGAGCAGTGAAACAGATTCTAAGATATCTTAATAATACTAAGGACTTCGGTCTTTTTTATCCAAAAGGATGTCCATTCGAATTAGTATATTATAGTGATGCTGATTTTGGTGGATTCCGGACGGATAGAAAAAGCACAAGTGGTATGTGCCATTTCATTGGAAAATCACTTGTATCTTGATTTAGTAAGAAACAAAATTGTGTATCACTCTCTACATGTGAAGCAGAATACATATCTATATGCAACTAACAGTCAAAGGTTTTGGAGTAAATTTAACTAAATCAACAATATATTGTGATAATACAAGTGCGATAAATTTGTCCAAAAATCCAATAAAATACTCCAGAACTAAATCCGACACTATTTTTTACGTGACAACATTGAAAAAGATATTATCAATTTAGAATATGTCTCAACTGAAAATCAGATTGCAGATATATTCACTAAACCGCTATTAGTTTTTTTTATTAAACTAAAACGTGAATTAGGGATAATATCAGTTAAAGATATAGAGCTTAGTATAATATTACTTTAATTTGTAAAGCAAGTCCGCACTCATATTTAACCCACTAGCCAAATTTAGCTTATTTCCTAAAATTACTCATAATGCTTAAGTATTTCTCTGGTTATAGTCTTTTGAAATACTATCAACATGTTTTCTTTTAATCTCTTCTATATAGGCTTATGTCTTCCCACTATAAATCAAAACACAAAATTTAAAACTTAAAGAAGCTCAACAAACAACTATGTCTTCCAACAACTCAAATTCTTCAATTAATATTACTTTCACAATGGATAGTTCGTCCGATACTCTGCAATTTCCCACACCAACTCCCACAAATGAACCGTAATATCGATGGGGAAACTATCACACATGATTTACGCCTGATGCAAAGAAGGCCAAAAGAGCAGTATTTTCTTCACTGGATACTAAAAGGAAAGTGGATGAAATTCACCACTATCAAACAGAGCAAATAGCACTCCAAAAAGAACTATATTTTGAGCTGAAGGTCACCGCAACTCGTTTAAGTCTTCTCGAGAAAATGATTTATAAATTATGTGGACAAAAATTAAAGGATATTTCTTCACCCTTATCGATTCCACCGGACTCTATTGATCCTTCTTCATCTTATCGAACTGAGAAAGACCCGATGAATGCTACAAAGAAATACTATACCTTCTCTCCCTACCGACCCTCATATAGTCCAAACTCTTGGGATAAATATTACAAAGCTAATGAAGGGAAGAATACATCAACACCAACGAAGACTCCACCTTCTAAAAATTAAACTCTCGTTCCATATTATTATTCACATTTTAATATTTAACTTGTTATCCATTCATATATATAAAATAAAGTTCTTTTCACAAAAATTTCTATAAACAGATGTATGACTTATATTAAACAGACGTCTGAGTACATGGTATAAAAACATTGTAACCTCAAAACAGACGTCTGACTCAAAGAAAACAGACGTCTGAACTACAGACAAAATGACCTATATTCTTGTGGGTTGGAAAATTTTCAGAAACAATCGTCTGACTGAAAATTTCAGATGTTTGATTCATGGGTCAAAATTTTTGTATTTTCAGAAACAGAGGTGTGAATACAAATAAACAAATGTCTGAATTCACCCAAAAATGAACAGTTTCCTTGCAGGTTCCTATTCAATGAAAAGCAGACATCTGTTTTATTTTTTCAGACATCTGAATTCATACAGAAATGTTTTTTAAAAGGTGACACGTCTTTTACCAACCAACATAACTCTTCATCTTTTTTACTTTTCACTATTCCATCTTTTTACCTCCTATAAAAACCCTATCCCCCAATTCTCAAATTCACTTCAAAAAATCAAAATTTTATCCCAAAATTATGGCAAATCGAGGCAAACGTACAAGAGAAGAGGAATCAAATCCTCCTTCTGTAGAATTAATTCAAAAATGGCTATGCGATGATACCGCCAAGGCAAAGTAAAAGGCAATGAAAGATTCCAAATTCTTCGAAGGTGCTTTCGTTAAGTTTGATGCTCTCTCTAAATATCAAATTCTACAATATGCTAAACATTATCACTTCGAATCTCTAGTCGATTTTAACTCAAATAATGTCAAATTTTATCCTTTGCTAGTAAAGTTGTTTTTGACAAACTTGAACCTTGATCATACTAAGCCTCAAAAACAAAAGGAATGCATTTGGTCTTGGGTTTATGGAAAACGCATCCTTCTTCCACTTTAAAGTTTAGGTCAAATTTTGCAATGTGCTTGGCAAGGGCTTGACATCGACACAATAGAAGTGGATATGACTACACGAGATGAGATCTCACACAAATTCATCTTTGATAATCTCATAAATATGCAAGAACTAACCTCCACTCATTTACAACCACATGCTCGATTATTAATTCAAATATTGGTCAGTACAATCCAACCTCATAAAGGAAGTTATGAAAAGGTCTACAAACATGATTTCCAAGCCTTGTGTGCCCTATACTCAAATAAGCAAATCAATTAGGAAAAAATCAATTTAGGTGAATGGACGGATATTACTTACAAGCGTAAGTACAAGACTATTCATTACGGCGCTTATATCACTCGAATCCTTATCACTTGTGAAATAACCATTCCTAATACTCCGTCTCTAAGCATTAAAGAAATTGGTTTAAGAACCTTAAAGCTCATTAATCCTAATCCGGCTACTTTGGAGTATATGTCTTTAGAAACTTGGACACAACACGTTGAACCTCATCCAGAACTATTGTACTTGAACCTTCTCACCGTCGTCAATTTAGGCAAGAAGAAGAATAAATTCAGGTCATTTCTCCCAAAACTTCTTCCAAGCAAGCCTTAGTAATGTCGTCTCGCAATCAATCCAAAATTCATAAAGATATGAAGCGTTTTGAAAAACAAACAAATAAGAAATTTTATTCCATCAAAGGTTTTTTGAACAAAATTTGGGAAGCGATTTCTTGCACTGGCACTTCTTCCAGCCAAGCTCAAGCTTTTGCTCCGTATCAATGGTCCTCTAGTTCTACCGAAGAAGTTCTCAATTCTGAAGAAGGCTTTCCCAAAGACAGTGGAACAACTATTGTGGCATCTACTTCCGAGGATTGGTAAGCATGGTTAGTGGTATGGTGGTCTATATATTTTGACTAGAAACTCTTAATTTAACTAAGTGGTGTGTAATATTTTGGTACTTATCTCTCTATTTCAACACAAAACTATAGTATGTGCTATGATATGTTATGTTTGGATATTATGCTTAACTTTTATATGTTTGTTTCTATGGTATGTTTGTATGTCATGCATAAATACTTAATTTCTTACATAAGTATTCCTTTTTGTCAATTGACAAAGGGGGGAGAAACAAGTAATGATATATGCATATTGACAGGGGGAGATTATATAGTTGTCATTAGTCAAAAAAGAGGGAGAATGTTGAATCTCACAATACAACGTTTTGACTATGACAATTATACATATGCATATATACTATATTGACTAACTCAATTTTGCAGGAAGAAAATCGACAAGCAGATTCAAGAAGACAAAAAGAAGTTTATATATGTTGTAACAGTCTGTTAGTCCTAGATTTATGTGTTAAAGTCTTCCTTGATGATTAACACACACACATATTATATATATACTCTTCACATTAAAATAGGCAAGGAATAAGTTTTGCCTAGAAAACAGACGTTTGAAATATTTCAGACAGACGTCTGTTTACTGAGAAAGACTTGAATTTTACATAATATTCAGACTTATATTTCAAATTTTCCAGACGTCTGAATCTGCTACGAAAAACACTATTTCCTTGTTGTTTTATATTTCAAATCGAAACAGACATCTGAAAATTATTTTCAGACATCTGATTACGAAGAGTTGCAACCTATTATGAAAAGTCACAACTTTCTAATCCATATCCCTTGATCAAATCTCTTCGTAATCAGTTGTAGCTATTTACGTATTATAAATAGAGACTTGATTAAGTGATCTAATATTCAAATTTCATTCTAACTAATTCTATCTTACTCAAAGCTCTCTAATCTTTAAAAGCATACTATTTACAAATATTTGAGATTATAATCTTCCATAATCTTTCATAATCTTCACAATTATCATCAAGGAAAAACCATAGGAAGGGTGTGCTACATATTGACATATCCGTGTTAATAAGAATAGAAATAAGTCATCAATTATTCTATATTGAAAAAGTCCTCTTTAGCAGTAGAGGCTAGAAATCCCGTTCGGCTGTTCGGGTAATTGTGAACCTGTTCCTTCGGGTTAAGTGAGGGTATTTGTGTTAGTGAAATACCAGAAGGGAGTATGAGACTGGACATAGGACAATGGTCCAAACCAGTATAAATTGTCTGTGTGATTTTTACTTGCAGCTAATACTCTGCTATATACATTCTATTATATTCATACTCCACTCCATATGATCCTACCGCTGCATAGACACTTTCATGAAGTGCTTAGAGAGTGTCATCACTCGAAACTGACTATACATCCCGGTGGTAACAAAATGTACCGAGATATGAAGCAGACCTACTACTGGGAAGGGATGAAGAGAGACGTTGAGAAGTTTATATCCAAGTGAATGAATTGCCAGTTAGTTAAAGCCGAGCAAAAGAAGCCTAGTGGTATGTTACAACCGTTGGAAATTCCTGAATGGAAATGGGAACAAGTCCCAGTGGATTTCATCGATGGTTTACCAAGGACTAGATCGGGTCATGATAGTATTTGGGTGATTGTGGATCGATTGACCAAGAGTGCAAGGTTTATACCGGTCAGGTCAAATAGAACGGCAGCGGAACTATATATGAAGTGCGTAGTGAGGTTTCATGGAGTACCTAAAGGTATTGTGAGTGACCGAGATCCATTATTTACTAGTGGGTTTTGTAAGAGCTTACAAGAGGCTTTAGGGTCAGAATTACATCTTAGTACTGCGTACCATCCCCAAACCAATGGTCAAACAGAGAGGGTGAATCGTGTATTAGAGGATCTCTTGAGAGCTTGTATATTGAATTTTGGAGGGTCATGGGATGACCATTTGCATCTGGTTGAGTTCGCATATAATAATAGTTACCAGTCAAGTATTGATATGGCTCCATTTGAAGCTTTTTACGGAAGACCGTGCAACTCACCATCATTTTGGTTGGAAACTGGTGTGAAATTTGTGTTTAGGCCAGATGTGATAAGGAAAGCTTCAGATAAGATCAAGGTTATTCAACAGCGAATGAAGGATGCCTAAGATAGGCAGAAGAGTTATGCTGATAAAAGATGAAGAGATTTGAAATTCTCCGTTGGCGACTTGGTATTCGTCAAGATTTCTCCGCTGAAGAGTGTGATTCAGTTTGGTAGGAGAGGTAAGTTAGCACCAAGGTTTGTTGGTCCATTTCCAGTTCTCGAACAAGTTGAGAATTTAGCATATAAAGTTGGATTACCTGACAAGATGGCAAAAGTGCACAACATATTTCATGTTTCCCAGTTAAGGAAGTTCGTGCACGATTCTGATATGACTATTTCACCAGATCAGTTGGATGGTATCGAGGTAGGATCTGAGGCAGTTGGAAGTCCCAGAATGATTCGTATTGTTAGACATGATACGAAACAACTTCGAAGAAAGACGGTGGAACTGGTTAAGGTCAGATGGGGTCATAATGAGAATGACTGTACTTGGGAAACCGAGGAGAGCATAAAGAAGTGTATCCCGAACTCTTTACCTGGTAAGATTTTGATCGCGATATAGTTATTCCCGTGTTAGTAAACCGCATGCTTGGATAGGCTTGTTGTGTTTATTTTGCATGTTTGATTGTTTATAAATGGTTGATAGGCATGCGGGACACCATTGTTGTTTTTCTTGGTTGAGGAATTTCGGGGGCGAAATTTCTTATTGGGGGGAGAGTGTAACGACCCACATTCTTTATACTGAAGGATCGTATAATATTTATTTTATTTGCATACGAAGTCATATGGTTGTGTAACTTGGGGAAACGACTACTAGGGTCATTTCCCACATTCACGATTTTTTCCGAATTTTAAATGACCGTTTTATACCTGGCGAATCTTGTTTCACCTATAACTTTTGACTGGTTAGGAGTTTTGACTTGAAACCACTTCCAATGGATTTGGATGATGGTTTCCCATTCCGTAGAGTAGTCACATTAATCAAACGGACTTATCATTTGGGAGATACTGCTGAAATAAGATTTGAAAATGAAAAAATACAGCCTAATTGGGCTTAATTAAGTGATTAGCAGCTAGGCCCATAACCCATTTTGGGATTAGGGTTATGGGAGGGTGGAAAGGAGTTGGAGAATCACCTCCTTTCATTTTTCTAGCCACCACAAACCTTTCTCTAACCCTAATCATGACCTCCATCTTCCAAATCTCTCTTTAATCACCTTTTATTCACTGATTGATCAAATCTACAACAAATCAAGCAAAATTAGCACCAAATTCAAGATTGAGCTACTGTACCATATTGGGATCCAAGCCAAATCAGTAAAATTTTCAGATCTAACATTTATTTTTCATTAAGGTGAGTGATTTGCATGTTTATACAATAATTATGGCTAATTAGGGGTGATTAGTGATAATTAGCGAAATTATACATCTAAGAATTTTGGAAAAATATGTGGAAACTCTAAAATCCTATTTTATGTCACTGGTATGAATTTGGGTTAATTTGGATTAAGTTTGCTAATCCTATAGTTAGACACAGTTAAGGGTAAAATCACATGGTTAAGGGGAAACCCATGGATTTGGGTATGTTTGACCTAAATTAACATGTGAAATTATTGTTTTGATGTTTTTGGTCGATTCTTTATGTTACTATGGCTGTTTGGTATATTTTATGATTTCATAGGAAGTTAGAATGGTTGAAAACACCATCATTTGGTGAAAATAGCTTACTAGAAAAATTGCAGAGTTTCGGTCCAGTTAGGAGGAGGAGACGCGATCCGTTCCGGATTGGAGGAAGAGACCCGATCCGATCCGAATAGGAGGAAGAGACCCGATCCAAACCAGATAAGAGGTAGAGACCCGATCCGAACCAGATAAGAGGAAGAGACCCAAACCGAACCGGATGGGAGGAAGAGACCCGAACCGAACCAGATGGGAGGAAGAGACTCGAATAGAACTAGATGGGAGGACGAGACCCGAACCAAACCGTATCAGAGGAGGAGACCCGAACCGAACCGGATAGGAGGAGGAGACCGAAACCGAACCGGATAGGAGGAGGAGACCCGAACCGAATCAGATAGGAGGAGGAGACCTGAACCGAACCACCAGATAGGAGGGGGAGACCTGAACCGAACCAGATAGGGGATGTCTAACCAAACCGAACACCAATTCGACAAAAACCTGAGATGCAAAGGAAGTCCAAATAGGAAGTTATTACTCAGGATCCAGATGGGAACCAACGAGTTAACTTCTAGAGTTGAGCTTAGCTGCGGGACGTGTGCAAAGGGGTTATCGATATCTATAACTTTGGTTCACCATTGAGAGAGGGGGCATGTAGACGAACTAGAGCCAGGGAAGTGTGGGTTGGTTAGGGGTATTGACTATAGACCAGAAGGGCATGGTCATAGCAATAGATATACAGAGTCCAGTGCAGTATGGACCCGTCATGACCTCAATGGATTTGGTGATCAAACAGTAGACATCATATGCTTTAGGCACTGAGTGAGAGATGTGAGGATTATTGTTATGATTAATGTTTTCTATCACTATGACACGCACTTCCATTTTACACTCTATGTTAGTGTTTACATTAGAGTATTGTACATCTTATTGTGCTAACCCTTTGGTTGCATGTCCAGGTCAGGTATGATTACTTATACCTGTTATTGCTCTATTTACTGATATAGATTTTCTATCGCTCATACCAGACTTTCGTCTGACCCAGAGTTTTATGTCTCTTCTTGTTACTCTAGGTGCTCCTAAATGAGCATACTAGAGGCAGGTTTGGTGGTTATGCATGAGTAGCTGTCTGGAGACGAGCAGGAGGCTTCCACATACATTATATATATCTCCCTATGTTGTTGCCGGTCACTGCTTCGGGCATTAGTAGTGTACCTCTTTTATTTCCTTTTAGAGGCAGTACTTTGAAGTTGTAATAATAGGATATGAAGCTTTATTTTGGATTCTGCTACTCTGATGTATGTGGTTTAGTTTTTAGCTTATGTACTATCTCGCCCGTTTATATCAAGCTATGTTATTATTATATTTTTTCCATGCGTTGTGAGGTATACTACAGGTTCTTGGTGATTCATCATTTCAACCCTTTTGACGGTCGTCCCATGCTAGTTAGACATTGGTATGACGTAAGGGAAATGTCTGATGGTACGGGGCGGCAGACACATTTGGTATCAGAGCCTAGGTTGCGTAGTTTAACCTAGGGGAAGACACTAGGGGGAGATAGTATATGTATATGACAGTGCGTATCTGTGATATTTTGGTTTTCAAAAACTATATATATACTATTAGTATATCTAAGGATAAAGTCGCACTGCACGGGCACTACTAAGGAGATGGTTAATCGTTTTCTTTTGACAGTTTGAACGTTGAGCCAAAATTTGAGTAGTACGATGAGGAACCCTACATCGGGAGTTGAAGAGGGAGCGGATTCAGGGGCCAATAATGGGAATGTCCCTGATATGAGGACAATGTTTACTGCCTTCATGCGAGAGATGCTTAGGGATGCTCAGGAAGCAGTTCCTAATGCTGCTAATGGTGGTGGTGCAGTAGTGCAAGCGCCTAGAAACGATTTCGCCAAGCTTAACAAGGATTATACTAGTCTTGGTGGGAAGCCGTTCCACGGAACGGAATCGGCTACAGAGGCTTAGGATTGGCTAGATAGTTTTGAACTCATCTTCGAGGATTTAGGGATCGATGATGCAATGAAGAGAAAGCTAGCATCACGTCAGCTTCAAGGACGGGCAATGAATTGGTGGAATGCTATTAAAGAGGCTACTCCCGAGGATCAAGTTACTTGGGATCAGTTTAAGACTCACTTCAGTGACAAGTTTATTCCAGCTGCTCAGAAATCAGAATTGTTCAGGAAGTATTTGGAGCTTAAGCAGAATGGTAGGGCAGTCTCGGAGTGTATTGTTGAATTCAGTACCTTATCGAAATATGGATTATCTCTTATCGATACCATCGACAAGAAACGAGAAGTTCATAACTGGCCTAGATGAGTACATGGGGGAAAGACTTATAAACAATATCGATGAGACATTCAAATCTTATATGCGGAAGGCATTGAGATCAGAGAGCCTTTACCCTAAGACGAAGACCGAGGTTGCTATTACATTTACAGAGAAGCAAAAACCGCAAGCAAGCGGTGAAGGAAAGAAGAATTCCCAGAATAAGAGGAAATAGAACCAAACCAAGGATGGTCAGAAAAAGAAAGATATCCAGTGCTTTGGCTGCGGCAAGAAGGGCCACTATATCAGAGATTGTCGAGCAAAGGCTGGGGAGAGGAAGTGCTTCAACTGTGACCAAGTGGACATTTTAAGAATGAATGCCCGCAACCGCTAAGGAGAAGCAGATAGTGAAACCATATGCTATCAACGTTGTTCCATCTTCGTCAAATGCCCCAACTGCAACGGAGAAGGGAAAGGGTGTTGTTATTCAAGGTATGCTTTCTATTTATGATGTTCCTATTCGAGTATTGTTTGATACCGGGGCATCCCATTCCTTCATATCTAGTGACTTTGTAGATAGGTTGGAATTGGAACCCGAGACTGTCGATAGACCTTTAGTTGTGACGAACTCGATTGGTGGTTCGACTAGCTTTTGTATGATTTGGTTTAATTTGGTCTTATCGAGTCATGGACATATGTTTGCTTGTGATTGCTTTGTTTTGGGATTTACGGGGTTTGGCATTATTTTGGGAGTCGATCGGCTCCAAAGGTATGGGGTGGTGGTAAACTGTAAGGTGTCTTCGGTGACCATTAGAGCGGATGATGGATGGAGCGTGGTATTGGGTTGCTTTCCTTGTGGTGAGGTGATGGCTAGTTTTCTAAATTCCCTCGACATCTTGCATGATGAGTTATCAGATGGGCCAATTGCTGGCGAGTATCCGGACATCTTTGATGAAGTGACCAGACTTCCACCACACCGAGAGATCGAGTTTCGGATTGATTTAGTGAAAGTTACCAGACCTATAGTAATGCCACTTTGTCGTATGGCGCCAAGGGAGCAGCGAGAGCTCGAAGTGCAAGTAGGCGATCTTTTGAAGAAGGGATTTATCCGAAGAAGTGTTCCGAGTGGGGGACACCAATTGTATTTGCTACTAAGGCCGATGATTCCCTTCGCTTATGTGTGGAATACGCGAGTTGAACAAGGTGACTAGGAAGAATAAGTATCCTCTTCCACAGACAAATGATTTGTTTGATCAACTAGATGAAGCAAGAGTATTCTCCCAGTTGGATCTCGCGACAGGATTTCATCAGTTCCGAGTAGCAGCTGAGAGTATACCTAAAACGACATTTTGGACGCCGTCTGGATTTTATGAGTGGTTGGTCATGCCATTCGGGTTGACCAATGCATCCGCATATTTTGTGGATCTTATGAATAGGGTTTTCAGGGATCAACTAAATAAGTTTGTTCTTGTGTTCGTGAACGATATCTTGGTTTACTCGAGGACGGAGTAAGAACACGAGGAACATCTGAGGACAGTGATGGAGGTATTGAGGAAACACCAATTGAAAGCGAAATTTTCTAAGTTTCACTTCTGGAGGAGGGAAGTGAGGTTCTTGGGCCATGTTGTTTTAGAGAATGGTATTGTCGTGGATCCTGCGAAGGTGGCTATGGTGCAAGATTGGTCTACGCTCAAGAATGCAATGGACGTGAGAAGTTTCTTGGGATTACCGGGATATTATCGTAAGTTTATCCAAGACTTCTCTAAGATAGCGATGCTGTTAACTCAGTTGACCAAGAAGAATCAAGATTTTGCTTGGGACGAAAGGCGTGAGAATGCATTTAAGAGTCTAAAGGGGAAGTTAACGTGCGCACCACTTTTAGTTATTCCTAAAGGGAATGAAGAGATGATGATATACACAGATGCCTGTGGTACCGGACTAGGTGTTGTACTGATGCAAGGAGGTAGGGTTGTAGCTTATGCTAGTCGGCAACTAAAACCGCATGAGAAAAGATATCCTACCCTTGATTTGGAATTAGCAGCGATCATGTTCGCGTTAAAGATGTGGAGACATTATCTCTTGGGAGAAAGATTCGAGTTATTTACTGATCATAAGTGTTAAAATATCTTTTCTCTTAGAAAGATTTAAATCTTCGTCGGTAGAAAGGGTTAGAGTTCTTGGCTTCCTTTGATTTCAATATCGCATACACACTAGGGAAGGGCAACGCGGTAGCTGATGCATTGAGCAAGAGACATGCCAATTTAGGGGCTATGTTTCTGGAATGGAAGCAACTGGAGTATGTCGCAGGATATGATTTCATACCTAAGTGTGAATTAGATCCAGATATGTTAGCAAGTTTGACGATCAGACCCACTTTGATTGAACGGATTGGTTCTAGTTAGAGGGACGATCCATTGGAAATCATCTCCAAGGTAGAGATGGGTCTCGACGGTGAGGAAATGAACAAGTATGGACTTGATAGAGTAGGATGGCTTCGAAAGAATGGGAGACTAGTTGTATCCAATGTTAATGCATTTAATACAAATCTGAGAATGACATTTGCACTATTATATGCCTTTATGTAGATGACCTACTCATTTTTGGGTCAAACATTAATGCCATAAACTCAATCAAATCCTTATAAGTGCCAATTTTGATATAAAAGATGTAGGTAAGGCGAGTGTAATCCTTGGTATTAAAATTACTAGGTCAGAAAAGGGACTTTCTTTGGATCAATGTCATTACATTGAGAAGATACTAAAGAAATACAATTACTTTCATGGTATACCTGCATGTACACCATATGATCCCAGTGTAAATTTGTTTAAGAAACTGGTGAAGGTGTAAGACAGTCTGATTATGCGAGCATCATTGGTAGCCTTCGGTATTCCCCTGATTGTACTAGACCCGACATTGCTTATGTCGTGGGATTATTGTGCTGGTTTACCAGTAGACCTAGTATAGAGCGTTGGCATGCTATTGAAAGGGTCATGAGATACCTTAAACGAACAGTGAACCGTGGATTACATTATGAAAAGTTTCCAGTTGTACTTGAAGGATATTCTGATGTAGACTGGAATAATTTCTCTGATGATTCTAAAGCAACCAGTGACTATATATTTAGCATCGCTTGAGGAGCTATTTCTTGAAAATTCAAGAAACAGACTATTTTGGCTCATTCTACTATGGAGTCTGGAATGATAGCACTAGCCATGGCTAGTGAAGAAGCAGAGTATTTGAGAAATCTGCTAGCTGAGGTTCCCATATGGGAAAAACCGATACCAGCTATGTTGATCCATTGCGATAGTACCGTGGCTATCGCAAAAGTTCAGAACCGTTATTATGTCAGTAAGAGACGATAGATACGTCGTAAGCACAGTACTGTCAGGGAGATGCTCTCTTCAAGTACTGTTAGAGTGGATTACATATGCAGTGATGAAAATTTGGCAGATCCTTTGACGAAAGGACTGCTCAGAGAGAAATTCCTTAATACTTCTAAAAGAATGGGACTATTGCCCTTAGATTGTTGAGGCACGCACAATGGTAACCCGAGCTAATGACCGGAGATCCCAAGAACTAGGTTCAATGGGTAAAAACAATTTGTGTAGTGATATTGGTTGCACATGCTATTTAATATATCTAGAAGCATGTATTCATAAAGTGATTAGAGGATGAGTTGATAGAAACTATTAATGAGATCTATACTCTATATGGAGTGGGGTACCTACCTTCAGGAGTACTCTTGATAGACTGTGAATATGGAAATGTGGCCGTTTCCTATGGATTTTTGGGTAAAACTTCTAGAGCATTCACTAAACTAGGATAGACGTGCATGGCCATAAATGCACGGGATTATTTTATTGCACTATAGAAAAGGCTGTGTGTTGTCTGATGTCAGGAATAGAGTTCAAGTCAACGTGTCACTCTAGTAAAAACTGAATCTTATCCAATTTGCAAAGGTTCAAGTCGGAAGACATCTTTGTTTATGTACAATCTTTTGGTTTTAGAAACTTCTCAAAAATATTTAAAAATTCAAGTGGGAGATTGTTGAAAATGGTTTTCTAACATTTGGTGAATTATTTAAAAATTGAATAAGTGTAAGAATGGCTCCTGTATGTGAATAGTCCCACATGTTGAAACTATATGAAAGAAGCAAAGTATTTATATTATTTTCTTAGAAGACAAGTTAGGACCTTAGGGCTCCTAATACATGCATTGTTGTGAGGAGGGAGACCATGCATCATGACCACCACACACGCGCACGACCGACCGACCTACTCAAATTGACCCGACCCGACTCAGCCCGGTTCGTTTTGGTTCTGTTCGGGCTCGGGCTTGGGCCTTGGCCTTGTGGTGTAGACACTTATATTTTTGGACCGCAAAACATTGCATTTTTCGAACTGTTATTTTTTAGATGGTAAAAATTTATGAACCAAAATTTAAATGACACTGTAAACTTTGATCCACTTTTCCAACCCACTCTGTCCCAATACCCAGAAAACCGTTCAGCAATTTAATTTTTTTGTTTATAATAATTCATTTTATAGACGAGAATAACTACCGAACAACATTTTATCTCTTCTTAACACCGCCATTAAATTTATTCATAGAAAATAGAAAACGAGCAGTAATTTTAGACAGCGCAAATCTGAGCTGGTTTGTTGTGCAAGCAAATCGGTTATACGTATTCGAGGTTGTTTTATCCTAGAGGCGTCGGTGATAGAGAAAGACTGGTTTGAACCTCTGACCAGATCGCCGAATCGTCTTCAAGAAAGCGACGAAGTAAGTGACTCAATCATTGTTTTCCAACAATCTGAAGACGATCTAAAATGATGGCTTCAACCTCAACCCTAGACGATGTTGCTCTTCCTCTTCTTTCCAGATCTCGCTCGTGACTATTGCTCCATTCAGATTCGAATTCTTGCATTTCAAGTGATGGCGTCATAAGACAGAATTCTATCTGACGATGAGAAAGGTGGTGGTTGTGATGACTACTGACAATTCACATCTACCAAACAAACCTGACGAAATTGATGAGCACAGATGGCTTCTTGGACCAAACAGCCAAAACAACAATAGAAAAGGATTGAGTAGGACTACCTGTGCAGAAACTTCATTATAAGGACTAGCCTAAAGGATTTGTAGTACATGGTCAAGAATATAAAGTATGCAATTTAGATAAATCATTATAAGGTTTAAAACAAGCACCTAAACAATGGCATGAAAAATTTGATAACTTAATCATATCACATGGTTTTAAAGTTAATGAAAGTGACAAATGCATTTATTACAAATCTGAGAATGATATTTGCACTATTATATGCCTTTATGTAGCTGACCTACTCATTTTTGGGTCAAACATTCATGCCATAAACTCAGTCAAATCCTTATTAAGTGCCAACTTTGATATGAAAGATCTAGGTGAGGCCAGTGTAATCCTTGGTATTAAAATTACTAAGTCAGAAAAGGGACTTTCTTTGGATTAATCTCATTACATTGAGAAGATACTAAAGAAATACAACTACTTTGACTATATACCTACATGTACACCATATGATCCCAGTGTAAAGTTATTTAAGAACACTGGTGAAGGTGTAACACAGTCTGATTATGCGATCATCATTGGCAGCCTTCGGTATGCCACTGATTGTACTAGACTCGACATTGCCTATGTCATGAGAAAATTGTGCAGGTTTACCAGTAGACCTAGTATAGAGCATTGGCATGCTATTGAAAGGGTCATGAGATACCTTAAACAAACTATGAACCTTGGATTACATTATGAAAAGTTTCCAGCTGTTCTTGAAGTATGTTCTGATGCAGACTGGAATACTTTATCTGATGATTCTAAAGAGCCCAATGACTATATATGTAGCAACGCTGGAGGTGCTGTTTCTTGGAAATCCAAGAAACAGACTATTTTGGCTCAGTATACTATGGAGTCTGAGATGATAGCACTAGCCACAGCTAGTGAAGAAGCAGAGTATTTGAGAAATCTGCTAGCTGAGATTCCCTTATGGGAAAACCGGTACCACCTGTGTTGATCCATTGCAATAGTACCGCGGCTATTGAAAAAGTTCAGAACCATTATTATATCGGTAAAAGACGATAGATACGTCGTAAGCACAGTATTGTCAGAGAGCTGCTCTCTTCAAGTACTATTAGAGTGGATTACATGCGCAGTGATGAAAATTTGGCAGATCCTTTGACGAAAGGACAGTCCAGAGAGAAAGTCCTTAATACTTCTAAAAGAATGGGACTATTTCCCTTAGATTGTTGAGTCACGCACAATGGTAACCCGAGCTAATGACTGGAGATCCTAAGAACTAGGTTCAATGGGTAAAAACAATTTGTGTAGTGATAATGGTTGAACATGCTATTTAATATACAAAGAAGCATGTATTCCTATAGTGATTAGAGGATGAATTGATAGAAATTCTTAATGAGATCTATACTCTATATGGAGTGGAGTACTTACCTTTAGGAGTACTCATGATAGACTCACCTATGTGAATGTGGAAATGTAGCCGTTTCCTATGGATTTTTGGGCAAAACTTCTAGAGCATTCACTAAACTGGGACATACGTGCATGGCCATAAATGCACGGACTTATTTGATTGCACTATATGAAAGGTTGTCTTTTGTCTGATGTCAGGAATAGAGTTCAAGACTATGTGTCACTCTAGTAAAAACTGAATCTTATCCACTATGTAAAGGTTCAAGTCGGAAGACACCTTTCTCTATGCAATCTTATGTTTTCATAAACTTCTTGAAAATAATTTAAAAAAATTAAGTGGGGGATTGTTGAAAATGATTTTCTGACATCTGGTGAATTATGTAAAAATTGAATAAGTGTAAGAATGGCTCCTATATGTGAATAGTCCCACATATTGAGACTGTATGAAAGAAGCAAAGTATTTATATTTGTTTCTTACAAGACATGTTGGGGCCTTGGGGCTCCCAATACATGCATTATTGCGAGGAGGGAGACCATGCATCATGACTACCACACACGCGCGAGTAACCTTCCGACCGACTCGACTCGACCCGACCCGGCCCAGTTCGGGCTCGGGTTTGGGCCTTAGCCTTGTGGTGTAGACACTTATATTTTTGGACTGCAAAACATTGCATTTTTCGAACCGTTATTTTTTAGACAGTAAAAATTTCTGAACCACATTTTTAAATGACACAGTAAACTTTGATCCTGTTTTCCAGCCGACTCTCTCCCACTACGCAGAAAACCATTCGACAATTCAATTTTTCATTTATAATTATACATTTTATAGACGAGAATAACTACCGAACTACATTTTATCTCTTCTTACCACTGCCATTAAATTTCTTCACACAAAATAGAAAACGAGCAGTAATTTTAGACAGTGGAAATATGAACTGGTTTGTTGTGCAAGCAAATCTGTTATACGCATTCGAGGATGTTTTATGCAAGAGGCGTTGGTGATTGAGAACGACTGGATTGCACCTTTGACCAGATCGCCGAATCATCTTCAAGAAAGCAACAAAGTACATGACTCAGCCATTTTTTTCTAACAATTTGAAGATGATTTGAAACAATGGCTTCAACCTCAACCCTAAACGATGCTGCTCCTCACTCTGCTTTCTAGATCCTGCTCATGACTGCTGCTCCATTCAGATTAAATTTTCTAAAAATTTCGCCATAACCTCCTTTGTACGGGTTGATATTTAAAACCACAACTTGCCTCATAGGGCCCTCATCAATCCAAAAAAAGAAAAAGCCAAGCGGCTAGCCAATTGGCTCATAAAATCATCAAAACCCAATGAATACAGTAAATATGTACCTATTTGTCGAGCATACAATTTTATTCCTCTTCTTAGCTTCCATGCTATGATCTGTTCAATGTATATACATGTATATGCATGCAATTCCAATCAAATTTCAATTCAGTTCAATATTTGATTCAATTTGGCTAAATTAACCTTCATATTCTTATTGGTTTGACCATTCCAATATTTTTATTAGTTAAATTAATAATCAAACATCACAACCAGTAATCTATTATTTGATTAAATTTTTAAATGCATAGCTTTAATATATATTCAAAAATCATCTTTTTGGTCCTAAATCACAACAATAACCTATCTAAATTTTGGTTCTCACACCAGTCAATTGTAATCATATAGATATCCCACTTTCGAAACTCGAACATAAATACTGATAATGCGGCCGCATTACCAGAATTATCTTCGGGCGACTCGAGTGTGATTCTATATTTATCCAGCATATTGGAGACTTTGAATATACGTTCGCAAGACGTATATGCAAAATCTCCATATACTCGATTGTCCAAATTCAATATAAAATAAATAATCAAATACATATAATAGGGATTAAATTTTCAAAATAAAATTTGTTTTTATTTCAAAAATATCACTCTTCACACTCGTTCTAAGATACTACTGATCCTATCTCTAGCGAGTCATTCTTATTGGTTATTACTAATCCAATCTCTGATGAATTCTTTCATTCGGTTGTAATGTGTCTTGTTCTCGAGCTCTGTAAACCAAAGCTATGATACCACGATGAAGCAACCCAAACTCGCCCTTACGGGAAAGCCCGGATTGAGTTGAGAACACGAAAAAACAGAACACAAATAGTAGAACATTTCGTTGTTATTACAACAATTTACATCAGAGTACAAGAATATAACAGAGTATGAATAAATAATATACATAAGAAAAATAATAGAGATTTAAATTACAAAGCAGCGGAAAAATAATATATAACACAACTGTAAGAAATACACGGATACAGAGCATTTCGAATATAGCTCCAGCTATAAACCAGGATCCTAGAAAAGAAATATCTGCAAAACCAAAACTACTAGCTGCCTGTGTGGAAAATAAGGGCACCTAGAGTTTAGGTTAAAACAATAAACTCCAGGTCAGTCATGGGACCAGTGTGAGAACTAAAACAGTTATTTAAAACTTTACTTTAGAAATAAAGTAAATCAAGGGACCATGCCGTATAACACTGAACAGGTTTTTTCCCAAGAATACCAATGCATAAAACAAACAGCGCAATGCTTTTTGGAAAAATGAAGCTATTATAAGACCCAGGTCCCATCACACAATGCAACGCAAGCTTGAGGATAGGGTTTTCCCTTATAACAGCCAAACATTTTTGTTACATTTAACACAAATCATTTGATACAATAATAAGTGTATTGTGTCAAAAATAGCTTCAAACATAAATGTATCAATCATAGACAGCATGGGTACCATATATCATGTCGCCGTACTAGTTCTACAGTTGAAACCGAAATGTCACGTATTGGAAATTGGATTTCCGTCATGAGTCGAGACAAGGGATCATCCTCACCGGCTTCAAGACACTCTGGCAAATGCCTCAGGATTACACACTCTGGGAAACCCCGGGAACAGAAGGGCCAGTCCTCTCTTATGTTTGAGGATTAGTTATTCCTGAACACACATTTCTCGGTCCTATCGGACCTATATCCATTGGCTCTGTGGTAAACGATATATCCGAGGCACCTCTTTATCCATCATCCACATAGGTAAAAATAAATAAATGTCTAGGCTCCATACCATGACACTACCCATAACTAGAAAGAAACGTCATGTTCTCCCAACGGTCCCTCAACCTGTTTCTGACTCATACCGAGGTGTGAGGCTCGCGAATTAACACTATACACGAAGCTATGCTATTTAAAGCCGTGCTTTGATCATCAACCACAAGACTCTACTTTTCAATAGAAGCCTCGATCATTTGCATCTCAGCATGCCACACAGGCAATTCATGCCATGCGACTGATGTCTATCGATATGTAACCTCTGAGCTCGTACGTCTCAGAGAAGGGTGTTAAGCAATAGAATAAATTCTCCTCCACCAAACAGATATATATTTAATAGAGATAAATCACCATAGAATAATATCCAATGTCAGACAGACATCCATTTACAAGTTCATTTTGGGTCTGAACGAAACCGGAGGCACCTTATTCCTCGTCCCATATGTCCAATACAGGAGAGAGGTTCTCGCATATCCGGTCGATCTCCAAGTACGTCTGGACGATCACCACTTATTACCTTGTCTTGGGTGTACTGCCCAATCAAGACATCAGTAATCATCCAAACGATGTGAAGACCTCCGGTCTTCAACCACCGTCTTCATCATCGAATCAATTATTCAAAATGGGTATAAACCCGACCTTTCCGAATAATTCACGTATATTAGAAACAAGTGCTACACAAGCACAACATACGCTTCATTCCAATCCAGATTATTATTTTATTCAAATATTCTTTTCACAATTTAAGCCAAATTAAGGTTTTCCAAACTAGTCGGGATTAGCGAATCTTATTGAAGAAATCATTTATTTTATTTCCTAATCCCAACCTATTCATCCCATGGAGAAAAACTGGTAATACTCCATCTAACACCATGGTGTTATCGGTAAAATTAATTACCATTTCACGTTCAAATCTAATTAAAGATTTAACTATCACTTGGAGCAAAACTGATGATACTCCATTCTCGATCATTTCCAAAATTTGATAATTTAAATTATCTCATTCACATTTCAATCTAATTAAAGATTTATTAAAACTCTACTTAGTTTTAATCTTCCCAAAAATCATTATTTAATGATTATTCAAATCTTGGAAATAAATCTTGTCTTTAACCGGGTTAAAGAACCAATGTCATTTAAAACACAGTTCACGATAAACCCAAAATCACATTCCATTAATTATGGAATCTTCACGGAAAACAGATCAATATATATAATCAATATAAACTTCCATATCCAACCAATAATATAAATGGAATAACGGCAAAGCCTTTTAAATTACATATATAGTAACAGTCTTCCTCCACAGAAGTTCACTTTGATTATTACCAAATCGAATTCCATTTCATTCCAATTTATTTTATAAATTGGAAAACTTTACTTTGGAAAACTTCCATTAATCTTAGTTAAAAGATTTATTCTTTTCTCAACTGGGTTTAAGAATAGCGTTATTTAAGACACCATTCACACAAACCCAAAATCCAATATAATATTAAATACAAGGCTCTGAATAGAAATTATATCGGCTTATATTCAATATCAAATTCTGAAACTAATGGATATCCTTTGGGAATAACGATATCTGTATCTTCCAAATTACCATAACAATATCCGTATAACCACGGAATCCAATATCGAAATATTCCGGAGATTATTTCCACTCCAATCCATTCCAATTTATTCATTGGAAAATTCTGGTTATTTTTAAAACCCTTTCAAATACAATTTATTTCTTTAAAACTATTGGATTATTATTCAAGTTAATAACTAGTTCATTTTGATAAAAATATTTTTTATCTATACAAATGTGGAATTTTTCCTCCAAATTCTTTCCAAATCATTTATTATGATTTTACATAAATTATTAATATTTTTAATAATTTTATTAAGGCCCGTTCAACCGATTTCCATAAACGGTCGTCGAACTGCACTTACAACGACCTTTTCCAAATTTGATTTGGATATAATTCAAATCCAACCATTAGATTTCAAATCTATTATATTCGTTGGAAATCTCTTTTCGATACGAACCCAATGGTTCTGATTTTAGGAGAATCCGACGGTCGGATCTCCCGTAGTGTCAATTCGAAGTCAATGGTAGAAATTCGCGAACAGTCACGGCGCGGCGCGTTCTATTCAGGCCATTAAATATATATAATATATGTATTATATATATTTCGTCGATTTCCAATTAAAACATATTTTATAAATTATTTTGTAAATTCGTTTTAAAATGTTTCCATCTTCATTTTCAATTTTAAATCAAAATTGAATATTTCATATCATTATAGTATATATAAATGATAATATTTTCAAAATATCAGATTTTGAAATCATTTCCTTTATTCATTATAAAATCGAATAAAATCAATATAAATATCGTTCGCGTCAAAATGACGCATATCTAATCAACATGGCTTCACATTTTCCAATATTTCGTTTCCATCTGAAATCAGACATCAAATTCACATTTTAATCCTTTATTGAAAATTATTTTAAAATATTCGTTATTTTAAAATATTCGTTCGTTCTGAATTGGAATCAGACATAATCAATTACCATATAATGTTATTTATATGGATTTCACAAAGCACATGTATACAACAACAATGATAAACAATAATCCATCATCATGTATACAACAACAATGATAAACAATAATCCATCATCCAGAATGCATTCTACACTATATATGTAACACCCCACCTCTGCTAGGGTCACTCACAAAGGGAATGCACTAGTTTTGGAGGGGTATTATCTAGTAAACAAGCATAGAGATAACACAAGACAGAACATAAATTAAACAGAGTATATAAAGCAGCGAATATAAATTTAACCAAATCTTATTACGTGGAAAATAGACTCAAAACCTCTTACATCAAAATACCAAGTCATTATTTCATTACATCAAGTTCTAAAAAAGCAAAGTACTTAAAACAACATAAGTCCAATATTATTCCCCAAAAAAGAGCATGAGTGCAGCCATAGCATAGCTCAAGACCAAACCGTACATGAGCTGTCAGAAAGCAAAGTCCAAGCTAAGAGCTAGAGTTTCCTCCATGAGAAACGGGGGGGGGGGGGGACGAAAGAAAAAGAGGTAGAAGAAAACGGGTCAGTCAAAAAGACTGGTAAGCCCTAGTGACTATCAGCATAAAAACTAATAAAGTTAACTGGACATGAAAAACCGAGATTAGACATAAAGATAATAACTGGGCTGGCATGATAATAAAAGGTAACAAGATAAGAGTGGCATTGCATATACAAGGTTTACTGCACTAACTGTACTAGTGTCCAAATCCATGTCAAGGATAAATCCAGAAATGATCCCTAAACCCAATAACATGAAATGACCCAATACGGGGTCCAACCGTCCATCCTAATCGATCGGCTTTACTTGTCGTGTATCGGTGTCATACGGCCCAATCGCGGAATGTAGTCACATGTGCTAGGTCCACCCTAGGGTGTATCAGGTCCTAGGGTGTCAACCACTGACACAATTAAAGCACGCACAATGTAGTACTATGGGTGCCCATGCCTACTTTTTCAACTCCGGACTAAGTGCACGACCCTAGTCCGCCTGAACCTACACTGGCGCACCTTACTCAGCCGTTATTCTTGGTCGCTTACAATCAACCCAGTAATCGTGCCCCACCCTGCCTAGTCCCCAGGGTATCGTGATACTTCTAAGTGGGTTACTGCTGAAAGGGACCACGTGGCTAGGATTTCTAATGGGTTAAGTATTGTCATTAAAAAGGTCATGACTTAACCCAACCCAAACATGTATCTAGTTGGTTAAGAATATATACAAGCAGTTCAAGACTTAACCCTATCAAATCGACATGTCAAATTGGTTAAGTATATTCAAGGGGTCCATGACTTAATTTTACCATGTGGCATTAATTCACTTAACGCACCCCAACCACTCACATTAGACTTGGTTACGGTTACTGGATGTGCCGGGCGGTTCCGGGCAGATTTACACCATAACCTAGTCTAACCTCGGGTTTAAAGTACTATATGACCAACTACTCACATTGGGTCCTATTATTTGCAACTACTGGATTTGTTGGGCGGTTCCGGGCAGATTTACGTTGCAAATTCAACCCAACCTCGAGTTGGCCATTTTCAAGTATCTAATTGTCATGTCCCAAATTCATGTTTTCAAGCTTATTCTCATGTCAAGTTTTCATGTCATATCATGTCAATTCCATAGCCAATTTCAAGTTAGCCTAATCTACCCCAAAACGTATCCCCAACGTACGTGAATTCGCATTAATAAAACATGTTAAAATAGGGATATAACACAAAAAGGATAGTCATAGGATGGCAAAGGTGTTCACAAGTTAAGCATGATGATTATAACATTACAGGCATATGGAATAGTGTCTCAACATCATCTTGACAAGACATGGTGATAGACATGGTAAAGGATTGACATAAAATAATACCCCAATAATAGTTTCAACATCACAGGCATGGCAAGATAAAGATCGAAAAGGGGTTTTAGATTAAACATGAATATATCCAAATCAAGTTCATACTGATATTCCATAAGTCAACATTCTAGACGAATAGATCTGGGGTGTACAAAACTAGATTCAAAATAACAGATTTAAAAGTGATAGTCATAGATCCAAGATATACAAGAGTAGATCCAACTTAGTTATCATGTTTAGGAATAATTTCAGTTTACATCATGTTCAGGTTAAATTTACAGTTTAAATCTAAGAGTGACAAAGGGCTTACAGATCGTAGTCTAGAGAATGAGAAATCAAAAAGAGTAGAAGCAGAATCTCTAGCAAATCCCCAAACCAACGTAGCACTAACAAAGTCCTGAATAGCCTCCTTGTTCTCTATCTTCCAGTCAGAACTTTAGCAGCATATGACCGGACAAGAATGTGATAGAAAGTCTAGGGTCAGGGGCTGTTTATATAGTGTTTAGAGAGTGAATCTGGACAAGAAACGAGACCAGATACATCTGGCTCATAAACAGGCTAGGCGACAAGGTCGACACCCAAGTCGACTGCCCAGTCGACTTGGTCTGGGGGAGGGGGGTTGACTGCCCCGTCGACTCCCGAGTCGACCTGTGTCTGGGCGGGAAATTTCCCGCCCAGTCTGTTCTGCGTTTGAAATTCGAATTTTTTGAATTTGAATTTTTTGAATTCGAATTCGAGCTGTTTTGAACTCTGAATATTTCTGAAACTGTGGGGAGCCATAACTTGGTCATACGGACTCCGATTTTCGAAAACTCGGACTCGATTTCATGAAGAATTTCGAGACGAACGCAATGGCGCAACCCATTTCCCTTGGTTCTTATTTTAAAATTTAATTCTGCCTAGATTTATGGTTATAACACGTTATTAAAATACAGGTTGCTACATTCTCCCCTCCTTAAAGGATTTCGTCCCTGAAATCTCTAAGTTAGGAAGAACGCATCCTACCATCCACATCCATCTACTCACAACATCATTCACGAGCAACCATTGTCCTTAAAAAGATCTCTAATGCTGTATGAACATATGCAGCATGTGTGTGTATATGTACTTATCTAATGCAAAAGATCAGGCGGTTACTGATTCAGTAAACCTCCTTAATGCAAGATATGTTAGTGTAATGAGTCCAACATGTATGCAAATCCCTAACATAACTTAAAATTTCTACATGAGTGCACAAACATCATCCATATGCAACATCCACATGATAGCATAACAAGTTCATCGGTGTAAAATTATAAGCACCCATGCAAATGCAACATGAAAAGGTGTCTGAGCCGATCTAGTGCCTAATGTGTGTCATGCATCCACTAGAAATCACTTGCAAACACTTGCAACCATTTGCAAACATCAACCATAACATGTTTCAAATACATGTTTACATCCAAAGAGGGTTCTAAGGTTCTCAAGACAAACATAGGTAGCATGATACGAAGGGTTTACAAGCTCAAAGGAAAAGAGATCGAGAAAGTACCCTAAAAAAGAAATGGGTAAAGCGCACGTATCTTCTCCTCAGTTTCCCAAGTTGCGTCTTCTTGGGCTTCACTCCACTGTACTTAGACTAGCTTGACTTCGCGATTCCTTAGCTTCTTGATCTCCGTCCCTAAGATACGAATAGGAACTCGCCTCAGCGTTGCTTCTTTCTCCACTTCTACGCCTTCGAGGATGCTTGGCTCAACCACCTCAGCTGATTCATGTAGGCACTTTCGGAGATGTGAGACGTGAAAGACATTGTGTACTCCGGCTAGCCTCTCAGGTAACTCTACCTTATAGGCCATCTACCCAATCCTCTCAGTGATAGGAAACGGTCCTACGAATCTCGGTGCTAGCTTTCCAATTGCTCCAAAACGAACCACATTGCGCAAAGGAGAGACTTTTATGAAAACCATATCTCCAACTTCGAACTCTAGGTCTGTCCTTCTCTTGTCCGCATAAGATTTTTGTCTATCTTGGGCCGCTTTCATTCGTCTTCATATCAACTCCACCTTCTCAGAAGTGTCTTGTATCATGTCGGGCCCAAGTATAAGTCTGTCAGTCATCTCCCACCAACAAGTTGGTGACTTGCACGGTCTTCCATATAGGGCTTCGAATGGTGCCATCCCTATGCTAGCTTGGTAGTTATTATTATAAGCAAACTCCACGAGAGGGAGATGGTCTTCCCAAGTACCACCAAAATCAAGAATGCATAGCCTCAAAAGATCCTCTAGTACTCTATTTACCTTTCGGTCTGTCCATCCGTCTGAGGGTGATAGGCTGTACTTAGATTAAGTTGCGTACGCATTGCTTCTTGCAGACTATTCCAAAACTGGCTAGTGAAAATTGGGTCACGGTCACTGACTATGTTAGAAGGAACCCCGTGCAACCGTACTATCTCTCGAAGGTAAATAGACGCTAGCCATGATGCAGTCCTTTTGCTTTTCACCGGAATGAAGTGAGCACTCTTCGTGAGTCTATCAACAATGACCCATATGCTAGTATTCCCCTTCCTCGACCTAGGCAATCCATCCACGAAATCCATCAAGATACTTTCCCACTTCCATTGAGGGACCTCCAAATGATGTAATAGCCCACCGGGCTTCTTAGATTCGGCCTTGACTTGTTGGCACACCATGCACTTTGAGACGAATTCTGCCACGTCCTTTTTCATTTCGGCCCAAAAGAAAATGCATTTCAAATCTCTGTACATCTTATCCCCTCCGGGATGTATAGTCATCTTCGAGTGATGCGCCTCTTCGAGAACTTTATTTACTAAGTCTCCCACCTGTGGAACACATAGCCTTCCATCGCGCCTTAGCCATCCTTTGTCATCAACGACATACCTACCAAGGTGACTTGACGTCTCACCACTGATTAACTTGTTCATGATTTCGACTATCTGTGGGTCTTCTTTCTGCGAAGTCCCTACTTGATCTAGAAGCGTAGGTCTCAGCTCAAGAGATGCTAACGTACCAGTCAATGACTCAACAGCATGCGTAAAATCAAAGGTCGCTATAAACTCTAGACTTTTTCTTTCAACAAATAAGGGGCTCAAAGTCAACCTTTTTCTACTTAGCGCATCCGCTACCACGTTACCCTTGCCAGGGGTATAAGTTATATCGAAGTCATATGAGGCCAAGAATTCCATCCACCGCTGCTGTCTCAGATTCAAATCTTTTTGCGAAAAGAGATACTTAAGCGATTTGTGGTCGGTATACAACTCGAATTTCTCCCCTAGGAGATAATGGCGCCAAGCTTTAAGTGCAAAAACAATCACGGCTAACTCCAAGTCATGTGTGGGATAGTTCTTCTCATGAACTTTAAGTTGTCTACCCCCATAGCATATCACTCTTCCTTCTTGCATTAGGACAGCGCCTAATCCCGTGCCGCACGCATCCATGTACACTGTAAACATTTTTCCTCCATCGGGTAATGCTAAAACTGGAGCTATGGTGAGGGCTCTCTTGAGTCTCTGGAAAGCAGTCTCACATTCTATGTCCCATGCAAACGCTAGGTTTTTCTTCGTTAACTTAGCAAGAGGGGCTGAAATCTTAGCGAAGTCCTTAATGAACTTCCTATAAAAGCCCACCAAACCAAGAAAGCTTCTCACCTCTGTTGCATTCTTAGGAATTTTCCAGTCTTGCACCGCGACTACCTTTGCGGGGTCCATGGCTAAACCTTGCTTAGAAACTACGTGCCCAAGGAACCAAACTTCCTCCCTCCAAAAATGGCATTTGGAGAACTTAGCCTTTAGCTGGTGTGCTCTAAGCGTATCCATGACATCCTTGAGGTGTCTAGCATGCTCTTCTTCATCCTTTGAGAAGATTAGAATATCGTCCACAAAAACCACCACGAACTTGTTAAGGAACTCCCGAAACACCCTACTCATCAGGTCTACAAAGTACGCGGGTGCATTCGTTAACCCAAACGGCATGACAAGCCATTCGAAGAACCCATCTGGAGTCCTAAACGCAGTTTTGTCAATGCTATCCTCAGCCACTCTAAGTTGATGGAATCCTGTGGCTAGATCGAGTTGAGAGAAAACAGATGCTCCTACAAGCTGGTCAAAAAGATCATCGATTCTTGGTAGTGGGTGCCTATTCTTCTTCGTCAGCTTGTTTAACTCACGATAATCTACGCACAGACGAAGCGAACCATCCGCCTTAGTAGCGAATACCACCGGAGCACCCCATTCAGAAATGCTTCGCCTTATGAAAATTTTCTCGAGCAACTCCTTGATTTGTTTACTGAGCTCTCTTCTTTCTCGCGGGGCCATATGCCTAACGGGCAATGAAACAGGCTTGGCATTATCAACCAGATAAATTCAGAAGTTTATCTCGCGTTTAGGGGGTAACCCTTTCACCTCATCAAAGACATCTGGATATTCTCGGACTACTCTCACGGAGTGCAGATTGTCGACGGACGAGTCGAGAGATTCAAGATAACATAACATGACCGGACCCTTCGGGTTACAAGAAAGTTCAAGGGTATTACCAAGGAGTGTCATGAGCCTCAGTACCCTTCGTTCACAATCAAGGATAGCTCCATAATTGGACAACCAATCCATGCCCAGAATTAAACCATATCCCATGAATCCGATAACATAAGCATTACACGTGAATTCCACGCTTAAGATGGAAATCCTCAAATCAACACAAATCGTAGATAAATGGGCGGAGCCCCCAATCGGATTTGAAACACTAACGGGATCATCAACTAGACTAGTACTTAAGTGCAGATTTTCAACAATATCAGAAGAGATAAAAGTATGCGATGCGCCAGAGTCAAATAAGGTTCGAACAGGAAATTCAGAAATGTAAACAAGGCTTTCTACAGAAATATTACTACCTCGGTCAAGAGCTGGAGTGGTGTTGAGAGCCTGCAACTGCCCTCTAGAGGGTCCTGCTCGCTGTGTATGCCCTAGCCCCTGTCCTTGCTTATTAGGGCAATCCTTACTGATGTGTCCAGTATCCCCGCAGTGAAAGCATTCACCCAACTTTCTTTTCTTCCTCCTACAGTCTTTAGCTATATGTCCCGTGATACCACAAAAGTTGCACTTCCTCGTCTCACGTGGCTTGTTAGCATTGTTGTTGTTGCCCTTGTTATTCTTGTTATTCTTATTGCCTCCCTTCTTGAAGTCAACCTTCTTGTTCTGAGTCTCATTAGACTTAACCTCCTTTTTGTCACCCTTGTCTTCCTCATGAAGTAGGGCCATATTCACCAAGCTTTCAAAGGTCGCCCCCATGGGCACATGAGTCGTGGTCATAGTGTGGAGTGGCTCGCTCAATCCTCGAGCAAATCGTAGAGCCTTCTTCTCAGCCGTGTTGACTAAGTCTAAACCAAACCGAGCAAGCTGATTAAACTTATTCACGTACTCCCTAATAGACATGTCCCCTTGCTTGAGTGCCAGGAACCTCTCCATCTGAAGGTTCGCTTCTGCTGACGATAAGAATTTAAGCCCAAACCTCTCTCTAAAGTCTGCCCAAGTCTCAATTGGTCTGGTAGCGTTGGTGACTTCCCACCAAAATGCAGCTTCCTCTTTCAACAACCATGCTGCCAACTGAACTTTCCTATGATCCTCCATCTCGAAGATAACGAACAGGTCTTCAGTCTCCTTTAACCAGTTTCGTGCCTCAGTGAAGGTCTCAGTTCCAAGGAAGCTCTTGCCTCCCATTCCTATAAAGTCTTTGCATATTTTGGCGAAGGCGGTGCCGAGAGGAGGAGGAGGAACCACGGCTACTGGAGGAGGAGGAGGAGGGATGTCTGCCGGGCCCGCATCGTTGGCCCTAGCTTCCAAGTACCTTCGGAACTATCCGGGTATGGGTACTCCCTTGGGAAGGTTAAGATCGGCCATGCTGAAAAACGAAAAGAAAATGATTCAAACGAGGAAACAAGGAAAGTGCTAATGGCTTTTGGGGAATAGCCTTTTCTTAAAAATAGAACTTTTCTTGAAAAATGCTTTTTTATAAATGGTTTTGAAAATAATTTTCAAGAAGTTTTTAAAACTTTTGCCCAGTCTGGTAACCTTCTGCTCTGATACCAAATGTAACACCCCACCTCTTCTAGGGTCACTCGCAAAGGGAATGCACTAGTTTTGGAGGGGTATTATCTAGTAAACAGGCACAGAGATAACACATGACAGAACATAAATTAAACAGAGTATATAAAGCAGCGGATATAAATTTAACCAAATCTTATTATGTGGAAAATAGAGTCAAAACCTCTTACATCAAAATACCAAGTCATTATTTCATTACATCAAGTTCTAAAGAAGCAAAGTACTTAAAACAACTTCCCCAAAAAAGAGCATGAGTGCAGCCATAGCATAGCTCAAGACCAAACCGTACATGAGCTGTCAGAAAGTAAGCAAAGTCCAAGCAAAGAGCTAAAGTTTCCTCCTTGAGAACCTGGGGGGGGGGGGGGGACAAAAGAAAAAGAGGTGGAAGAAAACGGGTCAGTCAAAAAGACTAGTAAGCCCTAGTGACTATCAGCATAAAAACTAATAAAGTTAACTGGACATGAGAAACTAAGATTAGACATAAAGATAATAACTGGACTGGCATGATAATAAAAGGTAACAAGATAAGAGTGGCATCGCATTTACAAGGTTTACTGCACTAACTGTACTAGTGTCCAAATCCATGTCAAGTATAAATCCCGAAATGATCCCTAAACCCAATAGCATGAAATGACCCAATACGGGGTCCAACCGTCCATCCTAATCGATCGGCTTTACTCGTCATGTATCGGTGTCATACGGCCCAGTCGCGGAATGTAGTCACATGTGCTAGGTCCACCCTAGGGTGTATTAGGTCCTAGGGTGTCAACCACTGACACAATTCAAGCACGCACAATGTAGTACTACGGGTGCCCATGCCTACTTTTTCAACTCCGGACTAAGTGCACGACCCTAGTCCGCCTGAACCTACACTGGCGCACCTTACTCAGTCGTTATTCTTGGTCGCTTATAATCAGCCCAGTAATCGTGCCCCACCCTGTCTATTCCCCAGGGTATCGTGATACTTCTAAGTGGGTTACTGCTTAAAGGGACCACGTGGCTAGGATTTCTAATGGGTTAAGTATTGTCATTAAAAAGGTCATGACTTAACCCAACCCAAACATGTATCTAGTTGGTTAAGAATATATACAAGCAGTTCAAGACTTAACCCTATCAAATCGACGTGTCAAATTGGTTAAGTATATTCAAGGGGTCTATGACTTAACCTTACCATATGGCATTAATTCACTTAACGCACCCCAACCTCTCACATTAGACTTGGTTACGGTTACTGGATGTGCCGGGCGGTTCCGGGCAGATTTACACCATAACCTAGTCTAACCTCGGGTTTAAAGTACTATATGACCAACTACTCACATTGGGTCCTATTATTTGCAACTACTGGATTTTCCGGGCGGTTCCGGGCAGATTTACGTTGCAAATTCAACCCAACCTCGAGTTGGCCATTTTCAAGTTATCTAATTGTCATGTCCCAAATTCATGTTTTCAAGCTTATTCTCATGTCAAGTTTTCATGTCATATTTTCATGTCATATCATGTCAATTCCATAGCCAATTTCAAGTTTTCCTAATCTACCCCAAAACTTATCCTCAACGTACGTGAATTCGCATTAATACAACATGTTAAAATAGGGATATAACACAAAAAGGATAGTCATAGGATGGCAAAGGTGTTCACAAGTTAAGCATGATGATTATAACATTACAGGCATATGGAATAGGGTCTCAACATCATCTTGACAAGACATGGTGATAGACATGGTAAAGGATTGACATAAAATAGTACCCCCAATAATAGTTTCAACATCACAGGCATGGCAAGATAAAGATCGAAAAGGGGTTTTAGATTAAACATGAATATATCCAAATCAAGTTCATACTGATATTCCATAAGTCAACATTCTAGACGAATAGATCTGGGGTGTACAAAACTAGATTCAAAATAACATATTTAAAAGTGATGTTCATAGATCCAAGATATACAAGAGTAGATCCAACTTAGTTATCATGTTTAGGAATAATTTCAGTTTACATCATGTGCAGGTTAAATTTACAGTTTAAATCTAAGAGTGACAAATGGCTTACAGATCGTAGTCTAGAGAATGAGAAAGCAAAAAGAGTAGAAGCAGAATCTCTAGCAAATCCCCAAACCAACGTAGCACTAACAAAGTCCTGAATAGCCTCCTTGTTCTCTATCTTCCAGTCAGAACTTTAGCAGCATATGACCGGACAAGAATGTGATAGAAAGTCTAGGGTCAGGGGCTGTTTATATAGTGTTTAGAGAGTGAATCTGGACAAGCAACGAGACCAGATACATCTAGCTCAAAAACAGGCTAGGCGACCAGGTCGACACCCAAGTCGACTGCCCAGTCGACTTGGTCTGGGGGGGGGGGGTGTCGACTGCCCAGTCGACCTGGGTCTGGGCGGGGAATTTCCCGCCCAGTCTGTTCTGCATTTGAAATTCGAATTTTTTGAATTCGAATTCGAGCTGTTTTGAACTCTGAATATTTCTGAAACTTTGGGGAGCCATAACTTGGTCACACGGACTCCGATTTTCGAAAACTCAGACTATATTTCATGCAGAATTCCGAGACGAACGCAATGGCGCAACCCGTTTCCCTTGGTTCTTATTTTAAAATTTAATTCTGCCTAGATTTATGCTTATAAATACGGGTTGTTACACTATAAGCATTAAATATAAATAATTAACGCTTACAACAGTCTGTCAACCAATCGATTGACATACAACTAAACAACTAGGATTAGTGTACGTAAAATATCATCCCAATACCCGTGTGGGGGTTTCAACCAACAAATACTGAATATTATTTGTGCAGTTTGGCGATGTGTAAAATTTACCGTCCCAATCAATGTCAATCAAATGGGTGTACATAAACAAATCATCCAATTTGTAAATGAATATTTATTTTCATTTCAGGAGAATTTTTATGTCGTTCATTTATACGCTAAAAAAATATATTTCTAACGAAAAAATATTTTATTCAACATATGAATATTTTATATAACTCATATATAAGTTAAAAATAATATTTTTAACTAACCATTATATTTCTAACATATTTTAGAAAATTTTGGTAGCATAACGGCGCGATACTAGAACCGGAATAAGGTCTAGCCTTATCCCTCGCCTAATACTGGCTCACGCCATACACATACCAATTACAATCAATTCAGTTAACCCTTTTTCGATATTTCACGTACCAAGCATTTTTGGCTATTATAAGGAAAAACTCTATCCTCGACTGCGCTCATTGTGTGATGGGACCGGAGTCTTATAATAGCTTCATTTTTCTATTTAGCATTGCGTTGTATGTTTTATGCACTGGTGTTCTTGGGGTTAAACCCGTTCCATGTTATACGGCATGGTCCCTTGATTTTCCCAGCTTTAAAATCAAGTTAATAACTGTTTTAGTTCTCACACCAGTCCCATGATTGACCTGGAGTTTATTGTTTTAACCTAAACTCTGGGTGCCCATATTTTGCACACGGGCAACTAGTAGCTTTGGTATTTGCAGATATTATTTTCACAGGATCTTGGATTTACAACTGAAGCTATATTCGGAAAGCTCTGCATCCGTGTATTTCTTTCAATTGTGTTATGTATTATTTTTCCGCTGCTTTGTAATTTAAATCTCTGATATTTTTCTGCTATATATTATTTATTCATACTCTGGGATATTCTTGTACTTTGATGCAATTGTTGTAATAACAAATGAAGTGTTCTTCTGTTTGTGTTCTGATTTGTCGTGCTCTCAACTTAATCCGAGATTTCCCGTAAGGGTGAGTTTGGGTCGTTTCAGCTTGGTATCAGAGCTTTGGTTTAATAGCTCGAGAACAAGACACATTAGAACCGAACGAAAGAATTCATCAGAGATTGGATTAGTAATATCCAATGAGAGTGACTCGTTAGAAATGGGATCAATAGTATCCTAAAATGAGTTTCAAAGAGTGTTATTTTTAAAACAAATTTAGTTTTGAAATTTATAATTTATTATACGTATTCGAGTATTTTATTTTATTTTATTTGGACAATCGAGTATATGAAGATTTTGCATATACGCCTAACTAGCGTGTATTCGAAGTCTCAAATATACTGGATAGATATAGAATCACACTATAGTCGCCTGGAGATGATTCTGGTAATTATAGCTACATAATCAGAATTTATGTTCGAGTTTCGAAAGTGGGATATCTATATATTTCCAATTGACTGATGTGAGAACCAAAATTAGATAGGGTTATTGTTGTGATTTAGCATCAAAAACATGATTTTGTATATATACATATATCAAAGTTATGAACTTGAGAATTTAATTAACTGGTTGATTTCTAGTTGTGATGTAAAGTTATGGACTTGAGAATTTAAGTAACTGGTTGATTTCTAGTTGTGATGTGTGATTATTAGTTCAAATAATTAAAAATATTGGAATGATTTAACCAATGTGACAATGAAAGGTAAATTTAGCCAAATCAAATCAAATATTGGACCGAACTGAAAATTGATTGTAATCGCATACATGTACATATATATATATATATATATATGTATGTATGTATGTATGTGTGTATGTGCGTGTGTTAACAGGTCATAGCATGGAGGCTAAGAAGAGGAATAAAATTGTATGCCCGACAATTAGGTACATATTTACTGTTTTGTTTGGGTTTGATGATTTTATGAGCCGATTGCTTTTTATTTTTCTTTTGGGATTGATGAGGCCCTTGTGAGGCTAGTTGCGGTTCTAAAAGTCTCCCCATACAAAGGAGGTTATGGCGAAATTTTTCGAAAATTTAGGGTGTTAGCCAAATTTTTGAGAAATTTGAAAATTCTTAGAAACTGAAAAGTTGAAGAATGAAAACCAGAATAAAAGTTGAGTTGGTCAGTTAAACAACTTTCAGCTCCGTTCCTTTTTGAGGGCGAAAAGATTTTAAGTGGGGGAGATTGTAACAATCCGGATTTTCAAAACCAATTTAAAAATTTTATTTTAGCAATTTTAATGGATTTTGAATATTTAAAATGATTTATTTTAAATAATAATGACTAAAAATTTATTTTAATCAAAGTTAGAATGTATAAATTTATTTTACTTATAAATCGAGCCTGAAATGGCGCGGTAGTTTGAAATTTTGATTTCTAATTTCAATTTAATATACAGAATTCAATATAAGTCAGAACTGGACGAAACAAGAAATATTTGAATCTGTTTAACTATATCTTTCTAACAAATGTAAGAAACTGAGATTTCACTTTATAAATTAAAAGTTATGTCCAGTTTAAAATTTAAAATAGTCGCTATGGAATTTATATATATTTTATATGATATATAGCCCTAAAAAAAGCCATTTTGCAAACGACATCCGTTTTTTATGAAACCACTTTTGTTGGATCCGGAATATCAAATTATTGTTAGATTCCAATTTTCATAATTTTTGGAATCAATATGTGGGCGTGGCAAAAGAAAATGTGTTTTTTCAGTTTCAGTTTGAATTGGATCGACCAGAAAATGGCCATTTTTCAAATGGTCTCCAAATTCGACTAAATTAGTTTTGTTTAGACCGTATCGTCAAAACATAGCTAAATTTATTTTTTGGGAATTTTTGGAGCCAGTATGTGGCCCCGGTAAATTAAAATGTACATTTAAAATTCAACGTATTGATATATATTTTAATTTAAAGAAAAACAGATCAAAACGATTGAATTGGCTTACGAGACATATCCCATTGTGTCCAGAATGGGGTTCTTAAGCTAGGGGCGACAGTCGTCGGGTTTGATTTGGAGTTCGAACCGATATACAAGTTAAAATTGTATTAAATAATAATTATATTATATATCACCATATTTGTTCTAAACCCTAAGTCAAAGTAGCCACCGTGGTCAACATTCCCTAAAGCCATCATCCACGCTATTAATGGCCAAAAAGCTCAGATTTTAATCCCTCAAATTCTGCAATTTCACTAAACATTATTCGTATCATTCACAGGGGAAAACCTAGAGGGAGTCACGATCTAAAACTTGAACGATATTGATCGGTTTAAAGGAGCTGTGGTGCTCGATTTCTGCGCCTAAAGCCACCAGAGTTGGAGTCGATTATAGCGGCCGATAGGGGTGTGAGCTGCACTGAATTCCGTGCGGAAGGAGGCAGCTGCAAGGTCGACGGCGTGATGATGATCGATCGTGGGTGTAACACCCCGTATTTTCCGTGAACGTAAAAGTAACAAATCAAAGTATACTTAATTTTTAAATGATGAATTAAGGGAAACGGGTTAAACAATTGCGTTCATCTTGGAATTTTTCTTGAGATAGAGTCCGAGTTTGCATAAATCAGAATCCGTATGAAGAAGTTATGACACTTAGAAGTTTCAAGAATTTAAAATGAAAACCAGCCCGAATTCAAATTTAAAGTTTCGAAATTCAAATCACACACCCGGGATGGGCGGGACATTTCCCGCCCAAGACCCAGGTCGACCATGGGGTCAACCTGGGTAGAACAGGTTGATCATAGGGTCGACCTTCCCCTTCCTTTTCCAGATCCGTGGACAGATTTGTTTTTCTGCATTTAGACGCACGTTCTGACCAGATTCGTTGCTCCTAAGCTATTTAAACACCCCAAACCTCACTTTCTCTCCACACAACTTCACTTTGACTATACTCTACCCTAATTCATATTAAAATAAATCTAAGATGGGGTTATGCTGCTCAAGTCCTTCGTAGAAATCAAGTTTAGAATTCTAGTAGAGATTCAAAAGCAAATTCAACGACTTCAACAACTATTTCTAAGAATCAAATCGAATCTAAATTAGAAGAACAAATAGTCTACTTCAAGGGAGAGCTATTCGGTTTCAGAATATAGATCCCAGAATTCAAGACCCTTCTGTAATTTGTAAGATCACGTTACTTTCAGAAATAAAAGTTAATTGTGATTCTGACATTGTAATAAATCTGGATATGAGATTATGCCTGTCTTTCTATATCCTTTGGATCTATCTCATTGATAATATTATGTCCGTTCTTTGTCTCTTCTTTCCTTCTTCCCTTTTTGTTTTATAGGCAGGCTACTGCGAGCCTGAGCTAGATCTCATAAGAGAAGAACGTACGTTGGAAATAAAAATTGGGCATAATCGGGTTGTAACTGATTTGAGGACATAACACATGTTGTATTCAAAACATAAAGTGTATCGAACATATGACTTGAGATTTGAGGCATAAAGTATTGGACATATGACTTGGGATTTGGGGGCGTAAATTGAACTGTAAATATAAGGCATAGTACATGTTGTGGTCTAAGATCTAAAATTGGGACATATATATATATATATATATATATATATATATATATATATATATATATATATGATAGTTTATGATTTGGAAGAAGAAGATTAGGGTGTATAGTGATGTATGGCTTAGGCATGTAAACAAGATTTGCCTTTGATTTGTAAGTCTGTTACTTTTACTTTTTAGATTTGAACACCTAAATCTAATTGTGACATGTAATAAAATGGATATGAGAATATGCCTGACGTAAGCTATCCTTTCATTGAAATCTGCGCTTGAGTATATATATCTTTGGGAATCATTTTTGACTATGAAACTGGTCCAATCATATCTATCCTTGTTGTATATCGGAATTGTAATCCTTTTTATGTTCATGATATAACTCTTATCATATCTATATGCCTGAGATGTATTCCTTGCAAAACTTGTCTTTTTCGTACATCAAGTTTATGGACCACTAGTTCTTATCATCATATGACTATGCCTATTCTTACGATATTCCATCTTTCTTCTCCCCTTATATTATGAATCTTGGGTTGAATCTCGAAATATGTACATTATGAATGCGGGGGAAATTGGGTATAACATGAAATTGACATTATTTGGCATAATTTGGAACATGTAATATGGCATAACTGTTAAGATGCAATTTGGGGTAATTTGACATGAAATATGGAATATGTAATTTGAGATATTGAACCTAGAATTGGCATGAACGACAAAGTATGAAGTTGGCATATAAATCAAGTTTTGGGCAAAATTGTTATTGTTGCGAATTTGGGGTAACTTGAGCATTAAATCTTGATTGGGTGTAAAATGTAACATGACTAGTTTTGGTGAATTTGGTGATTAGCATGTAAAATCTAGACTTGGGTATATAGGGTAAATGTGTAGATTAAGGATGAACATGCCTAACCTAAGGTTAGATTGAGTTGTGGTGTAAAACAGCCCGGAACCGCCCAACACATCCAGTAACCACAACAACACCTATCGAATGTGAGAGGCTAGTGCATCATGCCCAAGAAAAACCCGAGGTTAGATTGAGTTATGGTGTAAAACTTCCCGGAACCGCACTGCGCATCCAATAACCGCAACAACACATATCTAATGTGAGAGGTTGGTGCATTAATAAATCAATTAATGCTAATGAACAAGATGAATGAGTAGGGTTAAGTTCATAGGAACACTTAACCAATATAACATGGATGATTAGGGTTAAGTAATGAGAAACACTTAACCAATATGACAAGATGGATGACTAGGGTTAAGTTAATAGGAAACACTTAACCAGTATAGCATGATGAATGGGTAGGGTTAAGTAATAAGAAACACTTAACCAGTACAACTTGATTTGTGGTAAGGTTAAGTTAAAACAAGAGGGCAACACTTAACCAATATAACTTGATTTGTGGTAGGGTTAAGTTAACACAAGAAGGTAACACTTAACCAAAGTAATATGACAAGTAGGTGGGTTAAGTTAACTTGAATTGATTGAAGACACTTAATCAACACAACATGATGAACATGTGGGGTTAAGTTGACAATAAAACACTTAACCAATATAACTTGATGAACGAATGGTGTTAAGTTAATAAGAAACACTTAACCAACATGACACAATGAATGGGTGGGTTAAGTTGAATGGACAACACTTAACCAATATGACATAATGTGCGGGAGGGTTAAGTACATATCAGGTTGGTGAGTAATATTAGTAAATATAGGCCCACAAACTTAACCGTTAAATAAACATACTTGAATCGATAGGAGGGTTAAGTACATCTCGTGTAGGTGGGTAGTATTAGTACATATAGGCCCACAAGCTTAACCGTTAAGTAAACATGCTAGAATCGGTGGGAGGGTTAAGTACATCTCATGTAGGTGGGTAATATTTGTATATATGGGCCAACAAACTTAACCAGCAGGAAACCCTAGTAACGGGGACCCATTTTAGCAGTAACCCACATAGATGTATCATGGTACCTTGAAACTAGGCAGGGTGGGGTACGAATACTAGGCTGATTATAAGTGGTCAAAACAGCGGCAGGGGGTACGTTAGTGTAGGTTTCGACGGTTTATGGGCGTGCACGTACTCTGGAGTGGGAAAAAGCAGGTACTGAGTACCAGTAGTTATACACTATGCATCTTGAATCGTGTCGGGTCGCTATCATAAGGATTGATACACCTTATGGTGGGACCAGCACAGGGTATCTACACACAAGGGAGGGCCGATTGACATAGACACATGGAACATCAATACAAGTAAGGGAGCCGATCGAGAGGGTAGTAAGGGTACATCTAACATGTTCATGGCAATTAGGCTAATTGAGGTGGAATCCTCACGACAGATGTACACCTGAAGGCTACACCATTTGCGGGGATTGGGATCACGTTGTAATATTATAATTTTATACCGATTACTAGTTGGGACACTAGTTAGGTGGTGCAGAGATATATATAAAAATCAGTATAACAAGGTAGTAGTTAAGTAGAGAAAGAGTAGAAGCGCATTCAGTTTATCTTCCCTTATCATACCTATACTAATCTATGTTATCTTGTTGTACTTGTTCTCATGGTATTGTCTTATATTCAGTTTATTCATGTCATGATGTTTTTTCCTATTTATATGTTGAAAGTCACTGGACTTACCAGACTTATGTCTGACCTAGTTTTGTTTCACCTCTTTTCTTCCGTTCCCCTCCCCCCTCAGGTTCACAGGGAGGAAATGTTACCACTTAGCTTGGTTTTTATTCCAAGCTCGAAGATAGTCGATGTATCGCTTTGGACTCTCTCTTCCACTACTATGGCTAGTTCGTGCTTTATTGGGGAATATCATTATTGATTTTATGCTTCTTTTATACTTGGAAGTTTTTGAATCAAGACATAATTTCTATGTATTACTTTTAAGTATGATTGAGACAATTGTTGTAAAAGCTTGACTGAATTAAGTTTTTTATAAAATGACTTTATTTCCACTGCTTTATTTGTCTATCTTGTAATTTATTTGCATCTTTTACCTAAAATGCTCCACCAAAGTTAAGGCATTCCCTTTGTGAGTGACCTTAATGGAGGTGGGGTGTTTCACTTAGTATTAGAGCTGAAGGTTACCGGATCAGATAAAAGATTTGAAAAATAATTTTCAAAAAGGTTTTAAAAGAAGCATTTTCAAAAGAAAAGTTTTGTTTAAAGGCATATTCCCCAAATCCATATGCACTATCTTTTGATCCTCTGTCTGAGTCCTTGTTTCCTTCTCTCCTGAGTCTCCGAGGCTCCTGGCTTTCTGGGAGGTAACCTTATCGCGGCATGGTTCCGTAGGCTTGATGAGACTACGATACCTGTCAAAGGGCGAAAAAGTGCCCAACTTCCAACTAGCCGTTGTAGTTTCACCTGCGGCTAATTTTCTTTCGAGCTTTGTAGGATTTTCCATGCGATGGAGGCAGCTTTCGAGAGACTTGTCAATGTGTTACACAAGGATAGTAAAGATGAGACTGAGGGAGTTTTGCTAAGGAGCACAACCCAAGGATGAGGAACTCATGGATATGGACTTGGTTCACAAAGGTGGTAAAAAGACAAAGAGGCCAAAGGGGAAGAACCACAAACAAGGGTTTGGAATATAATAAGGGCGGAGGAAATAATAGATTCCGCAACAAGAGGAAGTATCTTTTCTGCGGTATAGCAGGTCATTTAATTGTAGGAAGTAAAAGACAAGTGGTTGTTTTCAGCATGGTGAGGCAAGGCATCTTATCAAGGAGGACAAAGACAAGGACATGATTTTTAGGAAGGCAAGTGCATGCTTTCACCGCCAGCGTGCCTGAGAGAAAGATAGTAAAGTTTAGTTTTTCTTTTTGATCATCCTGTTAGTACTCTTTTTGATTTTTGCGCTTCACATTCGCTTATATCTGCTTCCGTAGTTGAGTCTCTACACCTTAGTACTAGTATAATAGAATATCTCATTATTATCTCAAATCCGGTTGGTGGTTTGGCTCATTTATCTTTGATTTGTAAGGATTTAAGAATATCTATATTAAGGATTGAGTTTAAGTATAATGCTTATGTTTTTGGTTCCATGGGCTATGGGTTGGTTCTAGGCATGGGTTGGTTAGCTAGTAATTGTGAAAGGAGGGTAGTTAGACTTTTTACTTGCCTCGGGAATACCCTCGAGATTTTATGCAATCCTAAGGGATCAGTTAGGCTTAGCTACCTAGAATCACTTAATGCATCTATTGACGGTTTGCAATCCATTAGAATAGTCCATAAGTACGATGATGTTTTGATTAGGTTAGGGGTTTTCCCCCTAAAACTCGAGATAGACTTCCGCATATATCTAGTTGACAATGCGAAGCCAGTTATGCGATCAACGATAGTTTTGGAACAAGTTTGGAGAGGATAGCCAGAGTCGGTTAAGTGCTCAATTGTTTGGTTGTTTTGCTAGTACCATCTCACATAAATCGTCTAAATTCGGAGGAGGTATTCCTTGGGTGCTTGTCTGATATTGGTTTAGGCCTTTGGGGCTTGTACTTGAGGGATGTCAAGTTAGACTAGGATGGTTTGCGTGAGAGATATCGAGCCTCAGATTTGTGACATGATGGATAAGCTAAGTAGAGGAGAAACCTATAATCATCTTAGTATATACGCTTGGTGTCATGGTTAACGTCTGTTTATCTTGGAAAGATAGTTCGACTACATTGGATACCCTCTAGCATAGTAAGTGATCGAGGTCCTATCTTTACTAGTGGGTTTTGGAAATGGAGGTCAAGAAGCTTCGCAATCGTGAAGTTAAATTAGTTAAGGTACATTGGAGTGGAGCTCAAGAAAATGCAACTTAGAAGACTGAAGACTAAATACGCGCATCATACCCTTTTTTTAAGGGTATACCCTTGATTCCTCTTTTTCTGTAAAGTTTATTTGCATGCTAGTCTTTATATTTTAAGTATATCCTCTCGGTACTATCCTCGATCCTTAGGTATAAGCCCAATGGATGTAAACATGTGTTTGAGACATGTTATGTTTGGTGGATGCAAGTGGTTGAAAGTGTTTGCTAGTGTTTTCTCGTGGATGCATATACACACACATTACGCACCAGATCGGCTCAGTCACTTTCATATTGCATATGCATATGAATGTATTTGTATATGGATTGAAACTTGATGTGTTATCATACGGATGTTTCATATGGATGAGTGAATATGCACACATGTAGTATTTACATGATTAGGGATATTTGCATACATGTTGGACGCATGACATTTTCATGATTCGCATTAAGGAGGTCAACTGGATCAGTAGACCGCCTGATTTTGCATTAGATAAGAGACATATACACAAACTCTGCATATGTTCATACGACATTAGAAACCTTTTAAGGACAATGAATGCCTGTGATTGAATGGTTGAGTAGATGGATGTTGGATGGTAGGATTTACATTCTTCTTGACTTGAAGATTTCGGGGATGAAATCCTTTAAGGAGGGGAGAATGGAACACCCCGTATTTCTGTGAACATCAAAGTAACAAATCAAAGTATACTTAATTTTTAATGGAAGAATTAAGGGAAATGGGTTACACCATTGCGTTTGTCTTGGAATTCTTCTTGAGATAGAGTCCGACTTTGCGTAAATCGGACTCTGTATGAAGAAGTTATGGAACTTAGAAGTTTCAGGAATTTAAAATAAAAACCAGCCCGAATTCAAATTTAAAGTTTCGAAATTCAAATCACACGCCCGGGCTGGGCAGGAAATTTCCCGCCCAGGACCCAGTCGACCAGGAGGTCGATCAGGGGGTCAACCAGGGGATTGACCTGGGTAGAATAGGTCGACAATGGGATCGACCACCCCCTTTTCCAGATCCGTGGACAAATTTGTTTTTCTGCATTTAGACGCCCGTTCTGACCAGATTCGTTGCTCCTAAGCTATTTAAACACCCCCAAACCTCACTTTCTCTCCACACAACTTCATTTTTCCTATACTCTACCCTAATTCATATCAAGATAAATCTAAGACGGGGTTATGTTGCTCAAGTCCTTCGTAGAAATCAAGTTTAGAATTCTAGTAAAGATTCAAAAGCAAATTCAATGACTTCAACAACTATTTCTAGGAATCAAATCAGATCAAAGTTATAAGAACAAATAGTCTACTTCAAGGGAGAGCTATTTAGTTTCAGAATACAAATCCCAGAATTCAAGACCCTTCTGTAATTTGTTGGTTCATGTTACTTTCAGAAATAAAAGTTAATTGTGATTCTGACATTGTAATAAATCTGGATCTGAGATTATGCCTATCTTTCTATGTCCTTTGGATCTATCTCATTGATAATATTATGTCTGTTCTTTGTCTCTTATTTCCTTCTTCCCTTTTTGTTTTATAGCCAGGCTACTGCGAGCCTGAGCCAGATCTCATAAGAGAAGAACGTACGTTGGAAATAAAAATTGGGCATAATCGGGTTGTAACTGATTTGAGGACATAACACATGTTGTATTCAAAACATAAAGTGTATCAAACATATGACTTGAGATTTGAGGCATAAAATATTGGACATATAACTTGGGATTTGGGGCGTAAATTGAACTGTAAATATAAGGCATATACATGTTGTGGTCTAAGATCTAAAATTGGGACATATATGTGTATATATATATATATATATATATATGATAGTTTATGATTTGGAAGAAGAAGATTAAGGTGTATAGTGATGTATGGCTTAGGCATGAAAACAAGATTTGCCTTTGTTTTGTAAGTCAGTTACTTTTTAGATTTGAACACCTAAATCTAATTGTGACATGTAATAAAATGGATATGAGAATATGCCTGACGTAAGTTATCCTTTCATTGAAATCTATGCTTGAGTATATATATCTTTGGGAATCATTTTTGACTATGAAACTGGTCCAATCATATCTATCCTTATTGTATATCGGAATTGTAATCCTTTTTATGTTCATGATATAATTCTTATCATATCTATATGCTTGCGATGTATTCCTTGCAAAACTTGTCTTTTTAATACATCAAGTTTATTGGACCAGTAGTTCTTATCATCATATGACCATGCTTATTCTTACGATGTTCCATCTTGTTTATTATGAATCTTTGGTTGAATCTCGAAATACGTACGTTACGAATGCATGATAAATTGGGTATAATATGAAATTGACATTATTTGGCATAATTTGGAACATATAACATGGCATAAATATTAAGATGCAATTTGGGGTAATTTGACATGAATTATGGAATATATAATTTGACATATCGAACCTAGAATTGGCATGAACGACAAAGTATGAAGTTGGCATATAAATCAAGTTTTGGGCAAAATTGTTATTGTTGCAAATTTGGGGTAACTTGAGCATTAATCTAGATTGGGTGTAAAACGTAACATGAATAGTTTTGGTGAATTTGGTAATCAGCTTGTAAAATCTAGATTTGGGTATATAGGGTAAATGTGTAGATTAAAGATGAACATACCTAACCCGAGGTTAGATTGAGTTGTGGTGTAAAACTGCTCGGAACCGCCCGGCACATCCAGTAACCACCACAACACCTGTCTAATGTGAGAGATTAGTGCATCATGCCCAAGAAAAACCCGAGGTTAGATTGAGTTATGGTGTAAAACTACCCGGAACCGCCCGACACATCCAGTAACCGCAACAATACATATCTAATGTGAGAGGTTGGTGCATTAATAAATCAATTAATGCTAATGAACAAGATGAATGAGTAGGGTTAAGTTCATAGGAACACCTAACCAATATAACATGGATGACTAGTGTTAAGTAATGAGAAACACTTAACCAATATGACAAGATGGATGACTAGGGTTAAGTTAATAGGAAACACTTAACCAGTATAGCATGATGAATGGGTAGGGTTAAGTAATAAGAAACACTTAACCAGTATAGCTTGATTTGTGGTAAGGTTAAGTTAAAACAAGAGGGCAACACTTAACCAATATAACTTGATTTGTGGTAGGGTTAAGTTAACACAAGAAGGCAACACTTAACCAAAGTAATATGACAAGTAGGTGGGTTAAGTTAACTTGAATTGATTGAAGACACTTAACCAATACAACATGATGAACACGTGGGGTTAAGTTGACAAGAAAACACTTAACCAATATAACTTGATGAAAGAACGGGGTTAAGTTAATAAGAAACACTTAACTAACATGACACGATGAATGGGTGGGTTAAGTTGAATGGACAACACTTAACCAATATGACATAATGTGCGGGAGGGTTAAGTACATATCGGGTTAGTGGGTAATATTAGTAAATATAGGCCCACAAACTTAACCATTAAATAAACATGCTTGAATCGATGGGAGGGTTAAGTACATCTCGTGTTGGTGGGTAATATTAGTACATATAGGCCCACAAACTTAACCGTTAAGTAGACATGCTAGAATCGGTGGGAGGGTTAAGTACAACTCATGTAGGTGGGTAATATTTTTATATATAGGCCCACAAACTTAACCAGTAGGAAACCCTAGTAACGAGGACCCATTTCAACAATAACCCACATAGATGTATCATGGTACCTTGAAACTAGGCAGGGTAGGGCACGATTACTGGGCTGATTATAAGCGGTCAAAACAGCCAGGGGGTACGTCAGTGTAGGTTCCGACGGTTTACGGCCGTGCACGTACTCCAGAGTGGGAAAAAGCAGGCACTGAGTACCAGTAGTTATACACTATGCATCTTGAATCATGTCAGATCGCTATCATAAGGATTGATACAACTTATAGTGTGACCAGCACAGGGTATCTACATGCAAGAGAGGGCCGATTGAAACAGACGCATGGAACATGAATACAAGAAAGGGAGCCGATCGATAGGGTAATATGGGTACATCTAACATGTTCATGGAAATTAGGCTGATTGAGGTGGAATCCTCATGATAGATATACACCTGAAGGCTACCACCATTTGCGGGGATTGGGATCATGTTGTAATATTATCATTTTATACATATTACTGTTGGGACACTAGTTAAGTGGTGTTGAGATATATATAAAAATCAGTATAACAAGGTAGTAGCTAAGTAGAGAAAGAGTAGAAGCACATTCAGTTTATCTTCTCTTATCATACCTATACTAATCGTATGTTATCTTGTTGTCCTTATTCTCATGGTATTGTCTTATATTCAGTTTATTCATGTCATGATGATTTTTCCTATTTATATGCTGAAAGTCACTGGACTTACCAGACTTATGTCTGACCTAGTTTTGTTTTGCCTCTTTTCTTCCGTTTCCCCCCTCCCCCCACAGGTTCATAGGGAGGAAATGTTACCACTTAGCTCAGTTTTCTTTCCTAGCTCAAAGATAGTCGATGTATCGCTTTGGACTCTCTCTTCCACTGCTATGGCTGGTTCGTGCTTTATTGGGGAATATCATTGTTGTTTTTATGCTTCTTTTATACTTGGAAGTTTTTGAATCAAGACAAAATTTCTATGTATTACTTTTAAGTATGATTTAGACAATTGTTGTAAAAGCTTAACTGAATTAAGTTGTTTATAAAATGATTTTATTTTCCACTGCTTTATTTGTCTATCTTGTAATTTATCTGCATCTTTTACCTAAACTTCTCCACCAAAGTTAAGGCATTCCCTTTATGAGTGACCTTAACAGAGGTGGGGTGTTTCAGTGGGTCAGTGGCTTGGATGGCATGCGCATGTGAAACCCAAGTTGTGTGTATGGGTTGATCGTGTCCAGGATGAAGAACGATGAAGAAACAGAAAGAGGACGGCCAAAATTCTTAATCAAGGTTTAGACCGTTAAACCAACATTAGTGGCTAATTAATTATAATTAATTATTCAATTAGTTTAATAAAGTTAGTTAATTTACAAATGTTTTTTAAAATAAAAATAGCAATGTTTTTGAAATAGAAATTAGCATTGTTTTTATCATATATATAATTTAGAATTAAAAATAAGATTTTTATATATAAAAAATTAGTTTAAAAATCAGATTTGTTTTATATATAATAATATTAGTTTAAAAATGTAAATTTTTATGTAATAAAGCATTATTATAAAAATATGATTTTTATTACATAAATAGCATTATAAAATATGATTTTTATTATATAAATAGCATTATTATAAAAATATGATTTTTATTATATAAATAGCATTATAAAAATATAAATAGCATGATTTAAAAAATTGAATTTCTATATAAATAGATTCGCTTTAAAAATGTAATCTTTTTACATATATCATTGTATAGAAAATGTGATTTTTAAATATATAAAGCGTTATTAAATTTGATTTTTAATATAAACTGCCTGAAATAGATTGCGTTGGAATCACGGTGAAGAATACAACGCGCTGGAGCAAATCCAAAAACCGTCCAATAAGGACTAGCGGAGTGGAAACCAATGTGGGAACTCCTTCTCACTCTAATTATTTTACAGATAAATATATACTAGGATGCAGACGGTGCTTAGAAGCACTCGACACCATTTATTGTACAAACCATGGTTGTTTTTTTGGATTGAATTGACTGTATTGTGTTTATTGAATGTATGAACTGTATAAAATATTCATGTGTTGAAATAAATATTTTATCGTTAAAACTATAATTTTTAACGTGTATGTAAATGAGAATAAATATTCATTTATAAATTGGATGATTTGTTTATGTACACTCATTTAACTGATATGGATTGGGACGATAAATTTTACACATCGCCCAACTGCACAAATAATAATCAGTATTTGTTGTTTGAAAACCCCACACGAGTATTGGGATGATATTGGACATACACTAATCCCAATATTTAGTTGTATGTCAATCGATGGGTTGACAGGCTATGATCAGCGTTAATTATTTATTTTTAACGCTTATACAGTTGTAAATTGCACTTTGGATGATGGTTGATTGTGTATCATTATTGTTATGTACATGTGTTGTATGAAAACCATATAAATAACATTATACGGTAATTGATTGTGTCTGATTCCAATTCAGAAATAAAGAATATTTTAAAATAACTAATATTTTACAATAACAAATATTTTAAAAAAAAATATTCAGTAAAGGATTAAAATGTAAATTTGATGTCCGATTTTGGATGGACATGAAATTATTGAATTAAGTGAAGCCGTGTTGATTAGTTATGCGCCATTTTGACGCGAACGATATTTATATCGATTTTATTCATTTTTATAATGAACATCGAAAAGGAAATGATTTCAAAATCTGATATTTTGAAAATATTATCATTTAAATATTATAATGATAAGGAATATTCAATTTTGATTTAAAATTGAAAATGAAATGAAATCGTTTTTAAAACGAATTTAAAATGATTTATAAAATACGTTTTAAATGGAAATCGATGTAATATGTATATATATATATATAATATATTATATATATTTAATGGCCTGAATGGAACGCGTCGCGCCGCGACCGTTCGCGAATTTTGAGCATTGACTTCGAATTGACATTACCAGAATTTGACTGTCGGATTCTCCTAAAACCAGAATTGTTGGGTTCGTATCGAAAAGAGCTTTCCAACAGATATAAGAGATTTGAAATCTAATGGTTGGATTTGGAATTATGTCCAAATCAAATGTTGAAAAGGTCACTGTAAATGCAGTTCGATAACTGTTTATGAAAATCGACTGTAATTTGGAAAAGAATTGGATTTTTGGGTTTATCGCGAACGGCGTTTTAAATGACACTTGTTCTTTAACCTGATTACCAGTGAAATGTGATTTGGAATTTATAAATCTTTATTTAAGATTTAATGGGAATTTTCCAAAGTAAAGTTTTCCAATTTAATATATTAAATTGGAATTGAATGGAATTCGATTTGGTAATAATCGAAGTGAGCTTCTGTGGAGGAAGACTGTTAATATATATGGAATTTAAAAGGCTTCATCGTTATTCCATTTATATTATTAGTCGGATGCGAAAATTGATATCGATTATATATTTTGATATGTTTTCCGTGAAGATTCCATAATTAATGGAATGTGATTTTGGGTTTTATCGTGAACTGTGTTTTAAATGACATTGGTTCTTTAACCAGGTAAAGACAGGATTACATGTCTAACATTGTATTTCCAATTGTATTGTTGATCTCTGCTAAATATATATCTGTTTGATGGTGGAGAATTTATTCTCTTGCTTAACACCCTTCTCTGAGATGTATGGGCTCAGAGGTTATATATCGGCAGAAATCAATGGTACGGTGTAGATTGTCGATGCGACATGTTTGATTTCCCAAAGTTAAATAATCATTAATATTGATTTTTGGGAAGGTTAAAACTAAGTGGAGTTTTAATGAATCTTTAATTTGATTGAAATGTGAATGTGATAATTTAAATTATCAAATTTGGGAAATGATCGAGAATGGAGTATCACCAGTTTTGCTCTAAGCGATAGTTAAATCTTTAATTAAATTTGAACAGGAATGGTAATTAAATTTTATCGATAACATAGTGGTGTTAGATACGGAGTATCACCAGTTTTGCTCCGTGGGATGAATAGGTTGGGATTGGGATAATAAAAGAAATGATTACTTCGGCATGGCTCGTTAATCCCGACTAGTTGGATAAACCTTAATTTGGTTTAGAATTGAAAAGATCATGAAATCTTTTGAAATGATATCCAAAGGAAGATTAAAGAATAAATTTAAAAGAATTTATCTTTGATAAAATTAATGGGAACCATTCCCTAAAAATAAGAATATTTGGCTAAAAGAATATTCTGGATTGGAATGAGGCTTATGTTGTGTATTTATATCACTAGATTATAATATACGTGGGTTATTCGGAAAGGCCGGATTTATACCCATTCTGAATGACTGATTCGATGATAAGTCGACGATGAAGACGGTGGTTGAAGACCGGAGATCTTCACATCGTTTGGATGATTACCGATGTCTTGATTGGGCTATACACCCAAGACAAGGTAATAAGTGGTGATCGTCCATATGTACTTGGAGATCGACCGGATATATGAGGCCCTCTCTCCTGTATTGGACATATAGGACAAGGAATAAGGTGCCTCCGGTTTCGTTTAGACCCAGAACGGACTTGTAAATGGATGTGTGTTTGACATTGGATTTCGTTCTGTGTTGATTGATTTCTATTAAATATATATCTGTTTGGTGGCAGAGAATTTATTCTCTTGCTTAACACCCTTCTCTGAGACGTACGAGCTCAAAGGTTATATATCGATAGACATTAGTCGCATGGTGTGAATTGCCTGTGTGGCATGCTGAGATGCAAATGATCAAGGCTTTTGTTGAAAAGCAGAGCCTTGTGGTTGATGATCAAAGCATGGCTTTAAATAGCATAGCTTTGTGTAGCGTTAATTCGCGAGCTTTACATCCCGGTATGAACCTAAAACGGATGAGGAACGTATGGAAATGGACATATGTTAGTTTCTAGCTAGGAGTAATGTCATGGTATGGAGCCCAGACTGTTTACTCATATGGATGTTGCTTATTATTACTGATGGATAGCGAGGCACCTCGGATATATCGGTCACTACGGGATCGATGGATGTTATGGTCGATATACTGACCAGATTTTATGCTCCATAGGGCAGGCTAACATATAGTTTATGGTATTACTAATCATCGATGGGTGACCGGTAAAAAGGCTAACCGCAAGGCTCACCTGAGTCTGGGTCCTGAGGCTCGGGCTAGAGAGTCTCAAATTGGTAAGGACGATTGCTTACCTTGGTTCATAGATGGAAACCCACTTTCCAAAACATGATTTCACGATTTTTGTCGTAAATATATATTTGGTGACGTAATATTTTGGTACCTACGCCGCATATGATTGATACATTTATATTTGAAGTTGATTTCTTCACTTATAGTAATAATAAAATATAAAATTTCATATACCAAGCATTTTTTGCTATTATAAGGAAAAACTCTGTCCTCGACTGCGTTCATTGTATGATGGGACCTGAGTCTTATAATAGCTTCATTTTGGTAACAACCCAGATTCCGACAGACCGATTTTTTTCTTTAAAAATCCAATCCACCGAAACTAGAGTTGGTTGCTCTGGTATCCTGCAGAAAAAGACAGAGAGAAGAGATATGTCAGAGTTCGGAAAACACCTCACAGCGGAAGGAGTAAAATATAATATAATTAAAACATAGCTTTACCTTAATCACAGTACTGCTAAATCAGTATTCCCAAAGCTATAAGTCTATGTCTAACCTGCGAATGTTATGAGGAGGGGGTCAGAACATAAGTTCTGTGTGAATGAATTTAAACTACACTTCTTGAATAATCCTACATATACCGTTCAATTACACTTTCTTATTTATTAGGTTATACGTGTTATTAGCACTCAAAGCTTACACATACGTCACACCCATCTACCCCTAGTAGATTAACCTAATATAGTGTATATGTAGCTACCCCCAAACTGAGGTACACCCTGTGATACCCCACTCGCACGGTCTCCTCCGTATCGCCACAGTAATATGCGCAGTCCCTCATTCTATGCCAGGGTAACATACAATGCTACATTAGCATAGAACCACTATCGCTGTGCTACGTAAGCGTACTGACTGCTATCCTCGAACTATTCGATCGAGTTTGGTTCCATCACCGAATAATGCCCTCTAGTCTACGATACACTACCCGGAGCAGAAATGGTTGTACCTAGACTTTCCCACGTACGTATCATCAATCGTACTCAATGTTTCTACTGCATATAACCTCTACTTGTGCACCCAAGTTCCGTGGCAGGGCTACACCAGAAAACACGGAACTCGATTGGGAGCTTTTCTATATCTGTACAGGCCCGCCTTTAAGAGTGTCCAATGTACAGATATCCCTCGGGTCTAGTTTTTCTATGGTGGCTATGGCCCCACCTCAGCCCCTCCCTCAACTAGTAAAGACCACACGAGCTAAGCGACCACACCTAACAAGCAAACAATCTAAACATCCATGTGGGGTCTCCCCGCACCCGTCCCTTGATAGCAAAGGTTAACGACCTCTAGGGGTTAGCTCTTGTCTTTTCGCATTCCTTAGGCTGCTGGAGACAGGCATCCGACGATCTTATTATCGTTTGGTCTTGACCCTCCACCTCCGCCTGAGCCAATCGCTGAACCACCCTTAATGCCACCACGTACAACATTCTGACTGCCCCCTACTTGTGCAGTCAAGGCCCACCCACCTGGTAGTTCTGCGCAGACCCAACCTCTGTAATCCTAGCCCGAAGCTAAACCACTACAGAGGACTCCTAGGAGCGCCTTTAGCATCTCAGGAAGCCGCGTGCTTCCCCTTCCAGTCCGTTGGAGCCACCAAAATAGCGAATGTGCGCTCTCCTCGTGTCTTAAGACACCATCATGATCTACCACGTTGGGTTATTCATTCTACAACATACGGACTGCTTCAAGCGCCTTAGTTTTATATGTCATTAGACCCTAAGTCTAACCATTTATTTCACGCTTGTGCCACCTCGTCAACTTTATCATTTAACTTGGTTATTCACATTAGCTTCCTTTTTTTGTTCGCGTATTCACCAAGTTACCCTTGCTTATTAATTCAATTTATACTTAACCCACTTAAGTCCATTAATAAGCCCACAACATGTTATTTTCCAATCTCATAAATTATTCCCTTTTCGGGTTACAACAACATGTTATACTTAATTCATAGTTAAGCATGCCTTATCCTACATACATACTGATTAGGAGAATAACCCTCTAAACACCAGCCCCGAAGACCGAAATCAACATCAGACTGGCACCCAGAGAATTACTCAACCCAGCCAACATATATGATTCTAATTTACTTCTTTTCCACTCATATAACTTATATCATTTTTAATTTCACATTTCTCCTTTCCAAACCACTTAATTTAAGAATATCTTTACATATAAGTTATCACGTCTTCCTTATCATTTCCTGTAACTTATCTTGTCCCATAAGTTATAATTTCCACCTATTATCCTTTCTTGCCTTATTCAAGTTTATTCATAATAGGTTATTTATCATTACCCATTTCTTGCCATTAATTTTAGATTTGACTTATTTCATAGTATAAGTCGTCCCACCCTTCAAGTCTTGTATTACATCTTAAGTCATAACCTTCCCTTGTCCCTATGATAAGTTTGCCTATTATTTAATTTTTACATCACCGCAACTCAAGTTTATAATAGGTAATTATCATTCCCCCATTACTGTGTCATTAATTTTAGATTTGACTTAACCCTACCTTTTACTTAACCTGTTACCTAAACTTTACCCAATTCAATTAATTTATGATACCGTTACGGGTCCCATTTGGTTAAGCATATCTAAATTCTGTTTCACATGTCACGCGTGTCCCACTTAACCCCTTTTTTATTACATTTTCCATATCTTACACATGTTTTACTACGGCTAAGTCTACCTTAGTTATGTCTTACATCACACGTCCCACAACGGTCAAGTCCACATTAGTTATGCTTTACATGTCATTTATATCACCGACTTAACCCTCTAACCATACCCATGTCACCCACATGTCTTATTATGGTTAGTATTTCTTAATTTATTTATAATGCCATAACGATGTATGACCTCTCACATTAGACGTCTGTTCATGGCTGCTGGATTTGCCGGGCAGTTCCGGGCAGTCTTACACCACAAACGCGCCTAACCTCGTGTCATAAACCGTTACGCCTCTAGTTTTTGCCAATGACCTCTCACATTAGACGTCCACCTGTGGTTGCTGGATTTGCCGGACGGTTCCGGGCAGTTTTACACCACAAACGCGTCTAACCTCGTGTCATAGGCGTTCATTAACAGCCGTCTTTCACCCAAACCCCAAATTCATGTCATATGTTCCAAATTCAACTTAATTACCTTTCATTTTTATGCCTATTTCCAATTTGCCATTCACTACACCAATTACATAATAGTTAGCCAATTTTCATATTACCCAAATTATCCAATTATAGCCAAATTCACTAATTCCATGTTATTAATACCCAAACATGCCAATTTCCAATATCCAATTATTCCCAATTTCATATAACCAATATTTTCCCAATAAATATACCCCAACATTTCCACGTTCATACACATAATCTAATTCACCCTCTAGGCTTACTTTTCAAGTCACGAATAAATTTCACCAATCCATGTTATCCAATTACATGTTGTTAATATTGAATCATACCAATTCCATATCCAATGACAATTGTGTCAAACTTACATAAATTCAACATTATAGAATATATTCCTCGACTGCATAAAATAGATTATGCCCAATATATGCAATAACAATTGTTATGCCACAAACCCCAAAATTACATATTATATTCTAATATCCCAATATTCCAATCGTGCGTATTGTATAATAAGATTTCATCTAGGTTCGAGATAACCTAGATCCAAAAATAAAAAGGGAAAAGGATAAAAAGGAGAGAACTCAAACGTAGGCATAAATAAAATAACAGATCTTATTAAATTAACATCATATTCATTATAGGGATGGTAAACGAAAGAAGCAACATTATACAACAAATATAATTCAAATCCACTCACTTTGACTGGATTAGAGAAATAAGCGATTTGTTGGTGATGTAGAACGCTGATTTAATCTTCTTATTTGATTATTGGTGAAGATCAAGAATTGTTGAAGAAGAACTTTGCTTATTGATTTGATTAAACTCCAAAGTTGCTGAAGAACTTGAAATTTAGTTTAAGGTTTTGGGGTGGCGGCCATGTTTGGTTGAAGTTTGGCGACATGGAGGCATCAAAAGGAATTGTTTATGAATTAGGTTAGGTCTAGGCACTATTTTATAGGTGTAGAGAGCGTTTTAGGGCCCTAGGGTTGACCTAGAACCCATCCGGTCTGTACAGCATGTCAAATCACGTCACAAGAACAAAAACTGCCCAGATCTAGGGTAGATCTACCCCCAGGTCGACCTCCTAGGGGGTAGGTCGACCCCAAGGTTGACCCTCTGGTCAACCTGACCCCCAGGTCGACCTGCTCTGTTCTGGGCGGGAAATTTCCCGCCCAGCTGCCTGGGTCGAATTTCGAACTGTTTTGAATCTTTCGAAGGCCATAACCCTTTCATACGGAGTCCGATTTTCGAAAACTTGGACTCTATTTCATGTAGAATTATGAGGTGAACGCAATGGTGATGTCCATTTTACTTAATTCCTGATATTTAAATTAAGTATCCTTATTTTATTATCTTCTTCGTTACGTACATTGCCATTGAATTAATCTTTCCTTCTCTTTCGTGTTAAGTAATTTTCATTGTACATCACCATTATTAACCTATCTATGCATATATATACATTTTTAATTATATTAAAAATGCAGGGTGTTACATTATCCCACCCTTAAAGAATTTCATCCCCTAAATTCGATTAGAGTAAAATAGATAATCCCTCGCAACATCAATCCATCAAGTGTGCATCCAATTGTTACAAACATTGTGCACATGTGCAAAGTGAGATACATCGTAGTAAAGTATATATGCCTAATTTGGATCCACCTATATGTATGAAAATCTTAAAAACTCTTTCAAAACATGATGCTCACATTCTAAATATACTTGCAGTTCTATATGAATGCAATATCTTTGAAAAATCAAAACGTTTTTCATCCAAATTTTCCTACACTCTTACAGAGTAAGAGCATAGTTCATCCAATTTTCGCATCCAAAATCCGACCAACCATCATTAAATTCGAAATTTAGAAAAATCTAATTTTCCAAATTCGATATCTTATGTTACAAAAAGGTGTAAAACGGAAAAATTCACATCCTCCGTTTTTCTTTTCTAATCGTACTTGGATTTTTATATGACTATTCTATGAAGATTTCCTATTTTCCTATCCAAGTACAATCACATAAGAAAATTTCTTCTCTTTTTCCACTTATCTTGGAAAAATTTAATATTTATTCATCTTTTTCTTAAGATTTCCATTTTCTCTTCCCGTCTTGTTTTGCTGCTTGATTGATTCTGTTGTTTTCTTTTTAGTTAGGCTAGTTTCTTTCTTAGCTTATTTGACTTAATCAAATTACTTAAGTTTATTATTTTCAAATAAGCCTTTTCGTTTTTAATTCAAACAACATCCTACACACTTACTACTATGGGCCAAGAATTTTAGGACTTATGTCACGAGTCCACTCAACAGCACTTGCTTGTCCTTCACTACCTAGTAGTCACCACTAGTCCATGCTGTGTATTACTAGCCTATACTTCTCTTTCAAGAAACAATCCTTTTTCTTTTTCTCAAGCAACAAACCTAGGTTTCTCAATGCTTATGCATTCTACGGGAAATTTTCCATTAGTTTAATATTATCTAATCTCTGACTGTAAATTGGCAAGAAAATAACTCTCTAAGTATCAACCTCGAAGACCAAAATCAACATCAGATTGATACTCAGAGAATTTCTCATCTCAACCAATTCCCAGTTGGTTCTAATAGCTTCAACTTTATCTCATTCTTTCTAGGCCTTAATCCTTAACTACTCCATTTTTAAAACATGGTTTGGCCTTCTTTCTTTTTATTACATTCTTCTTTCAAAAAAAACTGAAGTGGTAAAATTTTTATTATTTTCTCAAAAAATTGCTTTTGCCAAACCATAAAAACATGTTACAAAGTAAAATTGCAATTTTTTTTTTCAAATCACAAACTGGAGTAGACAAGGATGACTAATGAGTTACACTGTTCCTATTTACAATGTTAACTTTGGTTGCTAAGGCACAAATATCTACTCTATTTTTGCACACTAGCGCTTATTTTGTTTACCCAACAAAATTTCTTTTTAAAACAATAACGTAAATGTATAATCAATAGGGTAGAGATTTCAAAACTTCTTTCCATATATGAAAAATAGTGAGCTAAACATGCTCTATAATATGCACCTTTTCATGAGGGAATTCTTTTAAAACAAGAAATCATTGTTTTACCCAATATACCTCACTTTACTTTAAAACCCATCATGCACTAAAAACATCAAAATTCTTTTAAGATCAAAACTTGGAAAAATACAACAAACTCTCTTACAGATTCAAGTTCTTGAAAGCTTATCATTGGGTTAGACTCAAAGCGGGTCTTCAACTCGACTAGGCTTTCCTAGGCACTTATGCAAATTCAATTCTCTCGACTATATATATTCCTAATCCATTTTCCACATCTTAACCTTTTCCAATCTATAAGGTTTCACTTTCGAACCCACTACTCTGAAACAACATTCCAGTTTTAATTCTATGGGATACTTTCTTTCTCAAATACCAATTCATATTGTACACTTTCCAACCAAACCATCTAAGGGTCTCAAAAATTTCTATGTTTATTACTTTAGTGTACAAACTAAATATCCCAACTCTTTCCCTACCTAGTGGGCTACTTTATGGATTTAGGTTTATATATATAATAATTTATATTTTAGAAAATACAAATACGTTCACTCAATATCTCCTTAAGATCACTAAACCGAAGCTCTGATACCAGATGTAACAACCCAGATTCCGATGGACCGATTTTTTCCTTTAAAAATCCAATCCACTGAAACACGAGTTGGTTGCTCTGGTATCCTGCAGAAAAAGACAGACAAAGAGATATGTCAGAGTTCGGAAAACACCTCACATCGGAAGGAGTAAAATATAATATAATTAAAACATAGCTTTACCTTAATCACAATACTGCTAAGTCAGTATTCCCAAAGCAATAAGTCTTTGTCTAACCTGCGAATGTTATGAGGAGGGGGTCAGAACATAAGTTCTGTGTGAATGAATTTAAACTACACTTCTTGAATAATCCTACATATACCGTTCAATTTCACTTTCTTATTTATTAGGTTATACGTGTTATTAGCACTCAAAGCTTACACACACGTCACACCCATCTACCCCTAGTAGATTAACCTAACATAGTGTATATGTAGCTACCCCCAAACCGAGGTACACCCCGTGATACCCCACTAGCAAGGTCTCCTCTGTATCGCCATTGTAATATGTGCAGTCCCTCATCCTATACCAGGGTAACGTACAATGCTACATTAGCATAGAACCACTATCGTTGTGCTCCTATTCGATCGAGTTTGGTTCCATCACCGAATAATGCCCTCTAGTCTACGATACACCACTCAGAGCAGACATGGTTGTACCTAGACTTTCCCACGTACGTATCATCAATCATACTCGATGTTTCTACTGCACATAATCTCTACTTGTGCACCCAAGTTCCGTGGAAGGGCTACATCAGAAAACACGGAACTCGGTCGGGAGCTTTTCTATATCTCTACCGGCCCGCCTCTAAGAGTGTCCAATGTACAGATATCCCTCGGGTCTGGTTTTTCTATGGTGGCTATGGCTCCCCTCAGCCCCTTCCTCAACTAGTAAAGACCACACGAGCTTAGCAACCAAACCTTACAAGCAAACAATCTAAACATCCATGTGGGGTCTCCCCGCACCCGTCCCTTGGTAGCAAAGGTTAATGATCTCTAGGGATTAGCTCTTGTCTTTTGGCATTCCTTAGGCTGCTGGTGACAGGCGTCCGATGATCTTGTTATTGTTTGGTCTTGACCCTCCACCTCCGCCTGAGGCAATCGCTGAACCACCCTTAATGCCACTGCGTACAACATTCTGACTGCCCCCTACTTGTGCAGTCAAGGCCCACCCACCTGGTAGTTCTGCGCAGACCCAACCTCTGTAATCTTAGCCCGAAGCTAAACCACTACAGAAGACTACCATGAGCACCTTTAGCGTCTCAGGAAGACGCGTGCTTCAACTTCCAGTCCGTTGGAGCCACCAAAATAGCGAACGTGCGCTCTTCTCGTGTCTTATGACACCATCATGATCTACCTCGTTGGGTTATTCATCCTACAACGTACGGACTGCTTTCAAGCACCTTAGTTTTATATGCCATTAGACCCTAAGTCTAACCATTTATTTCACGCTTGTGCCACCTCGTCAACTTTCTCATTTAACTTGGTTATTCACATTAGCTTCCTTTTTTTTCCGTATTCACCAGGTTACCCTTGCTTATTAATTCAATTTATACTTAACCCACTTAAGTCCATTAATAAGCCTACAACATGTTATTTTTCAATTTCATAAATTATTTCCTTTTTGGGTTACAACAACATGTTATACTTGATTCATAGTTAAGTATGCCTTATCCCACATACATATTGATTAGGAGAATAACCATCTAAACACTAGCCCCGAAGACCGAAATCAATATCAGACTGGCACCCAGAGAATTACTCAACCCAACCAACATATATGATTCTAATTTACTTCTTTTCCACTCATATAACTTATATCATTTTTAATTTCACATTTATCCTTTCCAAACCACTTAATTTAAGTATATCTTTACATATAAGTTATCTCTTCTTCCTTATTGTTTCCTATAACTTATCTTGTCCCATAAGTTATAATTTCCACCTATTATCCTTTCTTGCCTTATTCAAGTTTATTCATAATAGGTTATTTATCATTCCCCATTTCTTGTCAATAATTTAGATTTGACTTATTTCATAGTATAAGTCGTCCCACCCTTCAAGTCTTGTATTACATCTTAAGTCATAACCTTCCCTTGTCCCTATGACAAGTTTTCCTATTATTTAATTTTTACATCACTGCAACTCAAGTTTATAATAGGTAATTATCATTCCCCCATTAGTGTGTCATTAATTTTAGATTTGACTTAACCCTTCCTTTTACTTAACCTGTTACTTAAAACCTTACCCAATTCAATTAACTTATGATTCCGTTACGGGTCCCATTTGGTTAAGCATATCTAAATTCTGTTTCACATGTCACATGTGTCCCACTTAACCCCCTTTTTATTTCAGTTTCCATGTCTTACACATGTTTTACTACGGTTAAGTCTACCTTGGTTTTGTCTTACATCATGTGGAAACCCGTAACTTCCCCGTAAAGGAAAGCGTCGGATAGTTCGAGAACAAGCCACAACAGAACGCAGACGGAAGAACATTTCATTGTATATTACAACAATACATCAGATTTCAAGAATATATAGAGTATAAAACAAATAAATATTACACAGAAATATCAGAGGTTTAAATTACATTTAAATACATAGCAGCGGAAAATAATACAATACACAACTAGAAGAGATATACGGATACAAAGCTTTCCGGATATCGTTCCAGCTGTAATCCAGGATCCTATGAATATAAATCTGCAAAACCAAAACTACTAGCTGCCCGTGTCGAAAAATAGGGGCACCCAGAGTTTAGGTTAAAACAATAAACTCCAGGTCAGTCATGGGACTGGTGTGAGAACTAAAACAGTTAATCTTTATTTTAAAGCATTAGGTAAATCAAGGGACCACGCCGTATAACACGGAACGGGTTTCCTCCCAAGAATACCAGTGCATAAAACAAACAGCGCAATGCTAAATAAAGAAAAATGAAGCTGTTATAAGACCCAGGTCCTATCACACAATGCAACGCAAGCCGGGGGATAGGGTTTTCCCTTATAACAGCCAAAGAATGCTTGATACGTTTAAAACAAATCATTTGATACTATTATAAGTGCATAGTGTATAAAACAACTTCAAATCATAAGTATCAATCATAGGCGGCATGGGTACCATATATCATGTCGCCATACTAGTTCTACAATTAAAACCGCACATGTCACGTATTTGGAAATTGGGTTTCCATCTATGAACCGAGGCAAAAGATAGTCCTCAACCGATTCGAGACGCTCTAGCCCGCCCCTCAGGCAAGTACTCTGTCAAGCCTTTGGATCGTCAGGGCCGGTCCACCGATGTGGATTAAACTTAAACCCTGAACATGCGTTTCCCCGCCCTATGGGGCGTAAACGAGCCAACTAAATGACTCCATCGGTTCGAGAATGACCGATCAATCCGAGGCGCCTCGCAACAGCAACAACCACATAAGTCAAACTCGTCAGGGCGTGTAAAACCACTGACGCCACTTCTAACTAGAAAGAAACGCATGCCCTCCCTGAGGTCCTCTCCCGTTTTTGGTTCACAACCGGGGTGCGAAACTCGTGAAGCAAACGTTACACAAAGCTACGCCACAAAGGCCGTGCTTTGATCATCACCACGAGACTTTGCTTTTCAACAGAAGCCTCGATCAATTGCCACTTAGGCATGCCACACAGGCAATTCAGTCCATGCGTTTGATATCCATCAATATATAACCCCTGAGCTCGTACGTCTCAGAGAAGGGCGTTAAGCAAGAGAATAAATTCTCCGCCCCCAAACAGATATATATTTAATAGAAATCAATCACATAGACTAAAATCCAATGTCAGACACACAGTCCATTTACAAGTCCGTTCTGGGTCTGAACGAATTCGGAGGCACCTAGTACCCCGCATATCCATCGATCTCCAAGTACGTCTGGACGATCACTAACTGTTTCCATCTTCTTGGGTGTACAGCCCAATCAAGATCATCAGTAATTACCCAAACGACGTGAAGACCTCCGGTCTTCGACCATCGTCTTCATCTTCGACTTATCGTCGTATCAGTTATTCAGGATGGGTTAAACCCGGTCTTCCCGAATAACTCGCGTATATTTTAAATAAGTGTTACACAAACACAACATACGCCTCATTCCAATTCATTAGTCACTAACCGTAAATTAATCAAGAGAATAATTCCCTAAATATTAACCCCGAAGGCCGAAACCAACATCAGATCAATATCCAGAAAACCATTCTACTTAGCTAACCGACAGTTAGTTTCTAAATTTCACATTCATTGGGAAAGGTTCCCATTAATTTTATCCAAGATACATTCTTGAATTTATTCTTTAATCTATTTTTGAATATCAATTCAAATTAGTCATGATTAACGAAACTTACCGAAGTAATCATTTGTTTTAATTTCCCAATCCCAACCTATTTATCCCATGAAGTAAAACTGATAATACTTCATATCTAACACCACGGTGTTATCGGTAAATTCAATTACCATTTCACGTTCAAATCTAATTAAAGATTTAACTATCGCCTGGAGCAGAACCGGTGATACTCCATTTCGATTATTTCAATCTAATTAAAGATTCATTAAAACTCTACTTAGTTTTAATCTTTGACTGGGTTAAAGAATCAGTGTCATTTAAAACACAGTTCACGATAAACCCAAAATCACATTCCATTAATTATCGGGTTAAAGAACGAGTGTTATTTAAAACACTGTTCACGATAAACCCAAAAATCAATATCAATTCAATTCCAATCAGATATTATTTAATTGGCACACTTCATTAAATCTAAAATAAAAAGATTTAATCTTTTCTCAACTGGGTTCAAGAACAGTGTTAATGAAGACACCATTCACGACAAACCCAAATCACATTTGATATTCAATATAAGGCTCTGAATAGAAAATATATCGGCTTATATTCAATATCAAATTCTACGATTAACAAATGTCGTATTGGAAATAACGATATAAGTATATATCTTTCAAATTCCCATATCAACATCCGTATAATCACGAATTCCAACATCGAAATATTCCGAAGACAATTTCGATTCAATTCCACTCCAATGCAATCATTGGATATTCTGGTTATTTTTAAAACCATTTCAAATTCAATTTATTTATTTAAAAATAAATAGAATTATAATTCTAGTTCAAAACTAGTTCATTTCGATAAAAATCTATTTTTATCTTTTCAAATATGGAGTTTTTCATCCCAAATCTTTCTAAATCATTTCTTATGATTTTACACAAATTATTACTATTTTTAATAATTTTATCAAGGCCCGTACAGTCGATTTCCATCAACGGCCATCGAACTGCACTTACAGCGACCTTTTTCGAATTTGATTTGGACGTATCTCCAAATCCAACCGTTAGATTTCAAATTTCTAACATTCATTAGAAAGCTCTTTTCGATACGAACCCAACGGTTCCGGTTTTAGGAGAATCCGACGGTCGGATCTCCCGTAATGTCCGTTTGAAATAAATGGTCGAAATTCACGAACTGCCGCGGCGCGGCGCGTTCTATTCAGGCCATTATATTATGTATATAATATATATAATATATATTTCGTCGATTTCTATTTAAAACGAATTATATAAATAGTTTTAAATTCGTTTCAAAAACAATTTCAACTTATATTTCAATTCAAATCAAAATTGAATTCTTCTTTATAAATTCGTTTCAAATTCACTTCTATTCAATTCAAGTTTCAATTCAATTCGAGTTCATTTCAATTCGTTTTCAATTCAATTCATTTCGAAATCGTTTTCAATTCAATTCATTTCGAAATCGTTTTCAATTCAATTCATTTCGAAATCGTTTTCAATTCAATTCATTTCGAAATCGTTTTCAATTCAATTCATTTCGAAATCGTTTTCAATTCAATTCATTTCGAAATCGTTTTCAATTCAATTCATTTCGAAATCGTTTTCAATTCAATTCATTTCGAAATCGTTTTCAATTCAATTCAATTCGAAATATCAGATTTTGAAATCACTTTCGATATTCATTATAAAATGAATAAAATCGATATAAATATCGTTTACGTCAAAATGGCGTCAATCTAATCAACACGGCTTCATATATTGATATTTTCAAATACTCCATTTCGAATATTTCTATTTCAAATATTTCTATTTTAAAACTGGAATGAGGCCCAATCAATTACCATATAAAATTAATTATATGGATTTTCATACAAACATGTATATAATAGCATTGAAAAATAATCAATCATCAACCAAAGTGCACTACACTGTATAAGCATCAAATATGGATATATCACGCTTATAACAGCCTGTCAATCAATCGATCGACATATTTAATCAATCAGGATGAGTGAACTTCAAATTTCATCCCAACACCCGTGTGGGGTTTCAAACAATCAAACACAGATTTAGTTGTGCAGTTGGGCGATGTGTAAAATTTTATCGACCCAATCAATGTCCTTCAAATAAGTGTACATAAACAAACCGTCTGGTTTGTAAATGAATATTCATTTATTCACATTCACGTTAAAAATTATATTTTTAACGACAAAACATTTTATTCCAACATATGAATTTTATTCAGTTCATTCCTTAAATAAAATGATATTTTTATTTTTCTAACATATTTTAGAAAATTTCGGCGGCATAACGGCACGATACTAGAAACGGGACAAGGCCTAGCCTTATCCCCGGTCTAGTGAAGGCCCACGCCATTCACACATCAATCAAAATCACCAAACAACCAAATTCAAATCAAATCATATAACTAAGCTATGCAACCAAACAAACAAGTCCATGGTCTGTGGACGATTGTGTCGGGTGCTACTAAGCACCGTCTGCATCCTAGTATATATATATAAATAGAAATGAAATTGAAAGGTGAGAAATTCTCACCGAAAGCTATCCAATCATCTTCACTCTTCTTTGATAGAAAGCTTCGCCATTCTCGCCTTTTGTTGCTTTCGTTGCTCGTATCTACCACATATGTAAAAATCACATTTTTACTTCGATGTTCAATGTATAAAAATCATATTTTTACTTCGATGTTCAATATATAAAAATCATATTTTTACTTCGATGTTCAATATATAAAAATCATATTTTTACTTCGATGTTCAATATATAAAAATCATATTTTTACTTCGATGTTCAATATATAAAAATCATATTTTTCTATCTCGCTATTTCTATGTTTATATTTTAAAAACAAAAGGTATTTTATATTTTTAAAACACTGCTAATTATATATAAAAAAAACAGAAAATTAACCAATGTAAATTTATTTTTAAAACTGATTTTTAAAGCTATATTTTTTCTCTAAAAGAAATGAAAAAAAAAAAAAAAAAAAACTTACAGCGCCGTCTTCAGGGGGGGTCTCTTTGAGTTCGCCGGAGGTGGCTAGGGGGGGAGAGGTCGGTGGACATCACTGGGGGGGGGGGGGGGGGGGGTAGGCGGTGGTGCGGCGGGTTAGGGAAAAAGGGGCGTCGGGTTTTTGGGTAGAGGGGGGCTCGTGCGTCGATAAAGGAGGAGAGAAGGTGGAGGCGGAGGGAGGCCGACGGTTGGGGAGGAGCACGCCTGAGCGCCATCGAGGTGGCGATCGAGATGGGGGGAGGCGCGATTCAATCGGGGTTTTTTTTTCTTTTTTTTTTATTTTTTTGTTTGAAATGAAAAGAGATCGGGGGGGGGGGGGCCTGGTTAAGGGGAGAGAGGGGTTTTTTTTTTTTTTTTTTTAAAAGTTGACTTTTACATACGTCATCAAAACGAGGCCCACCGCCTGTCGTCCATAGCGTTTTACCCCCCCTTCCGAACACAATGAGATATGTATCGTCAGCTGATTCGGCTGTTACAATCAGTTTCCGTTAAATTTACATTTAAATCACTATATTGAATTTTAAACGTACATTTCAAATTACCGGGGTCACATACTAACTCTAAAAATTGCAGAAAAATATTTTCTAGCTTCGTATTGACGATACGGTCCTAACAAAACTAGTTTCGTCGAATTCCGAGACCGTTGGAAAAATGGCCAATTTCCAGTCGATTAAAACAAACTGAAACTGGTCGAACGCGTTTTCCTTTGCCACGCTCACATATTGATTCGAAAAATTATGGAATTTGAAACCTAGCAATAACTTAACATCACGGACCCAACAAAACTGGTTTCGTCGAAATCTGAGGTCGTTTGCAAAATTGCTATTTTTAAGGGCCTTATATATATAAAAATATATATAAATTCCACAGCGACTATTTCTAATTTTAAACTGGACATACCTTATCATTCCTAAGATGAAATCTCAGTTTGTTAACTTAGTTACAAAGATATAGCTATACAGATTCAAATATTTCTTGTTTCGTTCAATTCTGACTTATATTGAATTCTGTATATTCATTTGAAATTAGAAATCGAATTTTCGAACTACCGCGCCATTTTCAATTCCTTTTATAATTATATATAATTATTTATATTCTAACGACGGCGTATATAATATATACGTCGAATTCTATATTGAAAATAGATTTCACGTCGATATTATTAAAAATAATTCATTTTAAATAATCAAAATTCGCTAAAATTGCCAAAATAAAAATTTTAAACTGGCCCAGATTTTCTGGGTTATTACAATCTCCCCCACTTAAAACTTTTCGTCCCCGAAAAGGAACAAAGTCGAAAGTGGTTTGATTAATAAGCTCTACGCTCGATCTGGCTTCCATTCTCCAACTCTTTAGTTTCTGAGAATTTTCAAAATTTCAAAAATTTGGCTAACACCCTAAATTTTCGAAAAATTTCGCCATAACCTCCCCTGCACCGGGAGCATCGGGGAATTTCAAATAGCTTCCCCGGTCCTTCAGATCTCAAAAAGAAAAAGAAAAAGCCAAGCGGCTAGCCAATAGGCTCATAAAATCATCATCACCCAAACAAAACAGTAAATTATGTAGTAAACATGTACCTATTTGTCGGGCAAACAAATTTTATTCTTCGGCTCTAGCCTCCTTGCTATGACCTGTTCAATATAAGTACATGTATATGCAAGCAAATGCGACCAATTTCAATGGAATTCAATATTTGATGCTATTAGGCTAAATGGCTAAAAATTAGCAAACAAATAAACAAACAACCCAAACATCAATCAATTAGTGAATTAGAGTTTCAAATTCATTATCTTTGATACATATACAAAAAATCATGTTTTTGATGCCAATTCACAACAATGTGTTCTAACTATATAAGTTTTGGTTCTCACACCAGCTTAATGGAAATATATAGATATCACACCTTCGTCACTTGAAAATAAATACTGGTAACGCTGCAGCATTATCAGAATCATCCCCGGGCAACTAGAATGTGATTCTATATCTACCCAATATATTAAAACTTTGAATATACGTTTGCAAGGCGTATATGCAAATTCTTTATATACTGAATTGTCCAAAATCAATATAGATAACTAATCAAATACGAATAATTGATTTAAATTTTCAAAACAAAATTTGTTTTCATTTTAAAAATATACTCTTCACACTCGTTCTAGGATACTACGGATCCCATCTCTAACGAGTCATTCTAATTGGATATTACTAATCCAATATCTGATGAATTCTTTCGTATGGTTCTAATGTGCCTTGTTCTCTGAGCTTTGTAAACCAAAGCTCTGATACCAACTGTGGAAACCCGTAACTTCCCCGTAAAGGAAAGCGTCGGATAGTTCGAGAACAAGCCACAACAGAACGCAGACGGAAGAACATTTCATTGTATATTACAACAATACATCAGATTTCAAGAATATATAGAGTATAAAACAAATAAATATTACACAGAAATATCAGAGGTTTAAATTACATTTAAATACATAGCAGCGGAAAATAATACAATACACAACTAGAAGAGATATACGGATACAAAGCTTTCCGGATATCGTTCCAGCTGTAATCCAGGATCCTGTGAATATGAATCTGCAAAACCAAAACTACTAGCTGCCCGTGTCGAAAAATAGGGGCACCCAGAGTTTAGGTTAAAACAATAAACTCCAGGTCAGTCATGGGACTGGTGTGAGAACTAAAACAGTTAATCTTTATTTTAAAGCATTAGGTAAATCAAGGGACCACGCCGTATAACACGGAACGGGTTTCCTCCCAAGAATACCAGTGCATAAAACAAACAGCGCAATGCTAAATAAAGAAAAATGAAGCTGTTATAAGACCCAGGTCCTATCACACAATGCAACGCAAGCCGGGGGATAGGGTTTTCCCTTATAACAGCCAAAGAATGCTTGATACGTTTAAAACAAATCATTTGATACTATTATAAGTGCATAGTGTATAAAACAACTTCAAATCATAAGTATCAATCATAGGCGGCATGGGTACCATATATCATGTCGCCATACTAGTTCTACAATTAAAACCGCACATGTCACGTATTTGGAAATTGGGTTTCCATCTATGAACCGAGGCAAAAGATAGTCCTCAACCGATTCGAGACGCTCTAGCCCGCCCCTCAGGCAAGTACTCTGTCAAGCCTTTGGATCGTCAGGGCCGGTCCACCGATGTGGATTAAACTTAAACCCTGAACATGCGTTTCCCCGCCCTATGGGGCGTAAACGAGCCAACTAAATGACTCCATCGGTTCGAGAATGACCGATCAATCCGAGGCGCCTCGCAACAGCAACAACCACATAAGTCAAACTCGTCAGGGCGTGTAAAACCACTGACGCCACTTCTAACTAGAAAGAAACGCATGCCCTCCCTGAGGTCCTCTCCCGTTTTTGGTTCACAACCGGGGTGCGAAACTCGTGAAGCAAACGTTACACAAAGCTACGCCACAAAGGCCGTGCTTTGATCATCACCACGAGACTTTGCTTTTCAACAGAAGCCTCGATCAATTGCCACTTAGGCATGCCACACAGGCAATTCAGTCCATGCGTTTGATATCCATCAATATATAACCCCTGAGCTCGTACGTCTCAGAGAAGGGCGTTAAGCAAGAGAATAAATTCTCCGCCCCCAAACAGATATATATTTAATAGAAATCAATCACATAGACTAAAATCCAATGTCAGACACACAGTCCATTTACAAGTCCGTTCTGGGTCTGAACGAATTCGGAGGCACCTAGTACCCCGCATATCCATCGATCTCCAAGTACGTCTGGACGATCACTAACTGTTTCCATCTTCTTGGGTGTACAGCCCAATCAAGATCATCAGTAATTACCCAAACGACGTGAAGACCTCCGGTCTTCGACCATCGTCTTCATCTTCGACTTATCGTCGTATCAGTTATTCAGGATGGGTTAAACCCGGTCTTCCCGAATAACTCGCGTATATTTTAAATAAGTGTTACACAAACACAACATACGCCTCATTCCAATTCATTAGTCACTAACCGTAAATTAATCAAGAGAATAATTCCCTAAATATTAACCCCGAAGGCCGAAACCAACATCAGATCAATATCCAGAAAACCATTCTACTTAGCTAACCGACAGTTAGTTTCTAAATTTCACATTCATTGGGAAAGGTTCCCATTAATTTTATCCAAGATACATTCTTGAATTTATTCTTTAATCTATTTTTGAATATCAATTCAAATTAGTCATGATTAACGAAACTTACCGAAGTAATCATTTGTTTTAATTTCCCAATCCCAACCTATTTATCCCATGAAGTAAAACTGATAATACTTCATATCTAACACCACGGTGTTATCGGTAAATTCAATTACCATTTCACGTTCAAATCTAATTAAAGATTTAACTATCGCCTGGAGCAGAACCGGTGATACTCCATTTCGATTATTTCAATCTAATTAAAGATTCATTAAAACTCTACTTAGTTTTAATCTTTGACTGGGTTAAAGAATCAGTGTCATTTAAAACACAGTTCACGATAAACCCAAAATCACATTCCATTAATTATCGGGTTAAAGAACGAGTGTTATTTAAAACACTGTTCACGATAAACCCAAAAATCAATATCAATTCAATTCCAATCAGATATTATTTAATTGGCACACTTCATTAAATCTAAAATAAAAAGATTTAATCTTTTCTCAACTGGGTTCAAGAACAGTGTTAATGAAGACACCATTCACGACAAACCCAAATCACATTTGATATTCAATATAAGGCTCTGAATAGAAAATATATCGGCTTATATTCAATATCAAATTCTACGATTAACAAATGTCGTATTGGAAATAACGATATAAGTATATATCTTTCAAATTCCCATATCAACATCCGTATAATCACGAATTCCAACATCGAAATATTCCGAAGACAATTTCGATTCAATTCCACTCCAATGCAATCATTGGATATTCTGGTTATTTTTAAAACCATTTCAAATTCAATTTATTTATTTAAAAATAAATAGAATTATAATTCTAGTTCAAAACTAGTTCATTTCGATAAAAATCTATTTTTATCTTTTCAAATATGGAGTTTTTCATCCCAAATCTTTCTAAATCATTTCTTATGATTTTACACAAATTATTACTATTTTTAATAATTTTATCAAGGCCCGTACAGTCGATTTCCATCAACGGCCATCGAACTGCACTTACAGCGACCTTTTTCGAATTTGATTTGGACGTATCTCCAAATCCAACCGTTAGATTTCAAATTTCTAACATTCATTAGAAAGCTCTTTTCGATACGAACCCAACGGTTCCGGTTTTAGGAGAATCCGACGGTCGGATCTCCCGTAATGTCCGTTTGAAATAAATGGTCGAAATTCACGAACTGCCGCGGCGCGGCGCGTTCTATTCAGGCCATTATATTATGTATATAATATATATAATATATATTTCGTCGATTTCTATTTAAAACGAATTATATAAATAGTTTTAAATTCGTTTCAAAAACAATTTCAACTTATATTTCAATTCAAATCAAAATTGAATTCTTCTTTATAAATTCGTTTCAAATTCACTTCTATTCAATTCAAGTTTCAATTCAATTCGAGTTCATTTCAATTCGTTTTCAATTCAATTCATTTCGAAATCGTTTTCAATTCAATTCATTTCGAAATCGTTTTCAATTCAATTCATTTCGAAATCGTTTTCAATTCAATTCATTTCGAAATCGTTTTCAATTCAATTCATTTCGAAATCGTTTTCAATTCAATTCATTTCGAAATCGTTTTCAATTCAATTCATTTCGAAATCGTTTTCAATTCAATTCATTTCGAAATCGTTTTCAATTCAATTCAATTCGAAATATCAGATTTTGAAATCACTTTCGATATTCATTATAAAATGAATAAAATCGATATAAATATCGTTTACGTCAAAATGGCGTCAATCTAATCAACACGGCTTCATATATTGATATTTTCAAATACTCCATTTCGAATATTTCTATTTCAAATATTTCTATTTTAAAACTGGAATGAGGCCCAATCAATTACCATATAAAATTAATTATATGGATTTTCATACAAACATGTATATAATAGCATTGAAAAATAATCAATCATCAACCAAAGTGCACTACACTGTATAAGCATCAAATATGGATATATCACGCTTATAACAGCCTGTCAATCAATCGATCGACATATTTAATCAATCAGGATGAGTGAACTTCAAATTTCATCCCAACACCCGTGTGGGGTTTCAAACAATCAAACACAGATTTAGTTGTGCAGTTGGGCGATGTGTAAAATTTTATCGACCCAATCAATGTCCTTCAAATAAGTGTACATAAACAAACCGTCTGGTTTGTAAATGAATATTCATTTATTCACATTCACGTTAAAAATTATATTTTTAACGACAAAACATTTTATTCCAACATATGAATTTTATTCAGTTCATTCCTTAAATAAAATGATATTTTTATTTTTCTAACATATTTTAGAAAATTTCGGCGGCATAACGGCACGATACTAGAAACGGGACAAGGCCTAGCCTTATCCCCGGTCTAGTGAAGGCCCACGCCATTCACACATCAATCAAAATCACCAAACAACCAAATTCAAATCAAATCATATAACTAAGCTATGCAACCAAACAAACAAGTCCATGGTCTGTGGACGATTGTGTCGGGTGCTACTAAGCACCGTCTGCATCCTAGTATATATATATAAATAGAAATGAAATTGAAAGGTGAGAAATTCTCACCGAAAGCTATCCAATCATCTTCACTCTTCTTTGATAGAAAGCTTCGCCATTCTCGCCTTTTGTTGCTTTCGTTGCTCGTATCTACCACATATGTAAAAATCACATTTTTACTTCGATGTTCAATGTATAAAAATCATATTTTTACTTCGATGTTCAATATATAAAAATCATATTTTTACTTCGATGTTCAATATATAAAAATCATATTTTTACTTCGATGTTCAATATATAAAAATCATATTTTTACTTCGATGTTCAATATATAAAAATCATATTTTTCTATCTCGCTATTTCTATGTTTATATTTTAAAAACAAAAGGTATTTTATATTTTTAAAACACTGCTAATTATATATAAAAAAAACAGAAAATTAACCAATGTAAATTTATTTTTAAAACTGATTTTTAAAGCTATATTTTTTCTCTAAAAGAAATGAAAAAAAAAAAAAAAAAACTTACAGCGCCGTCTTCAGGGGGGGTCTCTTTGAGTTCGCCGGAGGTGGCTAGGGGGGGAGAGGTCGGTGGACATCACTGGGGGGGGGGGGGGGGGGTAGGCGGTGGTGCGGCGGGTTAGGGAAAAAGGGGCGTCGGGTTTTTGGGTAGAGGGGGGCTCGTGCGTCGATAAAGGAGGAGAGAAGGTGGAGGCGGAGGGAGGCCGACGGTTGGGGAGGAGCACGCCTGAGCGCCATCGAGGTGGCGATCGAGATGGGGGGAGGCGCGATTCAATCGGGGTTTTTTTTTCTTTTTTTTTTATTTTTTTGTTTGAAATGAAAAGAGATCGGGGGGGGGGGGCCTGGTTAAGGGGAGAGAGGGGTTTTTTTTTTTTTTTTTTTAAAAGTTGACTTTTACATACGTCATCAAAACGAGGCCCACCGCCTGTCGTCCATAGCGTTTTACCCCCCCTTCCGAACACAATGAGATATGTATCGTCAGCTGATTCGGCTGTTACAATCAGTTTCCGTTAAATTTACATTTAAATCACTATATTGAATTTTAAACGTACATTTCAAATTACCGGGGTCACATACTAACTCTAAAAATTGCAGAAAAATATTTTCTAGCTTCGTATTGACGATACGGTCCTAACAAAACTAGTTTCGTCGAATTCCGAGACCGTTGGAAAAATGGCCAATTTCCAGTCGATTAAAACAAACTGAAACTGGTCGAACGCGTTTTCCTTTGCCACGCTCACATATTGATTCGAAAAATTATGGAATTTGAAACCTAGCAATAACTTAACATCACGGACCCAACAAAACTGGTTTCGTCGAAATCTGAGGTCGTTTGCAAAATTGCTATTTTTAAGGGCCTTATATATATAAAAATATATATAAATTCCACAGCGACTATTTCTAATTTTAAACTGGACATACCTTATCATTCCTAAGATGAAATCTCAGTTTGTTAACTTAGTTACAAAGATATAGCTATACAGATTCAAATATTTCTTGTTTCGTTCAATTCTGACTTATATTGAATTCTGTATATTCATTTGAAATTAGAAATCGAATTTTCGAACTACCGCGCCATTTTCAATTCCTTTTATAATTATATATAATTATTTATATTCTAACGACGGCGTATATAATATATACGTCGAATTCTATATTGAAAATAGATTTCACGTCGATATTATTAAAAATAATTCATTTTAAATAATCAAAATTCGCTAAAATTGCCAAAATAAAAATTTTAAACTGGCCCAGATTTTCTGGGTTATTACAATCTCCCCCACTTAAAACTTTTCGTCCCCGAAAAGGAACAAAGTCGAAAGTGGTTTGATTAATAAGCTCTACGCTCGATCTGGCTTCCATTCTCCAACTCTTTAGTTTCTGAGAATTTTCAAAATTTCAAAAATTTGGCTAACACCCTAAATTTTCGAAAAATTTCGCCATAACCTCCCCTGCACCGGGAGCATCGGGGAATTTCAAATAGCTTCCCCGGTCCTTCAGATCTCAAAAAGAAAAAGAAAAAGCCAAGCGGCTAGCCAATAGGCTCATAAAATCATCATCACCCAAACAAAACAGTAAATTATGTAGTAAACATGTACCTATTTGTCGGGCAAACAAATTTTATTCTTCGGCTCTAGCCTCCTTGCTATGACCTGTTCAATATAAGTACATGTATATGCAAGCAAATGCGACCAATTTCAATGGAATTCAATATTTGATGCTATTAGGCTAAATGGCTAAAAATTAGCAAACAAATAAACAAACAACCCAAACATCAATCAATTAGTGAATTAGAGTTTCAAATTCATTATCTTTGATACATATACAAAAAATCATGTTTTTGATGCCAATTCACAACAATGTGTTCTAACTATATAAGTTTTGGTTCTCACACCAGCTTAATGGAAATATATAGATATCACACCTTCGTCACTTGAAAATAAATACTGGTAACGCTGCAGCATTATCAGAATCATCCCCGGGCAACTAGAATGTGATTCTATATCTACCCAATATATTAAAACTTTGAATATACGTTTGCAAGGCGTATATGCAAATTCTTTATATACTGAATTGTCCAAAATCAATATAGATAACTAATCAAATACGAATAATTGATTTAAATTTTCAAAACAAAATTTGTTTTCATTTTAAAAATATACTCTTCACACTCGTTCTAGGATACTACGGATCCCATCTCTAACGAGTCATTCTAATTGGATATTACTAATCCAATATCTGATGAATTCTTTCGTATGGTTCTAATGTGCCTTGTTCTCTGAGCTTTGTAAACCAAAGCTCTGATACCAACTGTGGAAACCCGTAACTTCCCCGTAAAGGAAAGCGTCGGATAGTTCGAGAACAAGCCACAACAGAACGCAGACGGAAGAACATTTCATTGTATATTACAACAATACATCAGATTTCAAGAATATATAGAGTATAAAACAAATAAATATTACACAGAAATATCAGAGGTTTAAATTACATTTAAATACATAGCAGCGGAAAATAATACAATACACAACTAGAAGAGATATACGGATACAAAGCTTTCCGGATATCGTTCCAGCTGTAATCCAGGATCCTGTGAATATGAATCTGCAAAACCAAAACTACTAGCTGCCCGTGTCGAAAAATAGGGGCACCCAGAGTTTAGGTTAAAACAATAAACTCCAGGTCAGTCATGGGACTGGTGTGAGAACTAAAACAGTTAATCTTTATTTTAAAGCATTAGGTAAATCAAGGGACCACGCCGTATAACACGGAACGGGTTTCCTCCCAAGAATACCAGTGCATAAAACAAACAGCGCAATGCTAAATAAAGAAAAATGAAGCTGTTATAAGACCCAGGTCCTATCACACAATGCAACGCAAGCCGGGGGATAGGGTTTTCCCTTATAACAGCCAAAGAATGCTTGATACGTTTAAAACAAATCATTTGATACTATTATAAGTGCATAGTGTATAAAACAACTTCAAATCATAAGTATCAATCATAGGCGGCATGGGTACCATATATCATGTCGCCATACTAGTTCTACAATTAAAACCGCACATGTCACGTATTTGGAAATTGGGTTTCCATCTATGAACCGAGGCAAAAGATAGTCCTCAACCGATTCGAGACGCTCTAGCCCGCCCCTCAGGCAAGTACTCTGTCAAGCCTTTGGATCGTCAGGGCCGGTCCACCGATGTGGATTAAACTTAAACCCTGAACATGCATTTCCCCGCCCTATGGGGCGTAAACGAGCCAACTAAATGACTCCATCGGTTCGAGAACGACCGATCAATCCGAGGCGCCTCGCAACAGCAACAACCACATAAGTCAAACTCGTCAGGGCGTGTAAAACCACTGACGCCACTTCTAACTAGAAAGAAACGCATGCCCTCCCTGAGGTCCTCTCCCGTTTTTGGTTCACAACCGGGGTTCGAAACTCGCGAAGCAAACGTTACACAAAGCTACGCCACAAAGGCCATGCTTTGATCATCACCACGAGACTTTGCTTTTCAACAGAAGCCTCGATCAATTGCCACTTAGGCATGCCACACAGGCAATTCACTCCATGCGTTTGATATCCATCAATATATAACCCCTGAGCTCGTACGTCTCAGAGAAGGGCGTTAAGCAAGAGAATAAATTCTCCGCCGCCAAACAGATATATATTTAATAGAAATCAATCACACAGACTAAAATCCAATGTCAGACACACAGTCCATTTACAAGTCCGTTCTGGGTCTGAACGAAACCGGAGGCACCTAGTACCCCGCATATCCATCGATCTCCAAGTACGTCTGGACGATCACTAACTGTTTCCATCTTCTTGGGTGTACAGCCCAATCAAGATCATCAGTAATTACCCAAACGACGTGAAGACCTCCGGTCTTCGACCATCGTCTTCATCTTCGACTTATCGTCGTATCAGTTATTCAGGATGGGTTAAACCCGGTCTTCCCGAATAACTCGCGTATATTTTAAATAAGTGTTACACAAACACAACATACGCCTCATTCCAATTCATTAGTCACTAACCGTAAATTAATCAAGAGAATAATTCCCCAAATATTAACCCCGAAGGCCGAAACCAACATCAGATCAATATCCAGAAAACCATTCTACTTAGCTAACCGACAGTTAGTTTCTAAATTTCACATTCATTGGGAAAGGTTCCCATTAATTTTATCCAAGATACATTCTTGAATTTATTCTTTAATCTATTTTTGAATATCAATTCAAATTAGTCGGGATTAACGAAACTTACCGAAGTAATCATTTGTTTTAATTTCCCAATCCCAACCTATTTATCCCATGAAGTAAAACTGATAATACTTCATATCTAACACCACGGTGTTATTGGTAAATTCAATTACCATTTCACGTTCAAATCTAATTAAAGATTTAACTATCGCCTGGAGCAGAACTGGTGATACTCCATTTCGATTGTTTCAATCTAATTAAAGATTCATTAAAACTCTACTTAGTTTTAATCTTTGACTGGGTTAAAGAATCAGTGTCATTTAAAACACAGTTCACGATAAACCCAAAATCACATTCCATTAATTATCGGGTTAAAGAACGAGTGTTATTTAAAACACTGTTCACGATAAACCCAAAAATCAATATCAATTCAATTCCAATCAGATATTATTTAATTGGCACACTTCATTAAATCTAAAATAAAAAGATTTAATCTTTTCTCAACTGGGTTCAAGAATAGTGTTAATGAAGACACCATTCACGACAAACCCAAATCACATTTGATATTCAATATAAGGCTCTGAATAGAAAATATATCGGCTTATATTCAATATCAAATTCTACGATTAACAAATGTCGTATTGGAAATAACGATATAAGTATATATCTTTCAAATTCCCATATCAACATCCGTATAATCACGAATTCCAACATCGAAATATTCCGAAGACAATTTCGATTCAATTCCACTCCAATGCAATCATTGGATATTCTGGTTATTTTTAAAACCATTTCAAATTCAATTTATTTATTTAAAAATAAATAGAATTATAATTCTAGTTCAAAACTAGTTCATTTCGATAAAAATCTATTTTTATCTTTTCAAATATGGAGTTTTTCATCCCAAATCTTTCTAAATCATTTCTTATGATTTTACACAAATTATTACTATTTTTAATAATTTTATCAAGGCCCGTACAGTCGATTTCCATCAACGGCCATCGAACTGCACTTACAGCGACCTTTTTCGAATTTGATTTGGAAGTATCTCCAAATCCAACCGTTAGATTTCAAATTTCTAACATTCATTAGAAAGATCTTTACGATACGAACCCAACGGTTCCGGTTTTAGGAGAATCCGACGGTCGGATCTCCCGTAATGTCCGTTTGAAATAAATGGTCGAAATTCACGAACTGCCGCGGCGCGGCGCGTTCTATTCAGGCCATTATATTATGTATATAATATATATAATATATATTTCGTCGATTTCTATTTAAAACGAATTATATAAATAGTTTTAAATTCGTTTCAAAAACAATTTCAACTTATATTTCAATTCAAATCAAAATTGAATTCTTCTTTATAAATTCGTTTCAAATTCACTTCTATTCAATTCAAGTTTCAATTCAATTCGAATTCATTTCAATTCGTTTTCAATTCAATTCATTTCGAAATCATTTTCAATTCAATTCATTTCGAAATCGTTTTCAATTCAATTCATTTCGAAATCGTTTTCAATTCAATTCATTTCGAAATCGTTTTCAATTCAATTCATTTCGAAATCGTTTTCAATTCAATTCATTTCGAAATCGTTTTCAATTCAATTCATTTCGAAATCGTTTTCAATTCAATTCATTTCGAAATCGTTTTCAATTCAATTCATTTCGAAATATCAGATTTTGAAATCACTTTCGATATTCATTATAAAATGAATAAAATCGATATAAATATCGTTTACGTCAAAATGGCGTCAATCTAATCAACACGGCTTCATATATTGATATTTTCAAATACTCCATTTCGAATATTTCTATTTCAAATATTTCTATTTTAAAACTGGAATGAGGCCCAATCAATTACCATATAAAATTAATTATATGGATTTTCATACAAACATGTATATAATAGCATTGAAAAATAATCAATCATCAACCAAAGTGCACTACACTGTATAAGCATCAAATATGGATATATCACGCTTATAACAGCCTGTCAATCAATCGATCGACATATTTAATCAATCAGGATGAGTGAACTTCAAATTTCATCCCAACACCCGTGTGGGGTTTCAAACAATCAAACACAGATTTAGTTGTGCAGTTGGGCGATGTGTAAAATTTTATCGACCCAATCAATGTCCTTCAAATAAGTGTACATAAACAAACCGTCTGGTTTGTAAATGAATATTCATTTATTCACATTCACGTTAAAAATTATATTTTTAACGACAAAACATTTTATTCCAACATATGAATTTTATTCAGTTCATTCCTTAAATAAAATGATATTTTTATTTTTCTAACATATTTTAGAAAATTTCGGCGGCATAACGGCACGATACTAGAAACGGGACAAGGCCTAGCCTTATCCCCGGTCTAGTGAAGGCCCACGCCATTCACACATCAATCAAAATCACCAAACAACCAAATTCAAATCAAATCATATAACTAAGCTATGCAACCAAACAAACAAGTCCATGGTCTGTGGACGATTGTGTCGGGTGCTACTAAGCACCGTCTGCATCCTAGTATATATATATAAATAGAAATGAAATTGAAAGGTGAGAAATTCTCACCAAAAGCTATCCAATCATCTTCACTCTTCTTTGATAGAAAGCTTCGCCATTCTCGCCTTTTGTTGCTTTCGTTGCTCGTATCTACCACATATGTAAAAATCACATTTTTACTTCGATGTTCAATGTATAAAAATCATATTTTTACTTCGATGTTCAATATATAAAAATCATATTTTTACTTCGATGTTCAATATATAAAAATCATATTTTACTTCGATGTTCAATATATAAAAATCATATTTTTACTTCGATGTTCAATATATAAAAAACATATTTTTCTATCTCGCTATTTCTATGTTTATATTTTAAAAACAAAAGGTATTTTATATTTTTAAAACACTGCTAATTATATATAAAAAAAACAGAAAATTAACCAATGTAAATTTATTTTTAAAACTGATTTTTAAAGCTATATTTTTTCTCTAAAAGAAATGAAATAAAATAAAACAATAAAACAACAAAAAAAAAACAAAAAAAAAAAACTTACAGCGCCGTCTTCAGGGGGGGGGGTCTCTTTGAGTTCGCCGGAGGTGGCTAGGGGGGGAGAGGTCGGTGGACATCACTGGGGGGGGGGGGTAGGCGGTGGTGCGGCGGGTTAGGGAAAAAGGGGCGTCGGGTTTTTGGGTAGAGGGGGGCTCGTGCGTCGATAAAGGAGGAGAGAAGGTGGAGGCGGAGGGAGGCCGACGGCTGGGGAGGAGCACGCCTGAGCGCCATCGAGGTGGCGATCGAGATGGGGGGAGGCGCGATTCAATCGGGTTTTTTTTTCTTTTTTTCTTTTATTTTTTTGTTCGAAATGAAAAGAGATCCGGGGGGGGCCTGGTTAAGGGGAGAGAGGGGTTTTTTTTTTTTTTTTTATTATTTCTAAAAGTTGACTTTTACATACGTCATCAAAACGAGGCCCACCGCCTGTCGTCCATAGCGTTTTACCCCCCCTTCCGAACACAATGAGATATGTATCGTCAGCTGATTCGGCTGTTACAATCAGTTTCCGTTAAATTTACATTTAAATCACTATATTGAATTTTAAACGTACATTTCAAATTACCGGGGTCACATACTAACTCTAAAAATTGCAGAAAAATATTTTCTAGCTTCGTATTGACGATACGGTCCTAACAAAACTAGTTTCGTCGAATTCCGAGACCGTTGGAAAAATGGCCAATTTCCAGTCGATTAAAACAAACTGAAACTGGTCGAACGCGTTTTCCTTTGCCACGCTCACATATTGATTCGAAAAATTATGGAATTTGAAACCTAGCAATAACTTAACATCACGGACCCAACAAAACTGGTTTCGTCGAAATCCGAGGTCGTTTGCAAAATTGCTATTTTTAAGGGCCTTATATATATAAAAATATATATAAATTCCACAGCGACTATTTCTAATTTTAAACTGGACATACCTTATCATTCCTAAGATGAAATCTCAGTTTGTTAACTTCGTTACAAAGATATAGCTATACAGATTCAAATATTTCTTGTTTCGTTCAATTCTGACTTATATTGAATTCTGTATATTCATTTGAAATTAGAAATCGAATTTTCGAACTACCGCGCCATTTTCAATTCCTTTTATAATTATATATAATTATTTGTATTCTAACGACGGCGTATATAATATATACGTCGAATTCTATATTGAAAATAGATTTCACGTCGATATTATTTAAAATAATTCATTTTAAATAATCAAAATTCGCTAAAATTGCCAAAATAAAAATTTTAAACTGGCCCAGATTTTCCGGGTTATTACACATCACATGTCTTACAACGGTTAAGTCCACATTAGATATGCTTTACATGTCATTTATATCACCCAATTAACCCTCTAACCATACCCATGTCACCCACATGTCTTATTATGGTTAGTATTTCTTAATTTATTTATAATGCCGTAATGATGTATGGCCTCACACATTAGACATCCGTTCGTGGCTGTTGGATATGCCGGGCGGTTCCGGGCAGTTTTACACCACAAACGCGTCTAACCTTGTGTCATAAACCGTTACGCCTCTAGTTCTTGCCGTTGACCTCTCACACCGCTTGTGGTTGCTGGATTTTCCGGGCGGTTCCGGGCAGTCTTACACCACAAACGCGTCTAACCTCGTGTTATAGGCGTTCATTAGCAACCGTCTTTCACCCAAACCCCAAACTTATGTCATATGTTCCAAATTCAACTTAATTACATTTCATTTTTATGCCTATTTCCAATTTGCCATTCACTACACCAATTACATAATAGTTAGCCAATTTTCATATTACCCAAATTATCCAATTATAGCCAAATTCACTAATTCCATGTTATTCATACCCAAATATGCCAATTTCCAGTACCAATTATACCCAATTTCATATAACCAATATTTTCCCAATATATATACCCCAACATTTCCATGTTCACACATATAATCTAATTCACCCTCTAGGCTTACTTTTCAAGTCACGAATAAATTTCACCAATCCATGTTATCTAATTACATGTTGTTAATATTGAATTATACCAATTCCATATCCAATGACAATTGTGTCAAACTTACATAAATTCAACATTATAGATTATATTCCTCGACTGCATAAAATAGATTATGCCCAATATATGCAATAACAATTGTTATGCCACAAACCCTAAAAATACATATTATATTCCAATATCCCCATATTCCAATCGTGCTTATTGTATAATAAGATTTCGTCTAGGTTCGAGACAACTTAGATCCAAAAATAAAAAGGGAAAGGATAAAAAGGAGAGAACTCAAACGTAGGCATAAATAAAATAACAGATCTTATTAAATTAACATCATATTCATTATGGGGAATGGTAAACAATAGAAGCAACATTATACAACAAATATAGTTCAAATCCACTCACTTTGACTGGATTAGAGAAATAAGTGATTTGTTGTTGATGTAGAACGCTGATTTAATCTTCTTATTTGATTGTTAGTGAAGAGCATGAATTGTTGATGAAGAACTTTACTTCTTAATTTGATTAAACTTCAAAGTTGCTGAAGAAATTGCAATTTAGTTTAAGGTTTTGGGGTGGCGGCCATGTTAGGTTGAAGTTTGGCGGCATGGAGGCATCAAAAGGAATTGTTTATGAATTAGGTTAGGTCTATGCACTATTTTATAAGTGTAGAGAGCGTTTTAGGGCCCTAGGATTGACCTAGAAGCCATCCGGTCTTTACAACACGTCAAATCACGTCACAGGAACATAAACTGCCCAGATCTGGGGTAGGTCGACTCCCAGGTCAACCTCCTAGGGGGTAGGTCGACCTGACCCCCAGGTCGACCTGCCCTGTTCTGGGCGGGAAATTTCCTGCCCAGCTGCCTAGGTCGAATTTCGAACTATTTTGAATCTTCCGAAGGCCATAACTCTTTCATACGGAGTCCAATTTTCGAAAACTTAGACTTTATTTCATGTAGAATTCGGAGACGAACGCAATGGTGATGTCCATTTTACTTATTTCCTGATATTTAAATTAACTATCCTTATTTTATTATCTTCTTTGTTACGTACAATGCCATTGAATTAATCTTCCCTTCTCTTTCATGTTAAGTAATTTTCATTGTACATCACCATTATTAACCTATCTATGCATATATATACATTTTTAATTATATTAAAAATGCGGGGTGTTACAATTTTTCTATTTAGCATTGCGCTGTATGTTTTATGCACTGGTATTCTTGGGGTTAAACCCGTTCCGCGTTATACGACGTGGTCCCTTGATTTACCCAACTTTAAAATCAAGTTAATAAATGTTTTAGTTCTCACACCAATCCCATGACTGACCTAGAGTTTATTGTTTTAACCTAAACTCTGGATGCCCCTATTTTCCATACGGGCAACTAGTAGTTTTGGTGTTTGTAGATATTATTTTCACAGGATCCTGGATTTACAACTGAAGCTATATTCGGAAAGCTCTGTATCCGTATATTCTTTCAGTTGTGTTATGTATTATTTTTCTGCTAGTTTGTAATTTAAATCTCTGATATTTGCTGTATATTATTTATTCAAACTCTGGAATACTCTTATGCTCTGATGCAATTGCTGTAATAACAAATGAAGTGTTCTTCTGTTTGTGTTCTGATTTGTCGTGCTCTCAACTCAATCCGGGCTTTCCCGTAAGGGCGAGTTTGGGTCGTTTCAGCTAGCTCATACGTCTCAGAGAAGGGTGATAAGCAAGAGAATAAATTCTCTGCCACCAAACAAATATATATTTAGCAAAGATCAACAATACAGTTCGAAATACAATGTTAGACATGTAATCATGTCTTTACCTGGGTTAAAGAACCAGTGTCATTAAAACACAATTCACAATAAACCCAAAATCCCATTCCATTAATTATGGAATCTTCACGGAAAACAGATCAATATATATATATATATAATCGATATCAATTTTCGTATCTGACTAATAATATAAATGGAATAACAACAAAGCCTTTTAAATTCCATATATATTAACAGTCTTCCTCCACACAACCTCACTTCGATTATTACCAAATCGAATTCCACTCCATTCAATTCCAATTTAATATATTAAGCTGGAAAACTTTACTTTGGAAATTTTCCATTAAATCTTAAATAAATATTTATAAATTCCAATGTAACAACCCGAATTTTAACAACGTGTTAAGACAAGAATCAAGGCAGAATTTAATTATAAAACCTGAATCAGGATAAACGGGTTGCGCCATTGCGTTCGTCTCGGAAACATACGCGAAATAGAGTCCGAGTTTTCGAAAATTGGAGTCCGTATGACCAAGATATGGCCTCGTGAAGTTTCACGAAAAATTCCCAAATTAAAGTATACTTAATTAAGTGAAATGGGTTGCGCAGAGAAATATATATATATTGATATATATATATATAATTGAAAATTAAATAAATAAATATGCAAAAATGTTCAAAACAGCGAATTGGGAGAGGGGAATAACCGAACCGGCCGATTTTTGAGGTCGACCCGAGCTCGCTGGGTCGACTAGGGGTTAATCCAGGGTGTTTGGCTGTCAACCCGTGGGCCGATTCGCTCAAATGCAGATTTTGTATTTGGATGGTTCTCATGGTTCATCTTTAATCTAAAGGCCCTAGATGGTTCTTACACCTGACTTCTTCCCCAAGACATGCTTTGATGGCTTGGATTGAATCTAGGTTTAATCCTATGGCCTAAAACACTTGCCTAATCTATAAATAAGACCCTAACCTATCCTAAATCCTCATTATTCATTCATGCAACTAAACTATGGCAAAATTTTACCTCTCATGGCCTCCACTCTCTTCATAAAATTTCTAAATGGTTTCTATGAGAGATTTTCCATGCATACAAGTGTTTTCAAGCTTGTATGAGTGCCATTAGCTTGCATTCAAGTCAAGTTTCTATCTTTGCATCATAAAGCAAGGGTTTTGATCATTTTGGCTCAAGGGTTTTTATGTTAGAGCTTGCATTTTGGGTCTATTTGATTGCATAAGGGCTTTGTCATATCTTTTGTGCCTTCATAGCAATGTAAGCCCTTTCCCTACTCTTAGATATTAACTATGAAGTTAAATGTTCATGTTGCAAGTTTGGGTTTGATCATTGAGTATGATACATGCTATCATGTCATGCAAGTTTATGAAGTCATTATCTTGATCTTGTGAGCTAAAAGCTACAACCTTTATGTTGAAATGTTGCATTAGGCAACATGAGAACCCTCATAACCTTTATGTCAACTTGCATATGAAGTCATAACCCTTATATGATGATATATGCGAGTTACTAGTCATCATTCCATATCTTTTGTCACCATGATTCGCTTATGTGCCAAGTTTGGGTTTATGCATGTTTTGAGGCTTAAGAATGTAACATGCAAGTTAATGAACACATTTGTGCCTCATTTGCCACCATGATTAACTTGTGGCTTAATATCCATTTTTGTCATGCCTTTGCCAAGTCTCTTCTTTTAATCCATTACGTTGTCGCGAATGTATATGCGAGTTTAAAAGCGTTGGGTTATGTTATGGGTAATTTCTAATGACATGAAAATACAACTTGAAAACATGACTTGAAATATAACATGGAAGTTGACATGTAAGTATGCATAAAAACATAAGCTTGGGTATTTACCTATTAAGTTAGGTCTACCCTTTGGGAATTTACCTATTAAGTTAGGTCTACCCAAATGCTTGAAAACTTGTAACATGTTTTGGGAAACATGATGGACATGACACTTAGATAATATAAGTGTGGCCAACTCGAGGATGGGTTGAGTTTGCAACGTAAAACTACCCGGAACCGACCGGCCTAACTAGTAGTTGCAAACAATAGGACCCAATGTGAGAAGTTGGTCATGTTGTGCTTGAACCCGAGGTTAGACCAAGTTGTGGTGTAAAGCTACCCGGAACCGACCGGCTTAACTAGTAACCACAACAAAGTCTAATGTGAGAGGTGAAGGTGCATTAAGTAATTAATGCCACATGATAGGGTTAAGTTAATTTGATTAATGACTCTTAACCAAATATGACATGGACAAATGGGTTAAGTAATTTGATTAGGCTAATGATACTTAACAAAACATGACAAGGTTGGGTAGGTTAAGTAACTTGATTTGCCTAATGACACTTAACCATTTTTATATGACTAGTGGATGGGGTTAAGTTAACCAACACTTAATCAATCCAACGCGATAACTTGGTAAGGTTAAGTAAGTTTTCTTAATGACGCTTAACCGAAAAATACGGTTAACGAATGGGGTTAAGATTAGACTCAACTAGTCTAAACATGGAAATCGGATGGGGTTAAGTTAGCCTAGACTTAATTAATCCCACTTGGTAGTTTAATGGGGTTAAGTTAAACACTTAACTAATCTAAACATGATGAATTGATGTGGTTAAGTGACCTATACTTATCCAATCTAACTCGTTAATTTATTGTGGTTAAGTTAACCAATACTTAACCAATATAACGTGAAAACATGATAAGGCTAAGTCACGAATCGCTTGAATACACTTGACCGATTTGACTAAGTAAATTGATAGGGTCAAGTTAATATATACTTAACCAATCTAGAATGATAATTGGACGAGGTTAAGTCGTGAATTGCTTAATATACTTAACCAACTTGAGCATGGTTTGTAGGGTTAAGCCTTGAACTTGGATACTTAGCCAATTTTGACAGGATTTGTAGACGGGTTAAGTCATGAACTTAAGTGACACTTAATCCATTATGTAAACCCTAGTTCTGAGGATTAGGTGGATAACCGTAGTTAACAAGGATAATGGGAACAATGCTAAGTGGTAAACCTTAGTTGAAGAATAACTAAGTAATGATTCTTAGTCAAGGAAATTTAGACCAGTTCATAGATAGATGAGTAACCTGATACGGTAGGTCATCGTTTAAGTATACGAGTAGGAGCAAGTATCTGATTTAGATAAAGGCTCCAGCGAACTGGGTAACGAAGCAGCGGCTTCGGGGAACGTGAGGATATTCTTGGTATCCCTCTATGAGCTGCCAGGTGATTATACTAGGCTCATGAGAGGTTAAGGTCTGCGTTAGAAGAACCAAGAGTATGCCTTGGTTGCTATACGAGCGACCTAAAGACGGGGATGGATAGGGGATAGTCGACGATACACGGTCGTACCCTAGATAGCATTTCGTCAGGCTACCTACCATCTTTGGTCAAGCGTGTACGTACGGAAAGGCAGAGAACACCCAAAAGACCATAATTGCTATCTAATTATGGTTGCGGTAAGGCTTGGATGTGGGTTGGTCAGTGTTGTGTTCTCATACAGGATTTATCCTGTCTTGTCTTTCACTAGTTGAGGGAGTGGTCTCGTGGGACCATAGCCACGTATAAGAAAAACAGACCTTAGCATCTGCATCGGCAGATAAATCGAAAGCTCCCGACCGAGTCCTGTATTTCTTGATTTGCCCTGTGACAGGACTCGGATGGCACGATGTGATACATGTGCATACAGTCATGGAAAAGCGATTCACGATGAATGCGTGGGAAAAAGGGCGCGGTTGGCGGTTAGCGTAATCCCTAGTGGCCCTAGGTGGTTGAACCCAAACCGAGATACGAAAACGTGCAATAGGTAAGCATAATTCCTAGCAGCCCTAGGTAGCATAAGTCCTAGTTGTACAAACAATAATTCATGTTGGAAGACCCTAGCTAGGTTTAGGGTAACAGTCCAAACCGATCTTAAGGATCATGGAACTATGTTAAAGTAATATAGAATCTCATGGGAAAGCCCGTATGGTCTACGGCAAGGGACTGAACATTTACATGGAATAAAACATACAAGTTGAGTAACCTATATATGCGATATATTAGGTTGACATGGACCATTACACGACTTTTGAGTGAGGGTCATTCTTGGTTAACACATGACACGGTGGGGATACTAGTACGGTAGGTGCAGAGCTAAAATACAGGATAGATATCACGGGGCGTTATACGTGACAGATATCTTGGGGATATTATACTTGATAGAAACCTGACGATGTGATACCTTGTTTTATCTTGACATCGTAATTTATCATGACACCTTAGTTTATCTGAGTTCAGTAGTTCATCCTGTTATTTTGATTTAGCTTATCTATCTTGTTATCATGCTTATGTTCATCTCAGTTTCTCATGTCAGTTAACTTTACTAGTTTTTATGCTAATAGTAGATAGGGCTTACTCAGTCTTTTTGACTGACCCGTTTTGTTTCGCCTCTTTTCTTCCGTTCCCCCCCAGGTTACAGGGAGGAAATATTGTTGTTTAGTTCGGACTTCTTCTGCTTGAAGGTCATCATGGATGGCTTGGACTTTTCTTGGCTAATGGCTACTTTACTATTTTTACTTGGGGAATAATTTATGAAAATGTCTTTATGCTTCTTTACTATTGCAAGACAGGTTTTGATGTACTCTGATGTAAAAGGCTTTAGACCTTATTTATTCATGTTATGAAAGTTTGATTTTACTTCCGCTATTTTATATGTTCTGTCTTGTGATATTTCTGTGCATTTTTACCAATAATGCCCCTCTAAAGCTAGTGCATTCCTTTGCGAGTGACCCTAGCGGAGGCGGGGTGTTACATTTGGTATCAGAGCAGAAGGTTACCAGACTGGGCAAAAGTTTTTAAAAACCTTCTGAAAACTATTTCAGAAACCGTTTACAAAGAAGCATTTTTCAAGAAAAGTTTTTAAAGGCTATTCCCCAAAAGCCATTAGCACTATCCTTTGTTCCCTTGATCGAATCTCTTTTCCCTTTCTTTCCTCCATCTGGAGTCACAGTAGTTTTAACTGCGACTAATCCTTGTCTAGCTACGTAAGTGTTTTCCCGTGCGATGGACGAAGTTCTCGAGAGACCGGTTACCGAAGTTATAAGAAGGGATAATAAGAACAAGGATAAAGGACGCGAGCTTAAGGATAAGCAACTGTTGCTATGGCTTAGTCCATCAAGGAGGACAAGGACAAGATCATCAGAGAGGGCAATTGTACGCTCTCATTTCTAGGGTACCTAAAAGAAATGGTACCGTTTCTGGTAAAGGTTTAGTCGTTCTTTTCTACCATCCCGTCCAGACTTTGTCTTGATCATCGTATCATTTAAGTCTGCTTGGATAGTTGAGTCTCTGCACCTTAGTACTAGCATGGTAGAGGATCCCAGTTTTTGTCCCAAAATCTGGTTGGAGAGTCGGTCCATTTATTCATGACTTGTTGGATTTGAGAACGTCTATGCCAAGTGTTGAGATTAGAAGCAATACTTCTATTGTTGAGCTATGGATGGATTCTAGGGGTAAAGTGGTTATCCAGTAAGGGATACCATTCTCGGTTTCTAAAAGAGGGTAGTCAGACTCTTGGCTTGCTTTGGTAATACCTTCGAAGTCTCGAGTAACCTTTTAGGTTCTGTCATGGTTAGTTACCTAGAATCTCTTGATGCATTTATCGTAAATCTCTGATCCAATCGAGTAACGTCCGCCAATAAGACGGATGGTTCATTCCGCTTAAGCATGGGTTATAGGAATCACCCTAGTAAGTGCACGTGGTAACATAAATTGGCATTGGTAAACGAGATCCAGAATTCACTAGTGAATTTTGGAGAGCTTGCATGAGTACGCGGATATATTTGAGCCAAGTATGCTAGGGAAAGAATAAGTGAAAGTGGAACGAGAGGCGACAGTGAAATGAGTTCCAACTCGTATCTTGGAAATGGGAATCAAGGAGCTACGAAAATCATGAAGTCAAAGATGGTCAAGGCACAATGGAATTAAGCTCAAGGAAATGCGGCTTAGGCGCGCGCATCATATCTCTTTTTAAGAGTATATGGTTGATCCCTGGTTCTCCTATAGAGCTTGCTTGCATGCTATCGCTTGGTGGATATCCTCTCGGTCCTGTTTCTGTTGCAAACCCTGTAAGGAGTTTGTCTTGTTTATCTCCTCGATCTTATCTTGGGAACCTTAGGTAGAATCCTATGGATGTAAACATGTGCTTGAAACATTTTATGTTTGATATGTTGCAAGTGGTTACAAGTGGTTGCTCGTGGATGCGCGAATACACATTAGATACTAGATCGACGCACTCACATTTCATATTGCATATGCACGAGTATTTATACTTGTTTATGGATGAAATTGAATGTGTTGTCATGCGGATGTTGCATATGAATGAATGTTTGTGCATGCATGTAGTACTTATATGAGTAGGATTATTTGCATACATGTTGGATTCATGGCACTAAACATACTTTGCATTAGAAAGATCATTCAGGCCTGATCATTAGCATTAGCTAAGGAACATACACACACACTTTCTGCATGTGTTCATATGGCATTAGAAATCGTCTAAGGACAATGGTTTCCTGTGGATGATGTTTTGAGTAGATGGATGATGGATGGTAGGATACGTTCTTCCTAACTTGGAGATTTCGGGGACGAAATCCTTAAAGGAGGGGAGAATGTAACAACCTGAATTTTAACAACGTGTTAAGACAAGAATCAAGGCAGAATTTAATTATAAAACCTGAATCAGGATAAACGGGTTGCGCCATTGCGTTCGTCTCGGAAACATACGCGAAATAGAGTCCGAGTTTTCGAAAATCGGAGTCCGTATGACCAAGATATGGCCTCGCGAAGTTTCACGAAAAATTCCCAAATTAAAGTATACTTAATTAAGTGAAATGGGTTGCGCAGAGAAATATATATATTGATATATATATATATATATATAATTGAAAATTAAATAAATAAATATGCAAAAATGTTCAAAACAGCGAATTGGGAGAGGGGAATAACCGAACCGGCCGATTTTTGAGGTCGACCCGAGCCCGCTGGGTCGACTAGGGGTTAATCCAGGGTGTTTGGCTGTCAACCCGTGGGCCGATTCGCTCAAATGCAGATTTTGCATTTGGATAGTTCTCATGGTTCATCTTTAATCTAAAGGCCCTAGATGGTTCCTACACTTGACTTCTTCCCCAAGACATGCTTTGATGGCTTGGATTGAATCTAGGTTTAATCCTATGGCCTAAAACACTTGCCTAATCTATAAATAAGACCCTAACCTATCCTAAATCCTCATTATTCATTCATGCAACTAAACTATGGCAAAATTTTACCTCTCATGGCCTCCACTCTCTTCATAAAATTTCTAAATGGTTTCTATGAGAGATTTTCCATGCATACAAGTGTTTTCAAGCTTGTATGAGTGTCATTAGCTTGCATTCAAGTCAAGTTTCTATCTTTGCATCATAAAGCAAGGGTTTTGATCATTTTGGCTCAAGGGTTTTTATGTTAGAGCTTGCATTTTGGGTCTATTTGATTGCATAAGGGCTTTGTCATATCTTTTGTGCCTTCATAGCAATGTAAGCCCTTTCGCTACTCTTAGATATTAACTATGAAGTTAAATGTTCATGTTGCAAGTTTGGGTTTGATCATTGAGTATGATACATGCTATCATGTCATGCAAGTTTATGAAGTCATTATCTTGATCTTGTGAGCTAAAAGCTACAACCTTTATGTTGAAATGTTGCATTAGGCAACATGAGAACCCTCATAACCTTTATGTCAACTTGCATATGAAGTCATAACCCTTATATGATGATATATGTGAGTTACTAGTCATCATTCCATATCTTTTGTCACCATGATTCGCTTATGTGCCAAGTTTGGGTTTATGCATGTTTTGAGGCTTAAGAATGTAACATGCAAGTTAATGAACACATTTGTGCCTCATTTGCCACCATGATTAACTTGTGGCTTAATATCCATTTTTGTCATGCCTTTGCCAAGTCTCTTCTTTTAATCCATTACGTTGTCGCGAATGTATATGCGAGTTTAAAAGCGTTGGGTTATGTTATGGGTAATTTCTAATGACATGAAAATACAACTTGAAAACATGACTTGAAATATAACATGGAAGTTGACATGTAAGTATGCATAAAAACATAAGCTTAGGAATTTACATATTAAGTTAGGTCTACCCTTTGGGAATTTACCTATTAAGTTAGGTCTACCCAAATGCTTGAAAACTTGTAACATGTTTTGGGAAACATGATGGACATGACACTTAGATAATATAAGTGTGGCCAATTCGAGGTTGGGTTGAGTTTGCAACGTAAAACTACCCGGAACCGACCGGCCTAACTAGTAGTTGCAAACAATAGGACCCAATGTGAGAAGTTGGTCATGTTGTGCTTGAACCCGAGGTTAGACCAAGTTGTGGTGTAAAGCTACCCGGAACCGACCGGCTTAACTAGTAACCACAACAAAGTCTAATGTGAGAGGTGAAGGTGCATTAAGTAATTAATGCCACATGATAGGGTTAAGTTAATTTGATTAATGACTCTTAACCAAATATGACATGGACAAATGGGTTAAGTAATTTGATTAGGCTAATGATACTTAACAAAACATGACAAGGTTGGGTAGGTTAAGTAACTTGATTTGCCTAATGACACTTAACCATTTTTATATGACTAGTGGATGGGGTTAAGTTAACCAACACTTAATCAATCCAACGCGATAACTTGGTAAGGTTAAGTAAGTTTTCTTAATGACGCTTAACCGAAAAATACGGTTAACGAATGGGGTTAAGATTAGACTCAACTAGTCTAAACATGGAAATCGGATGGGGTTAAGTTAGCCTAGACTTAATTAATCCCACTTGGTAGTTTAATGGGGTTAAGTTAAACACTTAACTAATCTAAACATGATGAATTGATGTGGTTAAGTGACCTATACTTATCCAATCTAACTCGTTAATTTATTGTGGTTAAGTTAACCAATACTTAACCAATATAACGTGAAAACATGATAAGGCTAAGTCACGAATCGCTTGAATACACTTGACCGATTTGACTAAGTAAATTGATAGGGTCAAGTTAATATATACTTAACCAATCTAGAATGATAATTGGACGAGGTTAAGTCGTGAATTGCTTAATATACTTAACCAACTTGAGCATGGTTTGTAGGGTTAAGCCTTGAACTTGGATACTTAGCCAATTTTGACAGGATTTGTAGACGGGTTAAGTCATGAACTTAAGTGACACTTAATCCATTATGTAAACCCTAGTTCTGAGGATTAGGTGGATAACCGTAGTTAACAAGGATAACAGGAACAATGCTAAGTGGTAAACCTTAGTTGAAGAATAACTAAGTAATGATTCTTAGTCAAGGAAATTTAGACCAGTTCATAGATAGATGAGTAACCTGATACGGTAGGTCATCGTTTAAGTATACGAGTAGGAGCAAGTATCTGATTTAGATAAAGGCTCCAGCGAACTGGGTAACGAAGCAGCAGCTTCGGGGAAAGTGAGGATATTCTTGGTATCCCTCTATGAGCTGCCAGGTGATTATACTAGGCTCATGAGAGGTTAAGGTCTGCGTTAGAAGAACCAAGAGTATGCCTTGGTTGCTATACGAGCGACCTAAAGACGGGGATGGATAGGGGATAGTCGACGATACACGGTCGTACCCTAGATAGCATTTCGTCAGGCTACCTACCATCTTTGGTCAAGCGTGTACGTACGGAAAGGCAGAGAACACCCAAAAGACCATAATTGCTATCTAATTATGGTTGCGGTAAGGTTTGGATGTGGGTTGGCCAGTGTTGTGTTCTCATACAGGATTTATCCTGTCTTGTCTTTCACTAGTTGAGGGAGTTGTCTCGTGGGACCATAGCCACGTATAAGAAAAACAGACCTTAGCATTTGCATCGGCAGATAAATCGAAAGCTCCCGACCGAGTCCTGTATTTCTTGATTTGCCCTGTGACAGGACTCGGATGGCACGATGTGATACATGTGCATACAGTCATGGAAAAGCGATTCACGATGAATGCATGGGAAAAAGGGCGCGGTTGGCGGTTAGCGTAATCCCTAGTGGCCCTAGGTGGTTGAACCCAAACTGAGATACGAAAACGTGCAATAGGTAAGCATAATCCCTAGCAGCCCTAGGTAGCATAAGTCCTAGTTGTACAAACAATAATTCATGTTGGAAGACCCTAGCTAGGTTTAGGGTAACAGTCCAAACCGATCTTAAGGATCATGGAACTATGTTAAAGTAATATAGAATCTCATGGGAAAGCCCGTATGGTCTACGGCAAGGGACTGAACATTTACATGGAATAAAACATACAAGTTGAGTAACCTATATATGCGATATATTAGGTTGACATGGACCATTACACGACTTTTGAGTGAGGGTCATTCTTGGTTAACACATGACACGGTGGGGATACTAGTACGGTAGGTGCAGAGCTAAAATACAGGATAGATATCACGGGGCGTTATACATGACAGATATCTTGGAGATATTATACTTGATAGAAACCTGACGATGTGATACCTTGTTTTATCTTGACATCGTAATTTATCATGACACCTTAGTTTATCTGAGTTCAGTAGTTCATCCTGTTATTTTGATTTAGCTTATCTATCTTGTTATCATGCTTATGTTCATCTCAGTTTCTCATGTCAGTTAACTTTACTAGTTTTTATGCTAATAGTAGATAGGGCTTACTCAGTCTTTTTGACTGACCCGTTTTGTTTCGCCTCTTTTCTTCCGTTTCCCCCCCAGGTTACAGGGAGGAAATACTGTTGTTTAGTTCGGACTTCTTCTGCTTGAAGGTCATCATGGATGGCTTGGACTTTTCTTGGCTAATGGCTACTTTACTGTTTTTACTTGGGGAATAATTTATGAAAATGTCTTTATGACTATTGCAAGACAGGTTTTGATGTACTCTGATGTAAAAGGCTTTAGACCTTATTTATTCATGTTATGAAAGTTTGATTTTACTTCCGCTATTTTATATGTTCTGTCTTGTGATATTTCTGTGCATTTTTACCAATAATGCCCCTCTAAAGCTAGTGCATTCCTTTGCGAGTGACCCTAGCGGAGGCGGGGTGTTACATCCAAATCACATTTCATTGGTAATCGGGCCCAAAAATCCAATTCTTTTATTCAATTCCAATTGAATATTAATTAATTGGTAAACTTCTCTAAATCTTATTTAAAAGATTTACTCTTTTCTCATCGGGGTTTAAGAACAGTGTTATTTAAGACACCATTAATGACAAACCCAAAATCCAACTTGATATTAAATACAAGGCTCTGAATAGAAAATAATACCGGCTTATATCCAATATCAAATTCTGAAACCAACAAATATCGTATTGGGAATAACGATATATATATATATATCTTCCAAATTCCTCCACCATATCCGTATAATCATGGAATCCAATATCAAAATATTCCAAAGAAAATTTTGATTCAAATCCATTCCAATTTATACATTGGAAATTTCTAGTTTTATCAAAACCATTTCAATCCAATTTATTTATTTAAAAACATTGGATTATAATTTCTAGTTAATAACTTGTTCATTTTGATAAAAATATATTTTTATCTTTACAAACATGGAATTTTTCATCCAAATTCTTTCCAAATCATTTATTCTGATTTTACACAAATTATTAATACTTTTAACAATTTTATTAAGGCCATTATAGTCGATTACCATAAACGGTCATCGAACTGCATTTACAGCGACCTTTTCCAAATTTGATTTGGACATAATTGCAAATCCAACCGTTAGATTTTAAATCTCTTATATCCATTGGAAAGCTCATTTCGATACGAACCCAACGATTCAGGTTTTAGGAGAATCCGATGGTCGGATCTCCTGTGATGTCAATTCGAAGTCAATGGTCGAACTTCGCGAACGGTCGCGACGTGGCGCGTTTTATTCAAGCATTAAATATATATATATAATATTATATATATATAATATTATATATATATTTCGTCGATTTCCATTTAAAACGTATTTTATTAATCTTTTTAAATCCGTTTTAAAAACGATTTCAACTTCATTTTCAATTTCAAATCAAAACTAAATATTCCTTATCATTATAATATTTAAATGATAATATTTTCAAAATATCAGATTTTGAAATCATTTTCTTTTCGATATTCATTATAAAAATGAATAAAATCGATATAAATATCGTTCGCGTCAAAATGCCGCATAACTAATCAACACGGCTTTACATTGTAATAACCCGGAAATGCGAGCCAGTTTAAAATTTTTATTTTGGCAATTTTAGCGAATTTTGAACATTTAAAATATGATTATTTTAAATAATATCGACGAGAAATTTATTTTGAATATATTTAGAATGTATATATTTATACGCGTCATCGTTAGAATATAAATAATTATATATAATTATAAAAGGAATTGAAAATGGCACGGTAGTTCGATAACTCGATTTCAAAATTCAATTGAATGTATCGGGTGCAGAACAATCCGGATTTTAGTGAAACCAAAAATAATAGGATCTAATTGGGAATACCTTTCCAACGAATCCGAAAAATCAAAATTTCATAGCGGGAATCAAAAGATATGTCCAGTTGAAAATTCTGAATAGTCGCTATGGAATTCAGGCCCTTAAAAATGGAAATTTTGCAAACGACCTCGGATTTCGACGAAACCACTTTTGTTGGGTCCGTGATGTCAAATCATTGCTAGATTCCAAATTTCATAATTTTTCGAATCAATATGTGAGCGTGGCAAAGGAAAACGTGTTTGACCAGTTTTAGTGGATTTTAATCGACTGGAAAATGGCCATTTTTCCAACGGTCTCAAAATTCGACGAAACTAGTTTTGTTAGGACCGTATCGTCAATACGAAGCTAGAAAATATTTTTATGGAATTTTTAGAGTTAGTATGTGACCCCGGTGAATTGAAATGCACGTTCAAATTCAATATATAGAGTTATATGTTGATTTTGGCGGAAACTGATCGAAACGATCGAATCAGCTTAAGATACATGTCCCATTGTGTTCGGAATGGGGGTGAAACGCTATGGACGATAGGCGGTGGGCCTCGTTTAGAGGTCGTATGTAAAAGTCAACTTTTTTTTGAAAAAATAATAATAAGAAAATAAGAAAATTAAAAACCTCTTCCCTTTATTCGTTCTGGCCCCCCTTCTCGTTTTTCATTCATTTCTAAAAGAATAAAAAAAGAAGAAGAAGGCGCAGCCGCAGCCCCCCCAGGTTGCTCGCCGCCGCCACGTCCACCTCGCCCCCCCTCTTCGATCGACGCACCTCCGAAGCCCCCCCTTGCTGCGCCGCCCTTCCTTCTTCCTCCTCCTCCCCTGTTCCTTCCTGACGCGAAGAACCCCTCCCCCCTTCTGATCGACGCGCCGCAGCAACCCCCCCCGGCCATCTTCCTCCGTCTCGAGCCCCCCCTCGTTGATCTTCAACGCAGCCTCTCCCTCCTCTCTTCAAAACCGCCGAACCCTCCACCCTAACCCTTGTAAGTTCTATTGTTTATTTTTATTTTTTTTTCTTTATTTATTTATTACGAATAGATTTTCTAAATATAAAAATCGGTTTTTAGCAAGGTTAAAATCAGTTTTAATTTAAATCAATTTTAGAAATCAGTTTTTGTATATGTTTTGATTTAAAAGGTATGATTTTTATTAAGTTAAAGTTAGGATTTTTGTGATAGAGAAAGATTAGATTTTTTTAGTTATAAAAATATAATTTTTATAGAGTAGAGATAATAAAGATATGATTTTTATATTTTTAAAGTATTAAAAATATAATCTTTAAATTTGAAAAGGCGAAATCTTTATATAGATAATAGCGTGATAAAAATATTTTTTTTTTCTATATAGTAGCGTGAGAAAAATATATTTTTTATCTATATAGTAGCGTTAGAAAAATATGATTTTTATCTATATAATAGCAAAGTAAAAATTCGATTTTTATATATTGAATAGCAAAGTGAAAATTCGATTTTTATATATTGAATAGCAATATAAAAATGTGATTTTTATATATGTAGTGGCTACGGGCAACGAAAGTGACAAAAGGCGAGCACAGTGAAGATGTTCTACATAGGAAGTGCCGTGGAGTTAGGATAGCTATCGGTGAGAACTTCTCACTCTAAATTTCTTTTTCTAGTTATATATATATACTAGGATGCAGACGGTATTTAGTAGCACCCGACACCACTGTCCACAGACCATGGACTTGTTTGTTTGGTTGCATAAATTAGTTAAATAATTTGAGTTGAATTTGATTGTTTTGGGGAAATGGAAATTGATTTGATTGATGTGTGAATGGCGTGGGCCATCACTAGACCGGGGATAAGGCTAGGCCTTGTCCCGTTTCTAGTATCGTGCCATTATGCCGCCGAAATTTTCTAAAATAAGTTAGAAAAAAAAAACAAAAATATCATTTTATTTAGTAAATGAACCGAATAGAATAATCATAGGTTGAATAAAATAATTTGGTCGTTAAAAATATAATTTTTAACGTGAATGTGAAAATAAATATTCATTTACAAACCGGACGGTTTGTTTATGTACACCTATTTGAAGGACATTGATTGGGACGATAAATTTTACACATCGCCCAACTGCACAAATAAAATCTGTGTTTGTTGATTTGAAACCCCACACGGGTATTGGGATGAAATACGACATACACTAATCCCAATAATTAGTTGTATGTCGATCGATTGATTGACAGGCTGTTATAAGCGTTGGATATCTATATTTGATGCTTATACAGTATAGTGCACTTTGGATGATGGTTGATTATGTATCGTTGCTATTATATACATGTGTTGTATGGAATCCATATAATTAACTTTGTATGGTAATTGATTGGGCCTCATTCCAATTTTGAAGATAAAGAATATTATAAAATAAAGGTTCATGTGTTGACAGTACTCATCCGTTGAGATTAGTCATGTGTTGAACGAAATATTTTAACAATAAAATTTACATCTTTATCATATATAAATTAGAAACTAATTGGAAAATAGATAAGATGAGTGGTCTCCTGGATGTTGATCTGATGTTGGTTTCGGCCTTCGGGGTTAATATCTAGGGAATCGTTCTCTTACTAATTTACGGTTGGAGTCTGATTTGAAATCAAACGATAGATACCTTAATTTTTATAAAATATATTAAATATCAAAAATAGTCACACGTGGACAGTACTCATTCGTTGAGATTAGTCATGTGTTGACATAAATATATATTCGTTTGTTGAATAGAATAACGGAATTATTGAAATATATAAAGCCGTGTTGATTAGAGATGCTCTATTTTGACGCGAACGATATTTATATCGATTATATTCGTTTTTATAAATTGAATAGGAAAGGAATTCAATTTGAATTGAATCGAATAGAAAACCAATTTGAATTGAATCGAATAGAAAACCAATTTGAATTGAATCGAATAGAAAACGAAAATGAATTGAATATAAAACGAATTCGAATTGAATTGAAAACGAATTCGAATTGAATTGAAAACGAATTCGAATTGAATTGAAATGAATTCAAATTGAATTGAAATGAATTCAAATTGAATTGAAATTTGAATTGAATAGAAATGAATTTTGAAACGAATTTATAAGGAAAAATTCAATTTTGATTTGAATTGAAATGGAAGTTGAAATTGTTTTTGAAACGAATTTAAAACTATTTATATAATTCGTTTTAAATAGAAATTGACGAAATATATATAATATAATGGCCTGAATAGAACGCGCCGCGGCGCGGCAGTTTGTGAATTTCGACCATTTATTTCAAATGGACATTACAGTAGATCCGACCGTCGGATTCTCCTAAAACCGGAACCGTTGGGTTCGTATCGAAAAGAGCTTTCTAACGAATATTAGAAATTTGAAATCTAACGGTTGGATTTGGAGATACGTCCAAATCAAATTTGGGAAAGGTCGCTGTAAGTGCAGTTCGATGGCCGTTGATGGAAATCGACTGTACGGGCCTTGATAAAATTATTAGAAATAGTAATAATTTGTGTAAAATCATAAGAAATGATTTCGGAAAAATTGGGATGAAAAACTCCATAGTTGAAAAGATAAAAATAGATTTTTATCGAAATGAACTAATTTTGAACTAAAATTAAAACCCATTTATTTTCAAATAAATAAATTGGGTTTGAAATGGGTAGTAAATAGAATTGATTTGAGGGTTTATCGTGAAGGGTGTTTTAAAATGACACTTGTTCTTTAACCCGATAATAAATAGAGTGTGATTTGGGTTTGTCGTGAACTGTGTTTTAAATGACATTAGTTCTTTAACCCAGTAAAAGGAGTTTTAATGAATCTGCAATTAGATTGAAACGTAAATTGATAATTTAAATTATCAAATTTGGAAAATGAGCGAGAATGGAGTATCACCACTTTTGCTCCAAGCGATAGTTAAATCTTTAATTAGATTTGAACGTGGAATGGTAATTAATTTTACCGACAACACTGTGGTGTTAGATATGGAGTATTACCAGTTTTGCTTCATGGGATGAATAGGTTGGGATTGGGAAATAAAATAAATAATTACTTCGGTGTGGTTCGCTAATCTCGACTAGTTTGGAAAACCATAATTTGGTTTGAAATGACATCCAAAGGAAGATTAAAGGATAAATTCAAAGAATTTATCTTGGATAAAATTAATGGGAACCTTTCCCTAAGAATTGAAATTTAGAAACTAGCTGTAGGTTAGTTAAGAAGGATGGTTTCCTGGGTATTGATCTGATGTTGGTTTCGGCCTTCGGGGTTAATATTTGGGAAATTGTTCTCTTGCTGATTTACGGTTAGTGACTAATGAATTGGAATGAGGCGTATGTTGTGTTTGTGTAACATTTGTTTTTAATATACGCGGGTTGTTCGGGAAGGTCGTGTTTATACCCATTCTGAATAACCGATTCGACGATATGTCGAAGATGAAGACGGTGGTTGAAGACCGGAAGCCTTCACATCGTTTGGGTGATTACTGATGATCTTGATTGGGCTGTACACCCAAGATGAGGGAATCAGTTGGTGGTCGTCCAGACGTACTTGGAGACCGATGGATATGCGAGGAAAGTGCCTCCGGTTTCGTTCAGACCCAGAATGAACTTGTAAATGGATTGTGTGTCTGACATTGGATTTTATTCTGTGTTGATTGATTTCTGTTAAATATATATCTGTTTGGCGGCGGAGAATTTATTCTCTTGCTTAACGCCTTTCTCTGAGACGTACGAGCTTAGAGGTTATATATCGATATATATTAATCGCATGGCATGAATTTCCTGTGTGGCACGCTGAGTTGCATGGATCAAGGCTTCTGTTGAAAAGAAAAGTCTTGTGGTTGATGATCAAAGCACGGGCTATGTGGCAGCTTTGTGTATAGCGTGGATTCGCGAGCCTCACACCTCGGTATGAGTCAAAAACGGGATGAGGACCTAAGGAGTGCACGACGTTTCTTTCTAGCTATGGGTGGTGTCAGTGACCTACCAGCCCTGACATTTATATACTTTTCACCTTTGTGGTTTGGATGCGAGGCGCCTCGATTATAGGTCCTATAGGGCCGGGAAACGTGTGTTCAGGAATAACTAATCCTCAAAAGTAAGAGAGGACCGGTCTTGGAGGATCCCAGGGGTTACCCAGAGTGTGTAGTCCTGAGGCATTTGCTAGAGTGTCTCGAAGCGGAGAGGAGCTTGCCCCTTGCCTCAACTCATGACGGAAATCCAATTTCCAATACGTGTATTGCGGTTTTAATTGTAGAACTAGTATGGCGACATGATATATGGTACCCATGTCATCTACGATTTATATTTATGATTGAAATTGTTTTGACACTATACACTTATTATAGTATCAAATGATTTGTTTTAAACGTACCAAGCATGTTTGGCTATTATAAGGTAAAACCCTATCCTCCGGCTTGCGTTGCATTATGTGATGGGACCTGGGTCTTATAATAGCTTCATTTTTTCGAAAAAGCATTGCGCTGTTTATTATATGCACTGGTATTCTTGGGAGGAAACCCGTTCCATGTTATACGGCGTGGTCCCTTGAATTACTTTCTTTTAAAATAAAGTTTTAATAACTGTTTTAGTTCTCACACCAGTCACATGACTGACTTGGAGTTTATTGTTTTAACCTAAACTCTGGGTGCCCCTATTTTTGACACGGGCAGCTAGTAGTTTTGGTTTTGCAGATTTATATTCACAGGATCCTGGTTTACAGCTGGAATGATATCCGGAAAGCTCTGTATCCGTATATCACCTTTAGTTGTGCTTTGTATTATTTTCCGCTGCTATGTAATTTATTGTAATCTCTGATATTTATCGAATGTAATTTATTCAATTATACTCTGTATATTCTTGTATCTGATGGAATTGTTGTAATAGCAATGAAATGTTCTTCCGTCTGCGTTCATTTGTGTGTTGTTCTCAAAGTATCCGCTCTTTCCTTCACGGGGAAGTTACGGGTCCTCACATTTGGTATCAGAGCTTTGGTTTACAGAGCTCGAGAACAAGACACATTAGAACCATACGAAAGAATTCATCAGATATTGGATTAGTAATATCCAATTAGAATGACTCGTTAGAGATAGGATCAGTAGTATCCTATAACGAGTGTGAAGAGTATAATTTTCAAATGAAAACAATTTTGTTTTGAAAATTTAAATCGTTTTATACGTATCTGAATATTTATTTATTTTGAATTTGGACAATCCGATATATAAAGATTTTGCATATACGCGTCATGAACGTATATTCGAAGTTTTAATATACCGGATAGATATAGAACCGCACTCTAGTAGCCCGGAGATGTTCTGATGGTGGTTCAAAACATCATCAGCATTTATTTTCGAGTGACGAAGGTGTGATATCTATATATTTCCATTAGACTGGTGTGAGAACCAAAACCAATATAGATAGATTTATTGTTGTGAATTGGCATCAAAAACATGATTTTTTGTGTATGTATCAAAATATATGAATTTGAAACGTTAATCCACTAATTGATTGATGTTTGTGTTGTTTGTTTATTTGTTTGACAATTTTGAACCATTATGCCTAATTGCATCAAATATTGAATTGTATTGAAAATTGGTCGCATTTGCTTTCATATACATGTATTTACATTGAACAGGTCATAGCAAGGAGGCTAGAGCAGAGAATAAAATTTGTTTACCCGACAAATAGGTACATGTTTACTATAATTTAATGTTTTGTTTGGGTGATGATGATTTTATGAGCCGATTGGCTAGCCGCTTGGCGTTTTCTTTTTCTTTTTGAGATCAGAAGGCCTGTATGGTAATTTCGGGATTTTCCCGTGGCTCCCGATGCGGGGAGGTTATGGCGAAATTTTTCGAAAATTTAGGGTGTTAGCCAAATTTTTGAAGAATTTGAAAATTCTCAGAAACTGAAAAGTTGGAGAATGCAAGCCAGATCGAACGTAGAGTTGATTAATCAAACCACTTTCGACTTTGTTCCTTTTCGGGGACGAAAAGTTTTAAGTGGGGGAGATTGTAATATCCCGGAAATGCGAGCCAGTTTAAAATTTTTATTTTGGCAATTTTAGCAAATTTTGAACATTTAAAATAGGATTATTTTAAATAATATCGACGAGAAATTTATTTTGAATATATTTAGAACGTATATATTTATACGCGTCGTCGTTAGAATATAAATAATTATATATAATTATAAAAGGAATTGAAAATGGCGCGGTAGTTCGATAACTCGATTTCAAACTTCAATTGAATGTACCGGGTGCAGAACAATCCGGATTTTAGTGAAACCAAAAATAATAGGATCTAATTGGGAATACCTTTCCAACGAATCCGAAAAATCGAAATTTCATAGCGGGAATCAAAAGATATGTCCAGTTGAAAATTCTGAATAGTCGCTATGGAATTCAGGCCCTTAAAAATGGAAATTTTGCAAACGACCTCGGATTTCGACAAAACCACTTTTGTTGGGTCCGTGATGTCAAATCATTGCTAGATTCCAAATTTCATAATTTTTTGAATCAATATGTGAGCGTGGCAAAGGAAAACGTGTTTGACCAGTTTCAGTGGATTTTAATCGACTGGAAAATGGCCATTTTTCCAACAGTATCAGAATTCGACGAAACTAGTTTTGTTAGGACCGTATCGTCAATACGAAGCTAGAAAATATTTTTATGGAATTTTTAGAGTTAGTATGTGACCCCGGTGAATTGAAATGCGCGTTCAAATTCAATATATAGAGTTATATGTTGATTTTGGCGGAAACTGATCGAAACGATCGAATCAGCTTACGATACATGTCCCATTGTGTTCGGAATGGGGGTGAAACGCTATGGACGACAGGCGGTGGGCCTCGTTTAGAGGTCGTATGTAAAAGTCAACTTTTTTTGAAAAAATAATAATAATTAAATAAGAAAATTAAAACCCTCTTCCCTTTATTTGTTCTGGCCCCCCTTTCTCGCTTTTCATTCATTTCTTAAAAAAAAGAAGAAGAAGAAGAAGGCACAGCCGCAGCCCCCCCAGGTTGCTCGCCGCCGCCACGTCCACCTCGCCCCCCCTCTTCGATCGACGCACCTACGAAGCCCCCCCTTGCTGCGCCGCCCCTCCTTCTTCCTCCTCCTCCCCTGTTCCTTCCTGACGCGAAGACCCCCTCCCCCTTTCTGATCGACGCGCCGCAGCTACCCCCCCGGCCATCTTCCCCGTCTCGAGCCCCCCCCCCTCGTCGATCTTCAACGCAGCCTCTCCCTCCTCTCTTCAAAACCGCCGAACCCTCCACCCTAACCCCATGTAAGTTCTTTTGTTTATTTTTATTTGTTTTCTTTATTTGTTTATTATGAATATATTTTATAAATATAAAAATCGGTTTTTAGCAAGGTTAAAATCAGTTTTAATTTAAATCAATTTTAGAAATCAGTTTTTGTATATGTTTTGATTTAAAAGGTAAGATTTTTATTAAGTTAAAGTTAGGATTTTTGTGATAGAGAAAGATTAGATTTTTTTAGTTATAAAAATATAATTTTTACAGAGTAGAGATAATAAATATATGATTTTTATATTTTTAAAGTATTAAAAATATAATCTTTAAATTTGAAAAGGCGAAATCTTTATATAGATAATAGTGTGATAAAAATATAATTTTTTTTTCTATATAGTAGCGTGAGAAAAATATAATTTTTATCTATATAGTAGCGTTAGAAAAATATGATTTTTATCTATATAATAGCAAAGTAAAAATTCGATTTTTATATGTTGAATAGCAATGTGAAAATTCGATTTTTATATATTGAATAGCAATATAAAAATGTGATTTTTATATATGTAGTGGCTACGGGCAACGAAAGTGACAAAAGGCGAGCACAGTGAAGATGTTCTACATAGGAAGTGCCGTGGAGTTAGGATAGCTATCGTTGAGAACTTCTCACTCTAAATTTCTTTTTCTAGTTATATATATATATACTGGGATGCAGACGGTGTTTAGTAGCACCCGACACCACTGTCCACAGACCATGGACTTGTTTGTTTGGTTGCATAAATTAGTTAAATTATTTGAGTTGAATTTGATTGTTTGGGGGAAATGGAAATTGATTTGATTGATGTGTGAATGGCGTGGTCCATCACTAGACCGGGGATAAGGCTAGGCCTTGTCCCGTTTCTAGTATCGTGTCGTTATGCCGCCGAAATTTTCTAAAATAAGTTAGAAAAAAATAAAGATATCATTTTATTTAATAAATGAACCGAATAGAATATTCATAGGTTGAATAAAATAATTTGGTCGTTAAAAATATAATTTTTAACGTGAATGTGAATAAATAAATATTCATTTACAAACCGGACGGTTTGTTTATATACACCTATTTGAAGGACATTGATTGGGACGATAAATTTTACACATCGCCCAACTGCACAAATAAAATCTGTGTTTGTTGATTTGAAACCCCACACGGGTATTGGGATGAAATACGACATACACTAATCCCAATAATTAGTTGTATGTCGATCGATTGATTGACAGGCTATTATAAGCGTTGGATATCTATATTTGATGCTTATACAGTATAGTGCACTTTGGATGATAGTTGATTATGTATCGTTGCTATTATATACATGTGTTGTATGGAATCCATATAATTAACTTTGTATGGTAATTGATTGGGCCTCATTCCAATTTTGAAGATAAAGAATATTATAAAATAAAGGTTCATGTGTTGACAGTACTCATCCGTTGAGATTAGTCATGTGTTGAACGAAATATTTTAACAATAAAATTTACATCTTTATCATATATAAATTAGAAACTAATTGGAAAATAGATAAGATGAGTGGTCTCCTGGATGTTGATCTGATGTTGGTTTCGGCCTTCGGGGTTAATATCTAGGGAATCGTTCTCTTACTAATTTACGGTTGGAGTCTGATTTGAAATCAAACGATAGATACCTTAATTTTTATAAAATATATTAAATATCAAAAATAGTCACACGTGGACAGTACTCATTCGTTGAGATTAGTCATGTGTTGACATAAATATATATTCGTTTGTTGAATAGAATAACGGAATTATTGAAATATATAAAGCCGTGTTGATTAGAGATGCGCTATTTTGACGCGAACGATATTTATATCGATTATATTCGTTTTTATAAATTGAATAGGAAAGGAATTCAATTTGAATTGAATCGAATAGAAAACCAATTTGAATTGAATCGAATAGAAAACGAAAATGAATTGAATATAAAACGAATTCGAATTGAACTGAAAACGAATTCGAATTGAATTGAAAACGAATTCGAATTGAATTGAAATGAATTCAAATTGAATTGAAATTTGAATTGAATAGAAATGAATTTTAAAACGAATTTATAAGGAAAAATTCAATTTTGATTTGAATTGAAATGGAAGTTGTAATTGTTTTTGAAACGAATTTAAAACTATTTATATAATTCGTTTTAAATAGAAATCAACGAAATATATATTATATATATAATATAATGGCCTGAATAGAACGCGCCGCGCCGCGGCAGTTCGTGAATTTCTACCATTTATTTCAAACGGACATTACGGGAGATCCGACCGTCGGATTCTCCTAAAGCCGGAACCATTGGGTTCGTATCGAAAAGAGATTTCTAACGAATATTAGAATTTTGAAATCTAACGGTTGGATTTGGAGATACGTCCAAATCAAATTTGGGAAAGGTCGTTGTAAGTGCAGTTCGATAGCCGTTGATGGAAATCAACTGTACGTCCTTGATAAAATTATTAAAAATAATAATAATTTGTGTAAAATCATAAGAAATGATTTGGGAAAAATTGGGATGAAAAAAATCCATATTTGAAAAGATAAAAATAGTTTTTTATCGAAATGAACTAATTTTGAACTAAAATTAAAACCCATTTATTTTCAAATAAATAATTTGGGTTTGAAATGGATTGTAAATAGAATTGATTTGAGGGTTTATCGTGAAGGGTGTTTTAAAATGACACTTGTTCTTTAACCCGATAATAAATAGAATGTGATTTGGGTTTGTCGTGAACTGTGTTTTAAATGACATTAGTTCTTTAACCCAGTAAAAGGAGTTTTAATGAATCTGCAATTAGATTGAAACGTAAATTGATAATTTAAATTATCAAATTTGGAAAATGAGCGAGAATGGAGTATCACCAATTTTGCTCCAAGCGATAGTTAAATCTTTAATTAGATTTGAACGTGGAATGGTAATTAATTTTACCGACAACACTGTGGTGTTAGATATGGAGTACTACCAATTTTGCTTCATGGGATGAATAGGTTGGGATTGGGAAATAAAATAAATAATTACTTCGGTGTGGTTCGCTAATCTCGACTAGTTTGGAAAACCATAATTTGGTTTGAAATGACATCCAAAGGAAGATTAAAGGATAAATTCAAAGAATTTATCTTGGATAAAATTAATGGGAACCTTTCCCTAAGAATTGAAATTTAGAAACTAGCTGTAGGTTAGTTAAGAAGGATGGTTTCCTTGGTATTGATCTGATGTTGGTTTCGGCCTTCGGGGTTAATATTTGGGAAATTGTTCTCTTGCTGATTTACGGTTAGTGACTAATGAATTGGAATGAGGCGTATGTTGTGTTTGTGTAACATTTGTTTTTAATATACACGAGTTGTTCGGAAAGGCTGGGTTTATACCCATTTTGAATAACCGATTCGACGATATGTCGAAGATGAAGACGGTGGTTGAAGACCGGAAGTCTTCACATCGTTTGGGTGATTACTGATGATCCTGATTGGGCTGTACACCCAAGATGAGGGAATCAGTTGGTGGTTGTCCAGACGTACTTGGAGATCGATGGATATGCGAGGAAAGTGCCTCCGGTTTCGTTCAGACCCGGAACGAACTTGTAAATGGATTGTGTGTCTGACATTGGATTTTATTCTGTGTTGATTGATTTCTGTTAAATATATATCTGTTTGGCGGCGGAGAATTTATTCTCTTGCTTAACGCCTTTCTCTGAGACGTACGAGCTTAGAGGTTATATATCGATATATATTAATCGCATGGCATGAATTGCCTGTGTGGAACGCTGAGTTGCATGGATCAAGGCTTCTATTGAAAAGCAAAGTCTTGTGGTTGATGATCAAAGCACGACCTATGTGGCAGCTTTGTGTATAGCGTGGATTCGCGAGCCTCACACCTCGGTATGAGTCAAAAACGGGATGAGGACCCAAGGAGTGCACGACGTTTCTTTCTAGCTATGGGTGGTGTCAGTGACCTACCAGCCCTGACATTTATATACTTTTTACCTTTGTGGTTTGGATGCGAGGCGCCTCGATTATAAGTCCTATAGGGCCGGGAAACGTGTGTTCAGGAATAACTAATCCCCAAACGTAAGAGAGGACCGGTCTTGGAGGATCCCAGGGGTTACCCAGAGTGTGTAGTCCTGAGGCATTTGCTAGAGTGTCTCGAAGCGGAGAGGAGCTTTCCCCTTGCCTCAACTCATGACGGAAAATCCAATTTCCAATACGTGTATTGCGGTTTTAATTGTAGAACTAGTATGGAGACATGATATATGGTACCCATGCCGTCTACGATTTATATTTATGATTGAAATTGTTTTGACACTATACACTTATTATAGTATCAAATGATTTGTTTTAAACGTACCAAGCATGTTTGGCTGTTATAAGGTAAAACCCTATCCTCCGGCTTGCGTTGCATTGTGTGATAGGACCTGGGTCTTATAATAGCTTCATTTTTTCGAAAAAGCATTGCGATGTTTATTCTATGCACTGGTATTCTTGGGAGGAAACCCGTTCCATGTTATACGGCGTGGTCCCTTGAATTACTTTCTTTTAAAATAAAGTTTTAATAACTGTTTTAGTTCTCACACCAGTCACATGACTGACCTGGAGTTTATTGTTTTAACCTAAACTCTGGGTGCCCCTATTTTCGACATGGGCAGCTAGTAGTTTTGGTTTTGCAGATTTATATTCACAGGATCCTGGTTTACAGCTGGAATGATATCCGGAAAGCTCTGTATCCGTATATCACTTTAGTTGTGCTTTGTATTATTTTCCGCTGCTATGTAATTTATTGTAATCTCTGATATTTATCGAATGTAATTTATTCAATTATACTCTGTATATTCTTGTATCTGATGGAATTGTTGTAATAGCAATGAAATGTTCTTCCGTCTGCGTTCATTTGTGTGTTGTTCTCAAAGTATCCGCTCTTTCCTTCACGGGGAAGTTACGGGTCCTCACACACATATTTCAATAATTTCGTGTCCATCCAAAATCGGACATCAAATTCACATTTTAATCCTTTACTGAATATTATTTTAAAATATTTGTTATTGTAAAATATTCATTATTTTAAAATATTAGTTATTTTAAAATATTCTTTATTTCTGAATTGGAATCAGACACAATCAATTACCATATAATGTTATTTATATGGTTTTCATACAACACATGTACATAACAATAATGATACATAATCAACCACCATCCAAAGTGCAATTTACAACTGTATAAGCGTTAAAAATAAATAATTAACGCTCATCACAGCCTGTCAACCCATCGATTGACATACAACTAAACATTAGGATTAGTGTATGTCCAATATCATCCCAATACCCATCTGGGGTTTTCAAACAACAAATACTGATTATTATTTGTGCAGTTGGGCAATGTGTAAGATTTATCGTCTCAATCCATATCAGTTAAATGAGTGTACATAAACAAACATCCAATTTGTAAATGAATATTTACTCTCATTCATATACACGTTAAAAATTATATTTCTAACGATAAAGTATTTATTTCAACACATGAATATTTTATACAGTTCATACATTCAATAAACACAATACAGTCAATTCAATCCAAACAAACAACCATGGTTTGTACAATAAATGGTGTCGGGTGCTTCTAAGCATCATCTGCATCCTAGTATATATTTAACTGTAAAATAATTAGAGTGAGAAGGAGTTCTCACATTGGTTTCCACTTCGCCAGTCCTTATTGGACGGTTTTTGGATTTGCTGCAGCGCGTTGTATTCTTCACCGTGGTCCAACATAATCTGTTTCAGGCAGTTTATATTAAAATCACATTTTTAATAACGCTTCATATATTTAAAAATCACATTTTTTATACAATGCTATATATAAAAATCACATTTTTAAAGCAAATATATTTATATAAAAATTCAATTTTTTAAATCATGGTATTTATATTTTTAAATTATATTTTTATAATGCTATTTATATAATAAAAATCATATTGTTACAACATTGCTATTTATATAATAAAAATCTTACTTTTATAATGCTATTCATATAATAAAAATCATATTTTTATAATAATGCTTTATTACATAAAAATTTACATTTTTAAACTAATATTAATATATATATATAATCTGATTTTTAAATATATTATATATATATAAATCTTATTTTTAATTCTAAATTATATATATGATAAAAACAATGCTAATTTCTATTTGAAAAACATTGCTATTTTTATTTTCAAAAACATTTATAAATTAACTAACTTTATTAAACTAATTGAATAATTAATTAGCCACTAATATTGGTTTAACGGGCTAAACCTTGATTGAGAATTCTGGTTGTTCTCTTTCTGTTTCTTCATCGTTCTTTATCCTGGACACGATCAACCCATACACGCAACTAGGGTTTCACATGCGCGTGCAATCCAAGCCGCTGACCAACGATCGGTCATCATCACGCCGTCGACCTTGCAGTTGCCTCCTTGTGCACAGATGTGGTAACCCCAAACTTCCGTTGACCGAAAGTAAGGATAATAATTTGGAATACAACATATTTATAACAACAACAGATCTCAGAAAATATCATAACACATAATTATAGCAGCGGAAAGATAAAGGTCAAAAACATCACATCAACCGAACCACAGAGTACGCAGTTTACAGGATACAGCTTAGCAAAATAAAAGTCTGAATCAAAGGAAATAAGTCCCAACTCCAAACGTACATCAAAATACAGAATGGGATAAAGTCTCTAAAGTAAAAGATAAAGATAAAAGGAGAGTCTTCATCTTCTTCTTCCAAGCAGCCTTCAATCTAGGAAATGTCTTCCTAAAAACCTGCTACTTGGCTGCCCGTGTAAATAGAGGGCACCCGAGTTTGCAAAGTGAAACAAACATCGAGTCAGTCATGGGACTGGTATAAGAAATCTTTCCATACTAACTAACAATATGGCGAATCACAGGGCCACGCCACTAACGCGGAACGGGTTTACTCCATTGGATTGCCAGTGCATGATTTAATAAATTTTATACCAAAAACAACGAAATGACTTGTGAAAAATGAAATCATCATAAGACTCAAGTCCTATCACACAATGCAACGCAAACCAGTGGATAGAGTTTTTCCTTATGATGTTCAAACATGCTTAATACGTGTAAAGTAATATTTTTAATATTATTATTAGTGTCTAAGCAGTTTTAAAATACTTCAATATAAATGTATCAATCCTAGACGGCATAGGTACCATATACTATGTCGCCATATATAAGTTTACAATCAAGACCGTAATGTCGTATTGGAAATTGGTTTTCTGTTATGAAATCGAGGCTAGGGATCGTCCTCTCCGATTCGAGACACTCTAGCAAATGCCTCAGGATCCCCCGCTGTGAACCCTAAGATCTTCAGGGCCGATCCCCACCTAACGGTAGTGGATTGGAAATTCCTAAACACACGTTTCCCGGTTCCTTTGAACCTATAGTATGGCCACTAACAATCTATAAAACCCGAGGTACCTCAATCCAACATCCACATAAGTAAAATGCCAGCCAGTTTAAGCATTGACACTACCCCTAGCTAGAAAGAAACGTGTGCACTCCCTGCAGTCCTAATCCCGTTTTTGAATCATACCGGGGTGTGAGGCTCGCGAAGTCACGCTATACTCAAAGCTACGCCTAAACAGGCTATGCTTTGATCATCAACCACAAGGCTTACTTTTCAACAAAAGCCTTGATCATTGCATCTTGGCGTGCCACATTGACAATTCACGCCATGCGATCGATAACTATTACTATATACCAGGTTGTTAAGCAGAGAATAAATTCTCCACCACCAAACATACATATATTAATACAAATCGATTTAATTATATGGAATGAATTCCAACGTCAGACACACATCCATTTACAAGTCCGTTCTGGGTCTGAACGAAATCGGAGACAACTGAGAGGTTCTCGCTTATCCGGACAATCAACACATACGTCCGGACAACTACTGCTTCAACCCCGTCCTGGGAGCAAGTCAGTCCAAAGCATCAGTAGTGGTTGTCCATTCGATGTGAAGATCGCCGGTCTTCAACCATCGTCTTCTAAATTTCGATTTAATCGTCGTGTAATTATTTGAAATGAGTTAAACTCGGTCTTTTCAAATAATTATCGCAAAATTATCATTTAAATAATCTCATGTCTTTAATATCTATTTATAACGATTTATCGCTATTTTTATTTATTTGAAAATAGCTCAAAATAATAAAACGACGCTTCGGGTCAGTGGGCTGCCCTAGCGCTGTTTTTATCAGATTTTGATTTACACATATCTTGAAATCTAACCGTCAGATTTTGACGAATTTTATATCGTCGGAAAGCTCTTCCCAAAGCGGTCGTAACGGTTCTGGTTTTGGGAAAATCCAACGGTCGGATCTTTCGGTATAATCGTTTAAAGTTACGATTGCCGATACGCGAACTGCTGCGCACGTTTCGTTTAATTTTATTATTTATATTTATATATATATAAATAAAAATATAACTCATTGGCGATTTCAACTATACAAATCCATTCCTTTTTATCACCTCTCAAGTGACGACAAAAATGTCAACTTTAATCTCTATTCCTTTTAATCGCATCGACCACGATTATAAAATGTCATTATTATATATCTGGTTTTATTTATATCTAAATTATAAATAAAAATCACTTTCTAAAACTCATGTTCTTATTCACATCTAAAATGTGAATAAAATACTTCTTTTAATTTCATGGTTTTATTCATATCTAAATTGTGAATAAAAAATATATTTTTATTAATATCATACTTTTATTAATAACTGAATTACAAATAAAATGTACTTTATAAATTCTTGTTTTTATTTGCAGCTAGTTTGCAAAATAAAAATGTACTCTCTCAATTTCATGTTTTTATTTGCAACTAGTTTGCAAATAAAAATCCACTTTTAAAACGGTGTTTTTATTTACATATGAAATGCAAACAAAATGTACTTTTTATTTCCATAATTTTTTTATTCATATTTAAAAGGTGAATAAAAAGGTACTTTTCATATTCATGTCTTTTCTTTGCAACTAATTTGCAAATAAAAAGTGTAATCTCTTTCTATGTTTTATTTGCATCTAAAGATGCAAATAAAAATGTAATTCTTTTCTATGTCATATTTTATTAACACTAGATATAAATAAAATGTCCCTTTTTATTATGTCATGTTTTATTTACACTAAATGTAAATAAAATATTCCTTTTTCCTTTTCTTATTTATTTACTCTACCTGTAAATAAATATAACTTTTTCTATTTCCTATTTATTTACACTACATGTAAATAAATGTAACTTTTTCTATTTCTTATTTTTTTATTTGCCTACATGTAAAATAATATATTCTTTTTCTTTATATGTTTATTTACACTACATGTAAATAAATGTTTACTTTTTTTCTATATATATTTATTTACACTACATGTAAATAAATGTGTTCTTTTATTTACATAGGAAAGTATAAATTAAGTGTTCTTACAAAATTTGTTCTTTTATTTACACAAGGGAATTGTAAATAAAGTCATCGCTAAACTTTGTTCTTTTTTATTCACATAAGAAATGTGAATAAACTCCATCTCTAAATTTGTTCATTTTATTTACCTAAGAAAAATGTAAATAAAATTATTCACAAGTTTGTTCATTTTATTCACCTAAGGAATGTATAAATAGAATATGTCATCGAGTTTTGGTCTTTTTATTTACAAAGGAAATTGTAAATAAAGTATGTCCACTATAAATACGTTCTTTTTATTTACATAGCAATGAAAATAAAGGTGTTCGCTCTTTTCATGTCCTATTTACATAACAATGAAAATAAAGGTGTTCGCTCTTTTCATGTCCTATTTACATAACAATGAAAATAAAGGTGTTCGCTCTTTTCATGTCGTATTTACATAACAATGAAAATAAAGGTGTTCGCTCTTTTCAATATTTTTGTCCTCTTTTTATTTAACATGTAAAATGTAAACAAAATTCTACTTTTCAATATTTTTGTTCTTTTTCTTATTTACAAAGAAATGTAAGTAAAAGTCGATATCAAGTTTTTTTTTTTTACAAAGAAATGTAAATAAAATCACTTTTCATGTTTGTCCTCCCTAACATATTAAATTTACATAAAGATGAAGATCTCAACAAGCCACATAATCCAAATGAGATGACTTGGGTTTTAATTATTTCAAATTAACCCAAATATAAATTTTGAATTCACAAATCTAATGCATACATAAATCTCAATAAAATGAGATTTTCAACGGGTGAACAAACATTCACAGCAATAAATAAATAAATAGAAAATCCTAAATTACCACATCGCAGATATATACTATTTACGTACATAACAATGATTCAAACCATCAAGAACAATAATTAAATTTTTTAATTATTTTTAAAGGTAAGAATTCTCACAGAAGTGTTGCTCCTCTTTGAATTTGACCAAAAATTAGACTGGCTCGGAACTGTGCTTAATCAGTATAGAAAAATAGCTCTTTGAATTACGATCCTAATGGTCCTGAAATCGTCAAATTCCGAGTTCGAACGAATGAGTTATTATTAAATTAAACTAGACAATAATTTATATTAATTAATTAATTAATTAGGAAGTAAACCTTTCTTCCTTCTTTCAGAAATCGGTCGTGGGTATTATCTACAGGTTCAAATCTAGGTCAACAATTGCGATCGACACAGGGCACGGGAGGGGGATCGGAAGGTGGCACCTTGGCCGGCTAGGGGCGGCGCCGCCACGCCTGGAAGGGGGGAGAACTCGGTGGTGGCCCTTGGCCTGGGCGGCGATCGCAACGTCTGTGGTTTGGAGGGTCGGTGCTCGTACTACGGAGAACTAGAAGATGATCCAACTGTACCAAATCGAAGAGGGGAAGGAGTACTTCGATTCTGTCTTTGGGTGGAGTTCTAACTCTTTGTGGATGAAGAAATATTGAGGGAGGAAGTTGGAGCGGTGTAGGCCATTGAATAGCAGCGGCTATGTTTGAACGATGAATAGTGTTAGGGTTTTAGCCCATCCTATTTTTATACTATTTAAATGTATTTTTACACTTAAATCCATAACTTTTAAACCGTTTCGATTCCAGCCCACAAGAAGGTGTCCCTAGCCAATAGCCCATATTCCGGATCCAACGGGCTAGGTCCCGTCAGCCCAAACGGCTGTTTGAGGCCTGTTTTATTTAATTTAATAATTAAATCATTTATTAAATTAATTCATTCGTATAAATAAGTTCACCGAGGTCACATACGGACTCAGAAAAATCCAAAAAATATATATTTGGCTTCGTTATGACGATACGGTCCTAACAAAACTAATTCATCGAATTCTGAGACTGTTTGAAAAATGACTATTTTTCAGTCGATCAAATTTGACTGAATTGAAAAAAACACATTTACCTTCGCCACGATCACATACTAATTCAGAAAATTCTATTATTTGAAACCTAACAATAATCTGACATTCCGGTTCCAACAAAGTGGTTTCATCGAAAACAGAGATCGTTTGAAAATTGACTATTTTCACTGGCTTTAATATCATTTAAAAATGAAAATTTTAATTTCTGCCACATTTTTCCATTAAATTATTTAAAATAAAAATTTTAAATTGGCTCGGATTTTCCGGGTCGTTACAATGGAATTTGGTGAAGCTCGCACCCCTGTCGGCCGCTAAAATTGTCTCCAACTCCGGTGGCTTTAGGCGTAGAAATCGAGCACCACAGCTCCTTAATACCGATCAATACCGTTAAAGTTTTAGATCGTGACTCCCTCTAGGTTTTCCTCTTTGAATGATTTGAATAATGTTTAGTGAAATTGGAGAATTTGAGGGATAAAAATCTGAGCTTTTTGTCCATTAATAGCGTGGATGACGGCTTCAGGAATGTTGACCACAGTGGCCACTTTGACTTAGGGCTTAGATCAAATGTGGTGATATATAATATAATATAATTATTATTTAATTCAATTTTAACTTGTTTATCGGTTCGAACTCCAAATCAAACCCAACAACTTTTGCCCCTAGCTTAATACCCCCATTCCGGACACAATGGGATATATTTCGTAAGCCAATTTGATCATTTTGATCAGTTTTTCTTTAAATTAAAATATAAATCAATACAATGAATTTCAAACGTACGTTTTAATTTACCAGGATCATATATTGACTCCAAAAATTCCCGAAAATTAAATTTAGCTATGTTTTGATGATATGGTCCTAACAAAACTAGTTTTGTCGAAATTGGAGACCGTTTGAAAAACGTCCATTTTCTGGTCGATCCAATTCAAACAAAAACTGACAAAATACGTTTTCTTTTTCCACACTCATATATTGATTCCAAAATTTATAAAAATTGGAATCTAACAATAATTTGACATTCTGAATCCAACAAAAGTGATTTCATTGAAAACGGAGGTCGTTTGCAAAATGGCTATTTTTAAGGGCTGTATATTATATAATATATATATAAATTCCATAGCGACTATTTTGAATTTTAAACTGGACATAACTTTTAATTTATAAAGTAAAATCTCAGTTTCTTACATTCATTAGAAAGATATAGTTAAAAAGGTTCAAATATTTCTTATTTCATCCAATTCTGACTTATATTGAATTATGTATATTAAATTGAAATTAGAAATCAAATTTTCGAACTACCGCACCATTTAAGGCTCGTTTTGTAATTAAAATAAATTTATGCATTCTAACTTCGATTAAAATATTTTTTTAGTTGTTATTATTTAAAATAAATCATTTAAATATTCAAAATCAGTTAAAATTGCTAAAATAAAAACTTTAAATTGGTTCTGAAATTCTGGGTTGTTACAGAAGGCTTGCATTTCAAGCGAAGGCGTCAAAAGATGGAATTCTACCTGATGATGAGAAAGGTGGTGGCAGCGCTGACTACTGACAAACTGCAGCTACCAAACAAACCTGACGAAACTGATGAAGCACATATGGCTTCCTGGACCGAATAGTCAAAACAGCAACAAAACTGGATTGAGCAGAACTACCTGTGCAGAAACTTCAATATATGGATCAGCCTGAAGGATTTTTAGTACATCGTCAAGAACATAAAGTATGCAAATTAGATAAATCATTATATGGTTTAAAACAAGCACCTAAACAATGGCATGAAAAATTTGATAACTTAATTATATCACATGGTTTAAAGTTAATGAAAGTGACAAATGACATTTAAACTATTATATGCCTTTATGTAGTTGACATACTCATTTTTGGGTCAAACATTTATGCCATAAACTCAGTCAAATATTTATTAAGTGCCAATTTTGATATGAAAGATCTAGGTTAGGCGAGAATATTCCTTAGTATTAAAATTACTAGGTCAGAAAAGGGACTTTCTTTGTATCAATCTCATTACATTGAGAAGATACTAAAGAAATACAGTTACTTTGACTGTATACCTTCATGTACACCATATGATCCCAGTGTAAAGTTATTTAAGAACACCGGTGAAAGTGTAAGACAATCTGATTATGTGAGCGTCATTGGTAGCCTTCGGTATGCCTTTGATTGTACTAGTCCCGACATTGCCTATGTCGTAGGATTATTGTGCAGGTTTACCAGTAGACCTACTATAGAGCATTGGCATGCTATTGAAAGGGTCATGAGATACCTTAAACAAACTATGAACCTTGGATTACATTATGAAAAGTTTCCAGCAGTACATGAAGGATATTCTGATGCAAACTGGAATACTTTATCTGATGATTCTAAAGCGACTGATGGTGTAACGTCCCGTATTTTCTGTAGTCAGATATTTATTTTATTTTATTATATTAAATATTGATTTGGATTTTAAATGAATTTAAAATATGTGTATCATTTATAAAACGAAGTTTAAATGTTTACTTTATATATAATTATAAATCGAGCTCGTAACGTCGCGGTAGTTCGTAATATTGAGTTTTGAACTTCAATTAAATATACATGATATGATATAAGTCAGATTTCTGTGAAACAAGAAACGTTGGAATCTATTTGATAATAATTTCCGTATGAAAGAGAAAAACGGAGATTCCGTGTTATATACTGAGAGTTATATCCAATTCAAATTTTCGAATAGTCGCTATGGAATTCGTTAATAAACGATAACGTTTATTAAATATAATATAAAGGATTTTTATATAATTTGAGTATCGTTTAGCCCGAAAACTGTATATATTGAGTTTAAAATATATATATTGGTTTATTCTGAAGTTATGTAATATTTTATTTGGATAATTATAACAAAAATTTATTATTATTTAATTTAAATGTTGTGGAATTAATTTATATATACCGATAATATATATATGTTGTGGAAATAGCTTTCTTTTCAAACGGCTTCTGTTTTTGACGAAACTAATCTTCTTAAGATACGTACGGATAGTTATTGCTACATTTCCAGTTTAGAGCCGAATGGAGTTCGTGTGTTTCAGTGCGTATATATAACGGTCAACGTAAATTGCGCTAGATTTTTAATCACCGTATATAATAACTGTACCAAAGCAAAAATAAAATATAATAAGTATACTACTTCAAAGCTAAGTAAAATATGGTACAACTTAGTCTTCTACCGAACGCCTATGTTCTGCCCAACGCACACATGAATTGAAATAACACCACAGCTACACTAATAGCTGATAAGCTACAATATATTATATCCATAAAAATAGGAAACCTTCCCTGCTAAGTAAAATAAGTTGTAAAATAGCAAACCTTCCATGCTAAGTAAAATAAGTCGTGCTCTATGCTCGTCAATCAATACACAAGGCCTATAACTTAATAGCAAAGTACACAGCTACTTGAATGGACGTTGTGCTTATCCCAACATTTCTTCACATATATATATATATATATATGTGTGTGTGTGTGTGTGTGTGTCCACACCACTGCGCATTCTTCATTTTTAATTCTTCCACAAGCAGAAATGAACGAACTAAAAACCTTCGATCCATCATCCTCTTTTACAACAAAATCCACACATTTATTTCATAACTTTTCAACTGCAATGACGAAGGGAGTTGTGAGATCCTTTCAACGACCGGCGGTGATCAGCAATGACGAAGCAGGATGGCCCATATCAGCTCGTGAAGGCAGCAGGCTCGAACTGGGTTTGAAGGAAAACAGTGGCCTCAAGTTATGAATGGCGTTAGGCAATGCACGCGCAGGTGGTGGCGCTGTCGCCAGTCAGGTTCGATGGAAGTCTGCTGGTCCGTTTTGGGTGCAGCGTTGGGTAGTTGGAATGGAGCACGGTGGGGGTTCTACTAGAAATCACAAGGGGAGAATGGCGCATGACAGTGGAGACGTGGTGAGGCTTGCATAGTTTTGGGAACGAAGATGTGGCGGTCAGGAAGATTTGCGTTGGTTTTCAGGGAAGAGGGAGGACATGTTTACGTGAAGAAGGAGGCAACGGGTATGAACAAAAGGACTTAATTGGATAGGCACAATATTGTTTAAATGTGAAGACAAGTGAAAGTTGGTCTGGACTTGAGAACTGGGCACAACGTTTTGACAGTTTTATACATGAACAGAGCAGGCGTGAATCAAATGGGAAGAAGTGTAGTGTGGTAGCAGTCAGTGAAGCATTTGAATGAAGGAGAGTGGTGCAGTTTAGAACATGTGATAAAAGGAAGGTGTAATGGGGTTCAGTGTGGCGTGTGGGGTATGTGGAAACTGGAATTGGAAGAAAAACGTGATGGCAGGGGAAGATCTAACTCGCGTGAAGAGCAGAGAGTCTGGAAGTGAAGTTAGGCATAGTTTTGAAAGAGGAGGGGAATGCGGTATTATCTGAAACAGTATGATGTTGAGCATGAAGATGGGTTTAACGAAGAATAGTATGGGGCAGAATGGAGACGTTACGTGAATAAGCAGAAAGGTTGACATATTCAAAACAGTACAGGGTATTGTTCGTGAAGAAGCATAACGTTGCGTGGAAAACTGTGTTAGAGAAGCACGTCAGGAAACAAAAGTGAAGAGGCTTGCATGAAAACCATAACAAAAGTAAATAAAGCAATCGGCTCCTTTATTTGAAGTGAAGGATTATATTTGGGTCAAAGCAACAGTATTTCTAAACGTAGAAGAAGGAATTTAAAGCAAGAGTTTGAACAAGGAGCCGGCACTTGGTGAAATGTTTGAAGCATTTAAGGTTGCATGGAAAGGGGTGGGGACTATCTTATGTGGGTAGAATCCATTGGTCAAAGCTTTAAAGGGTGAAGATTCAAAGCGTGAAGGCATGAAAGCAAATCAAAGAATAAGTAGTAGGTGGGCGCATTTTGTACTAGCATGTTTTCATGAATTCAAAGCCATTTGGAACGTGAACTGGAGGAGTGTTAGAAGCAGTAAAGGGAATGCGTGAGCAAGGGGGGCCACAACGTGAATAATGAGCAACAGGGAGGAATGATCAGTTCTATGAATGGGATTATGGCATGTTGAACACGGGGGACTCCATTTCTATTTGGAAGCAAGTATGTGAAGAAAGAACCGACGAAGAGGAGCTGTTTTGTTGCAACCGCAAATGGACAAATGGGGAAAATAAGTCACCTGTATGCTTTTGCATAGTGAAGAAGGAAACGAATGAAAGGATTATCTGCCGATTTAGAACAGTTAAGTATAGTAATTAACGAACTTAGATTATTAATAATGAAATTAATTAATTTATATAATAATGTGTGTTAATAATAATATCACTCTTATGTATATTTTTAAAATTGGACGAGAAAAGTTACACTAGAATCATGGTGATGAATGCAACAGTAGAAAACCAGTTTTGGTCAAAGATGGAGATAGCTGGAGATTTACAGTTAAATTAAACACTTTTTAATTTAACGGTAACTGAAGCGCTACAACGATAAAATGGAAACCAAAGTGAGTTTAACTCACTCAGTTTGCCCACTTATATTTATATAAGTCAGGTTTATTATTTAGGTGCTATGTTTGTTAATTGGTTGATGGATGTTATATATATATATATATATATATATATGTTGAACTAAACTGATTAAATTAAACATTCATTTAATTTAATTTGAATCAAATCTTTATTTTTAACGATTATTTCCAAACAAGGTTAATTACTTTGTTGATTATGTTTATAATAATATAAACGTATTTAATTAAAATATGAAATGTTTGGATTATTTATTTATTTCTGAATATTATATCTGTTTATGGAATCGAATAAATATTATTTTTGGTAACGAATTTGATGCAGGGAGAAATAGGTTGGAGGGATCCAACTGGATTCCTCAAAATTTATTGCTATTTTCATATCACAATTATATGAACTATTTCACCAATATGAATTGGACAATTGATTTGGTTGTTAACTGTTGAACTAAAATTCAATGGTTGTTTGTTTTTGACCAATGGACAGTGTTGGCTGGGTAATTGGCATCAGATGGCTTGAAAATCAATTGTGTTATAAATAAGGACTTATCGTTATGTAAATCGACGGGAATGAAGTTATAAAATTTATTTTTATAACTGAAGATAGATTTTTTTAAATCTATTTATTTAAATGGAAGTATATTTAAAAGAAATAAATAAGTATCATTTATTATTTAAGATTATAAATAATTATAGAATTGTTTTTCAAAGAATATTCTTATAATAAGGAGATTCATAAGCAAGTGAGTAGAAATTAACCAGACGGTTAAGATTTAGATTAATTGTTTCAAAGAAACGATTAAATGAGATAATTTAAATTAATGATATTATTAATTAATTTAAAAGGAGAATTAATTAGAATCAGGTAACGAGATAACCGTGTTTTGGATTGACGAAGTCAACCGCTTTTATTGGAATTGATTATTAAATTATATTAGTTTATTATAAACAAATCTACTAAAATAATGTAACGAACATTTGTTTTAATTTAATAAGACATAGAGATAAGTTTATAATTTAATCAAAGATTTAACTACTTTTACAGTAGTCAGTAATGAAGTTAAATATTAATTTAATTAATAATAATGTAACACCCCGAATTTCGGTTAATGCTAAAATTCACTAATTACAGGATAAATAATCTCAGATGTGAGAATTGAGGGAAACGGGCTGCGTCATTGCGTTCGTCTCGGAAAAATACGCAAAATAGAGTCCGAGTTTTCGAAAATCGGAGTCCGTATGGCCCAGTTATGGCCCGATGAAGTTTGCAGAAAATTCAAAACTAAAAACAGATTTAAAATTTAAAGTTCAGATTTTAAAATAGAGCAAGCGGGGCCAGGCGGGAAGATTCCCGCCCTACCCATGTCGACAGGGCTGTCGACAGGGGTGTCGACTTGCCTGTCGACTTGCCTGTCGACAGGGGGTGGCGTCCAGAGAACCTGGGTGCACCAGGTTGCACCAGGTTGGATTTTAGGCTGGCTTGGAGGGCTGGTTTCTGGAAGATTCTTGGATCTGAGGGTCCTAAACCAATCTAGGGTTAATCTAAGGGCCTAAAACACTCACCTAATCTATAAATACACCCTAAACCCTACCCTAATTCATTCATAATTAATCTAGTAACTAAACTATGGCAAAATGAAACTTGAGAGAGAGCCTCCATCAAAATTAGAGAAGGGATAGCATTCCAAAGCAACTTCTAGCCTCTTAATCTTCTTCATTAGTTTGCTAATTTTGTTTTGGTGAGATTCTATCTCCTTAATAATCAATTGTTAAATTGATTAAGATAGGATATGATGATGTATGGATATGTTTGAGGATCAATGTGTTTATGCAAGCTTTGTGTAGTGTATGTTATGTGTTTTGCAAGTTATATACCATATGTCATGCAAGTTTAATGTTATATGACATCTATATGCAAGTTTGGTGCTATGTTTCATGATGATTATGATGCAAAACACTAAGTTGAACATTGATCTATTATGCAAGTTTAGTATGTGATTCTATGCATGCTAAGTATATGATATTATGCAAGTTTAGTATGTGATTCTATGCATGCTAAGTATATGATATTATGCAAGTTTAGTATGTGATTCTATGCATGCTAAGTATATGATATTATGCAAGTTTAGTATGTGATTCTATGCATGCTAAGTATATGATATTATGCAAGTTTAGTATGTGATTCTATGCATGCTAAGTATGTGATATTATGCATGTTTAATAAGTTGGTTTATGCATGTTTAACAAGTGGGTTTATGCATGTTTAACAAATTCATATGCAAGTTATGTGAATGCTTATATGCAAGTTATGTGAATACTTATATGCAAGTTTAACATGTTATGCAAGTTATGTGAATGCTTATATGCAAGTTTAACATGTTATGCAAGTTATGTGAATACTTATATGCAAGTTTAACATGTTATGCAAGTTATGTGAATACTTATATGCAAGTTTAACATGTTATGCAAGTTATGTATATGCTTATATGCAAGTTTAACATGTTATGCAAGTTATGTGAATGCTAATACGCAAGTCTAACATGTTATGCAAGTTATGTGAATGCTTATATGCAAGTTTAACATGTTATGCAAGTTATGTGAATGCTTATATGCAAGTTTAACATGTTATGCAAGTTATGTGAATGCTTATATGCAAGTTTAACATGTTATGCAAGTTATGTGAATGTTTATATGCAAGTTCAACATGTTATGCAAGATATGTGTATGATAATATGCAAGTTCATATACAACATGTTATGCAAGTCATATGTGTGATAATATGCAAGTTTGGGTTAAATGTAGTTGGGTTAATACATGCTCATATATGCAAGTTGACATCCTCTTAACCCATGACAAAGTTATATGCTAAGATTTGGTTAAACCCATGATGTTTGTGATGATCTTCCCTTTTATTATATCGTGAAATGAGAACGATTTGCGTGGGGAACGATGGGGTTAATAAATATGTTAATAAAAGTATCGTTGGGTATGATTAAGCATACTATAAAAATAAATTAACATAAGTGGGAATTTACCTATTGAGTTAGGTCTACCCCATGGGAATTTACCTATTGAGTTAGGTCTACCCATGTTATGAAAAACTTGATATTCTTTTTAGGGATAATTAATATAAATTGTGAGGGTGATTAATTAGGTGTAATTAATTGACTAAGACACGAGGTTGGACTCAGTTGTAGCGTAAAACTGCCCGGACCCAACCGGCTTAACCAGTTGCTACAAATGTTAGCCCAATGTGAGAGGTCTTAGGCACAAACTAAATACGTGATTAATGTAAAGACACGAGGTTAGACTCGGTTATGACATAAGGCTGCCCGGACCCAACCGGCTTAAGCAGCGGTCATAAAAGATAGTCTAATGTGAGAGGTCTTTATGAGGATCACGGTCTTAATTAATTAAGAAACACTTAACCATATAAGCATGTAGTGGGGCATGAGGGTTAAGTGGGTGCCTTGGGTGACTTGTGGTAACTAGTGGGGTGCCTTGGGTGGCATGAGGAAACTAGTGGGTTGCCTTGGGTAGCAATAGAAAATACGATTAGAATACTTAACCAAAGTAGAACATGTAATTAAACATGATTAAAGGGTTAAGTAAGTGCCTCGGGTGGCATGTGGGAATTAAGTAAATGACTTGGGTGGCATGTGGAAATCTAGTGGGTGCCTTGAGTGGTAATTAAAATATGATTAAATGACTTAACCAGGATTTATAACATGAAGGTAGACATGATTATTAAAAAGGGTTAAGTGGGATACACTAGATAGAATAACAAGCTTAGGTGGTAGCTTGTGGGGGCCCATCTCAACCAATATCCCAAACGTATCTTAGTGGGCTCGACTCAAGTCGAGTGACGGGACACGCATATTGGGCTTGACTATAAGAGGCCAAAACGGGTTAGCGGTGGCAACGTAGGACCAACGGGTTTCATATGCGTGTGTGGACCCGGGCTGGTTAGTAAGTCGTTGTTGCATCGTGTAGGTATAAAGCCGTGCACCGTTGATATTATCAGGTTGCCACTTTGGGAAAATGATACACCCCATTGTGGGACCAGCACGGATATCTACGTTAGGGAGCCGATCGCTTGGGAGTAGTGGGTACACCTAGGTAGTTAGCTAGGGGTACACGAAACTACTGGGTAAAAATTACTAAGTACATTTAGTGGGATCAACCTTTAAGTAGGAATTACTCTTGGTAGGTAGAACTGGTGTGGTGCAGTGTAGGAATTACCCTTGGGTGGATAAGTCGGGGATGGTGTAATCTAGTAATTATCCTTGGGTGGATAAATGCGTCTTTCCGGTTATCTTAGTACATCCCGTGTTTAGTTGGCTACGTAGTGTAGTCATTATCCCCAGAGGTACCATACCTTGTTTATATCACACCCTAATTACTTTAACGATTGTATTGTTAGGGTTATAGGACTCACTCAGACTTATGTCTGACCCCGTTGTTTTTATCTTTTTTCCCCAAACCCAGGTTATCAGAGTGGGTTTAGTGCTAGTGGGCTTTGATCAGATTGCTGTATCTATCCTTTGGAGCTTGGACTGTTGAAGTAAAGCTCAGTTCATCCTTCCTTTTATGGCTATTGTTTACATAGTGGGATTATGTACTTATTTTTATCAAGATGGATATTTTGTACTTGACTCTTGTATGGTTTTGTGATGTAACCAAACATGTTTTACTTTCCGCTGCAATGAAATGATGATTTAAATTTTCAAGTATTACTTATATCTGTCTTGTTGTAATTTTACTGTTCTATATTCACTTAAAATACTTCACCGAAACTAAGGCATTCCCCTCTTATGAGTGACCTTAGTGGGTGCGGGGTGTTACACGTGGTATCGGAGCTTAAGGTTACCAGAACAGATAAAATTTTTAGAAAAACTATTTTCTAAGAATATTTTTGAAAGGAGTATTTTCAAAAACATGTCTTTTAAGAGAAAAGTTTTTGAAAGAAAAACATAATCCCGAATAGCCATATCTATATCTTTCGAATTGTCCGTTTTGAATCTCTTCCTCTCTCTCATTTTGAGTTTCCCCTCCGCGTATAGACGATCTTTCTAAGATAGATAAGGATGGAAAACCGCTTCAAGGGACTTAGACGTTAATCAGATTAGAAGTTGGTTCAAGAAGGAGGAGGACTGGTAGGTACCTATAGGATAGACGATGAGAGGAAGGCTCAAATAGTTGTTTGGTTAATAAAGGATGAAACCTCATTGGTGGGAGGTTACGAGTGGAGAATAGGAAGAAGAAGAAGGTTAGTAGTTATTCTTTGGGGAGGAATAGGACACCTTATTAGGATTGTCCAAAGAGGCAAGGGCAAGGTATGGAATCTCCTGGAGGGTAGTTGTATTCCCTCACGGCTAGTGTACCAGATGGGGATAGGACCGTCTAGGTTGGAATTTGGATTTCTATATTATCCGATTCGAACTTTATTTGATTCTGACGCATCGAGTTCATTTATCTCATCATTGTTAGTTAAGTCACTGCACTTAGACACCAGTTAGTAGATGATCCCTTAGTTGTTTCAAACCCAATTGGGGCTCCATGAAGTGTTTGGGTTTGAAAGTTGCTATACTTAGCGTTGAGAGTAGATGTGATGCTTTTTGGGCTTCACGAGCTATGGGTTAGTTTTGGGCATGGACTGGTTATCCAGTAGGGGTGCCGTTCTTGATTTTGAAGGGAGAGTTGTTAGGCTTATGACCCGCTTGGGTAACACTCTCGAGATCTCTTGTAATCCCAAAAAAACTGTTATGCTAAGTTATCTAGAATCGCTTGACACATCGGTCGAGAGTTTGCGATCTGTTAGAGTGGTCCGGGAATACTCGGATGTGTTTGAGAAGGTGAAGGGCTTACCTCCGGAGCGGGAGATTGACTTCCGAATATATCTGGTAAACAATGCCAAACTAGTGACTTGGCCAGTGTGCCACAAGGCTCCTCGTGAGAAGAGGGAACTCCATAAGTAAGTAGGCGATTTGCTTGAGAAGGGGTTCATAAGACGAAGTATATCGGAGTGGGGAGCTCCAATAGTTTTTGCCACGAAGGCGGGTGGGTCCCTCAGACTTTGTGTAGGCTAGAGAGAACTAAATAAACTCACAAAGAAGAATAGACACCCATTGCCGAGGATTGATGATCTCTTTGATCAAGTTAGTTGGCGCCTCAGTATTTTTGCAGTTGGACTTAGCCACGGGGTTTCGTCAGTTGAGAGTGGCTGAGGATAGTATGGAGAAGACTGTCGTTAGGACTCCGGATGGTTTTTATGAGTGGCTGGTAATGCTATTTGGTTTGACGAACACCCCGCATACTTTGTTGATTTGATGAGAAGGGTGTTCAGGGAGTACATAAATAAGTTTGTAATGGTCTTTGTAATGACACCTTGGTTTTTTTTTTCTAGGTGCGAAATAAGTTTTCGTATGTGCTCAATAGGGTGAGCGAAGCCAGTTATGGGATAAACGGTGGTTTTGGAGCAAGACTGGCAAGGACATCCAAAGTTGGTCAAAGGCTTAATTATTTAGCCATTTTTACTAGTATCATCTCACGTAGGTCGCCTGAACTCGAAGGAGATATCCCTTGGGTGTTTGTCTGATATTGGTTTAGGCCTTTGGGGCTTGCATTTGAGGGATGTCGAATTCGACTAGGGTGGTCTGCGTGAGAGATGGACGGTTGTGATGATTTTGGATGGGATTTTTTTTAGCATCTTATGAGTTTGAGATAGCGTATACCCCGAGCAAGGGAAACATGGTAACAGACGCCTTAAGAAGAAAAAGGTTGTCCTTGAGTTTATTGATCGTTAAACAACGGAGCTTAGGGTTTATTTCTATGTTTGACTTTAGACCTTCCGTTGACTTTGTACCCGGTATGCTAGCCTCCTTGGAGGTTAGGTCTACTCTTTTGGGGCGTGTTGGCGAAGCACAGCGAGACGACCCACAGTTGGATGAGTTAGTAGAGAAGCTCACGAGGAGGGGGTCGTCCAGCCATTTGATTAGGTGCACCCTTGTAACAACCCGTAAAATCTGGGCCAGTTTAAAATTTTTATTTTGGCCATTTTAGCGAATTTTGATTATTTAAAATGAATTATTTTAAATAATATCGACGATAAATTATTCTGAATATAAATCAAAGGTATATATTATACGCGTCGTCGTTAGAATATATAATAATTATATATAATTATAAAAGGAATAGAAAATGGCGCGGTAGTTCGAAAATTCGATTTCTAATTTCAAATGAATATACAGAATTCAATATAAGTCAGAATTGAACGAAACAAGAAATATTTGAATCTGTATAACTATATCTTTGTAACGAAGTTAACAAGCTGAGATTTCATCTTAGAAATGATAAGATGTGTCCAAGTGAAAATTCTGAATAGTCGCTATGGAATTCAGGCCCTTAAAAATAGCAATTTTGCAAACGACCTCGGATTTCGACGAAACCAGTTTTGTTGGGTCCGTGATGCTAAGTTATTGCTAGATTCCAAATTTCATAATTTTTCGAATCAATATGTGAGCGTGGCAAAGGAAAACGTGTTTTGACCATTTCAGTTGATTTTAATCGACTGGAAATTGGCCATTTTTCTAACGGTCTCAGAATTCGACGAAACTAGTTTTGTTAGGACCGTATCGTCAATACGAAGCTAGAAAATATTTTTCTGGAATTTTTAAAGTTCGTATGTGACCCCGGTAATTTGAAATGTACGTTTAAAATTCAATATATTGATTTAAATGTAAAATTAAACGGAAACTGATTCAAACGATCGAATCAGCCTACGATACATATCCCATTGTGTTCGGAATGGTGGTAATTAGCTAGGGACGACAGGCGGCGGGTTTGATTTCGAGTTTGAAATAAAAAGTTGCTTTTTGAAAATTAAATTATTTAAAATAAATATATTTATATACATCTCACCCCTCTCTTTCCTTTACCAAGTCAACGCTCAGTTAAATTTATAAAAAAAAAAAAAAAAACCCCAAAGGAAACCCTCGATCCCGCGGAAGACCCGTCGACGCCCTAGCGTTGCGCCCCCGGAGACAGCGCCGCCTCGTCGGAAACCCCTTCCCTCTCTCGCGCCTCCTTCTCCTTCCACCTCCAATCGATCGAGCCCCAATTCCCAAAAGCCGCTGCACCCACTCGTCGTTGACCATCCCTGAGCCGCCCTGACCTTCAACATACCCCGCCGCCTCTAACCCTACTCCGCCTCCCCTTCTGAGATCACCCGCCACCAGTAAGTTCTTTCCCTTTTTTTTTTTATATTATATTTAATTTGCAAAACTGATTTTTTTTAGCATTGAAAACTGATTTTTTTTAATTTGCAAAACTGATTTTTTTTAGCATTGAAAACTGATTTTTTTTAATTTGCAAAACTGATTTTTTTAGCATTGAAAACTGATTTTTTTTAATTTGCAAAACTGATTTTTTTAGCAATTAAAAACTGGTTTTCTTGAAAAGTTAAAAACTGAAATTTTAAAGAATATAAAAACTGATTTTAAAATGATTTATAAACTAGAAAACGGATTTTGTCAAAAGTAAAAATCATATTTTTATATGTTGAAAGCAAAAATAAAAATAGGATTTTTATATATTGAACTTTGAAATAAAAATTCGATTTTTATATATTGAACTTTGAAATAAAAATTCGATTTTTATATATTGAACTTTGAAATAAAAATAGGATTTTTATATATTGAACTTTGAAATAAAAATTCGATTTTTATATATTGAACTTTGAAATAAAAATTCGATTTTTATATATTGAACTTTGAAATAAAAATTCGATTTTTATATATTGAACTTTGAAATAAAAATTCGATTTTTATATATTGAACTTTGAAATAAAAATTCGATTTTTATATATTGAACTTTGAAATAAAAATTCGATTTTTATATATTGAACTTTGAAATAAAAATAGGATTTTTATATATTGAACTTTGAAATAAAAATTCGATTTTTATATATTGAACTTTGAAATAAAAATTCGATTTTTATATATTGAACTTTGAAATAAAAATTCGATTTTTATATATTGAACTTTGAAATAAAAATTCGATTTTTATATATTGAACTTTGAAATAAAAATTCGATTTTTATATATTGAACTTTGAAATAAAAATTCGATTTTTAGATATTGAACTTTGAAATAAAAATTCGATTTTTATATATTGAACTTTGAAATAAAAATTCGATTTTTATATATGGAATAGCGAAGTAAAAATTCGATTTTTACATATGTAGTGAAAGCGGACAACGAAGGTGACAAAAAGGCGAAACGACGAAGACTTCTGCAGGATGAAGAGCCGTGGAGCTAGGATAGCTATATGTGAGAATTTCTCACCTTTCTATTTCTTTTCTAGATATATATTTATACTAGGATGCAGACGGTGCTTAGTAGCACCCGACACAACCGTCCACAGACCATGGACTTGTTTGTTTGACTGTTTGGTGATTGATTGCGATATTGGTTTGAATGTGGTTTGTGGTGTGAAAAATCGAATCGATAAATTGGTTAGGATTAGACGTGCGCCGTTATAAGGCGTAGGAGTAAGGCTAGGTTAGACCCTTACTCCAAATTTTGTGGTTTGCAAAATGAAATTGATTTGATTGATGAGTGAATGGCGTGGGCCTTCACTAGACCGGGGATAAGGCTAGGCCTTGTCCCGTTTCTAGTATCGTGCCGTTATGCCGCCGAAATTTTCTAAAATAAGTTAGAAAAAAAAAATAGCATTTTATTTAACGAATGAACTGAATAGAAATTCATATGTTAAAATAAAATGTGTTATCGTTAAAAATATAATTTTTAACGTGAATGTGAATAAATAAATATTCATTTACAAACCAGACGGTTTGTTTATGTACACCTATTTGAATGACGTTGATTGGGTCGATAAATTTTACACATCGCCTAACTGCACAAATAAAATATGTGTTTGATTGTTTGAAACCCCACACGGGTGTTAGGATGAAATTTGAAGTTCACTCATCCTGATTGATTAAATATGTCGATCGATTGATTGACAAGCTGCTATAAGCGTTAAATGTCTATATTTGATGCTTATACAGTGTAGTGCACTTTGGTTGATGGTTGATTATTTTTCAAGGCTATTATACATGTGTTGTATGAAAATCCATATAATTAACTTTATATGGTAATTGATTGGGCCTCATTCCAGTTTTAAAATAGAAATATTCGAAATGGAATATTTGAAAATATCAATATATGAAGCCGTGTTGATTAGATTGACGCCATTTTGACGTGAACGATATTTATATCGATTTTAAAACGATTTCGAAATGAATTGAATTGAAAACGATTTCGAAATGAATTGAATTGAAAACGATTTCGAAATGAATTGAATTGAAAACGATTTCGAAATGAATTGAATTGAAAACGATTTCGAAATGAATTGAATTGAAAGTGATTTCGAAATGAATTGAATTGAAAACGATTTCGAAATGAATTGAATTGAAAACGATTTCGAAATGAATTGAATTGAAAACGAATTCAAAGTGAATTGAATTGAAAACGAATTCAAAGTGAATTAAATTGAAAATGAATTCAAATTGAATTGGAATTTGAATTGAATTGAAATTTGAATTGAATAGAAATGAATTTTAAAACGAATTTATAAAGAAGAATTCAATTTTGCTTTGAATTGAGATGGAAGTTGAAATAGATTTTGAAACGAGTTTTAAAACTATTTATATAATTCGTTTTAAATAGAAATCGACGAAGTATATATTATATATATTATATATATAATATAATGGCCTGAATAGAACGCGCCGCGCCGCGGCAGTTCGTGAATTTCGACCATTTATTTCAAACGGACATTACGGGAGATCCGACCGTCGGATTCTCCTAAAACCGGAACCGTTGGGTTCGTATCGAAAAGAGCTTTCTAACGAATATTAGAAATTTGAAATCTAACGGTTGGATTTGGAATTATGTCCAAATCAAATTCGAAAAAGGTCGCTGTAAGTGCAGTTCGATGGCCGTTGATGGAAATCGACTGTACGGGCCTTGATAAAATTATTAAAAATAGCAATAATTTGTGTAAAATCATAAGAAATGGTTTAGAAAGATTTGGGGTGAAAGACTCCATATTTGAAAAGATAAAAATAGATTTTTATCGAAATGAACTAGTTTTGAACTAGAAATATAATTCTATTTATTTTTAAATAAATAAATTGAATTTAAAAAGGGTTTTAAAAATAACCAAAATTTCCAATGATTGCATTGGAGTGGATTTGAATCGAAATTGTCTTCGGAATATTTCGATGTTGGAATTCGTGATTATACAGGTGTTGTTATGGAAATTTGAAAGATATATATATTTATATCGTTATTTCCAATACGACATTTGTTAGTCGTAGAATTTGATATTGAATATAAGCCGATATATTTTCTATTCAGAGCCTTGTATTGAATATCGAATGTGATTTGGGTTTGTCGTGAATGGTGTCTTCACTAACACTGTTCTTGAACCCAGCTGAGAAAAGATTAAATCTTTTGATTTAGATTTAATGAAGTGTACCAATTAAATAATATTTAATTGGAATTGAATGGATATTGATTTTTGGGTTTATCGTGAACAGTGTTTTAAATAACACTTGTTCTTTAACCCGATAATTAATGAATGTGATTTGGGTTTGTCGTGAATGGTGTCTTCACTAACACTGTTCTTGAACCCAGCTGAGAAAAGATTAAATCTTTTGATTTAGATTTAATGAAGTGTACCAATTAAATAATATTTAATTGGAATTGAATGGATATTGATTTTTGGGTTTATCGTGAACAGTGTTTTAAATAACACTTGTTCTTTAACCCGATAATTAATGAATGTGATTTGGGTTTGTCGTGAATGGTGTCTTCACTAACACTGTTCTTGAACCCAGCTGAGAAAAGATTAGATCTTTTGATTTAGATTTAATGAAGTGTACCAATTAAATAATATTTAATTGGAATTGAATGGATATTGATTTTTGGGTTTATCGTGAACAGTGTTTTAAATAACACTTGTTCTTTAACCCGATAATTAATGGGATGTGACTTTGGGTTTATCGTGAACCGTGTTTTAAATGACACTGATTCTTTAACCCAGTCACAGATTAAAACTAAGTGGAGTTTTAATGAATCTTTAATTAGATTTGAATGTGAAATTTAGAAACTAACTGTCGGTTAGCCAAGCAGAATGGTTTTCTGGATATTGATCTGATGTTGGTTTCGGCCTTCGGGGTTAATATTTGGGGAATTATTCTCTTGATTAATTTACGGTTAGTGACTAATGAATTGGAATGAGGCGTATGTTGTGTTTGTGTAACACTTATTTAAATATACGCGAGTTATTCGGAAAGACCGGGTTTATCCCATTCTGAATAACTGATACGACGATAAGTCGAAGATGAAGACGATGGTCGAAGACCGGAGGTCTTCACGTCGTTTGGGTGATAACTGATGATCTTGATTGGGCTGTACACCCAAGAAGATGGAAACAGTTGGTGATCGTCCAGACGTACTTGGAGATCGATGGATATGCGGGGTACTAGGTGCCCCCGGTTTCGTTCAGACCCAGAACGGACTTGTAAATGGACTGTGTGTCTGACATCGGATTTCATTCTGTGTGACTGATATCGGTTGCATAGGATGGTTTGCCTGTGTGGCATGCTAAGATGCAAATGATCAAGGCTTTTGTTGAAAAGCAAAGTCTTGTGGTGATGATCAAAGCACGGCCTTTGTGGCGTTGCTTTGTGTAACGTTTACCTCGCGTGTTTCACACCCGGTATGAACCAAAAACGGGAGACGGACCTCAGGGAGGACTTGCGTTTCTTTCTAGCTAAAAGTGGCGTCAGTGGTTTTACACGCCCTGACGAGATTGACTTATGTGGTTGTTGCTGTTGCGAGGCGCCTCGGATTGATCGGTCGTTCTCGAACCGATGGAGTCATTCGTTGGCTCGTTTGCGCCCCAAAGGGCGGGGAGACGTATTGTTCAGGCATAATAATCCACATCGGTGGACCGGCCCTGACGATCCAGGGGGCAGTTGCGGCTGTTCCTGAGACATGGTAGGCTAGATTGTCTCGAATCGGTTGAGGACTATCTTTTGCCTCGGTTCATAGACGGAAATCCAATTTCCAAATACGTGATTTCGCGGTTTTAGTTGTAAACCTATATATGGTGACATAGTGGCATGGGACACTCATGTCGCCTATGATTGATACTTATGATTTGAAGTTGTTTTATACACTGTACACTTATTATAGTATCAAATGATCTGTTTTAAACGTATCAAGCATTCTTTGGCTGTTATAAGGGAAAACCCTATCCCCCGGCTTGCGTTGCATTGTGTGATAGGACCTGGGTCTTATAACAGCTTCATTTTTCTTTATTTTAGCATTGCGCTGTTTGTTTTATGCACTGGTATTCTTGGGAGGAAACCCGTTCCGTGTTATACGGCGTGGTCCCTTGATTTACCTAACGATTTAAAATAAAGATTAATAACTGTTTTAGTTCTCACACCAGTCACATGACTGACCTGGAGTTTATTGTTTTAACCTAAACTCTGGGTGCCCCTATTTTTGACACGGGCAGCTAGTAGTTTTGGTTTTGCAGATTTATATTCACAGGATCCTGGTTTACAGCTGGAACGATATCCGGAAAGCTTTGTATCCGTATATCTCTTCTAGTTGTGTATTGTATTATTTTCCGCTGCGATGTATTTAAATGTAATTTAAATCTCTGATATTTCTGTGTAATATTCATTTATACTCTGTATATTCTTGTAATCTGATGCATTGTTGTAATATACAATGAAATGTTCTTTTATATGCGTTCTGTTGTGGTTTGTTCTCGAACTATCCGACGCTTTCCTTTACGGGGAAGTTACGGGTCTTTACAGTTGGTATCAGAGCTTTGGTTTACAAAGCAGAGAACAAGACACATTAGAACCTTACGAAAGAATTCATCAGATATTGGATTAGTAATATCCAATGAGAATGACTCGTTAGAGATAGGATCAGTAGTATCCTAGAACGAGTGTGAAGAGTATATTTTTAAAATGAAAGTCAAATTTGTTTTGAAAATTTAAAATCAACTATTCGTATTTGATTATTTATTTATATTTATGTAGACAATCAAGTATATATAGATTTTGCGTATACGTCTGATCCACGTGTATTTGAAATTTTAATATACTGGATAGATATAGGATTACACTCTAGACACCCGGAGATGGTTCTGATGATTGATCGATCATCATCAGAACTTATGTTCGTGTTTCGAAGGTGTGATTTTCTATATATTTCCATTGGACTGGTGTGAGAACCAAAACTAATATAGCTAGAATACATTGTTGTGATTTGGCATCAAAAACATGATTTTTGTATATGTATCAAAATTATGAATTTGAATCTCTAATTCACAAATTGATTGATGTTTGTGTTGTTTGTTTATTTGTTTGCTAATTTTTAACCAATTAGCCTAACTGTATCAAATATTGAACTGTATTGAAAATTGGTCGCATTTGCTTGCATATACATATATATCATTGAACAGGTCATAACAAGGAGGCTAGAGCCGAAGAATAAAATTTGTTTGCCCGACAAATAGGTACATGTTTACTACATAATTTCCTGTTTTGTTTGGGTGATGATGATTTTGTGAGCCTATTGGCTAGCCGCTTGGCTTTTTCTTTTTCTTTTTGAGATCTGAAGGACCGGGGAAGCTATTTGAAATTCCCCGATGCTCCCGGTGCAGGGGAGGTTATGGCGAAATTTTTCGAAAATTTAGGGTGTTAGCCAAAATTTTGAAGTTTTGAAAATTCTCAGAAACTAAAGAGTTGGAGAATAGAAGCCTGACCAATCGTAGAGTTGATTAATCAAACCACTTTCGACTTTGTTCCTTTTCGGGGACGAAAAGTTTTAAGTGGGGGAGATTGTAACAACCCGTAAAATCTGGGCCAGTTTAAAATTTTTATTTTGGCCATTTTAGCGAATTTTGATTATTTAAAATGAATTATTTTAAATAATATCGACGATAAATTATTCTGAATATAAATCAAAGGTATATATTATACGCGTCGTCGTTAGAATATATAATAATTATATATAATTATAAAAGGAATAGAAAATGGCGCGGTAGTTCGAAAATTCGATTTCTAATTTCAAATGAATATACAGAATTCAATATAAGTCAGAATTGAACGAAACAAGAAATATTTGAATCTGTATAACTATATCTTTGTAACGAAGTTAACAAGCTGAGATTTCATCTTAGAAATGATAAGATGTGTCCAAGTGAAAATTCTGAATAGTCGCTATGGAATTCAGGCCCTTAAAAATAGCAATTTTGCAAACGACCTCGGATTTCGACGAAACCAGTTTTGTTGGGTCCGTGATGCTAAGTTATTGCTAGATTCCAAATTTCATAATTTTTCGAATCAATATGTGAGAGTGGCAAAGGAAAACGTGTTTTGACCATTTCAGTTGATTTTAATCGACTGGAAATTGGCCATTTTTCTAACGGTCTCAGAATTCGACGAAACTAGTTTTATTAGGACCGTATCGTCAATACGAAGCTAGAAAATATTTTTCTGGAATTTTTAAAGTTCGTATGTGACCCCGGTAATTTGAAATGTACGTTTAAAATTCAATATATTGATTTAAATGTAAAATTAAACGGAAACTGATTCAAACGATCGAATCAGCCTACGATACATATCCCATTGTGTTCGGAATGGTGGTAATTAGCTAGGGACGACAGGCGGCGGGTTTGATTTCGAGTTTGAAATAAAAAGTTGCTTTTTGAAAATTAAATTATTTAAAATAAATATATTTATATACATCTCACCCCTCTCTTTCCTTTACCAAGTCAACGCTCAGTTAAATTTATAAAAAAAAAAAAAAACCCCAAAGGAAACCCTCGATCCCGCGGAAGACCCGTCGACGCCCTAGCGTTGCGCCCCCGGAGACAGCGCCGCCTCGTCGGAAACCCCTTCCCTCTCTCGCGCCTCCTTCTCCTTCCACCTCCAATCGATCGAGCCCCAATTCCCAAAAGCCGCTGCACCCACTCGTCGTTGACCATCCCTGAGCCGCCCTGACCTTCAACATACCCCGCCGCCTCTAACCCTACTCCGCCTCCCCTTCTGAGATCACCCGCCACCAGTAAGTTCTTTCCCTTTTTTTTTTTATATTATATTTAATTTGCAAAACTGATTTTTTTTAGCATTGAAAACTGATTTTTTTTAATTTGCAAAACTGATTTTTTTTAGCATTGAAAACTGATTTTTTTTAATTTGCAAAACTGATTTTTTTAGCATTGAAAACTGATTTTTTTTAATTTGCAAAACTGATTTTTTTAGCAATTAAAAACTGGTTTTCTTGAAAAGTTAAAAACTGAAATTTTAAAGAATATAAAAACTGATTTTAAAATGATTTATAAACTAGAAAACGGATTTTGTCAAAAGTAAAAATCATATTTTTATATGTTGAAAGCAAAAATAAAAATAGGATTTTTATATATTGAACTTTGAAATAAAAATTCGATTTTTATATATTGAACTTTGAAATAAAAATTCGATTTTTATATATTGAACTTTGAAATAAAAATAGGATTTTTATATATTGAACTTTGAAATAAAAATTCGATTTTTATATATTGAACTTTGAAATAAAAATTCGATTTTTATATATTGAACTTTGAAATAAAAATTCGATTTTTATATATTGAACTTTGAAATAAAAATTCGATTTTTATATATTGAACTTTGAAATAAAAATTCGATTTTTATATATTGAACTTTGAAATAAAAATTCGATTTTTATATATTGAACTTTGAAATAAAAATAGGATTTTTATATATTGAACTTTGAAATAAAAATTCGATTTTTATATATTGAACTTTGAAATAAAAATTCGATTTTTATATATTGAACTTTGAAATAAAAATTCGATTTTTATATATTGAACTTTGAAATAAAAATTTGATTTTTATATATTGAACTTTGAAATAAAAATTCGATTTTTATATATTGAACTTTGAAATAAAAATTCGATTTTTAGATATTGAACTTTGAAATAAAAATTCGATTTTTATATATTGAACTTTGAAATAAAAATTCGATTTTTATATATGGAATAGCGAAGTAAAAATTCGATTTTTACATATGTAGTGAAAGCGGACAACGAAGGTGACAAAAAGGCGAAACGACGAAGACTTCTGCAGGATGAAGAGCCGTGGAGCTAGGATAGCTATATGTGAGAATTTCTCACCTTTCTATTTCTTTTCTAGATATATATTTATACTAGGATGCAGACGGTGCTTAGTAGCACCCGACACAACCGTCCACAGACCATGGACTTGTTTGTTTGACTGTTTGGTGATTGATTGCGATATTGGTTTGAATGTGGTTTGTGGTGTGAAAAATCGAATCGATAAATTGGTTAGGATTAGACGTGCGCCGTTATAAGGCGTAGGAGTAAGGCTAGGTTAGACCCTTACTCCAAATTTTGTGGTTTGCAAAATGAAATTGATTTGATTGATGAGTGAATGGCGTGGGCCTTCACTAGACCGGGGATAAGGCTAGGCCTTGTCCCGTTTCTAGTATCGTGCCGTTATGCCGCCGAAATTTTCTAAAATAAGTTAGAAAAATAAAAATAGCATTTTATTTAACGAATGAACTGAATAGAAATTCATATGTTAAAATAAAATGTGTTATCGTTAAAAATATAATTTTTAACGTGAATGTGAATAAATAAATATTCATTTACAAACCAGACGGTTTGTTTATGTACACCTATTTGAATGACGTTGATTGGGTCGATAAATTTTACACATCGCCTAACTGCACAAATAAAATATGTGTTTGATTGTTTGAAACCCCACACGGGTGTTAGGATGAAATTTGAAGTTCACTCATCCTGATTGATTAAATATGTCGATCGATTGATTGACAAGCTGCTATAAGCGTTAAATGTCTATATTTGATGCTTATACAGTGTAGTGCACTTTGGTTGATGGTTGATTATTTTTCAAGGCTATTATACATGTGTTGTATGAAAATCCATATAATTAACTTTATATGGTAATTGATTGGGCCTCATTCCAGTTTTAAAATAGAAATATTCGAAATGGAATATTTGAAAATATCAATATATGAAGCCGTGTTGATTAGATTGACGCCATTTTGACGTGAACGATATTTATATCGATTTTAAAACGATTTCGAAATGAATTGAATTGAAAACGATTTCGAAATGAATTGAATTGAAAACGATTTCGAAATGAATTGAATTGAAAACGATTTCGAAATGAATTGAATTGAAAACGATTTCGAAATGAATTGAATTGAAAGTGATTTCGAAATGAATTGAATTGAAAACGATTTCGAAATGAATTGAATTGAAAACGATTTCGAAATGAATTGAATTGAAAACGAATTCAAAGTGAATTGAATTGAAAACGAATTCAAAGTGAATTAAATTGAAAATGAATTCAAATTGAATTGGAATTTGAATTGAATTGAAATTTGAATTGAATAGAAATGAATTTTAAAACGAATTTATAAAGAAGAATTCAATTTTGCTTTGAATTGAGATGGAAGTTGAAATAGATTTTGAAACGAGTTTTAAAACTATTTATATAATTCGTTTTAAATAGAAATCGACGAAGTATATATTATATATATTATATATATAATATAATGGCCTGAATAGAACGCGCCGCGCCGCGGCAGTTCGTGAATTTCGACCATTTATTTCAAACGGACATTACGGGAGATCCGACCGTCGGATTCTCCTAAAACCGGAACCGTTGGGTTCGTATCGAAAAGAGCTTTCTAACGAATATTAGAAATTTGAAATCTAACGGTTGGATTTGGAATTATGTCCAAATCAAATTCGAAAAAGGTCGCTGTAAGTGCAGTTCGATGGCCGTTGATGGAAATCGACTGTACGGGCCTTGATAAAATTATTAAAAATAGCAATAATTTGTGTAAAATCATAAGAAATGGTTTAGAAAGATTTGGGGTGAAAGACTCCATATTTGAAAAGATAAAAATAGATTTTTATCGAAATGAACTAGTTTTGAACTAGAAATATAATTCTATTTATTTTTAAATAAATAAATTGAATTTAAAAAGGGTTTTAAAAATAACCAAAATTTCCAATGATTGCATTGGAGTGGATTTGAATCGAAATTGTCTTCGGAATATTTCGATGTTGGAATTCGTGATTATACAGGTGTTGTTATGGAAATTTGAAAGATATATATATTTATATCGTTATTTCCAATACGACATTTGTTAGTCGTAGAATTTGATATTGAATATAAGCCGATATATTTTCTATTCAGAGCCTTGTATTGAATATCGAATGTGATTTGGGTTTGTCGTGAATGGTGTCTTCACTAACACTGTTCTTGAACCCAGCTGAGAAAAGATTAAATCTTTTGATTTAGATTTAATGAAGTGTACCAATTAAATAATATTTAATTGGAATTGAATGGATATTGATTTTTGGGTTTATCGTGAACAGTGTTTTAAATAACACTTGTTCTTTAACCCGATAATTAATGAATGTGATTTGGGTTTGTCGTGAATGGTGTCTTCACTAACACTGTTCTTGAACCCAGCTGAGAAAAGATTAAATCTTTTGATTTAGATTTAATGAAGTGTACCAATTAAATAATATTTAATTGGAATTGAATGGATATTGATTTTTGGGTTTATCGTGAACAGTGTTTTAAATAACACTTGTTCTTTAACCCGATAATTAATGAATGTGATTTGGGTTTGTCGTGAATGGTGTCTTCACTAACACTGTTCTTGAACCCAGCTGAGAAAAGATTAGATCTTTTGATTTAGATTTAATGAAGTGTACCAATTAAATAATATTTAATTGGAATTGAATGGATATTGATTTTTGGGTTTATCGTGAACAGTGTTTTAAATAACACTTGTTCTTTAACCCGATAATTAATGGGATGTGACTTTGGGTTTATCGTGAACCGTGTTTTAAATGACACTGATTCTTTAACCCAGTCACAGATTAAAACTAAGTGGAGTTTTAATGAATCTTTAATTAGATTTGAATGTGAAATTTAGAAACTAACTGTCGGTTAGCCAAGCAGAATGGTTTTCTGGATATTGATCTGATGTTGGTTTCGGCCTTCGGGGTTAATATTTGGGGAATTATTCTCTTGATTAATTTACGGTTAGTGACTAATGAATTGGAATGAGGCGTATGTTGTGTTTGTGTAACACTTATTTAAATATACGCGAGTTATTCGGAAAGACCGGGTTTATCCCATTCTGAATAACTGATACGACGATAAGTCGAAAATGAAGACGATGGTCGAAGACCGGAGGTCTTCACGTCGTTTGGGTGATAACTGATGATCTTGATTGGGCTGTACACCCAAGAAGATGGAAACAGTTGGTGATCGTCCAGACGTACTTGGAGATCGATGGATATGCGGGGTACTAGGTGCCCCCGGTTTCGTTCAGACCCAGAACGGACTTGTAAATGGACTGTGTGTCTGACATCGGATTTCATTCTGTGTGACTGATATCGGTTGCATAGGATGGTTTGCCTGTGTGGCATGCTAAGATGCAAATGATCAAGGCTTTTGTTGAAAAGCAAAGTCTTGTGGTGATGATCAAAGCACGGCCTTTGTGGCGTTGCTTTGTGTAACGTTTACCTCGCGTGTTTCACACCCGGTATGAACCAAAAACGGGAGACGGACCTCAGGGAGGACTTGCGTTTCTTTCTAGCTAAAAGTGGCGTCAGTGGTTTTACACGCCCTGACGAGATTGACTTATGTGGTTGTTGCTGTTGCGAGGCGCCTCGGATTGATCGGTCGTTCTCGAACCGATGGAGTCATTCGTTGGCTCGTTTGCGCCCCAAAGGGCGGGGAGACGTATTGTTCAGGCATAATAATCCACATCGGTGGACCGGCCCTGACGATCCAGGGGGCAGTTGCGGCTGTTCCTGAGACATGGTAGGCTAGATTGTCTCGAATCGGTTGAGGACTATCTTTTGCCTCGGTTCATAGACGGAAATCCAATTTCCAAATACGTGATTTCGCGGTTTTAGTTGTAAACCTATATATGGTGACATAGTGGCATGGGACGCTCATGTCGCCTATGATTGATACTTATGATTTGAAGTTGTTTTATACACTGTACACTTATTATAGTATCAAATGATCTGTTTTAAACGTATCAAGCATTCTTTGGCTGTTATAAGGGAAAACCCTATCCCCCGGCTTGCGTTGCATTGTGTGATAGGACCTGGGTCTTATAACAGCTTCATTTTTCTTTATTTTAGCATTGCGCTGTTTGTTTTATGCACTGGTATTCTTGGGAGGAAACCCGTTCCGTGTTATACGGCGTGGTCCCTTGATTTACCTAACGATTTAAAATAAAGATTAATAACTGTTTTAGTTCTCACACCAGTCACATGACTGACCTGGAGTTTATTGTTTTAACCTAAACTCTGGGTGCCCCTATTTTTGACACGGGCAGCTAGTAGTTTTGGTTTTGCAGATTTATATTCACAGGATCCTGGTTTACAGCTGGAACGATATCCGGAAAGCTTTGTATCCGTATATCTCTTCTAGTTGTGTATTGTATTATTTTCCGCTGCGATGTATTTAAATGTAATTTAAATCTCTGATATTTCTGTGTAATATTCATTTATACTCTGTATATTCTTGTAATCTGATGCATTGTTGTAATATACAATGAAATGTTCTTTTATATGCGTTCTGTTGTGGTTTGTTCTCGAACTATCCGACGCTTTCCTTTACGGGGAAGTTACGGGTCTTTACAACCCTAGATAGTAAGGGGTGGTTGCGTAGAGACGGTAGACTTTGTGTACCGCAAGACAGGGGTTTGAGGAAGGCTATACTTGATGATACACATCGGTCGAAGATGACCATTCATCCCGGTAGGGGCAAGATGTACCAAGACATGAAGCGAGTTTTCTTTTGGGCCAATATGAAGAAAGACGCGGCCAAGTATGTCGCTAGATGCTTGGTGTGCTAACAAGTGAAAGCGGAACAGAAGAAGCCCGGAGGGTTGCTTCACCCGTTGGAAGTTCCGTAATGGGAAGTGGGATAGTGTCTCGTTGGATTACCGAAATCAAGGAAGGGTAATACGGGGATCGGGCTTATGGTAGATAGACTTACTAAGTGTGCCCATTTCATACCCGTGAAGAGCAAGAGGACTATTCCATGTCTAGCTTCAGTTTACCTTCGAGAGATTATTAGATTACATGGTATACCTTCCAGTATAGTGTGCGATCGACATCCTATCTTCACTAGCGAGTTTTGGGAGAGTTTGCGAGAGGCGGTAGGGACTCAGTTATGTTTGAGTACCGCATATCATCCTCAGACGGATGGCCAGACCGAGAGGGTGAATCGTATTTTAGAAGACCTTTTTGAGGTTATGTATTTTGGATTTTAGAGGTACATGGGAAGAGCATCTTCCGTTGGTAGAGTTCGCATATAATAGCAGCTTTCAGTCCAGTATTGGTATGACACCTTTTGAAGCTCTTTATGGAAGGCCTTGTCGATCACCTACATGTTGGTGGGAATCTACGGATAAGATCTTGCTTGGGCCTGATATGATTAGAAAGATTTCAGAGAAGATTGATTTGATTCGAAGAAGGATGAAAGCGGAGGAATCTTATGCGGACAAGAGGAGAACAGAGCTTGAGTTTGATATTAGGACATGCTTTTTATCAAGATATCTCCGTTGCGGAATGTGGTTCACTTTGGATCTGTTGGGAAGTTAGCACCAATGTTTGTTGGACCGTTTCCTATTAAGGAAAGGATTGGACAGATGGCATATAGGGTAGAGTTGCCTGAGAGACTTAGTGGTGTACATGATATATTCCATGTGTCACATTTGAGGAAGTGCCTACAGGAGACCGCATAGGTGGTAGAGCCGAGCTTACTTAGAGAAGTGGAAGTAGAGCGTGATGCGACGATTCGACGAGCTCCTATTCGCATCCTTGGGTCAGAAACTAGGAAGTTGAGGATCAGAGAAGTTCAGCTAGTTAAGGTGCAATGGGGAGATGACGAAAGCAATGATACTTGGGAGACGGAAGCAAAGATGCGTTCTTTGTATCCATTTCTTTTTGAGAGTATGTCTTTTAACTTCTCCTTTATCGCTAGCCTAGTACTTATCTTATCTTTAGTATGACCTCTCGTTAGTACTGTTTGACCTTTAGATAGGGTAAACCTATGGTTGAAACATGTGTTTGAGACATGTTATGGTTGATGGATGCAAGTGGATGCAAGTGTTTTCTAGTGGTTGCTCGTGGATGCATATATACACACTCTAGGCACTAGATCGGCTCAGTCACTTCATATTGCATATTGCATATAATTGTGTGTAGGTAGCTATATTTATGGATGTATAATGATTGTGTTATCATATGGATGATGCATTTTGGTGAATGGTTGTGCACTCATATAGATACTGTATGTGTCGATAGGGTTATCTCGCATACATATTGGATGCATGGCACTATCATGGTTTGCATATGTTCGTACATTAGATAGGGAACATATACACACACTTTTTGCATATGCTCATACATCATTAGAAATTGTTTTAAGGACAATGGATGCCCGTGTTTGATGGATTGAGTAGATGGTTGTTTGGATGGTAGGATATGCATTCTCCTTAGCTTAGAGATTTCGGGGACGAAATCCTTTAAGGAGGGGAGAATGTAACACCCCGAATTTCGGTTAATGCTAAAATTCACTAATTACAGGATAAATAATCTCAGATGTGAGAATTGGGGGAAACGGGCTGCGTCATTGCGTTCGTCTCGGAAAAATACGCAAAATAGAGTCCGAGTTTTCGAAAATCGGAGTCCGTATGGCCCAGTTATGGCCCGATGAAGTTTGCAGAAAATTCAAAACTAAAAACAGATTTAAAATTTAAAGTTCAGATTTTAAAATAGAGCAAGCGGGGCCAGGCGGGAAGATTCCCGCCCTACCCATGTCAACAGGGCTGTCGACAGGGGTGTCGACTTGCCTGTCGACTTGCCTGTCGACAGGGGGTGGCGTCCAGAGAACCTGGGTGCACCAGGTTGCACCAGGTTGGATTTTAGGCTGGCTTGGAGGGCTGGTTTCTGGAAGCTTCTTGGATCTGAGGGTCCTAAACCAATCTAGGGTTAATCTAAGGGCCTAAAACACTCACCTAATCTATAAATACACCCTAAACCCTACCCTAATTCATTCATAATTAATCTAGTAACTAAACTATGGCAAAATGAAACTTGAGAGAGAGCCTCCATCAAAATTAGAGAAGGGATAGCATTCCAAAGCAACTTCTAGCCTCTTAATCTTCTTCATTAGTTTGCTAATTTTGTTTTGGTGAGATTCTATCTCCTTAATAATCAATTGTTAAATTGATTAAGATAGGATATGATGATGTATGGATATGTTTGAGGATCAATGTGTTTATGCAAGCTTTGTGTAGTGTATGTTATGTGTTTTGCAAGTTATATACCATATGTCATGCAAGTTTAATGTTATATGACATCTATATGCAAGTTTGGTGCTATGTTTCATGATGATTATGATGCAAAACACTAAGTTGAACATTGATCTATTATGCAAGTTTAGTATGTGATTCTATGCATGCTAAGTATATGATATTATGCAAGTTTAGTATGTGATTCTATGCATGCTAAGTATATGATATTATGCAAGTTTAGTATGTGATTCTATGCATGCTAAGTATATGATATTATGCAAGTTTAGTATGTGATTCTATGCATGCTAAGTATATGATATTATGCAAGTTTAGTATGTGATTCTATGCATGCTAAGTATGTGATATTATGCATGTTTAATAAGTTGGTTTATGCATGTTTAACAAGTGGGTTTATGCATGTTTAACAAATTCATATGCAAGTTATGTGAATGCTTATATGCAAGTTATGTGAATACTTATATGCAAGTTTAACATGTTATGCAAGTTATGTGAATGCTTATATGCAAGTTTAACATGTTATGCAAGTTATGTGAATACTTATATGCAAGTTTAACATGTTATGCAAGTTATGTGAATACTTATATGCAAGTTTAACATGTTATGCAAGTTATGTATATGCTTATATGCAAGTTTAACATGTTATGCAAGTTATGTGAATGCTAATACGCAAGTCTAACATGTTATGCAAGTTATGTGAATGCTTATATGCAAGTTTAACATGTTATGCAAGTTATGTGAATGCTTATATGCAAGTTTAACATGTTATGCAAGTTATGTGAATGCTTATATGCAAGTTTAACATGTTATGCAAGTTATGTGAATGTTTATATGCAAGTTCAACATGTTATGCAAGATATGTGTATGATAATATGCAAGTTCATATACAACATGTTATGCAAGTCATATGTGTGATAATATGCAAGTTTGGGTTAAATGTAGTTGGGTTAATATATGCTCATATATGCAAGTTGACATCCTCTTAACCCATGACAAAGTTATATGCTAAGATTTGGTTAAACCCATGATGTTTGTGATGATCTTCCCTTTTATTATATCGTGAAATGAGAACGATTTGCGTGGGGAACGATGGGGTTAATAAATATGTTAATAAAAGTATGGTTGGGTATGATTAAGCATACTATAAAAATAAATTAACATAAGTGGGAATTTACCTATTGAGTTAGGTCTACCCCATGGGAATTTACCTATTGAGTTAGGTCTACCCATGTTATGAAAAACTTGATATTCTTTTTAGGGATAATTAATATAAATTGTGAGGGTGATTAATTAGGTGTAATTAATCGACTAAGACACGAGGTTGGACTCAGTTGTAGCGTAAAACTGCCCGGACCCAACCGGCTTAACCAGTTGCTACAAATGTTAGCCCAATGTGAGAGGTCTTAGGCACAAACTAAATACGTGATTAATGTAAAGACACGAGGTTAGACTCGGTTATGACATAAGGCTGCCCGGACCCAACCGGCTTAAGCAGCGGTCATAAAAGATAGTCTAATGTGAGAGGTCTTTATGAGGATCACGGTCTTAATTAATTAAGAAACACTTAACCATATAAGCATGTAGTGGGGCATGAGGGTTAAGTGGGTGCCTTGGGTGACTTGTGGTAACTAGTGGGGTGCCTTGGGTGGCATGAGGAAACTAGTGGGTTGCCTTGGGTAGCAATAGAAAATACGATTAGAATACTTAACCAAAGTAGAACATGTAATTAAACATGATTAAAGGGTTAAGTAAGTGCCTCGGGTGGCATGTGGGAATTAAGTAAATGACTTGGGTGGCATGTGGAAATCTAGTGGGTGCCTTGAGTGGTAATTAAAATATGATTAAATGACTTAACCAGGATTTATAACATGAAGGTAGACATGATTATTAAAAAGGGTTAAGTGGGATACACTAGATAGAATAACAAGCTTAGGTGGTAGCTTGTGGGGGCCCATCTCAACCAATATCCCAAACGTATCTTAGTGGGCTCGACTCAAGTCGAGTGACGGGACACGCATATTGGGCTTGACTATAAGAGGCCAAAACGGGTTAGCGGTGGCAACGTAGGACCAACGGGTTTCATATGCGTGTGTGGACCCGGGCTGGTTAGTAAGTCGTTGTTGCATCGTGTAGGTATAAAGCCGTGCACCGTTGATATTATCAGGTTGCCACTTTGGGAAAATGATACACCCCATTGTGGGACCAGCATGGATATCTACGTTAGGGAGCCGATCGCTTGGGAGTAGTGGGTACACCTAGGTAGTTAGCTAGGGGTACACGAAACTACTGGGTAAAAATTACTAAGTACATTTAGTGGGATCAACCTTTAAGTAGGAATTACTCTTGGTAGGTAGAACTGGTGTGGTGCAGTGTAGGAATTACCCTTGGGTGGATAAGTCGGGGATGGTGTAATCTAGTAATTATCCTTGGGTGGATAAATGCGTCTTTCCGGTTATCTTAGTACATCCCGTGTTTAGTTGGCTACGTAGTGTAGTCATTATCCCCAGAGGTACCATACCTTGTTTATATCACACCCTAATTACTTTAACGATTGTATTGTTAGGGTTATAGGACTCACTCAGACTTATGTCTGACCCCGTTGTTTTTATCTTTTTTCCCCAAACCCAGGTTATCAGAGTGGGCTTAGTGCTAGTGGGCTTTGATCAGATTGCTGTATCTATCCTTTGGAGCTTGGACCGTTGAAGTAAAGCTCAGTTCATCCTTCCTTTTATGGCTATTGTTTACATAGTGGGATTATGTACTTATTTTTATCAAGATGGATATTTTGTACTTGACTCTTGTATGGTTTTGTGATGTAACCAAACATGTTTTACTTTCCGCTGCAATGAAATGATGATTTAAATTTTCAAGTATTACTTATATCTGTCTTGTTGTAATTTTACTGTTCTATATTCACTTAAAATACTTCACCGAAACTAAGGCATTCCCCTCTTATGAGTGACCTTAGCGGGTGTGGGGTGTTACAAATAATGTAAGAGATTTCTTTTTAAGCGAAATTCATTTAAGTAAGAAATCAGATTTGAAATGAAAATGAGTTGAATTGTGAAAGGAGATCTGAACAGGTTTTATATTAAAACCGAGTTTTATAACTAAGTTATAAAGAGATTTAAGCGAGTATGATAGCTTAAATAAAATGTTACTTAATAGTTGGATTAAGTAAAAAGAAAATAGGATATAAAAAGGGACGTACATCAAACCTGAGTTTATAAAGAATATTTATAAAAGGGACATGGAGTTAAAACGTCGATTTTAAATGGACGAGACTTAATGATGAATTTTAGCGAAGTGAATGTAATTGAAATGAGATTTACAAAGTGGAAAATAGCTGAATGGATTATAAGTGAAATATAATGGATTGATAACGAGTTAAGATAAGAATTTGAAACCTTACTGGAGATTGGTTGAGTTGAGTGATTTTCTAAGTGTTAAGCTGATGTTGATTTCGATGTTCGGGGTGGATACTTAGAGAATTTATTCTCTTACCAATTTACGGCCAAGGACTAACAAATGTCGAGATACAGAAAAGCATGGATAAAAGATATTTCCAAAGTAGAAAGGAAATAGAAGATTTGAGAAAAAAATAAAGAGATATTTCCAAAGAGAAAAGGGAAATAAAAGATTTAAGAATATATAAGATGAGATTTCCAGAATAACAAAAATGAAAAGGAGATTGTGTTAACACGTAACGATATCTTCGAAGTGAGAAAATGAGAATTAGAATGGTTTATTTCTAAAAAGGAACACGTGGGCTATGATGTTAAAGTATTGAAACAAAAGAGATTTTGAAAATGATTATTTTTATGAATAAGAAGATAAACTTATTCTCCCAGTTTAGAAAATGAATAATGTTGTGCAAATGATGATTAAATGGAATATCTTATAGTGTTATATTATATTTTTCTAAGTATTAGAATGAAAGGGTTTGTGAATATTAGTAAGAAGTAATGTTATTTCCAAATATTCGAATATTTAAATTAACCATTTATTTAATTATATTTAATTAAATAAGCCGAATGATGCCGAGTACTAAACCAGTAAATATATTTTATTTTATGGTTAAATGGTTGTTTATTTGATAGTTAAATAACCGACTATCAAATCTGCCCAATACGATTGTTGGTACGGAAAGATCGGGATCGAATTTATATTCGAATACCATTCCGACCAGCAAGTACGAAAATGTTAAAGAGATTAGATGCTGATCAAGATGGAGAAATCAAAGACCATAGATCTTCAAAAAACGGAATAACCACTTAAAATATATGATTCGAAATGGAGATATACTAGGGTTCTGTCGTGGTTGAAATCTACGGATTTGCATGGACTACTCGCTATCTCTAGGGTGATACTTAGGATGTGGTAGGAGTGTACCTTCGGTTCATCCTGTTCCTGGATGACTTGTATGGACGAGTGTGTGACATAATATTTCTTAAGAATCACGTACGTTGATTTTTACAAATATATCGAGTTGGTGGCAAAGAAGGGTACTTCTTTTACACCCAGAGTATATTTGTGGACGTCAATTAGTGATTTGATGGATCTGACGACGTGGCATTCAAAGTGTTGGTTATATGATGTTCTAAAGGTAGTGTTAAACCTCAAGCCTCTTCAAATGGGAAATGACAAAAATCGGGCAGGTAGCATGGCTAAGTGGATCGCACACAAGTAGGGTGTATAATCACCTATCTAGAGATAATTCATTTCCTTCTTTAATCTATTTTGATGCTGTCCCTTTTCGGGAAACGGTAGGGTAGCTCCCGACCGTTGGTGATATACATTCAATACACACAAGCGAAATGAGTGGCCGGTCATGTGTGGCCGGGTTGCAAGATGTTCTTGTTGAACCTAGTGTATTCGCTCTAGAGATACACTATCGAAAGGTGGTTCCATACCTTGTCATAATTGGAAATCCAATCTCCAATAAGAGCCCACAGTTTTGATTGTATACTATATATGTGGAACGTTAAATGCAAGCGTTCCGCTAGATTGATATTTACTTGTGTTTAGACACTATTATAATATCAGAAAAAGATATGATTTCAAAATGAAATGATTTGACTTTAAAAATCAAGTTATGTGATGTTTTAAACTTAGCGAGTTTTTATCACTCTGGTTCACCAGACTGATCCGGCATTTTCTAAATGCTCAGGTTAGACCGGATTGTGCAGGTTAAGGTTATTAGATGTTGTGAAGTCCGGAGACGAGCTGAAGGTGTTCAGACGTATGATATCTAGATTTATTCCTCTTTGTGTTGTATGTAAGGACAGATTATTATATAACTGTCCAGTTGTATTGCTGTACTATAATGATTGTAAGCTTTTATTTTAAAGCTCTCAATAAAATTTTGTTTCCATTATATTTTATTCCGCTGCGATGTGAGACTCTGATGTTGTTATGTTCTTCTTCTTCTTTTATTCTAATTTTTCTTTCTTTCTTATCTCACCCTCTATATTATTTCATTAACTATCTAGTGTTTTCAATACTTGAGTTCTGACAAGTGATACGAGTTATGTATTATTGTTGGGATTCGGGCGTCAAATCTCCCGGGTCATTACAGTGGTATCAGAGCATAAGGTTTAGTAATAACCTTGGCTCTTTGGTATAACTCGATAGAGATGGGGATAGTAATATCGTAGATTGAGTTGGAGTGTATATATATATATGAGAGCGTAATTGTAAACTTTATATATTCAAATGTTTTGTGTTTTTTGATTGGTTCAAGTGTTGAGAGGCATTTAACTGGAAATAGACACGATAATGTTTTGTAAAGAGGGTTAATGAAATAATTTTACCCGAAATATATTTTTGTGTAGAAAATAAATAATTTTATCAAATTATTTAGATATATGTGTGTATGATTGATTTTAATGGGATTCAAGTTGGACTGAAAATTTGAAATGGTTTAAACTGAAGAGATTTCACATATGGAATTGTGAATGAGAATTTTAATTTGGAATTAAAATGAATCAGAATTTAACTTAAAAATAATTAAATAAATTTGAAGAGGAATTTGATGATATTTGAAATAAAAATCAGGATTTGGAATTTGAATTGGAAGTAAACTAATTTTGAAATAAATTAGTTAATTGAATGTGAAGTTAAAACTTAACTTGATTAAGTTAAGAACGAATATTGGAATTATATAAGAAAATTTGAAATTTGGAAATCAAATTGATAAATTAGGGAAATCAATCAGATATTAATCGACTGATGATCAAAGTAAAGATAACCAAGTAAATATTAATATTGAAGGTGGATTCAATTGATTTGGTTAAGTTGATTGTGTATTGTTGTTTATTGTGTGTTAGACTGGTTGAATATAAATTCATTAACGGTTAAATTAAGAGTTGAATGAATTATAGCTAAAGAAATGAATTCCAGAATGATAATTGGAATGAATCACATATGAATTGAAAGCAAATGATTAAACCCTGTATTTACACTTGAAAATGTTATATGTTTGATTTTGAAAATCTGTATGGTTATATTTGTTAACCAATGAGATTTGATTGAAGAATTACATGTAGTTATTCATTACATGTTGAATCGAGCTAAGTATAGTTGCCAGTAGGCTAGAGGATTGAATTTGTTTGAGTATATCGAAATAAGTTGAGCATATATGCTCAATAGCGCTCGCATAAGGTACGTCTTCGCAAAATATAAATTTTGGGTTTTTTTGAATTTTGTTTTTCGACCGGGTGGGTCGATGTATATATATTTATTTGATCCTGCGATATCGCAGAAGATACTCCGTACAAGGGAAACTCTTCCGAATTTTTCCAGAAATTTAATGTGTTAGAAAATATTCAATATTTTTGAAAAGCTTTATTTACGATGGTGATTTGGTTTTCGATTTGAAATAATTGGAGTTTGCAAAGGTTAATGGGTTGTAACGTTTCTTCTAACTTAGTAATTTCGGGGACGAAATTCTTTTAAGGGGGAAGAATGTAACGTCCTGTATTTTCCGTAGTCAGATATTTAATTAACTATTGATTTGGATTTTAAATGGATTTAAAATATATGTATCGTTTATAAAACAAATTTTAAACGTTTACTTTATATATAATTATAAATCAAGCTCGTAACTCTGTGATAATTCGTAATACTGAGTTTTGAACTTCAATTGAATATATATGATCCAATATAAGTCGGATTTCTGTGAAACAAGAAACATTGGAATCTATTTGATAATAATTTCCATATGAAAGAGAAAAATGGAGATTTCGTGTTATATACTGAGAGTTATGTCCAATTCAAAATTTTGAATTGTTGCTATGGAATTCGTTAATAAACGATAACGTTTATTAAATATAATATAAAGGATTTTTATATAATTTGAGTATTGTTTAGCTTGAAAACTATATATATTGAGTTTAAAATATATATTGGTTTGTTCTGAAGTTATGTAATATTTTATTTGGATAATTATAATAACAATTTATTATTATTTATTTAAATGTTGTGGAATTAATTTATATATTATATCAATAATGTAGAAATAGCTTTCTTTTCAAACGGCTTTTGTTTTTGATGAAACAAATCTTCTTGAGATACATGTGAATAGTTACTGCTACATTTCCAGTTTGGAGCCGATTGGAGTTCATGTGTGTCGGTGCGTATAAATGACGGTCAACGTAAATTGCGGTAGATTTTTGATCACTATATATAATAATCGTACAAAAGCAAAAATAAAATATAATAAGTATACTACTTCAAAGCTAAGTAAAATATGGTACAACTTAGTCTTCTGGCGAACGCCTATGTTCTTCCCAACGCACACATGAATTGAAATAACACCATAGCTACCCTAATAGCTAATAAGCTACAACATATTATATCCATTAAAATAGGAAACCTTCCCTGCTAAGTAAAATAAGTCGTGCTCTATGCTCCTCAATCAATACGCAAGGCCTATAACTTAATAGCAAAGTACACAACTACTTGAATGGACGTTGTGCTTATCCCAACATTTCTTTAAATATATATATATATATATATACGTGTGCGTGTGTCCACACCACTGTGCATTCTTCATTTTTAATTCTTTCACACAGCAAAAATGAACGAACTAAAAACCTTCGATTCATCATCCTCTTTTACAACGAAATCCTTGCATTTATTTCAAAACTTTTCAACTGCAATGACGCAGGGGGTTGTGTGATCCTTTCAACGACCGGCGGTGATCAGCAATGACGAAGCAGGATGGCCCGTATTAGCTCGTGAAGGCGGCAGGCTCGAACTGGGTTTGAAGACAAATAGTGGCCTCGAGTTATGAATGGTGTTAGGTGACGCACGCGCAGGTGGAGGCGTTGTCGCCGGTCAGGTTCGATGGAAGTCCGGTGGTCCGTTTTGGGTGCAACGTTGGGTAGTTGGAGTGGAGCACAATGGGGTTTCTATTGGAAATCAAAAGGGGTGAATGGTGCATGTCAGTGGAGACGTGGTGAGGCTTGCATAGTTTTGGGAACGAGCAGTTTTGGGAACGAAGACGTGGCAGTGAGGAAGACTTGCGTTGGTTTTCAAGGAAGAGAGAGGACCTATTTACGTGAAGAAGGAGACAATAGGTATGAACAGAAGGAATTAATTGGATGGGCACAACATTGTTTAAATGTGAAGACAAGTGAAAGTTGGTCAGGAGTTAAGAACTGGGCACAACGTTTTGACGGTTTTATACATGAATAGAGCAGGCGTGAATCAAATGGGAAGAAGTGTAGTGTGGTAGCAGTCAGTGAAGCATTTGAATGAAGGAGAGTGGTGCAGTTTAGAACACGGGGTAAAAGGAAGGTGTGATGGGGTTCAGTGTGGCGTGTGGGGTATGTGGAAACTAGAATTGGAAGAAAAACATGATGGCAGGGGAATATCTAAGTCGCGTGAAGAGCAGAGAGTCTGGAAGTGAAGTCAGGCATAGTTTTGACGGAAGCAGTTGCAAGAGGAGGGGAAGGCCGGTGTTATCTAAAACAGTATGATGTTGAGCGTGAAGATGGGTTTAACGAAGAACAGTATGGGGGAAGAATGGGGACATTACGTGAATAAGCAGAAAGGTTGGCATATTCAAAACAGTATTGGGTATTGTTCGTGAAGAAGCATAGTATTGCGTGGAAAACTGGGTTAGAGAAGCACGTCAGGAAACAACAGTGAAGAGGCTTGCATGAAAACCATAACAGAAGTAAATAAAGCAATCGGCCCCTTTATTTGAAGTGAAGGATTATATTTGGGTCAAAGCAACAATATTTCTAAACGTAGAAGAAGGAACTTAAAGCAACAGTTCGAATAGGAAGCAAGCACTTGGTGAAATGTTTGAAGCATTTAAGGTTGCATGGAAAAGGGTGGGGACTATCTTATGTGGGTAGAATCCATTGGTCAAAGATTTAAAGGGTGAAGATTCAAAGCATGAAGGCGTGAAAGAAAATCAAAGAATAAGTAGTGGTTGGGCGCATTTTGTACTAGCATTTTTTCACGAATTCAAAGCCATTTGGAACGTGAACTGGAGGAGTGTTAGAAGCAGTAAAGGGAATGCGTGAGCAAGGGAGGCCTCAACGTGAATAATGAGTAACATGGAGGAATGATCAGTTCTATGAATGGGATTATGGCATGTTGAACGCGGGGGACTCCATTTCTATTTGGAAGCAAGTATGTGAAGAAAGAACTGACGAAGTGGAGTTGTTTTGTTGCAACCGCAAATGGACAAATGGGGAAAATAAGTCGCCTGTATGCTTTTGCACAGTGAAGAAGGAAATGAACGAAAGGATTATTTGTCGATTTAAAATAGTTAAGTATAGTAATTAACGAACTTAGATTATTAATAAGGAAATTAATTTATTTACATAATCATGTGTGTTAATAATAATATCACTCTTACGTATATTATCAGAATTGGACGAGAAAATTTACACCAGAATCATGGTGACGAATGCAACAGTAGAACACCAGTTTTGGTCAAAAATGGAGATAGCTGGAGATTTACAGTTAAATTAAACATTGTTTAATTTAACAGTAACCGAAGCACTGCAGCAATAAAATGGAAACCAAAGTGAGTTTAACTCACTCAGTTTACCCACTTATATTTATATAAGTTGAGTTTATTATTTGTGTGCTATGTTAATTAATTAGTTGATGGATGCTATATATATATATATATGTGTGTGTGTGTGTGTGTGTGTGTGTGTGTGTGTGTTGAACTAAACTGATTAAATTAAACGTTCATTTAATTTAATTTGAATCAAATCATTATTTTTAACGATTATTTCCCAGCAAGGTAACTTACCTTGTTGATTACGTTTATAATAATATAAATGTATTTAATCAAAGTATGAAATGTTTGGATTACTATTATTTATTTATTTTTGAATATTATATCTGTTTATGGAATAGAATAAATATTGTTTGTAGTAACGTATTTGATGCAGGGAGAAACAGGTTGGAGCGATCCAACTGGATTCCTCAAAATTTATTGTTATTTTCATATCACAGTTATATGAACTGTTTCACCAATATGAATTGGACAATTGATTTTGTTGTTGAGTGTTGAACTGAAATTCAACGGTTGTTTGTTTATAACCAATGGACAATATTGGTTGGGTAATTGGCATCAGATGGCTTTAAAATCAATTGTGTTATAAATAAGGATTTGCCGCCATGTAAATCAACTGGAATGAAGTTATAAAATTTATTTTTATAACTGAAGATAATTTTTTTAAAATCTATTTATTTAAATGGAAGTTTATTTAAAAGAAATAAATAAGTATCATTTATTATTTAAGATTATAAATAATTATAGAATTATTTTATAAAGCAAATTCTTATAATAAGGAGATTCATGAGCAAGTGAGTAGAAATTAACCAGACGGTTAAGAATTAGATTAATTGTTTCGAAGAAACGATTAAATGAGATAATTTAAATTAATGATATTATTAATTAATTTAAAAGGAGAATTAATTAGAATCGGGTAACGAGATAACCGTGTTTTGGATTGACGAAGCCAACCGCTTTTATTGGAATTGATTATTAAATTATATTAGTTTATTATAAACAAATCTACTAAAATAATGTGTGGCCGGGTTGTAAGATGTTCTTGTTGAACCCAGTGTATTCGCCTCTAGAGATACACTATCAAAAGGTGGTTCCATACCTTTTCATAGTTGGAAATCCAATCTCCAATAAGAGCCCGCGGTTTTGATTGTATACTATATATGTGGAACGTTAGATGCAAGTGTTCCGCTAGATTGATATTTACTTATGTTTAGACACTATTATAATATGAGAAAAAGATATGATTTCAAAAAGAAATGATTTGACTTTAAAAATCAAGTTGTGTGATGTTTTAAACTTTGCGAGTTTTTCTCACTCTGGTTCACCTGACTGATCCGGCGTTATCTAAATGCTCGGGTTAGAACGGGTTGTGTAGGTTCATGTTATCGGATGTTGTGAAGTCCGGAGACGAGCTGAAGCTATTCAGATGTACGATATCTAGATTTATTCCGCTGTGTGTTGTATATGAGGACAGATTATTATATAGCTGTCCAGATGTATTGTTATACTTTGATGATTGTAAGTTTTTATTTGAAAGCTCTTAATAAAATTTTGTTTCTATTATATTTTATTCCGCTACGATGTGAGACTCTAATGTTTTTGTGTTCTTCTTCTTGTATTCTAAATTTTCTTTCATTCTTAACTCACCCTCTATATTCTTTCATTAACTATCTGGTGTTTTCAATACATGAGTTCTAACAAGTGATACGGGTTATGTATTATTGTTGGAATTCGGGCGTCGAATCTCCCGGGTCGTTACATGCGGCTATATATTTAGCATCGCTGGAGGAGCTATTTCTTGGAAATCCAAGAAATAGACAATTTTGGCTTATTCTACTATGGAGTCTGAGATAATAGCACTGGCCACAGCTAGTGAAGAAGCAGAGTATTTGAGAAATTTGCCAGCTGAGATTCCCTTATGAGAAAAACCGATGCCAGACATGTTGATCCATTGCGATAGTACCACAGCTATTGCAAAAGTTCAGAACCGTTATTTTAACGGTAAGAAACAGCAGATATGTCATAAGCACAGTACTGTTAGAGAGCTGCTCTCTTCAGGTACTATTAGAGTGGAACACATACGTAGTGATGAAAATTTAGCAGATCCTTTAACGAAAGGATTGTCCAGAGAGAAAGTCCTTAGTACTTCTAAAAGAATGGGACTATTGCCCTTAGATTGTTGAGTCACGCATAATGGTAACCCGACCTAATGACTGGAGATCCCAAGAACTAGGTTCAATGGGTAAAACCAATTTGTGTAGTGATAGTGGTTGAACATGTTATTTAATATACCAAGAAGCATGTATTCCTGAAGTGATTAGAGGATGAGTTTATAGAAACACTTAATGGGATCTATACTCTATATGGAGTGGAGTACCTACCTTCAGGAGTATTCTTGATAGACTCACCTATGTGAATGTGGAAATGTGGTTGTTTCCTATGTATTTTTAGGCAAAACTTCTAGAGCATTCACTAAACTAGGATAGATGTGCATGGCCATAAATGCACGGGCTTATTTGATTGCACTATGGAAAAGGTTGTGTGTGGTCTGATGTCAAGAACAGAGTTCAAGGCTACGTGTCACTCTACTAAAAACTGAATCTTATCCACTAGGCAAAGGTTCAAGTCGGAAGACATCTTTGTTTATGCACAATCTTATGATTTTAGAAACTGCTCGAAAATATTTTTAAAAATTCAAATGAGGATTGTTGAAAATGGTTTTCTAACATTTGGTGAATTATTTAAAAATTGAATAAGTGTAAGACTGGCTCCTATATGTGAATAGTCTAACATGTTTAGACTATATGAAAGAAGCAAAGTATTTATATTTGTTTCTTACAAGACATGTTAGGGCCTTAGGGCTCCCAATACACGCATTGTTGTGAGGAGGGAGACCACGCATTATGACCACCACACGCGCGCACGACCCACTGATCAACTCGACCCGACCCTACCAGGCCCGATTCGGGCTCAGGCTTGGGCCCTGGCCTTGTGGTGTAGACACTTATTTTTATTGACCACAAAACATTGCATTTTTCGAACCATTGTTTTTTAGAGGGTAAAAATTTCTGAACCGAATTTTTAAATGACATGGTATACTTTGATCAACTTTTCCAATCGACTCCCTCACACAACCCAAAAAACCGTTCGACAATTTAATTTTTCGTTTATAATAATTCATTTTATAGACGAGAATACCTACCAAACAACATTTTATCTCTTCTTACCACTACCATTAAATTTCTCCACAGAAAATAGAAAACGAGCAGTAATTTTAGACATTGCAAATCTGAACAGGTTTGTTGTGCAAGCAAATCGATTATACATATTCGAGGATATTTTATCCTAGAAGCGTCGATGATTGAGAACGACTGGTTTGCACCTCTGACCAGATCGCCGAATCTTCTTCAAGAAAGCGAGTACGTGATTTAACCATTGTTTTCCAACAATTTGAAAACGATCTGAAACAATGGCTTCAACCTCAACCCCAGACGATGCTGCTCCTCCCTCTGCTTTCCAGATCCCGCTTATGACTGCTGCTCCATCAGATTCGAAGGCTTGCAATTCAAGCGATGGCGTCAGAAGATGGAATTCTACCTGACGATGAGAGAGGTGGTGGCTGCGCCGACTACTGACAACCCGCAGCTACCAAACAAACATGACGAAACTGATGAAGCATAGATGGCTTCTTGGACCGAACAACCAAAACAGCAACAAAACACGAATGAGCTGGACTACCTATGCAGAAACTTTATTTTATGGACCATCCTGAAGGATTTGTAGTACATGGTCAAGAACATAAAGTATATAAATTAGATAAATCGTTATATGGTTTAAAATAAGCACCTAAACAATGACATGAAAAATTTGATAACTTAATCATGTCACATGGTTTTAATATTAATGAAAGTGACAAATGCATTTATTACAAATCTGAGAATGACATTTGCACTATTATACACCTTTATGTAGACGATCTACTCATTTTTGGGTCAAACATTCATGCCATAAACTCAGTCAAATCCTTATTAAGTGCCAATTTTTGATATGAAAGATCTAGATGGGCGAGTGTAATCCTTAGTATTAAAATTACTAGCTCAGAAAAGGACTTTCTTTGGATCAATCTCATTACAATGAGAAGATACGAAAGAAATACAATTACTTTGACTGTATAACTGCATGTACACTATATGATCCCGGTGTAAAGTTATTTAAGAACACTGGTGAAGGTGTAAGACAGTCTGATTATGCGAGCAACAATGGCGCAGCCTTTAGTATGCCACTGATTATACTAGACCCGACATTGCCTGTCATGGGATTATTGTGCAGGTTTACCAGTAGACCTAGTATAGAGCATTGGCATGCTATTGAAAGGATCATAATATACCTTAAACGAACTATGAACCTTGGATTACATTATGAAAAGTATCTAGCTGTACTTGAAGGATATTATGATGTAGACTGGAATACTTTATCCGATGATTCTAAAGCGTCCAGTGGCTATATATTTAGCATCGTTGGAGGAGCTGTTTCTTGGAAATCCAAGAAACAGACTATTTTGGCTCAGTCTACTATGGAGTCTGAGATGATAGCACTAGCTGTGGCTAGTGAAGAAGCAGAGTACTTGAGAAATCTACTAGTTGAGATTCCCTTATAGGAAAAACTGATGCCAGCTGTTTTGATCCATTGTGATAGTACCATGGCTATTTCAAAAGTTCAGAACTATTATTATAACGGTAAGATACGACAGATACGTCATAAGCATAGTACTGTTAGAGAGCTGCTCTCTTCAGGTACTGTTAGAGAGGATCACATACGCAGTGATAAATTTTTTGCAGATCCTTTGACGAAAGGACTGTCCAGAGAGAAATTCCTTAAAAGAATGGGACTAATTCCCTTAGATTGTTGATTCACGCACAATGATAACCCGACCTAATGACTGGAGATCCTAAGAACTAGGTTCAATGGGTAAAAACATTTTGTGTAGTGATAGTGGTTGAACATGCTATTTAATATACCAAGAAGCATGTATTCCTGAAGTGATTAGAGGATGAGTTGATAGAAACTCTTAATGAGATCTATACTCTAAATGGAGTGGAGTAGCTACCTTCAGGAGTACACTTGATAGACTCACCTATGCAAATGTGGAAATATGGCCGTTTCCTATGGACTTTTGGGCAAAACTTCTAAAGCATTCACTAAACTGGGATAGATGTGCATGGCCATAAATGCACAGGCTTATTTGATTGCACTATAGAAAAAGTTGTGTGTGGTCTGATGTCAGGAATAGAGTTCAAGACTACGTGTCACTCTAGTAAAAATTGAATCTTGTCCACTGTGCAAAGGTTCAAGTCGGAAGACACCTTTGTTTATGCACAATCTTATGTTTTTAGAAACTGCTCGATTTTTTTTTTAAATTCAAGTGGGGGATTGTTGAAAATGGTTTTCTAACATTTGGTGATTTATTTAAAAATTGAATAAGTATAAGAATGGCTCCTATATGTGAATAGTCCTACATGTTGTGACTATATGAAGGAAGCAAAGTATTTATATTTGTTTCTCACAAGACATGTTGGGGCCTTAGGGCTCCCAATACATGCATTGTTGTGAGGAGGGAGACCATGCATCATGGCTACCATATACCGCGCGCAATCCACCGACCGACTCGACCGGACCCGGCTCGGTTCGGTTCGGCTTGGGCCTTGGCCTTGTGGTGTAGACATTTATATTTTTTGGACCGCAAAACATTACATTTTTCGAACCATTATTTTTTTGATGGTAAAATTTTTTGAACAAATTTTTAAACGACACGATAATGTTTGATCCATTTTTCCTGCCGACTCTCTCCCACTACCCAGAAAACCGTTCGATAATTTAATTTTTTGTTTATAATAATATATTTCATAGATGAGAATAGATGCCAAACAAAATTTTATCTCTTCTTACCACTGCCATTAAATTTCTTCATAGAAAATTGAAAACGAGCAGTAATTTTAGACAGTGCAAATCTAAACCGGTTTATTGTGCAAGCAAATCGGTTATACGTATATGAGGCTGTTTTATCTAAGAGGCGTCGGTAATTGAGAACGACTAGTTTGCACCTCTGCCAGATCGCCGAATCATCTTCAAGAAAGCGACGAAGTACGTGACTCAACTATTTTTTCCAACAATTTGATGACGATCTGAAACAAGGGCTTCAACCTCAACCCTAGACGACGCTAATCCTCCCTCTGCTTTCCAGATCCCGCTCGTGATTGATGCTTCATTCAAATTCGAAGGCTTGCATTTGAGGCGATGGCATCAGAAGATGGAATTCTACATGACGATGAGAAAGGTGGTGGCTGCGCTGACTACAACCAAACCGTAGCTACCAAACAAACCCGACGAAACTGATGAAGCACGAATGGCTTCCTGGACCGAACAGTCAAAAAAGCAACAGAACTGGATTGAGCAGGACTACCTGTGCAGAAAAATCATTATATGGACCAGCCTGAAGGATTTGTAGTACATGGTCAAGAATAAAAATTATGCAAATTAGATAAATCATTATATGGTTTAAAACAAGCACCTAAACAATGGCATGAAAAATTTGTTAACTTAATCATATCACATGGTTTTAAAGTTAATGAAAGTGACAAATGCATTTATTACAAATCTGAGAATGACATTTGCACTATTATATGCCTTTATGTAGATGACCTACTCATTTTTGGGTCAAACATTCATGCCATAAATTCAGTCAAATCCTTATTAAGTTCCAATTTTGATATGAAAGATCTAGGTGAGGTGAGTGTAATCCTTGGTATTAAAATTACTAGGTCAGAAAAGGGACTTTCATTGGATCAATCTCATTACATTGAGAAGATACTAAAGAAATACAATTACTTTGACTGTATACCTGCATGTACACCATATGATCCCAGTGTAAAGTCATTTTAGAACACGGGTGAAGGTGCAAGACAGTCTGATTATGCGAGCATCACTTGCAGCCTTTGGTATGCCACTGATTGTACTAGACCTGTCATTGCCTATGTTGTGGGATTATTGTGTAGGTTTACCGGTAGACCTAGTATATAGCATTGGCATGCTATTGAAAGGGTCATGAGATACCTTAAATGAACTATGAACCTTGGATTACATTATGAAAAGTTTCCAACTGTACTTGAAGGATATTCTGATGTAGACTGGAATAATCTGATGATTCTAAAGCGACCAGTGGCTATATATTTAACATCGTTGGAGGAGATGTATCATGGAAATCCAAGAAACATACTATTTTAGATCACTCTACTATGGAGTCTAAGATGATAGCACTAGTCACAGCTAGTGAAGAAGCAAAGTATTTGAGAAATCTGCTGGCTGAGATTCCCTTATGGGAAAATCGATACCAGCTATGTTGATCCATTGCGATAGTACCGCGGCTATTGCAAAAGTTCAGAATCGTTATTATAACGGTAAGATACGACAGATACGTCGTAAGCATAGTACTGTTAGAGATGTGCTCTCTTCAGGTACTGTTAGAGTGGATCACATACGAAGTGATGAAAATATGGCAGATCCTTTAACGAAAGGCTTGTCCAGAGAGGAAGTCCTTAATACTTCTAAAAGAATGGGACTTTTGCCCTTAGGTTGTTGAGTCACGCACAATGGTAACCCGACCTAATGACTGGAGATCCTAAGAACTAGGTTCAATGGGTAAAAACAATTTGTATAGTGATAGTGGTTGAACATGCTATTTAATATACCAAGAAGCATGTATTCCTGAAGTGATTCGAGGATGAGTTGATAGAAACTCTTAGTGAGATCTATACTCTGTATGGAGTGGAGTACCTACCTTCAGGAGTACTCTTGATAGACTCACCTATGTGTGTTTGAGTCAAATTTGGCTTAAACACCAAGGGTGCTTTAGGAGCACTTCACCAAACGGTCGGATTTTATGTAATAGGGTCGCAATCACTCAAAAGCAAGTTAAAAGAGAAGAGAATTTATAGTGGTTCAATCTTAGGTAGATCAACGTCCACTTTGGAAGAATTTAATTACAACATTCATGATTATAAGACATAGACTCACTCTTTGTACATTCATCTTGTCTTGCTACAATTAAATCTCACTTAAATCTGTGTAATTTGGTGGAGACATAATCGGACCAGTGGAGAAATGATGTAATCGATGGAGAAATGATGAGAGATCTTCAAACGCAAGGAGGATGAAGGAGGATCTTCAATCTCTAGGACACTTAGTTAATCTCGATGGAAGCCATGGTAGATTAGTTCTATGATCTTTGGTTGGAAGCGTTAAATGATGTTATGATTACTTACAATGAGAGAGGAAGCAATTTTGCAGCCCTTCGGGGTCGAGAGAATCGATCCCTTTTGTGGTGGAAGCCATGACCTATTTATACGTGAGCTCCTATGAAGAAATGAGCTGAAATCCATGTATGCAGGCTACGGGTTGCTCACCCTTTTAATTACAAAAATGCCACTGCCTAGCTGTAACTAACTATTGACATTTGTTGCCAACTGTCTGGCGCGAGCGACCGACCTGAAGGATGTGCGAGCAGAAGACCAGGATGATATTGAATCATTGCATATGACCAGGGAGATGTGCGACCGACTAGGAATTAGCATAAGTCTTTCTCTGATCAACCTGTAACGGCCCGCATTTTACGTATCGGAGGATTGTAAAATATTTTTATTTATTCCTCGAGGGTTGGATCATTCTCATCTTTTAATATGTTGCTTATGGGGATGTGAGACATATCCATAATTTTTATCAATTTTGTTTGTGGCCATTTTTTCCCTGTCAATCTTGTACAGGGCATAACTTTTGACTTAGGTCGAATCAAAGGGTGAGACCTGTGCCATTGGAAAGGAATTGATGATTTTCTTCTGTAGAGTGGTTACATTAAAGGTTTGGCTCAGCGGTTTGGAAGAAATCGCTGTTTTAAGGTTTTTTGTTGGCTATCCAGGTTTGGTAAGCCATAATGGGTTGAATTGGAGAGGTCCATTAGTGGGCTGATGGGCGGGTATAAATAGGGGGTTAGGAATATGGGAATGTTTAGTTTTTCATTTCCTCATTAAGTGGCTTTGTGCTCCTTCTTCCTCTAACACCTTTACACCCTTAAAAATCCAAATCTAAGGGGAATCTACACCATTGGAGGCTAGATCTACATCAATCAAAGCAAGAGTTCATCGAATCAAGGTGTTTGGTGCGAGGTGCTTGCTGTCCGGATTCCTTTTTCATTGATTTTAGCTTGTTTTGGCAAATCGGTGAGTGATTTACATCTCTCACATGAATGTAACGAAGTATATGAGTATTTGTGCATGTTTTTCATCAAATTGGAATGTTTTACCATAGATTTGCACCATTATGTGTCTATTTTCATATGTATCTCCCTATGATCTAATTTAGCAAGTTTTAACTGTTAATTTCATGTCATTTCACATGTTTATGTAAGTTAGATCTCTCATTTTGGTTATATGTTCATTTTAATGGTTTGGGTGAGATTTACATCATTTTTGTGATAATCACCATATTCATGTTGCTAGAAATGTTATGACATGTTTATGAATGTGTTTGATGATTTTGTTTGAGTAGGTTTCGTTGGATTCATCATTTGGCGAAGTTTTGGTCAAAATCATCAAAATCGCCAACCGGTCAGCTGTTGCTACAGTACCGACCGGTCAACAGTTTCTACAGTGATGGACCGTTTAGCCATTTCTAAAGTACCGACCGGTCAGCAGTTTCTACAGTGATGGACCGTTTAGCCATTGCTACAGTACCGACTAGTCAGCAGTTTCTACAGTACCGACCGATCAGCAGTTTCTACAATGATGGACCGTTCAGCCATTGCTACCGTATCGACCGGCCAGCAGTTTCTATAGTGATGGACTGTTCAACCATTACTACAGTACCAACCAGTCAGCAGTTTCTATAGTACCGATCGGTCAGCAGTTTCTACAGTGATGGACCGCTCAGCAGTTGCTACAGTGACAGCTGGTCAGCCATTGCTACAGTGTTTTCTAGAGGGCCAGTGGGTAATTTTGCAAGACCGACTGGTGTGTTTTGGGAGGACCGACCTGTGTGTTTGGGAAGACCGACCGGTATGTTTTGGGAGTACCGACCAGTGTGTTTGGGAGTACCGACCGGTATGTTTTGGGAGGACTAACCAGTGATGTTTTGGGAGGACAGACTGACCGGTATTGGTGTGACTTTGAAGTAAATTCAATTAGATAGGTTTGAAGTGTTGAAAAGTGTTCGTTGATCGACATAAAACAACGAACGGTATGACAACTCAAGGGTGTATAGAGTTTGTGTGAGGTGATTGCTCTGTGATGTTCTGAGCTGATTAATAGTCGTAATTGATAACGACTAAAGATGAGAAGGCCGAGGAATTACCGTTATCATAGGTTCTAGCGGGCTCAAAGCAAAGGTACAATTGAAGACCAATTGTAGGTCAAGTGCCTTGAGCATCGTGTATGGCGTAGACACGTGTTGAGTATAGCGTGTAGCACGTGTTGAGTATAGCGTGCAGAGTTTTACTAAAACCGGGGTTTCGTTGTATAGCCCTTGACAATTGATGGTAAATTGTTTAGCTAGTCATACGATTAACGGTGGTTCCAAAGCAAGTTTGGTGGTGATAGCCAGAGTCAGTCATGGATGAATGGTTGTCTTGTTTGAACCATCTTACGTGGATTACCCAAAGTCGAGGAAGATGTTCTTTGGGTACTTGACTGATATTGGTTTAGGTCTCTGGGGAGAGTACTTGAGGAATGTTAAACCCGATTAGGATTGTCTGCATGATACGTAAGTAATCTGGATGCTATGGATGCTATCAGTGGTTTTTCTAATTTCTATGGATGAATTGTTATTCCTATGGATGTATGGATCGTAACAGCTATCACTGTCATGTTGTGGGGAAGGCAAGTGTAAGTTCTTCTCAGGAGCTGGGTAGATTAGTTCGTTTATTTACCCATTCTCTTATACTTTATTGATGAAGTTTGTTAGCTGTTCTATCGCTCACTAAGACTATTGTCTGACTCAAGGTTTTATGTTTCCTCTTATTACGTTGGGATGTTCATCTGATTGTTGGATGGATTGACTAAGTAGCAGGTGACAGGTGATGCCTTAGTGGGAACAGTGTTGCTGTTCGGAGGCGAGCAGGAGGTTGCGTACTATTCTTTACTACTACCTAATAATTGGATTTCCGTTGTTTGCTATTTCTCCGAGTGTTGTAGTCAGGCAAATTGTACAAACACTATTGTCATTATCTACATGTATGGGAAATACTTTCTTGTTGTCATGAAAGTTCAGTGTTTCTGCTTCACTATTAATACCTGTTATATATGTTCTATTGTATTTTATCCTTGCGCTGTGAGTTTACGACAGGTTATGTGATTGTTACTCTACCTTGATGATCGTCCATGGCTGCCTGACACACCTTTTAGCGCATTATTCCCCTTGTTTAGTGCGGGGGCTGTGGGCGGTCTTTACATTTGGTATCGGAGCTCTGGTCAACGATTTTGGCCAAAGTTCGAAGATGTAATTACATATGAGAGACGTATTTGTAGATTTTAGTTGGATGCTTACTATATATATTAGCATATATAGTAGTAGCGGTTGTTTACCTTTAGCTACTTATCTTGTAAATGGACTAATCATTCTATTTTAGATTTAGAATGAATCGTCAACCCTCTAGGATTGAGCCAGAGACTAGAAGAGTAGGAGATGGAAGAAGCCAATTGGGGGATTTAGAAGTTGCACTGGAATACCTGGTCAAGTTTGGGGCAGCCAAGATTGCAGCAGCTATGTTAAGGATACCCATTCCAGAAGTAGCAATGGAGCATGGTGTTCTTGTGCAAGTACCAAAAAGGGATTCTGCTAAGCGATAGAGAGATCGTTCTCCTACCGATGAAGAAGATGAGTTTAGAAGAAGTAGGGCCTTGAAGCAACTTCGATGCCAAGTTAGGAGCGAGAAGAAAGAATTAGTGCTGCTTAGGATGTGGCTTTTAGAACCAGACATAGACATGAGCCTCAGGAAGAAACTTTTTCTAGTACTAGGGCTGGAAAGAAATATGATAAAAGGAAGAAGATTAAGAAGAATGATCTCTGCTTCAACTGTCAGTTAGAGGGCCATTATGCCAAGGATTGTAAGAATCCCAAAGCTGAAAGGAAGTGTTTTAAATGTGGCAAGCCCGGGCATGAGAAGAAAGACTGCCAAGATTCTCTGAAGGATAAGCAATCGGAGGAAGCATGTGTTTTGGAGGCTATCCCAGTTTCCTATTGCATTCCTGATGAGGATTAAGTGAAGTTGGGGTTGGTTTAGATGTGCTCTCTATTGGTGAAGCTGGTTTGAGTTCTGTTCGGTACTAGAGAATTGTCTTCTTTTACTAATAATAAGATTGTATGCCGAATACGTTTGGAACCTGAAGTTGTAGTAGACCTTTAGTTGTAACCAATCTAGTATGGGTTCATATGCTCTATGCAAACTTAGTAGATCTAGTATTGTTTGATCATGAATGCTCATATATGAGTGCTTGCTTAGTTGTAGCTTTCGCTGGGTTTAAAATCATCTTGGGTATGGGTTGGCCCAAGAGGTGTGCGGCAAGAGTTGCGAAAAGCTAGAAACGACAGTCGGGGATGTGGAAGGGCGGAAGGTATTGATTTGGGGTAACCCGAAGATGGTGTTCTTATAAGTTATTATATTCGCTTGTGATTCCACAAGAAGACTTGTCATCTATGTTGATCGCTAATAAGTATGAGGATGTCTTTGACAAAGTCAAAGGGTTGCCACCGCATCGTGAGATCGAGTTTAGGATCACTTTGGTCGAGGAAGTTAGACCAATTGTTATGCCTCTTAGGCAGATGGCACCTAAGGAATAGCGAGAGATTGAGGTGCAAGCTCGAAACCTTTTGGGAAAAGGGTTCATTTAGAGAAGTGTATTTGAATGGGGTGCACAAGCTGTGTTTGAAACCAAGGCAGATGGATCGTCAAGGTTGTGTATAGACTATCGTGAGCTAAACAAGGTGACTAAGAAGAACAATTATCCATTGCCAAGGATTGATGACTTATTCGATCAGCCTCACAAAGCCAAAGTGTTTTCTCGGATGGATTTGGAAACGGGATTTCAATAGTTAAGCGTGGTGAAGGATAAAGGTTGTGTCCTACGCGAGTCGACAGCTGAAGCCGCATAAGAAGAATTACCCAACTCATGATTTAGGGTTGGCAGCAGTTGTGTTTGCTTTGAAGATGTCGAGACATTACCTGTTGGGAGTTCGATTCAAGTTGTTTACGGATCACAAATCACTGATGTATCTTTTCTCCCAAAAGGATTTGAATCTTCGACAGCAAAGATGGTTAAAGTTTCTGGCGTCATATGATTTTGGCATAGCCTATACTCCGGGCAAGGGTAACACAGTTGCGGATGTGTTAATTCAAAGACACACAAGTTTGGGAGCAATGTTTTCAGAATCGAAGAGCCTTGAGTATTTGGCAAGATTCGATTTCAGGCTAAGATGTGAGCTGGAACCTGAAATGTTGGCAAGCTTGTCAATAAGACCTACACTTATCGAAAGGATTGGCAAGAGCCAAAAGCAAGATGTGAAGGTTGTCGAGTTTATCCAGAAGCTGGAACCAGAAGATAAAGAGTTCGAAGTCGATCGAGAAGGTTGGCTTCGAAAGCAAGTGAAATCAGTTATTCTTGATATTGATGGATTGAGAGATGAGGTTCTGAGAGAATGTCATCCCTCAAAGCTAACAATTTATCCCGGTGGTAACAAGATGTATCAGGACATGAAGAGATTCTACTACTGGGAAGGGATGTAGCGAGATATTGGAAAGTTCATTTCCAAATGCATGAACTGTCAGTTAGTGAAAGCTGAACAGAAGAAGCCGAGTGGTTTGCTTCAGCCATTGGAAGTTCCTATGTGGAAGTAGGAGCAAATATCGATGGATTTTATCGATGGACTACTAGAACCAGGGCAGGAAACGAAGGGATTTAGGTCATCGTGGATCGCTTGACCAAAAGTGCACAGTTCATTCCTATCAAGTCGACTAGGACGACATCGAAATTTGCTGAACTTTATGTGAAATGGATAGTACGATTTCATGGTGTCCCAAAGAGTATAGTGAGTGACTGAGATCCATTATTTACGAGTGGATTTTGGAATAGTTTGCAAGAAGCTTTGTGAACCAAGTTGTGTTTAAGTACGATTTACCATCCCCAAACTGATTGTCAAACCGAGAAAGTCAATCGAGTTTTAGAAGATCTCCTGAGGGCTTATGTGTTAGACTTCGAGGATCATGGGAAAGACCATCTACATTTTGTCGAGTTTGCATACAACAATAGCTAGCAGTCGAGCATTGGGATGGAACCATATGAGGCGTTGTATGGTAGACCGTGCGATTCTCCAGCTTGTTGGTTAGAAACTAGAGATAAGTTGGTGCTTGGGTCTGAAATGATTAGAGAAACCTCAGACTGTATTGAGATCATTTGGCAACGAATGAACGCAGCCCAAGATCGTCAGAAGAGTTATGCTGATAAACGTCGAAAAGATTTGGAATTCGACGTAGGAGATATGGTTTTCGTAAAGATTTCACTATTGAAGCATATGGTTTAATTCGGAAGTAAAGGAAAGTTAGCTCCAAGGTTCATTGGACCATTTCCGATAGTTGAGCGAATTGGAAAGCTCATGTATAAATCGAGGTTACCCGATAAGATGTAGAGTGTACATAAAGTTTTTCGTAAGATGCTTCTACGAATATATGCGCATGGTCCGGATGTAATAGCACCTCCGGAATAATATGTCGACCCTATAGCTGAGTTTGTAGTTATGAAATCTCATAAGCCGCTTCGTGTTATGACGAATGACATGAAACATCTTAAGGAAAAGTTGTTTAATTTAGTTAAGGTATAATGAAGTGGGGATGGCAACAATGTTACGTGGGAGAGTATAAAGACGAACCATCCAAAACTCTTCATCCGTATGACCCATTGATATCGCATCATCATTATTACTTGTTGTTATTGTTACTTGTTGATAACGTTGTATCTTGTTGTTTAATAGAATTCCGCGTGCTAGGATAAGGCTATGGATGTATGGCTTGATGGTTGCTAGTTTGGATGATAGAATTGGCTTCACATAGATGATAGGCATGCAGAATTGTTGTGGTTGCTTGGAATTTCGGGGGCAAAGTTCTTAAGGGGGGAGAATGTAACAGCTCGAGTCTTACGTATCGGAGGATCATAAAATATTTTTATTTTATTCCCTGAGGGTTGGATCATTCTCATCTTTTAATATGTTGCTTATGGGGATGTGAGACATGTCCATAATTTTTACCAATTTTGTTTATGACCATTTTTCCCCTGTCAGTCTTGTACAGGGCATAACTTTTGACTCAGTTCGAATCAGAGGGTGAGACCTATGCCATTGGAAAGGAATTGATGAATCTCTTTTCGTGGAGTGGTTATATTAAAGATTTGGCTCAGCGGTTTTGAAGAAATCGTATTTTAAGGTTTTTCTGTTGGCTGTCCAGGTTTGGTAAGCCATAATGGGCTGAATTGGAGAAGCCCATAAGTGGGCTGATGGGAGGGTATAAATAGGGGGTGAGGGATATGGGAAATGGTTTAGTTTTTCATTTCCTCATTAAGTGGCCTTGTGCTCCTTCTTCCTCTAACACCTTTCCATCCTTAAAAATCCAAATCTAAAGGGGGGAATCATAGATCTACACCATTGGAGGCTAGATCTACATCAATCAAAGCAAGAGTTCATCGAAGCAAGGTGTTTGGTGCGACGTGCTTGCTATCCAGATTCCTTTTTCATTGATTTTAGCTTGTTTTGGCGAATCGGTGAGTGATTTACATCTCTCACATGAATATAATGAAGTATATGAGTATTTGTGCATGTTTTATATCAAATTGGAAGGTTTTACCATAGATTTGCACCATTATGTGTCTATTTTCGTATGCATCTCCCTATGATATAATTTAGCAAGTTTTAACCGTTAATTTCATGTCATTTCACATGTTTATGTACGTTAGATCTCTAATTTTGGTCATATGTACATTTTAATGGTTTTGGTGAGATTTACATCATTTTTGTGATAATCACCATATTCATGTTGTTAGAAATGTTGTGACATGTTTATCACTGTGTTGGATGATTTTGGTTGAGCTGGTTTCGTCGGATTCATCGTTTGGTGAAGTTTTGGTCAAAATCGCCAATCGATCAGCTGTTGCTACAGTACCAACCGGTCAGCAGTTTGTACAGTGATGGACCATTCAGCCAATGCTACATTACTCACCGGTCAGCAGTTTCTACAGTACCGACCAGTCAGCAGTTTCTACAGTGATGGACCGTTCAGCCATTGCCACAGTACCTACCGGCAAGCAGTTTCTACAATACCGACCGGTCAGCAGTTTCTACAATAATGGACCGTTCAGCCATTGCTACAGTACCGATCGGTCAGTAACTTCTACAGTACCGACCGGTTAGCAGTTTCTACAGTGATGGACCGTTCAGCCATTGCTACTGTACCGATTGGTCAGCAGTTTCTATAGTACCGACCGGTCAACAGTTTCTACAGTGATGGACCGCTCAGCAGTTGCTACAGTGACGGCTGGTCAGCCATTGCTACAGTGTTTTCTGGAGGACTGGTGGGTAGTTTTGCAAGACCGGCCGGTGTGTTTTGGGAGGAGAAACCTGTGTGTTTGGGAAGACCGACCGGTATGTTTTGGGAGGATCGACTGGTGTGTTTGGGAGGACCGACTGGTATGTTTTGGGAGGACCAACCAGTGATGTTTTGGGAGGACAGACTGACCGGTATTGGTGTGACTTCGAAGTAAATTCAATTAGAAAGGTTTGAAGTGTTGAAAAGTGTTCATTGATTGGCATAAAACAACGAACGGTAAGACAACTAAAGGGTGTATAGAGTTTGTGTGAGGTGATTGCTCTGTGATGTTCTGAGCTGATTAATAGTCGTAATTGATAACGACTAAAGATGAGAAGGCCGAGGAGTTACCGTTATCATAGGTTCTAGCGGGCTCAAAGCAAAGGTACAATTGAAGACCAATTGTAGGTCAAGTGCCTTGGGCATCGTGTATGGCCTAGACATGTGTTGAGTATAGCGTGTAGCACGTGTTGAGTATAGCGTGCAGAGTTTTACTAGAACCGGGGTTTCGTTGTATGGCCCTTGAAAATTGGTGGCTAGTCATACGATTAACGGTGGTTCCAAAGCAAGGTTGTAGGTGATAGCCAGAGTCAGTCATGGATGATTGGTTGTCTTGTTTGTACCATCTTACGTGGATTATCCAAAGTCAAGGAAGATGTTCCTTGGGTACTTGACTGATATTGGTTTAGGCCTTTGGGGAGAGTACTTGAAGAATGTTAAACCCGATTAGGATTGTCTGCATGATACGTAAGTAATTTGGATGCTATGAATGTTATCAATGGTTGTTCTGATTTCTATGGATGAATTGTTATTCCTATGGATGTATGCATCGTAAAGCTATCACTATCATGTTGTGGGGAAGGCATGTGTAAGTTCCTCTCAGTTCTAGGTAGATTAGTTCGTTTATTTACCCATTCTCTTATACTTTATTGATGAAGTTTGTTAGCTATTTTATCGCTTACTAAGACTATTGTCTGACTCAAGGTTTTATGTTTCCTCTTATTACGTTGGGTTATTCATTCGATTGTTTGATGGGCAGACTAAGTAGCAGGTGACAGGTGTTGCTGTTCGAAGGTGAGCAGGAGGCTGGCGTACTATTCTTTACTACTATCTAATAATTGGATTTCCACTGTTTGTTATTTCTCTGAGTGTTGTAGTGAGGCAAATTGTACAAAACACTATTGTCGTTATCCACATGTATGGGAAATACTTTCTAGTTGTCATGAAAGTTTAGTGTTTTTGCTTCACTATTACTGCCTTTTGTATATGTTCTATTATATTTTATCCTTGCGCTATGAGTTTACGACTGGTCCTTTGATTGTTACTCTACCATGATGATCGTCCACAGCTGCCTGACACACCTTTCAGTGCATTATTTCCCTTGTTTAGTGCGGGGGTTGTGGGCGGTCATCACACGACTGGTAGGTGGCATCTGACTGTAGCAGAGGTGACTGACCAAGGGATGAACGAGTGACTAGGGTTGCAATGTACGAGTAGACACAGGATGCGTGCGCGAGCCCTAGTTCTTTAGGATACCTGTCCAGGAGGTACGTTCGACCGACCAAGGTAGTATGAACAAGCGACTCCTTATAAGATGTACGAGCCTTATCGCGCTCGAATCGTGTCGTACTTAAGCTTGCCTCGTATGTGCAACCTCTTTGCATAGTCGGACTAAGTTGTTTATGCACGAACCTATTTTGATGAGTAGACGAGTTATCTTTTTGTGCGAGGGGGTTTTCAAAGTACATCAATACACAAAATTTCTTTTCTCGAATTCCTTGGTGTTCGAGCGTCCCGCTTTGTAGGAGTGAAATAACTACCGCTGATATGAACGACCGTCCTCTTTAGATATGAATGGCCGATCCCTCACGTCATGCCCGACCTTTAAATTGGCTCGACCCTTATTACGTGCGAACGACCTTGGCATGTTCGATCTGAGCATTAGCGTGCGAGCCTTATGATACTTGACCAATATAAGTGCTTGTCCAATGATTTTAACGCAGATTTAATCATCCAATGTGTGTACGATTCTTAAGGGATAAACATTTTCCACTCGAAGTTTGTAATTTTCAATTTGTAAAAACTACATGCTTCGAAATAATGAAATGTAGCACCATTTGGTGGATTAAGTCTAGTTTCCAACGAGATGATCGCACTTGCAAGTGGCTTGCACATATACAAGACCAAATGAGCTCGTGGTCGCTTGTACGGATATATAACTGACTGAGTGTAAGGTCACTCGTTTGTGACATGATCGACTGAATCTAACACGTCAAAGTGGTCGAGCAGACTACTTGGGCTCGAAAGGACGGGCTAGATCAGACGGGTCGTCATACTAATGCAATCGAGCGGGTCATTCAGGATTGGGCAAGCTGACGTGTCACATTTTATCTGGGCGAGGCTCTTAGCCTTCTCCATATATTGTCTCTTCGCTTTCCCGCCCATTATTTCACTATTGTATTCAAATTTTCATTGAATAAAACAAATTAATAGTCGCACCATTTTAGAAAATTCTACACAGCATACAACCTTCGACCGATTCCTTTCAAACTTCGCAAATTCCTAGTTTGTTATCGCGCTCGGCTCTCTCCAGCGAACCTCAACCTTACTCAAATTCGAAGCACTCTGATTGTCGTAGGTGATTTTTCCTCTTTTATCTTCGTCTTGATTTGTTTTGTAGAGGCCTATAACTTCGAATCGGGATGCTCTGGGTATGGTTTAGTTTTGATTTGAAATTTCTTGAGCTGTGATCGTTGGAGTTTGGGATGGATTTAATCAGTAGCGAGGTTATGGTTATGTATATGAGAGTTTGAGGATTTCCAATTACATAAGATCCCCTATATTTTGGTTCGAATCTTGCGCACACGATATGTTTGATGAAATGTTTGAGTTATAGAAACTTGCATGCTTTGATGTAAACTGCATATCAATACTTCGATTTTTCAACATAGTGCTTAATCCGATAAGACTTTGATTTCGTAGCTGAGGTATTTGGTTTGTATAAAACTCTTTAGTTTTTGATCTGAATCATGTGACCATGACATGCCTGTTGTAATGCTTGAAACACATTTTCCATGCTTTATTTGGTGTACCTATATTAATACGCATGCTTGCTCTTTGGCTTTGACTATTTGTCTTTTGGTTGTGTGATAATCCTGAGTTGAGTTGCCTTTTGTTGCGTAACATAAATCCATAATATTTGATTATATTTGCTAGGCTCGCTTGACTTATCCATCATTGATCGTTCGTGCTTGACCCGACACGGTTCGGTCCTGCTCAATCCCCCATATATATATATGTATATATATATAGGGTCGGTCACGCTCGAATTGGACTAGGTCGGTTATGCATGACCTCTTTTGAATCCTTATGTTTAATATTGATTGGCCCCCATTTGTTCACTCATGCTCTTAATTGCTTGAAGGGCCCTCTCTGTTCGACTATTGAGGTCGCTCATGTTTGGCCTGATTTGGGTCGCTCCTGCTTGACTATGGATGACCGTCCCATTTTGAGCATGCATGAGCAGACCAATGTTTTTTATGCACGACCGTGTTTTGAGTTATGCATAACCGACTAGGCCTAAGTCGTTCATGTTCGTGCGAGCTTGGTTGTCTTGCTACACCTCTTGGGTGCTTCTCGATATTTTGGTTGTTGAACTTTTCTTGCATTTCTACCCTGTAATGACTAGAACACTTGTACATATTTTTTGATTTTATGATTTTACTACTAGTCGCTCATCCCAATATCATATTAGTCTAAGATAAATAGGATAACTTATAACTTGGCTCGAATGGCACACTTATGCAAGATTACTCTTATTTAATCATTTGTAATCCAATTAGACACTCTTTGCACAAGTATAACCACTCTAGAATCATTGAGACTTGGAGCTAGTTTAATCAGTACATGTTGATCGTGAATCCCAAGCCTTGTATGTTATTTTCTTTAAACTAAGAAGTGCGTACCTGCGATCCGCTTTTTAAACATATCTATTTATGTAGAAATGAAAACTAGAAATCAATTTCATCAAAATCCAAAGGAGGGAACCATGTCTGGAGAAGCTCGGGGTTCTAGCCAGGTAAATGGGGCTACGTCAATTGTTGTCTCCGGAGAAAATGTTCGTCAGGATTTTCCCCAACCCTGGGTTCTTGACAGAGTTCCTTCTGATAGTCGTAGAACAACACTACCTTTTGCTTCGTACCAGCAAATGTGTGCTCGATACGAATTTTCAGAAGATAAAACTAAGTTTCCGGGGAAGAATGATTTGCCTGACCATCCACCTCCTGGCTATGTTACAGTTAATCGCCATATGCTTTCAAGTGGAGCAGTCACCCCTTTTAATCCCTATCTAGAATCCATTTGGCGGCATTTGGCTATTGCCCCGTACCAATTGCATCCTAATGGTTATCATATTTTAATGGGACTTTATGTACTTTTCATGAGAGTCAAACAACGAGAGCCTTCCTTTCAAGATATTTGTTCTTTGTATGCCTTTAAAAGAAGGAAGGCATATCGTCCGTCTTTTATCTTTATGGAAGGCAAGTATTGCAGAATTATTACCGGCCTAGTGGAAAGCGTCAATGGGTTTCCGGATCAATACTTCTATGTTGGATGTCCAGGTAACTTCTATGGTCGATGGATGGTAGGAGGTAATCGTCTTTGCTTGAAGTTTTCTTCTTTCTTTTAAAGTATTAATTCTTACCTCCTTGCCATTTATAGTCATTCCTTCAGAAGAAGGCATTCCTCTCGACCAAGGCCTTCTTGATTCTTTGACAGCGATTGACAAGACCGAGAGAAGTAGACAGTTATTACTTTCGGAAAAGACCCTCCATCAGTATCAACTACTCCACCCTTCGCGGTCTATTGAGAAAAACTCAGCTTATAAGAGAAGTGTTACTGGAAAATATTCTGCTAAAAAGGTTCCCTTAAAGAAATGTTCAGATCTCGGAGATAGTGGCCAATCTTTACCGAAATCCCCGTTGCCCTCAATTACTGAAGGAGACACCTCTCATCGTTAATGTAACGAAGTTGAGGGAGGCAGAACTAATGTAAAGGATGAATTTTTTTTTTGAGAAAGTTGTTGAGAACCCCATTGTCCCGGTCACACAAGAAGAGGGCTCCACAGGGACTTTCGGAGGCTTAGGTGATTTGGACACCGCTAAAGATATTAGCCAGGACTACATTATCGCCTCAGGGCTAGTAGCACCAGTTACAAGGACTACCGTTATAAATCATCTGAATTTCTAGATCTTGACATTTACATTTCTCCTGAATAATCCATTGTTTCAACTTCTGCTCAGATTCAGATGATTCTTGATAGGCCTCCTTATAAAGTTACACCTGGAAACTTGAAGCTTAGGGATCGTTTTGGAGGATGGGACTTAAGAGGATTGTACTTTGATCTGGATTTACATCCGAATGATAGGCGGGATGCCGTTGAGGGGCTGAGTACTATAAAAAGTTGTATGATTACCAAATTCGATACTGCTAAGAGTCAACTCGAGACACGATTAGACACGGCCATACGCAATACTGACCGACAATTAAAGAAGTGGGCCAAACTTGACTACGAGTTTCAAAGGTTCAATGCCCAACAACTTAATCATATTGAAACTTTGGAGAACGATAAAGCTAGACTGGTCCACTTGATCAGGTCCCAACAATCCGAAATTGCATCTCTAAAAGGTGGAAGTACCAGGGTAAATAGCTTGGAAGCTGAGAATGAAAAGCTTAAAAAAGAGCTTGAAGATGCACAGAAACAATTCCAGAAGCTCAATATACTCAAGAACTTGCTGAATCTCAATTGGCTTTGGAAAGGCGAGCTTCCGCTATTTATCAACTAGAAAAGGCTGCTCTTGACGACAAGATCAACTTTAAAAGCAAAGCTCTCAAAGCTCTGGAAATAGATAATGCTAAGCTAACTAGTGCTCTTGAACAGGCCAAGGCCAATAATACTTTGTTTCAATTTTATGTTTACAGCGTCCTGAACCGCGGAAGTTTAAGCTATTTGAATAGTGACTTTCAACGAACTCCGTCTCTTGTTTGGGAATAAGTGCTTATACATTCTAATGGCGCAGAAGACAATGTCCTTCAAGAGAGTCTCCTTGAAGATGAAGATCGTGATGCTTTAGCTAAGGTCAGGAAGATATTAATGGATGAGCAGGCTCAACCTCTTAGGGAAAAGACTTCGGGTACCAGCTCTATTCCTACTTCAACCCGCCCTGTCAATGCCGAAGTTTTTAGTTCACAAATTCCTCCTGCGGGTCTTCCAACTACCCACACTAACGAGATGTTACTGAAGTTCCTGTTGCCGAGGAGCCTATTGTTAAGAAATGTGCAGGGAATGACAAAAACGATGAATCACCTTTGAATGTTAATGATTATGAAATTGAGCTCATAAACCCGCACACCCCAGGTAAAACTGATATTTATCAAACCATACCAGATTTGGATTATCTTATTTCTTCACCTGGGTTTGCCGAATTTCATGCTCATTATTCACTTGTGATAGGTTTTCCTTCGTCACCTCTTCTTCCTACTGGTGTCACCACCGTTCAAGCTGCTACTACTGACTCGATCTTAGTGTCACCTAGCACTGGCCTGCGTACTTCTCTTCCACCAAGTGATGCATTAATACTTCATGCATCTGACCTGGAGGCGGTTGATTATGATTATAGTAATGATGAGGATGAAGCTTGGCTTACTGGGGCTGTGTCTACTTTGAAACACAACAGAAGGTCCGGTGTGAATAGGTCAGGAGTTATTAACCTATCCTCCTCTGAGAGTCCTTGTGTGACCAAAGCAGCAAAAGATGGAAGCCAGACAGTTGGTACACCTCCCCCTTCCACAACTAAACAGCCTTTAAAGTCTAGTAGTGGGAAGAAAAAGAAGTAGCATTTGCGGCTTCTATGCTTTTATTCCAATCCGTTTCCTTTTGTGCTATACTTAGACTGGTTGTATATGCGAGTGTCGGCCCTCGCCTAGTACTTTATGCTTGTTATTTTATGTATATTTATGCCTGATACTCTTGACTTACGATTTTGTGGTCTGGTTCTGTGTTGTTGCGATGAAACTGTGTTATGCTTGCAGTACTTAATCCTTTTATTTTAGCTTTGTCGTACTTTCTTGTTTTGCATTCCATACCTGCTTTCTTCTCGCGCTTACAACACAAATTCTCCATTTGTTTTTGCAATGTATGATATTGTAATGACTTTTCAGTTATAGCCACGGATCATTATTATTGGATTTACTTGACCGATTATATCGAACTTTTTTTATTCTGACTTAGAGCAATACTTGAGAACTTCTTTTTCATGAGTAACTACTTCTTGTGTCTGTTACTGTGTTGAAGTTCTCAAGTTTTCCCCAGCCATTTCAAGGGGTTCAATTTTGTTAGTCAGATAACCCTTACAGATGCCCTGCCTTTAACGTAAAGTCGTGACAAACTTATAGTATGCTTAAGCGAGCATTATTGAACTTCTTTATTGCGGTTAATGCGGTGGTGGTGCCCCCATACAGAAGTTTGTCACAATTTTATTAGATTGGAAATGATCAACTTTCCTAAATTTTCTTAGTTATAGCTAGAATTTAGTTTAGTCGATTGATTCATATCATTCTTCTAGTGCCTCCCTCTTGAAAGGTTTTGCATTTGTAATGTATTCAGTCGTGTTCTCACTAACCTGGCAACATAGGCCCTTTGGAGATTATACTTGAATACATGCTCTCAGAGAGGTTTTTTTGTGTGTGTTCAACCATATTTCTCTCTAACCTGGCAATCCAGATACTTCGGAGATTAGGTTTAAACACATGCCCCCGGGGAGGTCTTGGGTTTTAAGTTTAATCCAATTTTCATCCTGTCCAATTTGATTAATTCAGAATTAGGTGGATTATATTGGATACCCCCTTTCGGATAGGATTTCTGTTAATGATGGTCCTTCCAGCCTGTTGCCGGTCCTTCCGGCCTAGGACTAGTACTTCCAGCCTAGGTATTGTCGGTCCTTCCGAATTGTTTCTGGTCCTTCCAGCTTGTTGTCGGTCCTTTCGGCCTGATGCTGGTACTTCCAACATCAGGTTTTTTCGGTCCTTCCGACTTGTTGCTGGTCCTTCCAGCCTGATGCTGGTACTTTCAACATTAGGTTCTATCGGTCCTTTTGACTTGTTGCTTCATCCCACAAGGCAGACGCTAATTTTTTCATCGAGTATTGCCTCAATTTATGGAACTGTCATTCTGGACCATTCATTTTAAGAAAGTGCCTCTATGGTGGAACTTGCAATCTTTTTCCTATTAGTTAGCTCCAATTCCTTTGCTAGCTGCTTCTCTTGGCGGGCTATCTCAATTTCGAACTAGGGCTTTGAGACTTTTTCTTTGGGGAGTGCCCTTTTAATGAGAGTTATTACACTCTTGTTCATTTGCTGTGGCGCTTGTTTGTTGCTTGAACTTTTGCGACTTCTCCCATTCTCTTCTCAAGGCTATGCTATCTGTTTTTGTGTACTTAATATTTACTACTTTTAGCACATGAGTAAACGTTGTTGGTTTGCTACGTTTCTTTGGATTCTGAAGGAACAAGCGCTTGATTGATGACATGCAATATGAAGTCATTTTAATCAAGTTTTGATTAGAGGTAAAAGACTACAAGCTAGGTAGTCATACAAGCAAATACGCTCTTAGTTATAGAATTAATTCTCAGAACAATGATTGCAAAGTATTACAGATTGTTTACCCAAATTCTAAATATTGGTATTAAGTAAATCATGAAATAATGCACGGAAGTAAAGTAGCGATGGTAATGTGCGCTTATTCCAAGCCATTGAAATTGGAGCACCATCAATGGTTATCAGTTGTTGATTAGCCTTGGATTGGTTTGAGTATGAGTTCCATTACTTTAACCAGATTGATCATCTGATGCCTCCTGCCTTTGGGGAGTTGGAGCGATGCTTGAGGATCGTGGATTTTTCACATACTGTTACAGACGATTCTTCCTAATCAGTTCTTTGATTAGTTACTTTAGATGCCTACACTCGTTGGTATTGTGACCTGGCTGGTTGTGAAACTGACAGAACCTTCCTGACTTTACTACAACATCACTGAACTTCATTTGCTTTGGCATTGGATATTTTTCAGTACCCTTAGTTGCCATGAAGATGTTTCCCACGGTGTCATTGAGAGTAGTGAACTCAGAAATCTTAAAAAAGCGGAGTTTCTTATTAGTCCGGTTATCCATTCCCTCGTTTCCCACTTTCGACCACCAGAATTCTTTTGACTGTTTTGCATAGTGCTTTTCCTTCCAAGTTGTACATTGCTTCCTGGGACATCTAAGGCATAGGCTGGATCTTCTTCAACACTCATATATTCTTCAGCCTTATTGAGTAGTTGCTCAAGGGTACTTGGTTTATTCTTCTTAATCCATTGTCCCAACTTAATCTTTTTGCATACGACCCCTTTCAAAGTCATTACGACCAAACGAGGTTCATAATTTTCAATAACGATCGCCGCCGCATTGAAGCGAGTGAGAAAAGCTTTGAGGCACTCCCCTGGCCTTTGCTCTAGTTCATCCAATTCCATAACATCCCGAACCTTGGTTGCTTGGAGTCTGAACTGTTTCTTGAACAGCTTTGCCAAGGTAGTAAAATCATCCACGGACTTTGGTGGCAGCTTTTTGAACCAGAGATAGGCCACCCCTTCTAGGTAAGTTGGGAAGTAGAGACACTTGAGTTTTTCTGTGGCACGTGCCCCATCCATATACTGATCTTATTTGCACAAGAACACGTTGGGACCACTTGTCCTATCATAAGCTCTCACTATTGGGGGTTTAATGTTTTGTGGATATAGAGCCATCTTGATCCTCTCGGTGAGCGGGGTCTTAGTAGGAGAAAATTCCCAGTCCTTTTCATTGTCCTCTTTCTTCAAGCTTTCTTCCATGTTTTCCCATACCATTTCCGATATGCGTTCCTCCTTGCTATACTGGTCAACAGAGTAGATGCCCTTTTCCTTACTGGATGCTTGCCTGAGCAAGAAGTCAGGTTTGGATTCCGGGGTCCTGGCGCAAGAACTTGTCGAAAGGCTTCTTTATCGGCATGATTACATGTGAGTGATTTCGTCTCTTTTTGGTTAGGATCATTAGAATCTGTATCCTCCTGGACAGAGTTTTCCCATCTTGGACTTGAAGAGGTGGAACCTACATTGTTCATATGAGTAATTCAAGCAAGTTGAGGACGAGTAGCATTTAAGGTAACCTTTGCAGTAGTGACTTGGATAGAGAACATAGATTCAGTTTTTTCAACATAGCATTGTTTGCGATATCTGTTTGACTATTAGAATTGCTACAACTTCATCCAATTCTCTCCTTGTCACAGCCGCCCCAGATCCAGAAGATTCATCCGCTCCGGAGTGGTTGGCGGGGGGTGCAATGTTGTTAGCATCGTTGGTGAAGTCGTCGGCCTCTTTGATGGTCTTACTTGTGGTCTCTTTTGGCCTACTCATGACTTTGATGGTTTGCCTAGATCTTAGATCTAGTGGATCTACAATAGAAGCAGGCTCGGGCCTTTCGGGCAAGGCTTTTGAGCTTGAGAGGAGTATGAAGGAAGGAGATGCGAATGCGGCCCCATAGTGGGAGCCAAATGTTTGAGTCAAAATTGGCTCAAACACTAAGGGTGCTTTGGGAGCACTTCACCAAACGGTCGGATTTTAGGTAATAGGGCCGCAATCACTCAAAAGCAAGTTAAAAGACAAGTGAATTTATAGTGGTTCGATCTTAGGTAGATCTACGTCCACTTTGGAAGAATTTCATTACAACATTCATGATTACAAGACATAGAATCATTCTTTGTACATTCATCTTTTCTTGCTATAAGTAAATCTCACTTAGATCTATGTAATTTGGTGGAGAGATAATCGGACCAGCGGAGAAATGATGTAATCGACGGAGAAATGATGAGAGATCTTCAAACGCAAGGAGGATGAAGGAGGATCTTCAATCTTTTGGACACTTTGTTAATCTCGATGGAAGCCATGGTAGATTAGTTCTATGATCATTGCTTGGAAGTGTTAGATGATGTTAGGATTACTTAGAATGAGAGAGGAAGCAATTTGGTAGCCCTTCGGGGTGGAGAGAATCGATCCCTTTTGTGGGGGAAGCCATGGCCTATTTATAGGTGAGCTCCCGTGAAGAAATGAGCTGAAATCCATGTATGCAGGCTACGGGTCGCTCGCCCTTTTAATTACCAAAATGCCACTGCCTAGCTGTAACCAACTATTGACAGCTGTTGCCAACTGTCTGGCACGAGCGACCGACCTGAAGGATGTGCGAGCAGTCGACCAGGATGATATTGAATCATTGCATATGACCAGGGAGATGTGCGACCGACCACGAATTAGCATAGGCCTTTCTCTGATCGACCAGTAGGTGGCATCCGATTGTAGCAGAGGTGACTGACCAAGGGATGATCAAGTGACTAGGGTTGCAATGTAAGGGTAGACACAGGATGCATGCGCGAGCTTGAGTTCTTTGGGATACCTGTCCAGGAGATACGTTCAACTGACCAAGGTAGTATGAACAAGCAACTCCTTATAAGACGTACGAGCCTTATCGCGCTCGAATCGTGCCGTACTTAAGCTTGCCTCATATGTGCGACCTCTTTGCATAGTCAAACTAAGTTGTTTATGCTTGAACCTATTCTTATGACCAGACGAGCTATCTTTATGTGTGAGCGGGTTTTCAAAGTACATCAATGTTTTCACCAAAAAATGGCTCAAACACCATGGGTACGAAAATTATACTTCACCAATGTGGTTAGAAAGTAAATGGAGCCGTACTCAATTAGAAGTTTACAGTAAAAACGTGAGGAAAGTAAAATGGAGACGAGATTTTAGAGTGGTTCAGCCCTAAGCTAGGCCTACGTCCACTATGAATGTAGTTTGCATTATCATGACAATGATTACAAAGCATATAAACCCTCTTTATACATGCATCCTCTCACTTTTACAACATATTCTCTTCCTCGCATATAGATCTCATTTAAATTCATGGATTTCAATGAATAAATGATAAAATCGACGGAGGAGAAGGACAAGTCCTTGTTCTAGAGGAGGAGGAAGGAGAATTTTCAACCTCTTCGCTACTTAGGTGATCTCGATGGATGCCATGGTCAAGTGGATGAAGGATCTTCTAATGGAGATGAGGACAATGATTGGAATGCTTAAGGATTCGTCGAAGGAAGAATTCTATAGCACTCCGTGGTGGCAAAAAAGGTCCCCCTTAAGGTGGGAGCCATGGCCTATTTATAGGTGTACCTCCATGAAGAAATGATCTTAAAATCATATATATATACTACGGGTCGCTTGTCCCTTTAATTACGAATATGTCACCGCTTAGCTGTAGCCAACTGGCGACAGTTGCATTCAGTTGTCCTGGAACGACTTCATGGGAGCGAGCGGCTTCATAAGAGCGAGCGGCTGCATAGGTCTGAGCATATTGAATGAGCGGGCAGGCAATGAGTGTACAGGCGACTTGTCAAAGCTTTCTAGTTTTCATAAGAATGATTGGCCGAATCATCATGTTACGCTTTTTTGTGATCGACCGATAGATGACATCTGGTTGATGCAACTTATTTGATTATAGATGAACGGGCAACCTGCACCGTAGTCCGCAAGCGAGTGATCAAGGCTTGTAGAATAAAAAGTAAGTGCGACCCTTTAGGTGATGGTTGCTGACCGACCGATAGGTAACATCTTATTGAAACTCTGGTGAATGATCAAGGAACAAGCGAGTGGACATGGGAGGCATGTTCGACTTCTGGCATCTTTGCGTTCCCTGTTATGTACGATCGATCAGGGAAGTATGAATGGACAACCGCAAAGTGGAACGTGTGGCCGAAACCAATCCTCTCCCTTGTCTTTTATGTAAGAACTTTCCCTATGGTCGAGCTAATCTGTTATATCCAACCCATTTTGATGAGTGGTCGAACTAACCGTTATTGTTGAGTCTTCTTCATACCTGGGCGTTTGAACGCATTTCCATCGTAGAGGTGAATAACTTCCCCTAATATGAGCGACCAACCTCTTAGGATATGAACGACCGGTCCTTTGAATTGTGCTTGACTCTTTAGTTTATGTTGTATTCCTAGTTAACGTCAAACGAACCTTTGATACTAGGACGGGCGACTCTTATATCAAATATCCAAGCTTGCCTGGGCGATATTGTCTCCCAGCATGGTCGAACCATGCTGCGTAACTGACATGCGATCCATTAGTTTTGATATTATGTTTCCTTATTGTCATGCTCAAACCTTATTGACGTGTCTGATCTTGGTTTTGTGGGGGCTGCCTTTTACCTTGTACGAACGACCCGAGTGTCCTGGGTCGTTCATGTATATCTAAGCTCTGAAGCGGTCGTTCCGCAGGTTTTACGAAGATTTGATGCACCAATTACAAACATGCTTTTTAGGGATAAACAATCAATACACGAACTTTATTTTCTTGAATTCCCTAGTGTTCAAGCATCCCGCTTTGTAGGAGTGAAATGACTTCCTTTGATATGAACGACCAACCTCTTTAAATATGAATTGTCGATCCCTCACGTCATGCCCGACCTTTAACTTGGCTCGACCCTTGTTACGTGCGAACAACCTTGGCTTGTTTGATCTGAGCATGAGCGTACGAGCCTTATGATACTTGACCAATATAAGTGCTTGTCTCGTGGTTTTAACGCAGATTTAGTCATCCAATGTGTGTATGATTCTTAAGGGAATGTAGCCGTTTCCTATGGATTTTTGGGCAAAACTTCTAGAGCATTCGCTAAACCGAGATAGGCGTGCATAGCCATAAACGTACGAGCTTATTTGATTGCACTATAGAAAAGGTTGTGTGCGGTCTGATGTCAGGAATATAGTTCAAGACTATGTGTCACTCTAGTAAAAATTGAATCTTATCCACTATGCAAAGGTTCAAGTCGGAAGACAACTTTGTTTATGCATAATCTTATGTTTTTAGAAACTACTTGAAAATATTTTAAAAATTCAAGTGGGAGATTGTTAAAAATGGTTTTCTAACATTTGGTGAATTAATTAAAAATTGAATAAGTGAAAGGATGGCTCCTATATTTAAATAGTCCCACATGTTGAGACTATATGAAACAAGCAAAGTATTTATATTTGTTTCTTACAAGACATGTTGGGGCCTTGGTTGTAACATCCCAGATTTTTCTGCCATTTAAATTTGAATATTTAAATCTATTTTAAATATTATATTGGAATTTTAATTAAATTTTATATTGAATTTATTGATTTAAAGTAGAGTTCGTGAATACCGGCACGAGTTTAGAACATTCAACGTAAATTCTGCTATATATACATATACACGGATAAGGCCCATGCCCCGCACACAGTTACATTCTCGTATTTACCGGTTTAAAATATTTTTGGAAAATTGAAGGAATTTTATATAGATTCGAATATCAGTGGACCGGAAAGCGGACGGTGACGGTATGAATATTTAACGCATTGCGGTATAATTTTGTAACTGTGTAAAATTGATCGTGTTTAATCAAAACGAAAATAAAATATATATACATTAAGAAGGAAAAGAAAGGAAAGACCAGCATATATTAAGAATGAAAATAATGTCGCTTAGCACTTTAATACAATATTATACACAACCTTGCTCCTGTCGCATGGGTCTGGGCTTGCCACTTGTCTTACTGCATATTAATTAAAGCCTGTAACTATTGCCTAATGCCTGCATAAACACGCAGTACCAATATATTTATATTTATATACATTATCATATACACAGAATCTTTGCAAGGTACACACCATGCTTATTTCCTTCGAAGATATATCTGGACTTCATTTCAACAGCAAACATATAGACATTTTTTCCACCCAGGCTAATGGGAAACGCAATCCTACCCTGTACTAACGAAGCTGACATTTTGCTTATCCTTTCACTATTCTGCTATTATTATAACGCGTAGGAGACAACCTTCACATATACCAACCATGCCGACCATTTTGGAATTTCCCATCCAAGAAACAGACAACCAAAATCGTGCCCGTAAATATATTAAACTAAATGACGCTTAAGTTTTAAGAAACCGAGTACACCTTAAAATTTAAGCAACCGAGTACTAGAAAATAGGTATCCACCTTACCTAGCTAGTTAATGCAGACATTTACTCTATATATAAAGAAATGTGCTAAGCAACCATCACATATTAAAGTAATATAAAATAACATGCTAAATTCTTAAGCAAATGTACTGAATAGTATTGCAGTACTGTAGAGAATGGTCACCCTATACCGAAATTTACGCATGATTGTCAGCTAAGGAGAACATCGCTTTACAGTTGCTTAATATTAAAATGTATATGCATCTATATAAACAACCATCTGTTTTCCACACCACTGCAAAAACAAAAATAGAATATAAACACTGAAGCCTCTTGTGTATATATCTATATACTCTGAAACCAACTTCAATTCAATTCTACGAATAACCGAAAACACAATAAAGATGAATATCAACCGATCCATTAAACTCTCATAAACGAAAACTTGAATCTCGTACCATTTAATCGGGTGAGTTTATGCGTAGAGAATGGGAGGGGTTCGTTGGTGGTAGCTGATGGCGGTCCGACGGTCTGAGGAAGGTTGCGGTGGTCGATGAAAAGAAGGGGAGCAATATTGGTTGAAATAGAGCAATGACATAATGTTTGCATGGTGTATGGGGTATCAAATTTGCAGATTTTGGGGTTTTGTAAGGGGATGGTCCGAAGTACTGAAGGGTGGCAAGTGAAGTTTCGCATGGGGTAACATCACGTGGTAAGTGAATGGAAAAGAAGGAATTGGGAAGAGTAGTTGCGTATGATTGTGTAATGGCGTGAAAACAACAATGTAAGGGTGGTCAGGCGCAGTGTGATGAAATTTGAAATATGGAGAGGAAATGTGAAGTTGATGTGTAATTAAAAAATGGTACAAGGGAATAGTGGTGGGAAATGCGGTTGTAAACACCAGACTCCGAAATGTATATGGAGCCAGGAACGTTTACATGGGAAACTGCATGGTTCAAAAGAAAATAAAAACAGAAAGTCTGGAAGAAGAACAATATATAGAAATGGTTGGAATATTGAAGTAGCACTTGCGTGGGAACCAGACATGTTGTGAAGAAGAGCATGCGGTTCAACACGGGGTGGGAGAGAATAAGGCGTGGAGAGGAAAACAGGCACCGATGTCGGAGACGGTTGCGTGAACTATCGAGCGAGAAGCTTTTCATTGGGTACTAAGGAAAGTGAGGACGTGTAGTGCATTCGGTGGTTAGTAGTGTTAAGGTGGAGCGGAGCGTATATGCCTGAGATCTTCTACATGGATTGGAAGCGGGCGAGGTGCGTAAATACAAAAAGGAAAAGAAAAGGGCGGAAGAAGAGAGTCAGGGAGGATGGCGGATGAATAGAACGTGGAGGAGCATCTGCAGATATGATATAATGGAGCACCTGGAGCCAAACTTTTGGGTAGGAAAGAAGAACTGTAAGAAGGAAGAAATTAAGAGGTGAGCTGTCCTTTCGTGGATGGGCTTAGGGAAATAGAAGGAAAAAAGGAACAAATATTGCAGACGGCTTGTGTTACTGGTGCAAGCCGAAGCAGGGGGGTTGACGAACTAGTGGTTCCCATGCGAGATTTATAGCAACAGGTAGATGATGCCTATTCATATTACATAAATTGTCTAATCCCCTATATTAGTCTACCAAACTGCAGGAATTAGGATCGAATAAATATTATTTAAATTAATAATATTAATTTTTAAGTAAATATCGTATTAAAATTGAAATCGTGCATACGGTAATGAAGTCGGATGGAATGAGGGACGATGGAACAAATCAAACGACCGTAGAACCATATCGACAAGGACAACAGTACGGAGTTGGAATGGACAGAGTTAAAGCAGCTGTACTTTTTAATTAAATTAAACGAATGTTTAATTTAATTAATCGAATAATTTCAACATCGAATGGAAACCCCAATGTGAGTTCAACTCACTCAGTTTATCTCGTTTATATTTTATAAACCGGGTTTTTATTTTGTGTGCCATGTTTGCTATAGATTGATGATTTGATGATTGTTTGCATGGATGCCAAATATTTTTAATATTCATTGATTAAATTAAACTTTTGTTTAATTTGATCAAATTAGATCGTTATTTTAACGATTATATTCCAACTGTGGTAACTTACCTCGTTGATTACATTTATAATGATATAAACATAGTAAATAAATGATTGGGTGTTTGAATGAATGTCGTTAATTGATTGTTAACTGTTAAACTATTTATTTCTGTTAGTGTGATAAATATATATCATTGTGTATGAATGAGATAACACATTATGATGCAGGGACGGACAGGTAGGAGGAATCAACCGAATTCCTCGCTATTATTAATAATGGTTATAAAAATAATTATATATTGTTATTGAATGTGAAATGGACTAATATTTCATGGTTCGGTACTTTAGTAAACATTTGCCTCTTTAGTACCATAAATAGAATGCTTATGAATGGGGGGTGTGTATAAAACGTGTTTTGAAAACCAAGTTCTTAAATAAGATTTAGAAAGGTTTCAAATTGATGAAATATGTTATGACAGGGTTTATAAATGTAAGTGACAACCTGAAAGGAATTTATTTAAAATGGTTATATTAGTTAATTACTAATGGTTTGACCATTTTAAATTCGACTATTGTTTCGATGATCTTTAAAGAAATATTTATTATGTTAACAATAATAAATGGTGAAGTAAATAGATTTAATTATTTATTTATTTACATTTACGAAGAAAAGTATATTTTAAAGATAAATGTGTTGGACACATATTATAATGCTATATTATACTCAAGGGTTAGTTGGTAAAAATTTAATGCTTTAACTAAATCTGAGGGGTACAGGAGTAAGAGTTGATAGTATTTCTGTTTGTTCTGAAGTTAATAATGTTGTTCAGTTAAGGTATGAGAGGTAATTATACCCCAACTTGATGGACTTAAATCACGTACCATTTAATCGGGTGAGTTTATGCGTAGAGAATGGGAGGGGTTCGTTGGTGGTAGCAGATGGCGGTCCGACGGTCTGAGGAAGGTTGCGGTGGTCAATATCGGTTGAAATAGAGCAATGACATTATGTTTGCATGGGGTATGGGGTATCGAATTTGCAGACTTTAGGGTTTTGTAAGGGGATGGTCCGAAGTACTGAAGGGTGGCAAGTGAATTTTCGCATGGGTAACATCACGTGGTAAGTGCATGGAAAAGAAGGAACTGGGAAGTGTAGTTGCGGATGATGGTGTATTGGCATGGAAACAGCAATGTAAGTGTGGTCAGGCGCAGTGTGATGAAGTTTGAAATATGGAGAGGAAATATGAAGTTGATGTGTAATTAAAACATGGTACAAGGGAATGGTGGTGGGAAATGCGGTTGTAAACACCAGACTCCGAAATGTATATGGAGCGGGGAACGTTTACATGGGAAATTGTATGGTTCAAAAGAAAATAAAAACAGAAAGTCTGGAAGAAGAACAATATATAGAAATGGTAGGAATGTTGAAGAAGCACTTGTGTGGGAACCAGACATGTTGTGAAGAAGAGCATGCGGTTCAACATGGGGCGGGAGAGAATAAGGCGTGGAGAGGAAAACAGGCACTGATGTCCGAGACGGTTGCATGAAGTATCGAGGGAGATGCTTTCCATTAGGTATTAAGGAAAGTGAGGACGTGTAGTGCATGCGGTGGTTAGTAGTGTTGAGGTGGAGCGGAGCGTATATGCCTGAGATCTTCTGCATGGCATTGGAAGCGGGCGGGGTGTGCAAATACTAAGAGGAAAAGAAAAGAGCGGAGGAAGAGAGTCAGGAAGTATGGAGGATGAATAGAACGTGGAGGGGCATCTGCAGATATGAGATAATGGAGCACCTGGAGCCAAACTTTTGGGTGGGAAAGAAGAACTATTAGAAGGAAGAAATTGAGAGGTGAACTGTCCATTCGTGAATGGGCTTTGGGCTTAAGAAAATAGAAGGAAAAAAGGAAAAGAGGAACAAATATTGCGGACGGCCTGTGTTACTGGTGAAAGTCAAAGCAAGGGGAGGTGGGTTTGAAGAACTGGTGGTTCCCATGCAAGATTTATAACAACAGGTAGATGATGCCTATTCATATTACATTAATTGTCTAATCCCCTATATTAGCCTACCAAACTGTAGCAATTAGGATCAAATAAATATTTTTTAAATTAATAATATTAATTTTTAAGTCAATATCATATTAAAATTAAAAGCGTGCACACAGTAATGAAATCGGATGGAACGGGGGATGATGGAACAAATCAAACGACCGTAGAACCATATCGACAAGGATGACAATACGAAGTTGGAATGGACGGAGTTAAAGCAACTAGAGTTTTTAAATGAATGTTTAATTTAATTAATCGAATTATTTCAACGTCGAATGGAAACCCCAATGTGAGTTCAACTCACTCAGTTTATCCCGTTTGTATTTTATAAATCGGGTTTTTATTTTGTGTGCCATGTTTGCTATAGATTGATTATTTGATGATTGTTTGCATGGATGCTGGATATTTTTATTATTCATTGATTAAATTAAATGTTTGTTTAATTTGATCAAATTAGATCGTTATTTTAACGATTATATTCCAGCTGAGGTAACTTACCTCATTGATTACATTTATAATGATATAAACGTAGTAAATAAATAATTGGGTGCTTGAATGAATGTCGTTAATTGATTGTTAACAGCTAAACTGTTTATTTCTGTTAGTGTGATAAATAGGTATCATTTTGTACGAATGAGATAACACATTGTGATGCAGGGACGGACAGGTAAGAGGAATCAAACCGAATTCGTCACTATTATTAATAATGGTTATAAAAAAATGATATATTGTTATTGAATGTGAAATGGACAGATATTTCATGGTTCGGTACTTTATTAAACATTTGCCTCTTTAGTACCATAAATAGAATGCTTATGAATGGGGAGTTGTTTATAAAACGTGTTTTGAAAATCAAGTTCTTAATAAGATTTGTAAATGTTTCAAATTGACGAAATAAATTATGACGGAGTTTATAAATGTAAGTGACGACCTGAATGGAATCTATTTAAAATGGTTATATTAGTTAATTAGTAATGGTTTGACCATTTTAAAGTCGACTATTGTGTCGATGATCTTTAAAGAAATATTTATTATGTTAACAATAATAAACGGTGAAGTAAATAGATTTAATTATTTATTTAAGTATTTATTCATTTACATTTACGAAGAAAAGTATATTTTAAAAATAAATATGTTGGACATAGATTATAATGCTATATTATACTCAAGGCTTAGTTGGTAAAGAAGTTGATGCTTAAACTAAATCTGAGGGGTACAGGAGTAAGTGTTGATAGTATTTCTATCTGTTATGAAGTTAACAATGTTGTTCAGTTAAGGCATGAGAGTTAATTATACCCCAACTTGATGGACTTCATTGTGGACTAACGAACAGTTAGATGACAAGGGTTGGGTAACGAATGAGTTAATGAGAAGTTTTTGATTTTAAAGACCGTGGTTTAAATTGAATAGTAAACTGAAATGGAAATGAAATGTTTGCTAACATTGAAGGGTTTGAAGATTTTAGAAATTTAATTAACTAATGGTCAATTAAAGAGGCCAAATGATACTAGATACTGAATAAGCGGATTAATTTTCTTTTTATGGATGAATTGTTGTTTTAATTTGATAGTTAAATAACTGACTATCAAATCTGGCCAACGATTGTGGGTATGGAAAGACCGGGATTGAATCTATATTCGAAAACCATTCCGACCAACAAATACGTAACGTTGAAGATAGAAGATGGAGCAATTGAAGACCGTGGATCTTCATAAACAGAAGGATTACTTGTCGAATATTCTCTGGATGTTCAGCCAGAGATATTCTGACGTGATTCAGTCGTAAGTGGGATTTTTGGGGTTTGCAAGGACTACTCGCTGCTGATCCTTTTGATGTGGTAGGAGAGTGCCTTCGGTTTGTCCAGTCCCAGGACAACTTGTATGGACGAATGTCTGACCGAGTATACCTAACAAATCACATACGGTTGATATCTTAAAGGTATTATGTCTGGTGGTGGAGAAATTCGTTTCTCTTAGCTTTTATACCGGTAGTACTTTTGGGAAATCGATTAGTGAATTGACGGGTACAACGATGTAGCATTCAAAGTAAATGGCGGTGTGCTGTTCTAGAAGATAGTATATCCTCTAGCCTCACAACCAGTAGATGACAAAAATCGAGCAGGCAGCATGGCTAGGTGGGTCATTCCCAAGCAGGGTGTATTATCACCTATCTAGAGAAAATCGTAATTTGTTCTTCTTTTCGATTCTGTATCTTTGCGGATGGATGGTGGGCCCTTAAAACCATCGGGTGGTAATGCATTCGCTACACTCAAGCTAAATGAGTCTCCTGTACTCTGATGTATGTAAGTATATTTATTCAAATCCTTTATAAAGATTTATTTCTGGGTTATATTTTGTCCGCTGCGATGTGAGATTCTGATTCGGTGTTGTCTTCTTGTTCTTCTATTCTAATAGCCCTGTCTTATCTTCTCTCACCCTCCAACTAATCTCTCTTAATGTTCTTCTTTTCTATATAATTTGGGTTGACAGTGGAAGTTAAATGTCGGCTCGAATTGTACGGAAAAGTGGGATGTTGCAACGTGGTATCAGAGCTATTGGTTGAGTAGTAACCTTGGCTCAATGGCATAAATCGAAAGAGATGGGTCATAAATACCCTAGATTGAGTTTGAATGTATATATGAGAGAGCCTATTTGTAAATTTTATATACAATTGTTTTATATTGTGTTGATTTTTCGGTTCAAGTGTTTGGAAACCATATTGAACTGACAGTTGACCCAATATTGTTTTATAAAGGGGGTAAATGAAATAATTTTGCCCAAATTGTATTTTTTTAAAAATGAAATAATTTTCCCTAATATAGTAATATTGGTTGTTTGGTGGTTTTGTTGATTCAAATTCAAATTGAATTATGAAATAGATTTGAAATGGTCAGAAACCAATTAATTGGAATTGGATATAAAAAAAACTTAACCAAGTTACGTGGAATTGAATAAATTGGAATGAGGAAGTTGAATGGATACTAATAGAATTCAATAGGATGTTAATCGATTGATATTAAAGTAATTAAACCAAAATGAATGTTGACCAGAAGTATCGATGTTGAATAGAATTCAAATGGTTTGGTTGTTTGGTATTTAACTATTGGATAAATTGAATAAAATTCATCGGACATTTTGAATGAATTAGAACAAATCCCAGTATAGTGAATTGGAAATAAATTCGGTTATAAAATGGAACTGGATGATTTGACCATGTTATTGTTATTTGTATCGTAAATATAGTTAAGTGCAGATACCAGAAGGCTATGGAAGTTGGCTTGACTACAAAGATTGAAGTGCGGATTGGAAAATGATGTGCAGTTAGTTGTTTTGCTTCGGAATTGGAATTGAGCAGCCCGACAAAGAGGTAAAACTTAATATATTGATTAGAGAGATCGATTTTATACCCCGGAATTGGATAGCCATTTAGGTATTGGTTTTCTTTGGTGAAGTCAAGGCCTAGAGTGGCAGTTGTGGTTGGACCGATCGAACCGTGCAGAGGAGGTGCTAGCGAAATTTTCGAAATCCTTTAGAGTTTGAATTTATTTTGATGACAATTCAAAAACAATAATTTTAAAATAAATTAGGTTCGGAGCATTCTTCCTACTTTGTAATTTTGGGGACGAAATTCTTTTAAGGGGGGAAGGATGTAATGTCCCAGATTTTTCTGCCATTTAAATTTGAATATTTAAATCTAAATATTATATTGGAATTTTAATTAAATTTTTATATCGAATTTATTGATTTAAAGTAGAGTTTGTGGAAATGAGTTTAGAACGTTCAACGGAAATTCTGCTATATATACATATACACGGATAAGGCCCGTGCTCAACACATGGTTAGATTCTCGTATTTACTTATATAGATTCGAATATCGGTGGACCGGAGGGCGGACGGTGACGGTGTGAATATTTAACGCATTACGGTATAATTTTGTAACTGTGTAAAATTGATCGTGTTTAATCAAAACGAAAATAAAATATATATACATTAAGAAGGAAAAGAAAGGAAAGACCCACACATATTAAGAATGAAAATAATGTCTCTCAGCTCTTTAATACGATATTATAAACAACCTTGCTCCTGTTGCATGGGCCTGGGCTTGCCACTTGTCTTACTATTTATTAATTAAAGCCTATAACTATTGTCTAAATGCTTGCATAAACACGCAATACCAATATATTTATATTTATATACATAATCATATACATGGAGTCTTCGCAAGGTACACACCATGCTTATTTCCTTCGAAGATATATTTGAACTTTATTTCAATAGCATACCTATAGACATTTTTTTTCACCTAGGTTAATGGGAAACGCAGTCCAACCCTGTACTAACGAAGCTGACATTTTGCTTATCCTTTCACTATTCCGCTATTAATATAACACGCAACAGACAACCTTCACATATACAAACCATGCCGACCATTTTGGAATTTCCCATCCAAGAAACAGACAACCTAAATCATGCCTGCAAATATATTAAACTAAATGATGCTTATGCTTTAAGCAACCGAATAGAGCTTAAAATTTTAGCAACCGAGTACTGGAAAATAGGTATCCACCTTACCTAGCTAGTTAATGCAGACATTTACTCTATATATAAAGAAATGTGCTAAGCAACCATCATACATTAAAGTAATATAAAATAGCATGCTTAATTCTTAAGCAAATGCACTGAATAGTATTGCAGCACTGTAGAGAATGGTCACATTATACCGAAATTTGCGCATGATTGCCATCTAAGGAGCACGTCGCTGTACAGTTGCTTAATATTAAAATGTATACGCTTCAATATAAACAACCATATGTTTTCCTCACCACTGCAAAAACAAAAACAGAAAATAAACACTGAACCCTCTTGTGTATATATCTATATATTCCGAAACCAACTTCAATTCATTTCTGTGAATAACCGAAAACACAATAAAGCTGAATATTAACCGATCCATTAAACTCTCATAAATGAAAACTTAAATCTCGTACCATTTAATCAGGTGAGTTTATGCATAGAGAATGGAAGGGGTTCGTTGGTGGTAGCTGATGGCGGTCCGACGGTCTGAGGATGGTTGCGGTGGTCGATGAAAAGAAGGGGAGCAATATCGGTTGAAATAGAGCAATGACATTATGTTTGCATGGTGTATGGGGTATCGAATTTGCAGACTTCGGGGTTTTTTAAGGGGATGGTGTGAATTACTGAAGGGTGGCAAGTGAAGTTTCGCATGGGTAACATCACGTGGTAAGTGCATGGGAAAGAAGGAACTGGGAAGTGTAGTTGCGGATGATGGTGTATTGGCATGGAAACAACAATGTAAGGGTGGTCAGGCGCATTGTGATGAAGTTTGAAATATGGAGAGGAAATGTGAAGTTGATGTGTAATTAAAACATGGTACAAGGGAATAGTGGTGGGAAATGCGGTTGTAAACCCCAGACTCCGAAATGTATATGAAGCGGGGAACGTTTACATGGGAAACTGCATGGTTCAAAAGAAAACAAAAACAGAAAGTCTGGAAGAAGAACAATATATAGAAATGGCAGGAATGTTGAAGAACCACTTGCATGGGAGCCAGACATGTTGTGAAGAAGAGCATGCGGTTCAACATGGGGTGGGAGAGAATAAGGCATGGAGAGGAAAACAGGCACTGATGTCGGAGATGGTTACGTGAACTATTGAGGGAGAAGCTTTCCATTGGGTATTGAGGAAAGTGAGGACGTGTAATGCATGCGATGGCTAGTATTGTTGAGGTGGAGCGGAGCGTATATGCCTGAGATCTTTTGCATGGCATTGTAAGTGAGTGAGGTTCGTAAATACTAAAAGGAAAAGAAAAGAGCAGAAGAAAAGAGTCAGGAAGGATGGCGGATGAATAGAACGTCGAGGAGCATCTGCAGATATGATATAAGACCATAACCAACAATCCGTTCTGTTCAGTTATTCTCTCTCTTGTTTTTCAACTGGTCCAACGAGCCGAGCAACCAGAAGGGGGAAACCAGCCGCGGGCTAGTGATGGAGTGGTTTACAACGGCAAAGTGTTATAAGATTATAATGGCAAAGTGTTTGCCGTTATAAACCAAACCAGTAAACCCCCCAAGCCGTCGCCCTCCTCTTCATTCTCCTTCCCCAATTTTCAAACGCGAAAACCCCATTTCATACTCCATTTTCACCCAAAATTTTCCACCAATTCAACAATCCGTTAGCTTTTAACCAAATTAACTTCCGTATTTGAGATATTCATTCAAAAATATGTCTATATTACTAAAAAAATTCGCCAAAAAATTCATGCATGGCGACGATCATGGCACCGGGGGTAGCGGCGCAGGCGGGAATGGTGCAGGGGGTAGTGGTGAACAACCAGTCGTATAGGACGTGCCCAGAATAGAAGACTTGCTTGCAGCCGCCGAAAACATAGAGAACCAGGATGTAGGGGCGCACGAGGAAGGCGACCGTCATGGACGCGACGGTCGTAGGGGTGGACGAGTAGGTAGGGCGCGTAGGGGTGTGGGATCGGTTTCCGCTAGACAGGCCGATCTCGATGGTTTTCTGTATCCGAACCTCAGCGTTGCGAAGCTTTCTGTGCTATCCAACTTTCGCATTCTTCCAGAAGGCGAAGAACACGTTAGCACGCAGTCGAGTTTGGCTGTAAGTATTTTTAGTACTATTTAAATAATATTCTTTGAGTATTGGACATCGAGTAGATAGTATAAGATTTTGTTGAACTGTTGGCAGTCATGGAATATACGTTCACGTTGTTCGTTAGCGACCACACTTAGATATATTCATGCACAGTTGGCGGGTAAGGAGGGGGTCATAGCACTGTTACATGCTCTTGGATTTCATTTTTTCCTAGGTAATATTAAAGACCTTTTAATGAAACAAGTGGATAATTTATTAGTCCTAGTTTATCTTATTGTGCGCTTTACAATTTTTGGAATAAACCATGTTATAAATGCTGATGTTCAATTGTGTGCGGCCAATGCTCTACGGTGGTACAAAACCACCCACACATTTCACTTTCCTTGTGGTGAGTTAGGACTTACACCGCTTGATTTCTCCATGCTTACTGGTATTAGTATTGGAGTAGATTCTTATTCCCCACTGCCTTTTGATGATGGTCGATGGCGTGATCGTGCACTTCTTCATGATCTACTGCCTCATTTTGATGTTTCTGATGCGTCATATCAGGCAGAAGGCGCTATCAGAGTGATCGCGATCCGTGCGACCATGGATAGCATACTCGCTCAGTACTGTGTTGTTGATGACTTGGAGCTTGCTCGATTATTTGTGTTATACCTTATGGGTAACCTATTCTTTAGTTCTACGAGCAGTAGTTTGCCTATCGGGTTTGTTGCGGTCGCGGCTGAGTTAAATGCCGATGGGGCGATTTTATATGATTGGGGCACACCTATCCTTGCATACCTATACAGATGTCTCGACATGAAGTGCACCATCTCTGATTCTCAGGTTTCTTTATATGGATTCTGGGAGTTGTTACAGTGTTGGTATTTTGAGTACTCTAGGAATTTTCATTTTGTCACCCGTACTTCAGACCCGTCGACCTTTTTCCCTCGTATATGCTTTTGGAATGCGGACAACCGGGGGTCCAAGGATAATGAGTCACACCATGTGTATCCAGTTGCCCACAACTAGATCGAGCTGAGGATGTATAGGGATCAGATTATATGGCATCCGTTTGAGCAGAGTACATCAGTTGATCTTGATATCGTACAGATTGATAGGTTGCTTGCCAGACGAAGATTTCCACTTATATCTTATCCCTCGACGGTAGGTGCTTATTGGTTTCTTGGTGAGAGGTGCTAGAGACAGTTGTATGACTTCAACGCTATTCCTAATGATCCACACCCACATACTTATCGTTGTATGATTTACCCGTCAGAGCAGCTAAATCATACTTATCGATGTATGATTTATGGAACCTATTGTTTGTCTAATATACCATTTGTGTAATTTACCATATTTGTAAATATTATCACTTGTGTAACCTATGCGTAAGGGTTGTTCGCAGGTGCATTAAACAATTCGATACAAGTTTTTGGATTATAGTGTTAGGAGTTAAAATACAGGGGTCGTCCTCACGTGCATTAACCGTTTTTAGTGATTGTTTCACTTTATTAATTAGTCGTTGTATCACTATAATAAATTTGTCCCGGGTATCACCTACTTTGTGTCTATGTTGGGAATTGCAACATTTCTTTTTAAAATATAGCCCTACTTTGTGTTCAAACGCAGCAATATATATATATATATATATATGCACCAGTTTTATATCACTAATAGAACAAAAATTCCATACACTTTGTGCTCATTTCAATTTTTTATAGGTTTTGTTTTCAATTCCAGCTAGGGACAACTTGGAGATTGACGATGAAACAATGATTAATTGTTATGAAGCTTTTGAACGGTCCAGGAATAGTATGCAACACAACAAGCCTACGGTGGAATTCGGTGAAGGAGCAGAAGTTTTGTGTAAATTAGGGAAGCCGAGAACAAAATCTTTGAATGCTAGATTGCACGAAGTTGTAGCAAATCAAAGACCTGGTAAGCAGATTGTATACGAAGGACAAGAAATCGAGCCCCTACATCCTATCGGTCCAACACTACCTAGTGAAGCTTACCCTATTTGTTGTTGTGGAGATGGATCGGTTGTTGTTGTTACCAAAACTGAAAAAAATGTTGGACGCCGATTCTTCAGATGTCCTGCCTTCGAAGACTATAGGTATTACCCCAATGATGTTCAATGTTGTAATTTTATGCAGTGGATAGACCCCCCCCCCCCATGTGCCAACGTGGACTTTAATATGCACTGAAAGCGCAAGCCGAAATAAGGCGTTTGAACAAGATTGTTGTAGAGGCAACTAGAGCTGGCTATCTCAGAAATCATTAACATTTGGTTTTTCTTCGAACGAAGTATTATTATTGTAGTTTGTATTTGATGTTGCTATGTTCTGTTGTTCTAGTTCCTGTAGGTGTTTTTTGGAATGTATTAACGTTTGAATTGGATCTTGAACAAGATTGTTGTCTTCTCATATAGAAATGCAAAATTCTTAAATAACAAACCAATGTAACAAGGTCTGTAGATAACTCCATATTCTATGTACGAACATCAAATTAAATAGACACCTGTAGCGGAGTTTATACGCTTTGTAACCATCTGTAGCGGGTCAACCAAATGTAGCTCATTGACTGGTCAAGTCTTGCACTGTTCGCATAGTGCAGTCATGTTTTCTGGCAGAGTGGAGTCATGTCACTCTTTTTTGAGAGTTTTCGGATTATAGTGCAGTCCTTAGTCCTTTGTCCTGGTTGGGTCATCCTTGATATGCTTTATCAATCAAAAGCAGATTCCGTACAGTGTTCCCTACAGTCGTACCAGTGACCGGTTACATCAGTCTTTTTTCGCTGCCGACACAAGCTTTGAAAATCACAAAACGTAAATCAAAGTTTAGCTAATGACCGTTCACACCATTACCAATCTTGCAGCTATATATACATATGGTAACTTACTCACACCTTCCCGCACTCAAACAACTTCGTTCCCATTCTTAGAGCACATCATTCTATTAGCATTCACTGAAAATGTCTTTGTGGTCATCATCTACAGATTCTGAGGAACAGGCATACGAAGACATGAGGCTACAGGAGCTTGAAGACGAATTCCAGTTCCTAAACCAAATGAGACCGCAAACTGAATCGTCGTACGAACAGATGAACGTTCAACCTCCACATGAAACGCTAGTACCACCTGTTCAAGTATCATCTGAACAGACGGTCACTCAGTCAACGCAGGAAGCAGAGTTCTTTCGTGTACAACTGCACAAACATCTAGTTGATTCCTATCCAATTCGTTGCTATTGTGGGTACGTGGTTGAAGTTGTGGTTCGAGCAGAGGGCAACAATATAGGTCGGCGCATGCAGTGATGTCCAGCCTATCCAAATGGTTGCAATTACACGGAATGGATAGACCCACCTTTGTGTCCTCGGGGAATAGCATATGCTAACGAACTCGAATGAGAGAATAGACATGTTCGAAGTGATAATGACCAGCTGCGATTGAACATCATGCGACTCCCGTAAGACTAGACGTAAAATGCAGTGTAATGAAGTTTCTAATTCCGACTCCATGCTTTGATTGAGCTAGTTCGCATGTACTATCATCAGTTGTTGTGTCTTTATAAACTATTGTATCTTTATGCTTACTGTTATATCTTTATAAACTGTTGTATCTCCTTATCCTACTCTACTATGACAAATTACTCTCCTGTAGCGTACACCGTAGCCATGATGGTGAACACTAAAGCCATGGTGTTGTCGTTAACATTATATTGGAGATATAATTGATTTTATATCGAGTTTATTATATTGGAGATATAATTGACTACTCAATGCAAAGATATTATCCAAATCATTGTTGCCAACCATTCTTGCCTACAGGTATTGCCAACCTTTCACATCACAACAACTGTCTGAATTGACTACTCAATGACATAACCATTATTATCCCAACCATTATGTCGGAACCATTATTGCCAAAAAAACATGGCTATAATAATTTGACTACTCAATGCAGAGATATTATCCCAACCATTATTGCCAACCATTCTTGCCTACATGTATTGCCAACCATTATTGCTAACCTTTCACATCACAACAACTGTCTGAATCGACTACTCAACGACGGAATCATTATTATCCCAACCATTATGTCGGAACCATTATTGCCAAAAAATATGGCTAGAATAATTTGACTACTCATTGCAGAGATATTATTCCAGCCATTATTGCCAACCATTCTTGCCTACATGTATTGCCAACCATTATTGCCAACCTTTCACATCACAACAACTGTCTGAATTGACTACTCAATGACATAACCATTATTATTCCAACCATTATGTCGGAACCATTATTGCCAAAAAATATGGCTAGAATAATTTGACTACTCAATGTAGAGATATTATCCCAACCATTATTGCCAACCATTCTTGCCTACATGTATTGCCAACCATTATTGCCAACCATTCATATCACAACAACTGTCCGATTTGACTACTCAATGACTGAGATATTATGCCAACCATCCTAGGTTGTATATATATGTCCTACGTCTACACTCACGGAGAACAACGAAACTTAATTTATAAAAAAGCAAGCAATGGATCCAAATCTATACTATCGTTACTACGAATTCATGAATCAAACTGACGATTCCGAACTAGAAATGGAGGAAGAGACGGAGGAGGAGCTGGAACAGCACGCAATGGTTGGGTATTCCAATTATTTTGCTGAAGGTTTAATGAACAACCGTCGAGGTAGTATGCATGGCCGGATTGACCGACAGTATAAGAGAGACTACAAGGATGGACATGAAAGACTAATGAGGGATTACTTCATCGACAATCCAACCTACGATATAACTTTGTTCCGCCATCGTTATCGTATGAGTCCAGCAATTTTCTCAAAAATTTATCTTAAACTTCATCAGTCAAACCAATATTTCACTTACAGACTGAACGAAGCACAAGAAATCGACCACTCGCCCCACATCAAAATTTCATCGGCATAGAGGATGTTAAACTATGGAACATATGGGGACCAAATGGATGATTATTTCAGAATCGCAGCATTAACAGCAATAGATGTCTGAAATAATTCTGTAAAACAGTTGTTGAAAAGTTTGGGAAGGAGTATCTACGGACGCTTGGACCAAATGATATAAGCAGGATACTACGTAGGGGAGAAGCTAGATGATTTCCAGGTATGATTGGAAGTTTATATTGCATGCATTGGCCTTGGAAAAACTGCTCAAAGGGATGGAAAGGAATGTTCACCGGACATAAGAAAGTGCCGTCAATGATCCTTGAAGTAGTAGCAACAGACGATTTATGGGTTTGGCATGCTTTTTTTGGAGTCCCAGGTTCATTGAATGATATAAATGTTTTAAAACAATCGTATCTTTTCACAGAACTTGCTAACGGACTATCAACAGATGTTTCATATAAAGTTGGTAATATCGAACACAAAACTGGATACTACCTAGTGGATGGAATATACCCAAAGTGGAGAAATTTGATGCAAGGATACAGAGTACCATCAAATGACAAAGAAATTATTTCACTGAAAAAGTAGCTAGCTACAGAAAGGACATCAAACGTACATTTGGTGTTTTACAAGCCCGATTTCATATTTTATGAAATCCTACTCATTTTCATGATGCAAGAGAGCTTTCAGAATCATGTATGCTTGTATAATAATACATAATATGATTGTGGAGTCTGAAAGAGGCGGATATAAGAATTAAAAGTTTAATTATCCTGACATGTTTACGGGGTCAAATGCAAAACCACATAAAAATGTAAACTCAATGGAACAATATGTTGATATGGTTCAACATAATGAAGATCAATGTACGCATTTCCAATTGCGTGACTAGTTGGTGGAACATTTATGGGCGCATAAAGAAAGGAATAGTCGGAATCATTCGTTAGTACTAGAACTTAACTAGTAACTTAAATATCTCCTCAGTGTTGGGTCAATTCAAGTCGTGCACTATGTATCAGTGTGTAGTCGTGTACTATGTATCAGAGTACTATGTATCAGTGTGTAGTTGGGTCAATAAATCTGGTTTCCAATCATATTGTAGATTGTATCATCATTTCAACAACTAGTACATAAATACTAAAAACAGGTCACAATCATATTACAACTCAACCCAACATATACAACTAGTACATAAACAACAACTACTACATAAATACTACAAATAGGTCATAATCATATTACAACTCAACCCAACATATATAGCTAGCACATAAACACTAACCAGTACATAAATACTACAAACAGTTCGCAATCATATTACAACTTAACCCAACATACATAGCTAGTCCTTATACGAGCCACTACCGCTTCCGCTTCCTTTATTTTTTCTATACTCTCCAAGCTGCTCGGTTAATAGTTCTTGCTGTCGAGGGGAAATCTTATTAAAATCACATGTAATCATTTTAATATAATTCTTCTCTCGCAGCATAGCTTTCGTCTCCTCCAGCTTCTCTCGTACCATTGCTTTCTTCTCCTCCTGCTTTTCTCGTAGCATGGCTTGTTTCTCCGTATGTGCTCGTCTGCGGAGCTCTCGATCATCCCTAACTGCCTTTTGGAACTCTTCTTCGCTGTGGTTTCTTTGCACTGAAAATTGAACTCTGTGCTCTCTTGTCTCCTTAGCTGAATTCTCTATTGTTTCCATAAATCTAGATAACTCTGCACCGCGTTGCTCCAGCTGAACTGACTTGGCTCTGCCAATTGGTCGTCCGTCACCCGTTCCAAATCAAGGGTTTCTTTCTTGCGAACTCAGGTCACTTCCTGGACTAGAATCAGAGTACTTCATCCTTCTAGCTTTGTTCTGCTGCTCAAACATGAAGTTGCTTGGGTTCTTCCACTTCGACAAACTAGATAGAAGCTCGAAACGGTCATGAAATTTAAATGGAAGTCCATACTTTTGTTGGTAGGTCTTTCGTGACTCTTCAATCTATAACACAAAGTCGAAATTGTATGAGTGTATGACATTTCTAACTAATCAACCATAGTATAGTAAGTTATTTTTAAAAGTAATCTATGGTACTTACAATGTCATAAGGTGCAGCACCGCTTTGCTGCCTGTTCTGCAAGCTTGTCAGTTTTGCCAGATAGTTCTGACATGTGGCATTCATAAATCTATAACCGCCTCTAAGTGATCCCCATGTTCTATTCCTCGCTTCCAACGAATTGTAAAACTCTGCAACTCTTTCCAAAAATTTCTGACCTTTCATATTATTCCCAACAATGTTGTCTTGTGAAATGCGTATCCACGATTTAGCAAGTGAAACGTACTGCTCGGAAGCAAACTTACATTGTTTTTTTCTTCCATCCGCTACTGTTCATTCCTCTTCAGCATGTTCATCCTCAATATCTTCTATTCCGGGATCCAGCTCTGATTTAACTTCGGTTTGGCGTCGTTTACTGAAAATGCCGCTTAAAGACTTCCACTTTGTCTTCTTTTGGTTATATTCAGGACTGATAGGTGCAACGTATTCTTGATTACATTCTTGAAAATTTGTAGCATTCGCACCTCATTTGCACCTTCCTCCTCCGCCTCCTCCATTGAAGTTTCAACATTTTCTTCGTTAGTAGAAGAGACACACCCATATGAAAAACGGCTTTGCAGATTTTGCATACATTCACGGTCACGAACCTCGGTCTGTTGCGGAGTTAGGTGAGGTTGTTGACTTTGATCGGTCTGCATCATCATTGACATATATAACGAATGATCGTCGTACAAGCCTACCATGGGCGGTCATTGGTAAAAGTATGCCGGGGCGGTAGAATGGATGGGAGGAAAATTAGGAGGAGCGAGAGGTTGGTACGGTGGTCCATATGGATAATTTGAATACAGCGAGTATCCATATTCGTGAGATGGCTGCAACGATTGATGCTGTTGGACTGACCGTTGCATGGCATATGATGATGAGTGCAGTTTGGACATGGGTTTCTTGTTTGCACTTTTTTTTGGGTTCGCTTGGGTGCAGAAGAAGACATTTTTTGTTGTTGAAGAATTTGAAGTTGGAATGGTTGTGTGAAAGAAGAAGGAGGTAGGTTTGTATATAGGGGAGGATATGCACTAGCCGTTAGGGTGCAACGGCTAGGTGCTTATAATGGCAAAGAGTTTGCCGTTATAAACTTATAACGGCAAACACTTTGCCATTATAAGCACCAACCCTTGTCCAGTGCACTATCCACGAACGAGCTCCAAACCAGCCACATACTAGCCATGGATAACTGAACAAGCTATACCTGGTTGCTCCGTGGCTTGTTTAGTAACTAAACAAGCCATTGTTGCTTGTGCTCTAATGGAGCACCTGGAGCCAAACTTTTGGGTGGGAAAGAAGAACTGTTAGAAGGAAGAAATTGAGAGGTGAGCTGTCCATTCGTGAATGGGCTTTGGGCTTAAGAAAATAGAAGGAAAAAAGTAAAAGAGGAACAAATATAGTGGACGGCCTGTGTTACCGGTGCAAGTTGAAGCAAGGGGAGGGGGGTTTGACGAACTGGTGGTTCGAGATTTATTACAACAGTTAGATGTTGCATATTCATATTGCATAAATTGTCTAATCCCCTATATTAGCCTACCAAACTGTAGCAATCAGGATCGAATAAATATTATTTAAATTAATAATATTAATTTTTAAGTAAATATCGTAATAAAATTGAAACCGTGCATACAGTAATGAAATCGGATGGAACGGGGGACAATGGAACAAATCAAACTACCGTAGAACCATATCGACAAGGACGACAGTACGGAGTTGGAAAGGACGGAGTTAGAGTAGCTGGAGTTTTTAATTAAATTAAATGAATGTTTAATTTAATTAATCAAATTATTTCAACGTCGAATGGAAACCCCAATGTGAGTTCAACTCACTCAGTTTATCCCGTTTATATTTTATATATCGGGTTTTATTTTGTGTGCCATGTTTGCTATAGATTGATGAATTGATGACTGTTAGCATGGATGCTAAATATTTTTAATATTCATTGATTAAATTAAACGTTTTTTTAATTTGATCAAATTAGATCGTTATTTTAACGATTATATTCCAATTGAGGTAACTTACCTCGTTGATTACATTTATAATGATATAAACGTAGTAAATAAATAATTGGGTGTTTGAATGAATGTTGTTAATTGATTGTTAACTGTTAAACTGTTTATATCAATTAGTGTGATAAATATATATCATTGTGTACGAATGAGATAACATATTGTGATGCAGGGACGGACAGGTAGGAGGAATCAAACCGAATTCGTCACTATTATTAATAATGGTTATAAAAAAGGATATATTGTTTTTGAATTTGAAATGGGATGATATTTCACGGTTTGGTACTTTACTAAACATTTGCCTCTTTAGTACCATAAATAGGATGCTTATGAATGGGGGGTGTTTATAAAACACGTGTTGAAAACCAAGTTCTTAAATAAGATTTGTAAATGTTTCAAGTTGATGAAATAAGTTATGACGGAGTTTATTAATGTAAGTGACGACCTGAATGGAATCTATTTAAAATGGTTATATTAGTTAATTAGTAATGGTTTGACCATTTTAAAGTCGACTATTGTGTCGATGATCTTTAAAGAAAAATTTATTATGTTAACAATAATAAACGGTGAAGTAAATAAATTTAACTATTTATTTATTTACATTTACGAAGAAAAGTATATTTTAAAGATAAATATGTTGGACACAGATTATAATGCTATATTATACTCAAGGCTTAGTTGGTAAAGAAGTTGATGCTTAAACTAAACCTGAGGGGTACAGGTGTAAGAGTTGATAGCATTTCGGCCTGTTCTATAGTTAATAATGTTGTTCATTTAAGGTATGAGAGGTAATTATACCCCAACTTGATGGACTTCATTGTGGACTAACGAATAGTTCAGATGGCAAGTGCTGGGTAACGAATGAGTTAATGAGAATTTAATGATTTTAAAGACCGTGGTTTAAATTGAATAGTAAAACTGAAATGGAAATGAAATGTTTGTTAACATTGAAGGGTTTAAAGATTTTAGAAATATAATTAATTGATGGTTAATTAAAGAGGCCAAATGATACTAGATATTGAATCAGTGGATTCAATTTCTTTTTATGGATGAATGGTTGTTTAATTTGATAGTTAAATAACAGACTATCAAATTTGGCCAACGATTGTAGGTATGGAAAGAACGGGATCGAATTTATATTCGAAAACCATTCCGACCAACAAATACGTAACGTTGAAGATTGAAGATGGAACAATTGAAGACCGTGGATCTTCATAAACAGAAGGATTACTTGTCGAATATTCTCTAGATGTACAACCAGAGATGTTCTGAAGTGATTCAGTCGTAAGTGGGATTCTGCGGGTTTGCAAGGACTACTCGCTACTGATTCTTTTGATGTGTTAGGAGATTACCTTCGGTTTGTCCAGTCCCAGGACAACGTGTATGGACGAATGTCTGACAAAGTATACCTAACAAATCACGTACGGTTGGTATCTTAAAGATATTATGTCTAGTGGCGGAGAAATTCGTTTCTCTTAGCTTTTATAGCCGTAATATTTTTGGGAAATCGATTAGTGTATTGACGGGTACAACGATGTGGCATTCAAAGTAAAAGGTGGTGTGTTGTTCTAGAAGACAATGTAGCCTCTAGCCTCATAATTGGAAGATGACAAAAATCGTGTAGGCAGCATGGCTAGGTGGGTCATTCCCAAGCAGGATGTATCATCAACAATTTAGAGAAAATCCTTATTTGTTCTTCTTTTCGATTATGTATCTCCGCGGATGGATGATGGGCCCTTAAAACCATCAGGTGGTAATGCATTCGCTAGACTCAAGCTAAATGAGTGGGAGGTCATGTGTGGCCGGGTTGCAAGACGTTCTTGTTGAACCCCGGTGTAATCCCTCTAGAGTACACTAATCGGAAGGTGGTCCCATACCTTGTCTAGTTGGAAACCAATATCCAATAAGAGCCCCACGGTTTTTGATTTTATATTATATATGTAGAGCATGAGATGCAAGCATTCTACTACTTGGATATTTGATTTAAATCACTATGATAATATCAGACTAGTATTGGTTTCAAAAATGGTTTGGTTATACGAAGGTAAAAATATTCGGTATTGTGTGTGGACTGGTCTTACTATTACCCTTTCTTTCAAAAGGATTTGCAAAGTTAAGCAATATGGATGTTATTTATAAACTTATTGAGTTTTTCTCACGCTGGTTCACCAGACTGATCCGTGGCGTTTGCAATGTCTCGGGTCAGCCCGAGTTATAGGTTCAGGTTATCGAATGCGGTGAAGTTCAAAGGCAAGCTGGAGGAGTCCAGATGTATTAGTAGTTATTTCGTTATGTATCATATAAGGACAGGATATTATAGCTGTCCAAATTTGTCTCTTGTACTCTGATGTATGTAAGTATATTTATTCAAATCCTTTATAAAGATTTATTTCTGGGTTATATTTTGTCCGCTGCGATGTGAAATTTTGATTCGGTGTTGTCTTCTAATTCTTCTATTCTACTAGTTCTATCTTATATTCTCTCCCCCTCTAACTTCTCTCTCTTAATGTTTTGCTTTTCTACATAATTTGGATTGACAGTTGTAGTTAAATGTCGGCTCGAATTGTACGAAAAAATGGGATGTTACAACGGGGTATCAAAGCTATTGGTTGAGTAGTAACCTTGGCTCTATGGCATAATTCGATAGAGATGGGGTTAGAAATACCCTAGATTGAGTTTGAATGTATATACAAGAGAGCGTATTTGTAAATTTTATATAAAATTGTTTTATATTGTGTTGATATTTCAGTTCAAGTGTTTGGAAACCATATTGAACTGACAGCTGACCCAATATTGTTTTATAAAGGGGGTAAATGAAATAATTTTGCCCAAGTTATATTTTTAAAGAAAAATGAAATAATTTTCCCTAATATAGTAATATTGGTTGGTTGGTGGTTTTGTTGATTCAAATTCAAATTGAATTATGAAATAGATTTGAGATGGCCAGAAACCAATTAATTGGAATTGGATATGAAAACAAAACTTAACCAGGTTACGTGGAATTGAATAAACTGGAATGAGGAAGTTGAATGGATAATAATAGAATTCAATAGGATGTTAATTAACTGATATTAAAGTAATTAAACCGAATGTTGACCAGAAGTATCGATGTTGAATAGAATTCAAATGGTTTGGTTGTTTGTTATTTAAGTATTGGATTGATTGAATAAAATTCATCAGACAATTTGAATGAATTGGAACAAATCCTAGTATACTGAATTGGAAGTAAATTCGGTTATAAAATGGAGCTGGATGATTTGATCTTGTTATTGTTATTTGTATCGTAAATAGAGCTAAGTGCAGATACCAGAAGGCTATGGAAGTTGGCTTGACTAAAAGATTGAAGTGCGGATTGAAAAACGAAGTGCAGTTAGTTGTTTTGCTTCGGAATTGGAATTGAGTTGCCCGACAAAGAGGTAGACCTTAATATATTGATTAGAGTGATCAATTTTAAACCCCGGAATTGGACAGCCATTTGGGTTTTGGTTTCCTTTAGTGAAGTTAAGGCCTAGAGTGGCAGTTGTGGTTGGACCGATCGAACCGTGCAGAGGAGGTGCCAGTGAAATTTTCGAAATCCTTTAGAGTTTGAATTTATTTTGATGATAATTCAAAAATAATAATTTTAAAATAAATTGGGTTCGAAGCATTCTTCCTACTTTGTAATTTCGGGGACGAAATTCTTTTAAGAGGGGAATAATGTAACGTCCCAGATTTTTCTGCCATTTAAATTTGAATATTTAAATCTAAATATTATATGAATTTTAATTAAATTTTTATATCGAATTTATTGATTTAAAGTAGAGTTCGTGAATACCGGTATGAGTTTAGAACGTTCAACGTAAATTCTGCAATATATACATATACACAGTTAAGGCCCGTGCTCCGCACACGGTTAAATTCTCGTATTTACCGGTTGAAAATATTTTTGGAAAACTGAAGGAATTTTATATAGATTCGAATATCGGTGGACCGGAGGGCGGACGGTGACGGTGTGAATATTTAACGCATTACGGCAAAATTTTGTAACTGTGTAAAATTGACCGTGTTTAATCAAAACGAAAATAAAATTTATATACATTAAGAAGTAAAAGAAAGGAAAGACCCGCACATATTACGAATGAAAATAATGTCGCTCAGCTCTTTAATATGATATTATACACAATCTTGCTCCTGTCGCATGGGCCTGGGCTTGCCACTTGTCTTATTACTAATTGATTAAAGCCTGTAATTATTGTCTAAATGCCTACATAAACACGCAATACCAATATATTCATATTTATATACATGATCATATACACGGAGTCTTCACAAGGTACACACCATGCTTATTTCCTTCAAAGATATATCTGAACTTCATTTCAACAGCATACCTATAGACATTTTTTTTCCACCCAGGCTAATGGAAACTCAGTCCTACCCTGTACTAACGAAGCTGATATACTGCTTATCCTTTCACTATTCCACTATCAATATAATGCGCAACAGACAACCTTCACATATACAAACCATGCCGACCATTTTGGAATTTCGTTTCCAAGAAATAGGAAACCTAAATCGTGTCTGCAAATATATTAAACTAAATGACGCTTAAGTTTTAAGCAACCAAGTGCAGCTTAAAATTTAAGCAATCGAGTACTGGAAAATAGGTATCCACCTTACATAGCTAGTTAATGCAGACATTTACTCTATATAAAAAGAATTGTGCTAAGCAACCATCACACATTAAAGTAATATAAAATAGCATGCTTAATTCTTAAGCAACTGTACTGAATAGAATTGCAGTACTGTAGAGAATGGTCACTCTATACCGAAATTTACGCAAGATTGTCAGCTAAGGAGCACGTCGCTATAGAGTAGCCTAATATTAAAATGTATATGCTTCTATATAAACAACCATCTGTTTTCCTCACCACAGCAAAAACAAAAACAAAAAATAAACACTGAAGCCTCTTGTGTATATATTTATATATTCCGAAACCAACTTCAATTCATTTCTGCGAATAACCGAAAACACAATAAAGCTGAATATCAACCGATCCATTAAACTCTCATAAACAAAAACTTAAATCTCGCACCATTTAATCAGGTGAGTTTATGCATAGAGAATGGGAGGAGTTCGTTGGTGGTAGCTGATGGCGGTCCGACGGTCTGAGGAAGGTTGCGGTGGTCGATGAAAAGAAGGGGAGCAATATCGGCTGAAATAGAGCAATGACATTATGTTTGCATGGAGTATGGGGTATTGAATTTGCAGACTTTTGGGTTTTGTAAGGGGATGGTCCGAAGTACTGAAGGGTGGCAAGTGAAGTTTCGTATGGGTAACATCACGTGGTAAGTGCATGGAAAAGAAGGAACTGGGAAGTGTAGTTGCGGATGATGGTGTATTGGCATGGAAACAGCAATGTAAGGGTGATCAGGCGCAGTGTGATGAAGTTTGAAATATGGAGAGGAAATATGAAGTTGATGTGTAATTAAAACATGGTACAAGGGAATAGTGGTGGGAAATGCGGTTGTAAACACCAGACTCCGAAATGTATATGGAGCGGGGAACGTTTACATGGGAAACTGCATGGTTCAAAAGAAAATAAAAACAGAAAGTCTGGAAGAAGAACAATATATAGAAATGGTAGGAATGTTGAAGAAGCACTTGCGTGGGAACCAGACATGTTGTGAAGAAGAGCATGCGGTTCAACATGGGGCGGGAGAGAATAAAGCGTGGAGAGGAAAACAGGCACTGATGTCGAGACGGTTGCATGGAGTATCGAGGGAGATGCCTTCCATTAGGTATTGAGGAAAGTGGGGACGTGTAGTGCATGCGGTGGTTAGTACTGTTGAGGTGGAGCGGAGCGTATATGCCTGAGATCTTCTTCATGGCATTGGAAGCGGGCGGGGTGTGTAAATACTAAGAGGAAAAGAAAAGAGCGGAGGAAGAGAGTCAGGAAGGATGGAGGATGAATAGAACGTGGAGGAGCATCTGCAAATATGATATAATGGAGCACCTAGAGCCAAACTTTTGGGTGGGAAAGAACTGTTAGAAGGAAGAAATTGAGAGGTGAACTGTCCATTCGTGAATGGGCTTTGGGCTTAAGAAAATAGAAGGAAAAAAAGGAAAAGTGGAACAAATATTGCGGACGGCCTGTGTTACTGGTGCAAGTCAAAGCAAGGGGAGGGGGGTTTGAAGAACTGGTGGTTCCCATGCAAGATTTATAACAACAGGTAGATGATGCCTATTCATATTACATAAATTGTCTAATCCCCTACATTAGCCTGCCAAACTGTAGCAATTAGGATCGAATAAATATTATTTAAATTAATAATATTAATTTTTAAGTCAATATCGTATTAAAATTAAAAGCGTGCACACAGTAATAAAATCGGATGGAACGGGGGATGATGGAACAAATCAAACGACCGTAGAACCATATCGACAAGGATGACAGTACGGAGTTGGAATGCATGGAGTTAAAGCAGCTAGAGTTTTTAAATGAATGTTTAATTTAATTAATCAAATTATTTCAATGTCGAATGGAAACCCCAATGTGAGTTCAACTCACTCAGTTTATCCCGTTTGTATTTTATAAATCGGGTTTTTATTTTGTGTGCCATGTTTGCTATAGATTGATTATTTGATGACTGTTTGCATGGATGTTGAATATTTTTATTATTCATTGATCAAATTAAACGTTTGTTTAATTTGATCAAATTAGATTTTTATTTTAATGATTATATTCCAACCGAGGTAACTTACCTCATTGATTACATTTATCGTGAAATAAATATAGTAAATAAATAATTGGGTGTTTGAATGAATGTCGTTAATTGATTGTTAACTGCTAAACTGTTTATTTCTGTTAGTGTGATAAATATATATCATTGTGTACGAATGAGATAACACATTGTGACGCAGGGACGAACAGGTAAGAGGAATCAAACTGAATTCGTCACTATTATTAATAATGGTTATAAAAAAATGATATATTGTTATTGAATGTGAAATGGACTGATATTTCACAGTTCGGTACTTTAGTAAACATTTGCCTCTTTAGTACCATAAATAGAATGCTTATGAATGAGGGGTGTTTATAAAACGTGTTTTGAAAACCAAGTTCTTAAATAAGATTTGTACATGTTTCAAATTGATGAAATAAATTATGATGGAGTTTATAAATGTAAGTGACGACCTGAATGGATTCTATTTAAAATGGTTATATTAGTTAATTAGTAATGGTTTGACCATTTTAAAGTCGACTATTGTGTCGATGATCTTTAAAGAAATATTTATTATGTTAACAATAATAAACGGTGAAGTAAATAGATTTAATTATTTATTTAAGTATTTATTCATTTACATTTACGAAGAAAAGTATATTTTAAAGATAAATATGTTGGACACAGATTATAATGCTATATTATACTCAAGGCTTAGTTGGTAAAGAAGTTGATGCTTAAACTAAATCTGAGGGGTACAGGAGTAAGAGTTGATAGTATTTCTGTCTGTTATGAGGTTAATAATGTTGTTCAGTTAAGGCATGAGAGGTAATTATACCCCAACTTTATGGACTTCATTGTGGACTAACGAACAGTTAGATGACAAGGGTTGGGTAACGAATGAGTTAATGAGAAGTTAATGATTTTAAAGACCGTGGTTTAAATTGAATAGTAAAACTGAAATGGAAATGAAGTTTGCTAAAATTGAAGGGTTTAAAGATTTTAGAAATTTAATTAACTAACGGTCAATTAAAGAGGCCAAATGATACTAGATACTAAATAAGTGGATTAATTTTCTTTTTATGGATGAATGATTTTTTTAATTTGATAGTTAAATAACTGACTATCAAATCTGGCCAACGATTGTGGGTACGGAAAGACCGGGATTGAATCTATATTCGAAAACCATTCCGACCAACAAATACGTAACGTTGAAGATAGAAGATGGAGCAATTGAAGATCGTGGATCTTCATAAACAGAAGGATTACTTTTCGAATATTCTCTGGATGTTCAGCCAGAGATATTCTAATGTGATTCGGTCGTAAGTGGGATTTTGCGGGTTTGCAAGGACTACTCGCTACTGATCCTTTTGATGTGGTAGGAGAGTGCCTTCGGTTTGTCCAGTCCCAGGACAACTTGTATGGACGAATGTCTGACAGAGTATACCTAACAAATCACATGCGGTTGATATCTTAAAGGTATTATGTCTGGTGGCAGCGAAATTCGTTTCTCTTAGCTTTTATACCCGTAATATTTTTGGGAAATCAATTAGTGAATTGTCGGGTACAACGATGTAGCATTCAAAGTAAATGGTGGTGTGCTGTTCTAGAAGACAATGTAGCCTCTTGCCTCATAACCGGAAGATGACAAAAATCGAGCAGGCAGCATGGCTAGGTGGGTCATTCCCAAGCAGGGTGTATTATCACCAATCTAGAGAAAATCGTAATTTGTTCTTCTTTTCGATTCTGTATCTCTACGGATGGATGGTGGGGCCTTAAAACCATCGGGTGGTATTGCATTCGCTACACTCAAGCTAAATGAGAGGGCGGTCATGTGTGGCCGGGTTGCAAGACGTTCTTGTTGAACCCCAGTGTAATACGTCTAGAGTATACTGATCGGAAGGTGGTCCCATACCTTGTCTAGTTGGAAACCAATATCCAATAAGAGCCCCGCAGTTTTTGATTTTATATTATATATGTAGAGCGCGAGATGAAAGCGTTCTGCTACTTGGTTATTTACTTGGTTTACATCACTATGATAATACCAGACTAGTGTTGGTTTAAAAAATGGTTTGGTTATAGTAAGGTAAAAACCATCCGTATTTTTGTGTGGACTGGTCTTACTATTACACTTTCTTTCAAAAGGATTTGCAAAGTTAAGCAATATGGATGTTATTTATAAACTTAATGGGTTTTCTCACGCTGGTTCACCAGACTGATCCGTGGCATTTGTAATGTCTCGGGTCGGCCTGAGTTATAGGTTCAGGTTATCGAATGCGGTGAAGTTCAAAGGCGAGCTGGAGGTGTCCGGATGTATTAGTAGTTATTCCGTTGCGTATAAAATAAGGATAGTATATTATAGCTATCCAAATTTGTCTCCTGTACTCTGATGTATGTAAGTATATTTATTCAAATCCTTTATAAAGATTTATTTCTGGGTTATATTTTGTCCGCTGCGATGTGAGATTCTGATTCGGTGTTTTCTTCTTGTTATTCTATTCTAATAGTTCTATCTTATCTTCTCTCACCCTCTAGCTTATCTCTCTTAATGTTCTTCTTTTCTATATAATTTGGGTTGACAGTGGTAGTTAAATGTCGGCATTGTACGAAAATGTGGGATGTTACAACGTGGTATCAGAGCTATTGGTTGAGTAGTAACCTTGGCTCAATGGCATAAATCGAAAGAGATGGGTCGTAAATACCCTAGATTGAGTTTGAATGTATATACGAGAGAGCCTATTTGTAAATTTTATATACAATTGTTTTATATTGTGTTGATTTTTCGGTTCAAGTGTTTGGAAACCATATTGAACTGACAGTTGACCCAATATTGTTTTATAAAATGGGTAAATGAAATAATTTTGCCCAAATTGTATTTTAAAAAAATGAAATAATTTTCCCTAATATAGTAATATTGGTTGTTTGGTGGTTTTGTTGATTCAAATTCAAATTGAATTATGAAATAGATTTGAAATGGTCAGAAACCAATTAATTGGAATTGGATATGAAAAAAAAACTTAACCAAGTTACGTGGAATTGAATAAATTGGAATGAGGAAGTTGAATGGATAATAATAGAATTCAAAAGGATGTTAATCGATTGATATAAAAGTAATTAAACCAAAATTAATGTTGACCAGAAGTATCGATGTTTAATAGAATTCAAATGGTTTGGTTGTTTGGTATTTAACTATTGGATTGATTGAATAAAATTCATCAGACAGTTTGAATGAATTGGAACAAATCCCAGTATAGTGAATTGGAAATAAATTCAGTTATAAAATTGAACTGGATGATTTGACCATGTTATTGTTATTTGTATCGTAAATAGAGCTAAGTGCAGAAACCAGAAGGCTATAGAAGTTGGCTTGACTACAAAGATTGAAGTGCGGATTGGAAAATGAAGTGCAGTTAGTTGTTTTGCTTTGGAATTGGAATTGAGCAGCCTGACAAAGAGGTAAACCTTAATATATTGATTGGAGAGATCGATTTTATACCCTGGAATTGGATAGCCATTTGGGTTTTGGTTTTCTTTGGTGAAGTTAAGGCCTAGAGTGGCAGTTGTGGTTGGACCGATCGAACCATGCAGAGGAGGTCCTGGCGAAATTTTCGAAATCCTTTAAAGTTTGAATTTATTTTGATGATAATTCAAAAACAATAATTTTGAAATAAATTAGGTTCGGAGCATTCTACCTACTTTGTAATTTCGGGGACGAAATTCTTTTAAGGGGGGAAGGATGTAATGTCCCAGATTTTTCTGCCATTTAAATTTGAATATTTAAATCTAAATATTATATTGGAATTTTAATTAAATTTTTATATCGAATTTATTGATTTAAAGTAGAGTTTGTGAAAACGAGTTTAGAACGTTCAACAGAAATTCTGCTATATATACATATACACGGATAACCCCGTGCTTAGCACACGGTTAGATTCTCGTATTTACTTATATAGATTCGAATATCGGTGGACCGGAGGGCGGACGGTGACGGTGTGAATATTTAACGCATTATGGTATAATTTTGTAACTGTGTAAAATTGATCGTATTTAATCAAAACGAAAATAAAATATATATATACATTAATAAGGAAAAGAAAGGAAAGACCCACACACATTAAGAAAGAAAATAATGTCTCTCAGCTCTTTAATACGATATTATAGACAACCTTGCTCCTGTCGCATGGGCCTGGGCTTGCCACTTGTCTTACTATTTATTAATTAAAGCCTGTAACTATTGTATAAATGCTTGCATAAACACGCAATACCAATATATTTATATTTATATACATAATCATATACATGGAGCCTTCGCAAGGTACACACCATGCTTATTTCCTTCGAAGATATATTTGAACTTCATTTCAACAGCATACCTATAGACATTTTTTTCCACCTAGGTTAATGGGAAACGCAGTCCTACCCTGTACTAATGAAGCTGACATTTTGCTTATCCTTTCACTATTCCGCTATTAATATAATGCGCAATAGATAACCTTCACATATACAAACCATGCCGACCATTTTGGAATTTCCCATCCAAGAAACAGACAACCTAAATCGTGCCTGCAAATATATTAAACTAAATGATGCTTAAGTTTTAAGCAACCGAATAGAGCTTAAAATTTAAGCAACCGAGTACTGGAAAATAGGTATCCACCTTACCTAGCTAGTTAATGCAGATATTTACTATATATATAAAGAAATGTGCTAAGCAACCATCACACATTAAAGTAATATAAAATAGCATGCTTAATTCTTAAGCAAATGCACTGAATAGTATTGCAGCACTGTAGAGAATGGTCACCTTATACCGAAATTTGCGCATGATTGCCAGCTAAGGAGCACGTCGCTGTACAGTTGCTTAATATTAAAATGTATACGCTTCAATATAAACAACCATATGTTTTCCTCACCACTGCAAAAACAAAAACACTAAATAAACATTGAAGCCTCTTGTGTATATATCTATATATTCCGAAACCAACTTCAATTCATTTCTGCGAATAACCGAAAACACAATAAAGATGAATATTAACCGATCCATTAAACTCTCATAAACGAAAACTTAAATCTCATACCATTTAATTGGGTGAGTTTATGCGTAGAGAATGGGAGGGGTTCGTTGGTGGTAGGTGATGGCGGTCCGACAGTCTGAGGAAGGTTGCGGTGGTCGATGAAAAGAAGGGGAGCAATATTGGTTGAAATAGAGCAATGACATTATGTTTGCATGGTGTATGGGGTATCAAATTTGCAGATTTTGGGGTTTTGTAAGGGGATGGTCCGAAGTACTGAAGGGTGGCAAGTGAAGTTTCGCATGGGGTAACATCACGTGGTAAGTGAATGGAAAAGAAGGAATTGGGAAGAGTAGTTGCGTATGATTGTGTAATGGCGTGAAAACAACAATGTAAGGGTGGTCAGGCGCAGTGTGATGAAATTTGAAATATGGAGAGGAAATGTGAAGTTGATGTGTAATTAAAAAATGGTACAAGGGAATAGTGGTGGGAAATGCGGTTGTAAACACCAGACTCCGAAATGTATATGGAGCCAGGAACGTTTACATGGGAAACTGCATGGTTCAAAAGAAAATAAAAACAGAAAGTCTGGAAGAAGAACAATATATAGAAATGGTTGGAATGTTGAAGTAGCACTTGCGTGGGAACCAGACATGTTGTAAAGAAGAGCATGCGGTTCAACACGGGGTGGGAGAGAATAAGGCGTGGAGAGGAAAACAGGCACCGATGTCGGAGACGGTTGCGTGAACTATCGAGCGAGAAGCTTTCCATTGGGTACTAAAGAAAGTGAGGACGTGTAGTGCATTCGGTGGTTAGTAGTGTTAAGGTGGAGCGGAGCGTATATGCCTGAGATCTTCTACATGGATTGGAAGCGGGCGAGGTGCGTAAATACAAAAAGGAAAAGAAAAGGGCGGAAGAAGAGAGTCAGGAAGGATGGCGGATGAATAGAACGTGGAGGAGCATCTGCAGATATGATATAATGGAGCACCTGGAGCCAAACTTTTGGGTAGGAAAGAAGAACTGTAAGAAGGAAGAAATTAAGAGGTGAGCTGTCCTTTCGTGGATGGGCTTTGGGCTTAGGGAAATAGAAGGAAAAAAGGAACAAATATTGCAGACGGCTTGTGTTACTGGTGCAAGCCGAAGCAGGGGGGTTGACGAACTAGTGGTTCCCATGCGAGATTTATAGCAACAAGTAGATGATGCCTATTCATATTACATAAATTGTCTAGTCCCCTATATTAGTCTACCAAACTGCAGCAATTAGGATTGAATAAATATTATTTAAATTAATAATATTAATTTTTAAGTAAATATCGTATTAAAATTGAAATCGTGCATACAGTAATGAAGTCGGATGGAACGAGGGACGATGGAACAAATCAAACGACCGTAGAACCATATCGACAAGGACAACAGTACGGAGTTGGAATGGACAGAGTTAAAGCAGCTGTACTTTTTAGTTAAATTAAACGATTGTTTAATTTAATTAATCAAATAATTTCAACATCGAATGGAAACCCCAATGTGAGTTCAACTCATCAGTTTATCTCGTTTATATTTTATAAACCGGGTTTTTATTTTGTGTGCCATGTTTGCTATAGATTGATGATTTGATGATTGTTTGCATGGATTCCAAATATTTTTAATATTCATTGATTAAATTAAACTTTTGTTTAATTTGATCAAATTAGATCGTTATTTTAACGATTATATTCCAACTGTGGTAACTTACCTCGTTGATTACATTTATAATGATATAAACATAGTAAATAAATGATTGGGTGTTTGAATGAATGTCGTTAATTGATTGTTAACTGTTAAACTATTTATTTCTGTTAGTGTGATAAATATATATCATTGTGTATGAATGAGATAACACATTATGATGCAGGGACGGACAGGTAGGAGGAATCAACCGAATTCCTCGCTATTATTAATAATGGTTATAAAAATAATTATATATTGTTATTGAATGTGAAATGGACTAATATTTCATGGTTCGGTACTTTAGTAAACATTTGCCTCTTTAGTACCATAAATAGAATGCTTATGAATGGGGGGTGTGTATAAAACGTGTTTTGAAAACCAAGTTCTTAAATAAGATTTAGAAAGGTTTCAAATTGATGAAATATGTTATGACAGGGTTTATAAATGTAAGTGACAACCTGAATGGAATTTATTTAAAATGGTTATATTAGTTAATTAGTAATGGTTTGACCATTTTAAATTCGACTATTGTTTCGATGATCTTTAAAGAAATATTTATTATGTTAACAATAATAAATGGTGAAGTAAATAGATTTAATTATTTATGTATTTACATTTACGAAGAAAAGTATATTTTAAAGATAAATGTGTTGGACACATATTATAATGCTATATTATACTCAAGGGTTAGTTGGTAAAGAATTTAATGCTTTAACTAAATCTGAGGGGTACAGGAGTAAGAGTTGATAGTATTTCTGTTTGTTCTGAAGTTAATAATGTTGTTCAGTTAAGGTATGAGAGGTAATTATACCCCAACTTGATGGACTTAAATCACGTACCATTTAATCGGGTGAGTTAATGCGTAGAGAATGGGAGGGGTTCGTTGGTGGTAGCTGAACGCGGTCCGACGGTCTGAGGAAGGTTGCGTTGGTCAATATCGGTTGAAATAGAGCAATGACATTATGTTTGCATGGGGTATGGGGTATCGAATTTGCAGACTTTAGGGTTTTGTAAGGGGATGGTCCGAATTACTGAAGGGTGGCAAGTGAAGTTTCGCATGGGTAACATCACGTGGTAAGTGCATGGAAAAGAAGGAACTGGGAAGTGTAGTTGCGGATGATGGTGTATTGGCGTGGAAACAGCAATGTAAGGGTGGTCAGGCGCAGTGTGATGAAGTTTGAAATATGGAGAGGAAATATGAAGTTGATGTGTAATTAAAACATGGTACAAGGGAATAGTGGTGGGAAATGCGGTTGTAAACACCAGACTCCGAAATGTATATGGAGCGGGGAACGTTTACATGGGAAACTGCATGGTTCAAAAGAAAATAAAAACAGAAAGTCTGGAAGAAGAACAATATATAGAAATGGTAGGAATGTTGAAGAAGCACTTGCGTGGGAACCAGACATGTTGTGAAGAAGAGCATGCGGTTCAACATGGGGCGGGAGAGAATAAAGCGTGGAGAGGAAAACAAGCACTGATGTCCAAGACGGTTGCGTGAAGTATCGAGGGAGATGCCTTCCATTAGGTATTGAGGAAAGTGGGGACGTGTAGTGAATGCGGTGGTTAGTACTGTTGAGGTGGAGCGGAGCGTATATGCCTGAGATCTTCTGCATTGCATTGGAAGCGGGCGGGGTGTGTAAATACTAAGAGGAAAAGAAAAGATCGGAGGAAGAGAGTCAGGAAGGATGGAGGATGAATAGAACGTGGAGGAGCATCTGCAAATATGATATAATGGAGCATCTAGAGCCAAACTTTTGGGTGGGAAAGAAGAACTGTTAGAAGGAAGAAATTGAGAGGTGAACTGTCCATTCGTGAATGGGCTTTGGGCTTAAGAAAATAGAAGGAAAAAAGGAAAAGTGGAACAAATATTGCGGACGACCTGTGTTACTGGTGCAGGTCAAAGAAAGGGGAGGGGGGTTTGAAGAACTGGTGGTTCCCATGTAAGATTTATGACAACAGGTAGATGATGCCTATTCATATTACATAAATTGTCTAATCCCCTACATTAGCCTGCCAAACTGTAGCAATTAGGATCGAATAAATATTATTTAAATTAATAATATTAATTTTTAAGTCAATATCGTATTAAAATTAAAAGCGTGCACATAGTAATAAAATCGGATGGAACGGGGGATGATGGAACAAATCAAACGACCGTAGAACCATATCGACAAGGATGACAGTACGGAGTTGGAATGGATGGAGTTAAAGCAGCTAGAGTTTTTAAATGAATGTTTAATTTAATTAATCGAATTATTTCAATGTCGAATGGAAACCCCAATGTGAGTTCAACTCACTCAGTTTATCCCGTTTGTATTTTATAAATCGGGTTTTTATTTTGTGTTCCATGTTTGCTATAGATTGATTATTTGATGACTGTTTGCATGGATGCTGAATATTTTTATTATTCATTGATCAAATTAAACGTTTGTTTAATTTGATCAAATTAGATCGTTATTTAAATGATTATATTCCAACCGAGGTAACTTACCTCATTGATTACATTTATAATGATATAAATATAGTAAATAAATAATTGGGTGTTTGAATGAATGTCGTTAATTGATTGTTAACTGCTAAACTGTTTATTTCTGTTAGTGTGATAAATATATATCATTGTGTACGAATGAGATAACACATTGTGACGCAGGGACGCACAGGTAAGAGGAATCAAACCGAATTCGTCACTATTATTAATAATGGTTATAAAAAAATGATATATTGTTATTGAATGTGAAATGGACTGTCACAGTTCGGTACTTTAGTAAACATTTGCCTCTTTAGTACCATAAATAGAATGCTTATGAATGAGGGGTGTTTATAAAACGTGTTTTGAAAACCAAGTTCTTAAATAAGATTTGTACATGTTTCAAATTGATGAAATAAATTATGATGGAGTTTATAAATGTAAGTGACGACCTGAATGGATTCTATTTAAAATGGTTATATTAGTTAATTAGTAATGGTTTGACCATTTTAAAGTCGACTATTGTGTCGATGATCTTTAAAGAAATATTTATTATGTTAACAATAATAAACGGTGAAGTAAATAGATTTAATTATTTATTTAAGTATTTATTCATTTACATTTACGAAGAAAAGTATATTTTAAAGATAAATATGTTGGACACAGATTATAATGCTATATTATACTCAAGGCTTAGTTGGTAAAGAAGTTGATGCTTAAACTAAATATGAGGGGTACAGGAGTAAGAGTTGATAGTATTTCTGTCTGTTATGAAGTTAATAATGTTGTTCAGTTAAGGCATGAGAGGTAATTATACCCCAACTTGATGGACTTCATTGTGGACTAACGAACAGTTAGATGACAAGGGTTGGGTAACGAATGAGTTAATGAGAAGTTAATGATTTTAAAGACCGTAGTTTAAATTGAATAGTAAAACTGAAATGGAAATGAAGTTTGCTAACATTGAAGGGTTTAAAGATTTTAGAAATTTAATTAACTAATGGTCAATTAAAGAGGCCAAATGATACTAGATACTAAATAAGTGGATTAATTTTCTTTTTATGGATGAATGATTTTTTTAATTTGATAGTTAAATAACTGACTATCAAATCTGGCCAACGATTGTGGGTACGGAAAGACCGGGATTGAATCTATATTCGAAAACCATTCCGACCAACAAATACGTAACGTTGAAGATAGAAGATGTAGCAATTGAAGATCGTGGATCTTCATAAACAGAAGGATTACTTGTCGAATATTCTCTGGATGTTCAGCCAGAGATATTCTAATGTGATTCGGTCGTAAGTGGGATTTTGCGGGTTTGCAAGGACTACTCGCTACTGATCCTTTTGATGTGGTAGGAGAGTGCCTTCGGTTTGTCCAGTCCCAGGACAACTTGTATGGACGAATGTCTGACAGAGTATACCTAATAAATCACGTGCGGTTGATATCTTAAAGGTATTATGTCTGGTGGCGGCGAAATTCGTTTCTCTTAGCTTTTATACCTGTAATATTTTTGGGAAATCGATTAGTGAATTGTCGGGTACAACGATGTAGCATTCAAAGTAAATGGTGGTGTGCAGTTCTAGAAGACAATGTAGCCTCTTGCCTCATAACCAGAAGATGACAAAAATCGAGCAGGCAGCATGGCTAGGTGGGTCATTCCCAAGCAGGGTGTATTATCACGAATCTAGAGAAAATCGTAATTTGTTCTTCTTTTCGATTCTGTATCTCTGCGGATGGATGGTGGGGCCTTGAAACCATCGGGTGGTATTGCATTCGCTACACTCAAGCTAAATGAGAGGGCGGTCATGTGTGGCCGGGTTGCAAGACGTTCTTGTTGAACCCCAGTGTAATCCGTCTAGAGTATACTGATCGGAAGGTGGTCCCATACCTTGTCTCGTTGGAAACCAATATCCAATAAGAGCCCCGTAGTTTTTGATTTTATATTATATATGTAGAGCGCGAGATGTAAGCGTTCTGCTACTTGGTTATTTACTTGGTTTACATCACTAGACTAGTGTTGGTTTAAAAAATGGTTTGGTTATAGTAAGGTAAAAACCATCCGTATTTTTGTGTGGACTGGTCTTACTATTACACTTTCTTTCAAAAGGATTTGCAAAGTTAAGCAATATGGATGTTATTTATAAACTTAGTGGGTTTTCTCACGCTGGTTCACCAGACTGATCCGTGGCATTTGTAATGTCTCGGGTCGGCCTGAGTTATAGGTTCAGGTTATCGAATGCGGTGAAGTTCAAAGGCGAGCTGGAGGTGTCCGGATGTATTAGTAGTTATTCCGTTGTGTATAAAATAAGGATAGTATATTATAGCTATCCAAATTTGTCTCCTGTACTCTGATGTATGTAAGTATATTTATTCAAATCCTTTATAAAGATTTATTTCTGGGTTATATTTTGTCCGCTGCGATGTGAGATTCTGATTCGGTGTTTTCTTCTTGTTCTTCTATTCTAATAGTTCTATCTTATCTTCTCTCACCCTCTAGCTTATCTCTCTTAATGTTCTTCTTTTCTATATAATTTGGGTTGACAGTGGTAGTTAAATGTCGGCATTGTACGAAAAAGTGGGATGTTACAACGTGGTATCAGAGCTATTGGTTGAGTAGTAACCTTGGCTCAATGGCATAAATCGAAAGAGATGGGTCGTAAATACCCTAGATTGAGTTGAATGTATATACGAGAGAGCCTATTTGTAAATTTTATATACAATTGTTTTATATTGTGTTGATTTTTCGGTTCAAGTGTTTGGAAACCATATTGAACTGACAGTTGACCCAATATTGTTTTATAAAATGGGTAAATGAAATAATTTTGCCCAAATTGTATTTAAAAAAAATGAAATAATTTTCCCTAATATAGTAATATTGGTTGTTTGGTGGTTTTGTTGATTCAAATTCAAATTGAATTATGAAATAGATTTGAAATGGTCAGAAACCAATTAATTGGAATTGGATATGAAAAAAAAACTTAACCAAGTTATGTGGAATTGAATAAATTGGAATGAGGAAGTTGAATGGATAATAATAGAATTCAAAAGGATGTTAATCGATTGATATAAAAGCAATTAAACCAAAATTAATGTTGACCAGAAGTATCGATGTTTAATAGAATTCAAATGGTTTGGTTGTTTGGTATTTAACTATTGGATTGATTGAATAAAATTCATCAGACAGTTTGAATGAATTGGAACAAATCCCAGTATAGTGAATTGGAAATAAATTCATTTATAAAATGGAACTGGATGATTTGACCATGTTATTGTTATTTGTATCGTAAATAGAGCTAAGTGCAGATACCAGAAGGCTATAGAAGTTGGCTTGACTACAAAGATTGAAGTGCGGATTGGAAAATGAAGTGCAGTTAGTTGTTTTGCTTTGGAATTGGAATTGAGCAGCCTGACAAAGAGGTAAACCTTAATATATTGATTAGAGAGATCGATTTTATACCCTGGAATTGGATAGCCATTTGGGTTTTGGTTTTCTTTGGTGAAGTTAAGGCCTAGAGTGGCAGTTGTGGTTGGACCGATCGAACCATGCAGAGGAGGTCCTGGCGAAATTTTCGAAATCCTTTAGAGTTTGAATTTATTTTGATGATAATTCAAATACAATAATTTTAAAATAAATTAGGTTCGGGGCATTCTACCTACTTTGTAATTTCGGGGACGAAATTCTTTTAAGGGGGGAAGGATGTAATGTCCCAGATTTTTCTGCCATTTAAATTTGAATATTTAAATCTAAATATTATATTGGAATTTTAATTAAATTTTTATATCGAATTTATTGATTTAAAGTAGAGTTTGTGAAAACGAGTTTAGAACGTTCAACGGAAATTCTGCTATATATACATATACACGGATAAGCCCCGTGCTTAGCACACGGTTAGATTCTCGTATTTACTTATATAGATTCGAATATCGGTGGACCGGAGGGCGGACGGTGATGGTGTGAATATTTAATGCATTATGGTATAATTTTGTTACTGTGTAAAATTGATCGTATTTAATCAAAACGAAAATAAAATATATATACATTAAGAAGGAAAAGAAAGGAAAGACCCACACACATTAAGAAAGAAAATAATGTCTCTCAGCTCTTTAATACGATATTATAGACAACCTTGCTCCTGTCGCATGGGCCTGGGCTTGCCACTTGTCTTACTATTTAATAATTAAAGCCTGTAACTATTGTCTAAATGCTTGCATAAACACGCAATACCAATATATTTATATTTATATATATAATCATATACATGGAGCCTTCGCAAGGTACACACCATGCTTATTTCCTTCGAAGATATATTTGAACTTCATTTTCAACAGCATACCTATAGACATTTTTTTTCCACCTAGGTTAATGGGAAACACAGTCCTACCCTGTACTAACGAAGCTGACATTTTGCTTATCCTTTCACTATTCCGCTATTAATATAACGCGCAACAGATAACCTTCACATATACAAACCATGCCGACCATTTTGGAAATTCCTATCCAAGAAACAGACAACCTAAATCATGCCTGCAAATATATTAAACTAAATGATGCTTAAGTTTTAAGCAACCGAATAGAGCTTAAAATTTAAGCAACCGAGTACTGGAAAATAGGTATCCACCTTACCTAGCTAGTTAATGCAGATATTTACTCTATATGTAAAGAAATGTGCTAAGTAACCATCACACATTAAAGTAATATAAAATAGCATGCTTAATTCTTAAGCAAATGCACTGAATAGTATTGCAGCACTGTAGAGAATGGTCACCTTATACCGAAATTTGCGCATGATTGCCAGCTAAGGAGCACGTCACTGTACAGTTGCTTAACATTAAAATGTATACGCTTCAATATAAACAACCATATGTTTTCCTCACCACTGCAAAAACAAAAACACTAAATAAACATTGAAGCCTCTTGTGTATATATCTATATATTCCGAAACCAACTTCAATTCATTTCTGCGAATAACCGAAAACACAACAAAGCTGAATATTAACCGATCCATTAAACTCTCATAAACGAAAACTTAAATCTCATACCATTTAATTGGGTGAGTTTATGCGTAGAGAATGGGAGGGGTTCGTTGGTGGTAGGTGATGGCGGTCCGACGGTCTGAGGAAGGTTGCGGTGGTCGATGAAAAGAAGGGGAGCAATATTGGTTGAAATAGAGCAATGACATTATGTTTGCATGGTGTATAGGGTATCAAATTTGCAGACTTTGGGGTTTTGTAAGGGGATGGTCCGAAGTACTGAAGGGTGGCAAGTGAAATTTCGCATAGGGTAACATCACGTGGTAAGTGCATGGAAAAGAAGGAATTGGGAAGAGTAGTTGCGTATGATTGTGTAATGGCGTGAAAACAACAATGTAAGGGTGGTCAGGCGCAATGTGATAAAGTTTGAAATATGGAGAGGAAATGTGAAGTTGACGTGTAATTAAAACATGGTACAAGGGAATAGTGGTAGGAAATGCGGTTGTAAACACCAGACTCCGAAACGTATATCGAGCCGGGAATGTTTACATGGAAAACTGCATGGTTCAAAAGAAAATAAAAACAGAAAGCCTGGAAGAAGAACAATATATAGAAATGGTTGGAATGTTGAAGAAGCACTTGCGTAGGAACCAGACATGTTGTGAAGAAGAGCATGCGATTCAACATGGGGTGGGAGAGAATAAGGCGTGGAGAGGAAAACAGGCACCGATGTCGGAGACGGTTGCGTGAACTATCGAGCGAGAAGCTTTCCATTGGGTACTAAGGAAAGTGAGGACCTGTAGTGCATTCGGTGGTTAGTAGTGTTAAGGTGGAGCGGAGCGTATATGCCTGAGATCTTCTACATGGCATTGGAAGCGGGCGAGGTGCGTAAATACTAAAAGGAAAAGAAAAGGGCGGAAGAAGAGAGTCAGGAAGGATGGCGGATGAATAGAACGTGGAGGAGCATCTGCAGATATGATATAATGGAGCACCTGGAGCCAAACTTTTGGGTGGGAAAGAAGAACTGTTAGAAGGAAGAAATTAAGAGGTGAGCTGTCCTTTCGTGAATGGGCTTTGGGCTTAAGAAAATAGAAGGTAAAAAGGAACAAATATTGCGGACGGCTTGTGTTACTGGTGCAAGCCGATGCAGGGGGGTTGACAAACTAGTGGTTGCCATGCCAAATTTATAGCAATAGGTAGATGATGCCTATTCATATTACATAAATTGTCTAATCCCCTATATTAGTCTACCAAACTGCAGCAATTAGGATCGAATAAATATTATATAAATTAATAATAATAATTTTAAATAAATATCGTATTAAAATTGAAACTGTGCATACAGTAATGAAGTCGGATGGAACGAGGGACGATGGAACAAATCAAACGACCGTAGAACCAAATCGACAAGGACAACAGTCCGGAGTTGGAATGGACACAGTTAAAGCAGCTGTACTTTTTAATTAAATTAAACGAATGTTTAATTTAATTAATCGAATAATTTCAACATCGAATGGAAACCCCAATGTGAGTTCAACTCACTCAGTTTATCTCGTTTATATTTTATAAACCGGGTTTTTATTTTGTGTGCCATGTTTGCTATAGATTGATGATTTGATGATTGTTTGCATGGATGCCAAATATTTTTAATATTCATTGATTAAATTAAACTTTTGTTTAATTTGATCAAATTAGATCGTTATTTTAACGATTATATTCCAACTGCGGTAACTTACCTCGTTGATTACATTTATAATGATATAAACATAGTAAATAAATGATTGGGTGTTTGAATGAATGTCGTTAATTGATTGTTAACTGTTAAACTATTTATTTCTGTTAGTGTGATAAATATATATCATTGTGTATGAATGAGATAACACATTATGATGCAGGGACGAACAGGTAGGAGGATTCAACCGAATTCCTCGCTATTATTAATAATGGTTATAAAAATAATTATATATTGTTATTGAATTTGAAATGGACTAATATTTCATGGTTCGGTACTTTAGTAAACATTTGCCTCTTTAGTACCATAAATAGAATGCTTATGAATGGGGGGTGTGTATAAAACGTGTTTTTAAAACCAAGTTCTTAAATAAGATTTAGAAATGTTTCAAATTGATGAAATAAGTTATGACAGGGTTTATAAATGTAAGTGACAACCTGAATATTCTCTGGATGTTCAGCCAGAGATATTCTGACGTGATTCGGTCGTAAGTGGGATTTTGTGGGTTTGCAAGGACTACTCGCTACTGATCCTTTTGATGTGGTAGGAGAGTGCCTTCGGTTTGTCCAGTCCCAGGACAACTTGTATGGACGAATGTCTGACAGAGCATACCTAACAAATCACGTACGGTTGATATCTTAAAGGTATTATGTCTGGTGGCGGAGAAATTCGTTTCTCTTAGCTTTTATACCCGTAATATTTTTAGGAAACCGATTTGTGAATTGACGGGTACAACGATGTGGCATTCAAAGTAAATGGTGGTGTGTTGTTCTAGAAGACAATGTAGCCTCTAGCCTCACAACCGGAAGATGACAAAAATCGGGCAGGAAGCATGGCTAGGTGGGTCATTCCCAAGCAGGGTGTATTATCACCAATCTAGAGAAAATCCTAATTTGTTCTTCTTTTCGATTATGTATCTCCGCGGATGGATGGTGGGCCCTTAAAACCATCGGGTGGTAATGCATTCGCTACACTCAAGCTAAATGAGTGGGCGGTCATGTATGGCCGGGTTGTAAGACATTCTTGCTGAACCCCAGTGTAATCCCTCTAGAGTATACTGATCGGAAGGTGATCCCATACCTTGTCTAGTTGGAAACCAATATCCAATAAGAGCCCCGTGGTTTTTGATTTTATATTATATATGTAGAGCGTGAGATGCAAGCGTTCTGCTACTTGGTTATTTACTTGGTTTACATCACTATGATAATATCAGACTGGTATTGGTTTCAAAAAATGGTTTGGTTATATTAAGGTAAAAACTGTCCGTATTTATGTGTGGACAGGTCTTACTATTACCCTTTCTTTAAAAAGGAGTTGCAAAGTTAAGCAATATGGATGTTATTTATAAACTTAGTGGGTTTTTCTCACGTTGGTTCACCAGACTGATCCGTGGCGTTTGTAATGTCTCGGGTCAGCCCGAGTTACATGTTCAGGTTATCGAATGCTGTGAAGTTCAAAGGAGAGCTAGAGGAGTCCAGATGTATTAGTAGTTATTCCGCTGTGTATCATATAAGGACAGGATATTATAGTTGTACAAATTTGTCTCCTGTACACTGATGTATATAAGTGCATTTATTCAAATCCTTTATAAAATTTATTTTTGGGTTATATTTTTTCCGCTGTGATGTGGGATTCTGATTCGGTGTTGTCTTCTTATTCTTATATTCTAATAGTTCTATCTTATCTTCTCTTACCCTCTAACTTCTCTCTCTTAATGTTCTGATTTTCTATACAATTTGGGTTGACAGTGGTAGTTAAATGTCAGCTCGAATTGTACTGAAAAGTGGGATGTTACATGGGGGATCCCAATACATGCATTGTTGTGAGGAAGGAGACCATGCATCATGACCACCACACACGCATGCGCGACCGACCGACTCGACTTGACCCGACCCGGCCCGACCCGACCCGGTTCGGTTCGGGCTCAGACTTGGGCCTTGGCCTTGTGTTATAGACACATATATTTTTTGACTATAAAACATTGCATTTTTTGAACTGTTATTTTTTATGTGGTAAAAATTTCTGAACCGAGTTTATAAATGACATGGTAAAGCTTGATCCCATTTTCCAACCGACTCTATCCCACTACCCAGAAAACCGTTCGACAATTTAATTTTTCGTCTATAATAATTCATTTTATAGACAAGAATAACTACCGAACAACATTTTATCTCTTCTTACCACCGTCATTAAATTTCTTCAAAGAAAATAGAAAAAGAGCAATAATTTTAGACACTGCAAATCTGAACTGGTATGTTTTGCAGGCAAATCGGTTATATGTATTCAAGGCTGTTTTATCCTAGAGGTGTCGATGATTGAGAACGACTGGTTTGCATCTCTGATCGGATCTCCAAATCATCTTCAAGAAAGCAATAAAGTACATGACCCAGCCATTGTTATCCAACAATTTGAAGATGATCTGAAACAATGGCTTCAACCTCAACCCTAGACAATGCTGCTCCTCCCTTTGCTTTCCAGATCCCACTCGTGACCGCTGCTCCATTCATATTCGAAGGCTTGCATACAAGCGATGGCGTCAGAAGTTGGAATTCTACCCGATGATGGGAATTGTGGTGGCTGCACTAACTACTGACAAACTGCTGCTACCAAACAAACCTGATGAAACTGATGAAGCATAGATGGCTTCCCTGGACCAAATAGTCAAAACATCAACAAAACTGGTTTGAGCAGGACTACCTGTGCAGAAACTTCATTATATGGGCCATCCTGAAGGATTTGTAGTACATAGTCAAGAACATAAAGTATGCAAATTAGATAAATCATTATATGGTTTATTTAAAACAAGCACTTAAACAATGGCATGAAAAATTTGATAACTTAATAATATCACATGGTTTTAAAGTTAATGAAAGTGACAAATGCATTTAATACAAATCTGAGAATGACATTAGCACTATTATATGCCTTTATGTAGATGAACTACTCATTTTTGTGTCAAACGTTCATGCCATAAACTCAGTCATATCCTTATTAAGTGCCAATTTTGATATGAAATATCTAGGTGAGGCAAGTGTAATCCTTGGTATTAAAATTACTAGGTCAGAAAAGGGACTTTCTTTGGACCAATCTCATTACATTGAGAAGATACTAAAGAAATACAATTACTTTGACTGTATACCTGCATGTACACAATATGATCCCAGTGTACAGTTATTTAAGAACATTGGTGAAGGTGTAAGATAGTCTAATTATGCGAGCATCATTGGCAGCCTTCGGTATGCCACTGATTGTACTAGACCCGACATTGCCTTTGTCGTGGGATTATTGTGCAGGTTTACCAGTAAACCTAGTATAGAGCATTGGAATGCTATTGAAACGGTCATGAGATACCTTAAACGAACTATGAACCTTGGATTACATTATGAAAAGTTTCCAGCTGTACTTGAAGGATATTCTGATGCAGAATGGAATTCTTTATCTGATGATTCTAAAGCGACCAGTGGCTATATATTTAGCATCGCTTGAGGAGCTGCTTCTTGGAAATCCAAGAAACATACTATTTTGGCTCAGTCTACTATGGAGTCTGATATCATAGCACTAGTCACAGCTAGTGAAGAAGCAGAGTATTTGAGAAATCTGCTAGTTGAGATTCCTTTATGGGAAAAACTGATACCAGCTGTGTTGATCCATTACGATAGTACTGCGGCTATTGCAAAAGTTCAAAACCGTTATTATAAATGGTAAGATACGACATATATGTCGTAAGCACAATACTGTTGGAGAGCTGCTCTCTTCATGTACTGTTAGAGTGGATCACATACGCAGTGATGAAAATTTGCCAGATCCTTTGACGAAAGGAGTTTCCAAAGAGAAAGTCCTTAATAATTCTAAAAGAATGAGACTTTTCCCCTTAGGTTGTTGAGTCACGCACAATGATAACCCAACCTAATGACTGGAGATCCCAAGAACTAGGTTCAATGGGTAAAAACAATTTTTGTAGTGATAGTGGTTGAACATGCCATTTAATATACCAAGAAGCATATATTCCTAAGTGATTCGAGGATGAGTTGATAGAAACTCTTAATGAGATCTATACTCTATATGGAGTGGAGTACCTACCTTCAGGAGTACTCTTGATGGACTCACCTATGTGAATGTGGAAATGTGGCCGTTTCCTATGGATTTTTGGGCAAAACTTTTAGAGCATTCAGTAAACTGGGATAGACGTGCATGGACATAAATGCACGGGCTTATTGATTGCACTATAAAAAAGGTTGTGTGTGGTTTGATGTCAGGAATAGAGTTCAAGACTACGTGTCACTCTAGTAAAAAACTGAATCTCATCCACTATGAAAAGGTTCAAGTCAGAAGACACCTTTGTTTATGCACAATCTTATGTTTTTAGAAACTGCTCGAAAATATTTTAAAAAACTCAAGTAGGGGATTGTTGAAAATGGTTTTCTAACATTTGGTGAATTATTTAAAAATTGAATAAGTGTAAGAATGACTCCTATATGTGAATAGTCCCACATGTTGAGACTATATGAAAGAAGCTAAGTATTTATATTTGTTTGCTACAAGACATATTGGGGCCCCCAATACATGCATTGTTGTGAGGATGGAGACCATGCATCATGACCACCACACGCGCGCGCGCGACCGCCCGACAAACTTGACTGACCCGGCCCGGTTCGGTTCGGGCTCGGGCTTAGGCCTTGGCCTTGTGGTGTAGACACTTATATTTTTGGACTGCAAAACATTGCATTTTTCGAATCGTTATTTTTTAGATGGTAAAAATTTCTGAACCGAATTTTTAAATGACACGGTAAACTTTGATCCACTATTCCAACCGACTCTCACCCACTACCCAGAAAACCGTTTGGCAATTTAATTTTTCGTTTATAATAATTCATTTTATAGATGAGAATAACTACCGAACAACATTTTATCACTTCTTACCACCGCCATTAAATTTCTTCACAGAAAATAGAAAAGAGCAGTAATTTTAGACAGTGCAAATTTGAACTGGTTTGTTGTGCAAGCAAATCGGTTATACGTATTCGAGGCTATTTTATCCTAGAGGCGTCAGTGATTGAGAACGACTAATTTGCACCTCTGACCAGATCGCTGAATCGTCATCAAGAAAGCGATGAAATACGTGACTCAGCCATTGTTTTCTAACAGTTTCATCAAAAATTATAATGGTTTACGTCATCGATCGTGACCTACTATCTCCCTTTTTTATTGTCGTAGATTATATTTCAATTTCTCTAGATATAAATTTTCTGATGGGTTACCTTACACCTATCTATAGAAATACTCCTATTATTTCTCATCTAATATATGCAAATGATTTTTGATTTTTCCTAAGGCAAATACGGAAAGTGTGTATGCTATTAAAAGAGATTTCACTTCAATGTCTCAAATTGGCCGTTATATAAATCATGTGAAATCTCATATTTATTTCAACAACGGTGTATGAAAAAAGATTTTATTAGAACTTATCTTGATATCAAATATTCTGATCTTCCAGTCAAGTACTTAGGCCTTCCTTTATCAAGTAAAAAAAACAGTAGTAGGGATGCTCAGGACCTCTTGATAATATCAAAAATAAGATTAATTGTTGCAACATATTTTTATCTACTACAATAAGAATTGAACTTATCAAATCATCTATCTACTATATTATCCATTTTTGGACCAAAATATGTCAAATTCCAAAAAGCATTATTAATAAAATTGAATCAATATGTGCCAGTTTTATTTGGAACAATAAGTATCATGAGCCAACTATGTCAGACTAAGCATAATGGAGTGGTTGGATTAAAAAGCATAAAGGAATTACAAACTATGATGGCTATGAAATTAATTTGGGTTTTCCTACACGGCAAATCGTTATGGGCTAGATGGATGAAAACTAGATACGCTGGTAATAAAAATTTATGGACTATGAATGTTGAAAATAACTCTTCTTTCACATGGAAGATCATGTAAAGACAAGATAATAGTGCATAAATTTATTTAATAAAAACATTGCTAATGGTAGTAGTGCTCACCTTTTGTTTGATCTTTGGCTCAATGGATCGAACTTAGTCTCTAAATTTGGATGGAAAAGCATATTTGACAGTGGTAGCATCGATACTCTCATATAAAACAGTTGAAATTTTGCTTATAAATCTACCCCATTTTATTCAGGATTGCATAAAACATGTTAAAATCGACGTTAACAATCAAGAAGACTAACATGTTAAAATCGATGTTAACAATCAAGAAGACTAACATGTTAAAATCAATATTAACAATCAAGAAGACTATTGGACACTATTTAGAGATGGCAAAAATATCTTCTCTTTAAATTTTGCTTATAAATCTATCTCTCCGGTTTTTGCCCATTTTGAATGGTCCAATCTAGTTTAGGGGAATCAAACCATTCAGAAATTCTCTTTTATTACTTATCTAGCTTGTCTGAACAAACTTCAAACTTATGATAAGTTGAAAAAATGGTATACTAACACTAGAAAAAAAAGCGATCTTTGTCTATTAGCAAAAGAGGATAGAGATCATTTATTTTTCCAGTGTAATTATTCTAAGCACATTTGGAACTTTATTAAGGACAATCTTAAAATCAATACTCACAACAGCCATGATTTGCTCAAAGAGCTTATTGATTTGATAATTTTTGCTCGAAATAACAAGGATTTGCTCACTAAATCCAGAATCACGATTACTGCAACTAATTTTCATATATGGAAAGAACGCTATAACCATGTTTTCAAAAAAGTACTTATACCCATGGATGTCAAAGCTAAACTGGTGCTAGCAGAGACTACTTCTCTTTTGTTTGCGTTTGATTATAAGAAAAGAGGAGAGAAGCTTTATACCTGGAATTCTATGTCGATTGAAGCTCAGAGTTTTAAGCAGTAGCTTGGAAATTTGAAACCGCCATGCATTCTTCTCGTAACTATCCATGTCTCTTCGATTTTGAAATACTTTGATTCTTTTGTAATATGACTGTATAAAATTACCTTTTGGTTTTCAAAAAATAAAACTTGTTTGTTGTCGCCCTCTTGTCATAACCTCCAACTTTTCAGTAGTATAGGCCATCGAATGTTGGAATATTGACCTATTATGCCGCTTCTTGCTTTACCTGTAGTTTGTTCACTTAAAGCCTCCTGTTCAAAAGTATTTCAGAAAATATCTGCTAATAAATTTTACTTAACCTGTCGAATAATAAAAAGATACTTTAGGTCATTTAGCGCTACATTAAATGTCTCCTTTGATAGAAATGATTGATCTAAAATAAATAATGCCAATTAATAAGTTTTCATCTAAAACGCTAGATATCAACTATTGTTATTAGTTATTACAATTGTATTCTAAGGACCATGTTACAGTTTAAATTTACTCTTATTTTTTTGATATAATGAACTAGTTAAAGTAGTCAATGCAAGATGTCTCAATTTGATTGGTACAGGTCGATAAGGCACATGAAGTTTGAGCATAAACTAACTACCAGCCCGTTTTGGCAAAAGCTAATTACAATAAGCAAAGGTATAAATGTAACAACCCAAATCCCATCGGGCTCGTTTTTTTGCAAAATATCCTTTGAAAAATCCGGATCTATTAGCATTTGGTTTGTTACAATAAATATATAATATCAGATTAAAACTATGTGATAGTGACGCCAAAAGTTGATTTCTCACTTTGGTAGTTCTTAATTCTCAACAATTTTAAGTGAATATTACTTAAGGACTATAACTATAAAGGAGTTGCTTTATTAATCCATCTCCAATCAATTAGGGGATGAATATTCAATTTGTAATTGGACTTGAATATCCAGGGGCCAGTCGCTCATTTAATAGGCGCCCATTAAATGAGCGTTTACCCCTCCCTCTTAAAACGCCTTCCCTTTTTTATTTCTCCACTCCCCCTCATTTTTCACTTGTTTATTATTATTTTATTTGAAAAATCAGGTGAAATGCCTCTACGTCCAACTAAGATAGCTAAAAGAACTGTTTTTAGGCATTCACAAGAGCAAGACAGACCATTACATGTTCCTCCACCATCTGGAATTTCATTCAATGATCTTTGCATTTTGCATGAGCTTCTAGATGGTTATCAATAGGAGGCCGAAACCACATTGACTACGATGTTTGTATAATGTAGATATAAATTTTGTAGATTAAGTTATATATATTCATCTTATATCCACATTAAATAAGTGCTAGTATAACTAAATTATTTGTACTTTAATTATGTATAGGATTAGTACATTTGTTGTCGCAGTAGTTAGGCCAAGTGTATTACATAGTTTTATGGCGCACTCCCCAATCCTATTGTAGAGAGGCTACAGGCTAGCCCTTTTGGTTCGTTTTTGTTAATTAAGCCTTTTTGGTCATTTGATCGACCTCTTATTCAGACATTAGTTGAGAGGTGGTGTCTTACCACACATATGTTCCATTCTCTAATTTTATCTGGGTATTGCACCTATAGATTTATATATGTTTATTAACATTGAGATTGATCGTCCTAGCCTTCGATAATTCCTGTTCGACGAGCTATGTGAGTCCATGCATTTGTATATTGTTTTTCTGTCTCTTTTAGAAGTTAGTTGCGTTAGTAGTCGTTCTATGAATTTGACCTATCTACAACACTATATTACCATTTATAGAGATAGAGCCGATATGATTAATGATGTTACCGGAGCTTTTCTGATGTATTTGTTAAGTTTGACCTTTTTCTCAAACCAAAGGGTATGGTTAAATTATGTTATCTTTCATCTCTTGTCCGACTAGGCCAAATTCATATTGTTGATTGGAGCACCGACATTCTAGGTACCAGTCATACCACATTAAATGCATTAGTGCTTGACTATGTCAAGCAGATGTACACGTTATGGTACATATTTTCGTTATGGTACTATGAGTATATAGCAAACATGCATCCACACATTCAAGAAATAGTCAGTCAGTTGATCGGTACTTCCCTGGGATGAGACATTCGGAGAGTATTCAGTATGTCCAATGTGCTTTTTTAGGCATTTGACATAACATTATGGAGGCATATCACAGCTAGACATGCACAGTTAAAGCAATGTTTTACTTACTCCTTGGGCCTTACATTGGACCGAGCTACCAGATGCAAGGCTTATGTCAGACAACCATCCCCTAATGATTGATTATTTATTATCTAGAGGTAAGGTGGCTTTGCATAAACTTGCATTCATACCTATGTGGTATTTTGGAAGAGAGATGTGCTTATCAGACCACAAGCGATCGTCGTATAGAAGTTGATTCTTTATCAAGTGAGGAAATGTTTGGCAGATGTAGAATGATGGGAGATCAGTACAGGGATGCTCTTAGTGAGGCTGGAAGGGTTGATATTGGTACATACTTAATAGTTAGAGACACGATGCATATTGGGCAAGGGTAGCACCCATCGATTCATGTTACCAGACTATGCCCATGGGGTCAATTCTAATCATATATGCCCTCACATCTCAGCTGGTAAAGTAAAGATACCACATGTTTTATTCGATCCTATTCCGTCACAATTCTCCTAAAGTCCGATGCATTTGGATTTAGATTAGACTTTAAGGGCTTATGATATCACAGGTACCTTGATTGAGGAGTCCTTAATCATTCTAGAGCAACACGAGTATCTATTATGCCTTCAGTTGGGGTTTACCCTCCATATAAGGTATTTTTTCCTATAAAACCACATTTTTCATATTGTTTTACGCCGAGTTGCTTTTAGGCACCTGTTTAACGAGTGCTCAAAGCTGGGCAACCAGAAAGGCTTCAAGGTCTGTAGTTGGCTCATGAAGATTCATTCTGATATTCACGCTAAATCTCTCCACTATAACTGCACTCAATAATATTAACCTTAAATGCATCACCACTGGAAATGCCTTAGTTACAAACGTGCAGTAAATATTAAAGTATAAATGTGGAACATTAGTTCTTTTCACAAAGTAATAAATTTTTGGATTTTGAATTATATTTTATGACCCTTCATTTGAAATACATCAATCTCTTCCATATGTTTCAATGAGATTTGTCTTTTTGGGTTTGTTGAAAGTTCTCAATGATTATGGTGGGATTATAGAGGAAGAACCTTTTAATTCGTCAGAACACCATCAAAAGAAGGTTATCCTTTGAAACTCTAATATATTATGGATGGCTTTGATGATTTTTATGTATAATAGTATATACTTCCATCATATAGCACACCTAAAAGTTTAATTATGTCTAGATGCTAAACTCGCTTATTGTTTATATGGTATAACATTCTTTTCTCGTATCATCACTAACAAATTGCAAACATGCAACAAAATATGAAAGTAACATAGTACCCAACAACATTTGATTGAGCATATAATGGTGAATAGATGGCTTTTTTGGTTTGAAAGCAAAAAAAATACCGAAACTAGAATAACCATTTACAACACCAGAAAAGACCTTTAGTTGCATTTGAAAAGCGTTATCAAATCTTTTGGTTGTGTTTTAATGAACGCTACTAGAGGTCAAGCAACTAAAAGTCTTTTTTTTGTTGCATTTAATAAACGCTATAAAATGTTTCATGTAACTGCGTTTTTCAACCGCTACTAAAAATTTTTGTTGCATTTATTTCATGCCATTATAAATTCAGGTGGTACTTTTACATTCATTTCTGTAGCATTTTTAAAACTCTACTAAAATGTATTCACTATTTTGTAGCATATTTTAAATGCTACTATATCATGTTGATAGCTTATATTATTTCCAACATGCAATTATGTAATAATCATATCGAAATCAGCAACAATCGCATAATTACCATATTCAAACCAACAATCAACCAATCATATAATCGTTATATTCAAATAATTGTGAACACAGTAGTTACATAAGTATTATCCATAACCATTTAAATAATAGTTGTTTGACAAAATGAACAAATTCACATACCACAAGCATTCACAAGAACATTTACACAACAAATACTAACTAATATCATAGTACGTATAACAATTAAAGTCATGTCCATTGTTCCTGATGATCTTCACTCCGAAAAAGTTAATTACCTGTAAACATTCGATAATCAACAATAAGTATTTGCCATGAATTATAAAGTAACATTCAAACAATATCAGTTGATTTTTATTAGAACAAGCACATAAACAATCAAGTCATCCAAGTATGCTAAGCAATTAACATACAAATCAAATAGTACCGCTCGATTGAAGTTAAATATTTAGGAGATAATGAAGTAGAAGGTCAGCTTATTTGTTGAGTGTTATCATTTTTTTCTAAAGGTTGATGCAAGGTGATCGAACTTCTAAAATTTTCTAAAATAAAATGTGGATTCCTAAATATAACATTAAAGGAAGATACATTTTAGATGCAAATGGGAAATTTCATTTCATTGACTAGAGCCTGCGTTTTTAAATGAGAAACGTAACATACTCGGTTATACATACAATTATCAAAATATCTCCATAACCATAACATACTAGTCATTCTTTTATAACTCCTTACAAGGACGAATAAGTGTAGTAGAAATAATCATCGACTCTTAGAAATTCAGCTAAAATCATTTACAATGCTATCCTTTTGAAGTATATAAAATTCTAATGCCCTTTTACATTTGCTATGTCATTTAAGCATATATAGATGCGGTTATCCCAAAAATTGTAGTTTTATGCTACGTAGTTATATTTTCAGTTATTTATCATTTGATGGGCTACTCAGCTTCTCAAAACATGAAATACAAATACAAAACTTAATATCCAAGCCAAACTACAGTGATTACTAGTACTATTTGATAAACACTAAGAATTAATTGTAGCGATTTTAGTACAATTTGATTACCTGATATCTATTCCATCATAGATTAGACTGAACACCTTGTTGAGGAATATAATACCCAGTAGAAGCATAAGAAGGCGAGGTGCTAACATAAGGAACAACCTCATTGGATTCCCATGCAATGACCATGGAGCAACAGACATTTGTGCAGTTGGACCGGACCATATATGATTGCTGAGGCCCAACATTCTAATGAGGTGGTAAAGCATATGGCTGCTAGGGTTCACCATTCCAATATGCTGGTAAATCGTAAGGCTGTTGGGCTTACCTTTTTGATTATTTTGCAAAGTAAAAGGCTGATGAAGCCCGCCATTTTGAGGAGATGGCGAAGAATAGTGTTTGATGTTTCTTCCATTTTGAACTCCTAATGGGGCTTGTGCATCTACGGCACTTAGTTCACGATGATGATGCATACAGTTTGTTGAGTATTTGCAGCTTCCAGTGTTCATGTAGTATATATGTACATTTCTTCTCCCCAGGTCGCATTGGAAGCCCCATAAAGTTAAGCTCTGTTGGATGATTTTTTCCTATGAATATACTTACATGCACTCCCATACTTGCAACCTACAGGAGTTGAGTAATATTTGCAATCGATTTGTCCATTGCTTTCAGAAGAATCTCCCCATTTTATTTGTTCATTGTAAGTCTTCTCAGCATTTGTCTGTCCAAACATCACTAATAAAGAATATAAATTACAGGGTGTGCCCCTACTGTTTGTTGTTGCCGCATCAACAACTGGAGATATAGTATTTGCCTTTGTATGTTGAATTTAAACTCAAGCTAACTTCATGAGTATTTGTTTTCTTTTGAATACACTATTCTGTTAATTTCATAGATTCTGATTACTGTAACATTGCATCAATAATTCAGAATCATACCATTTTGTTCGAAGAAAGAGCTAAAAAGATGTATTTATTGGGCACTGAAATATAATGTGGTAAAGAGAAACTTACAGAAGTTTTGTTTGTTATGGAGATGTTCAATCACAAACCAAATATACGTGGTAAGAAGCTTTATTATTATTAATGAGACATTTAGTGGCTGTTTAGAGCAAATAAAGAAAGAGGGAAATCAATTGACCTATCTTAAAAATCAGTATGCATAAGGCTATACTATTCCAAAAGCATCTAAAGTAGACCCGTCAAATGGGTCGGGTTGGATATAAATGGATCGGGTAGAATTTGACCCGACTAATTCAACTCATAAACAAGCTCATCCCATTTAACCCATTTAATAAACGGATTAACCCAACCCGACCCGATTATTTAAAGGGTCAACCCGACCCGATCCATTTATAAAAAAATGCACCAAAAATATAAAACTGCAACATGAACTCTGACCTTCTGTTAACAATAAAGATAACATTACATACTGATAGCTATTAGCTGATACTGCCATTCAACAAGCATCACAGATTACACAAAACAGTATTACAGTTCATACATATTCATAGAATACGATATTCAATAAGTTTATACCAATACATTAACATAGTTCATATTTACAACAGCCATAGTCCATACATTAATAGAAACTAGCAAGACATCAATAAGAAGTCAGCAACATCAACAAGAAGTCATACTCCATAGCCAATTAGACATGTTTCCTGCAATATAAACAATAATAACAAGAATTTTAAAGTTTGAATCATGAAATGGAATTGAGAAAATGAACAATGTAACAAACTAGCATATGCAATGTCAAAAGTTCTTGTTCGTATTTTCAACCATAGGCTTTTTTTTGTACTAACTTATTTTTTCATTAAAAGCAATGAACAATTAATATGTAACTGGACAAAGAAAAACATGGTAAAGCTGACTTGTAACTTATATAAAACCATGCAACATGTGTATAAGTTTATTATGTACAAATCTACTCAAATACAAATCATTCAATTTTGGATTTATCTATCATTTGCTTAAATAAGTTTATTATCTACTAAACAAAAATATTGAAGTTTGTCTGTGTAAGTGTTTATCTAAACAAAATTAACATTTTGCTAAATTTATGATAAGTTAAATGTAAACAATAAATACACAGTTATTCACAGTACAGATATTGAATACAAGGAAAAAACAAATAACTTATTTATCTTGACAAAAAAGGTCGGTTTAGTTCCACATATAAAGATAACTTTCCAGAAGCTAAATTTTGACATTTCTTTTACTGAATTAGAAAATGCAACACATCGATTATGCATGTATATTCGACAATAACAGACCACTATGAAGACTTTCGATAGGTTGCTACAATAAAAAAAGTTAAAGTACCTAACGATTTTGTAATACATGAACGATCTATGACTTATTTGATATACAATGTGAAAACATGATGATAAGTGTTAACACATAAACATAATAAGAATTTATGTGTAAGGTGAGGAACATATTAGAAATAACTGCATGTGTCCAAAATATCATTTGCGTTGCAAACTCCATTGATCCTTGTACCTTGCAGCTTAAAGGCACTTTCTTTTACAATTTCTTTTACACCGTGCAACAACTCCATATTTCAACCCTCTAAGCTTGGTCTCAGTTGAAATAAGGAATTCTAATTTATAAAGATACTCATAGCTACCAGGAGCACATTATACATCAACGCTTGGTCTTAGTTGAAATAAGGAATTCTAATTTATAAAGATACTCATAGCTACCAGAAGCACATTATACATCAACGCTTGGTCTCAGTTGAAATAAGGAAAGAAAAGGCTATGCCAAACATTATACCTTTAAGCTTCCATTACAGGCGCAAGGAGTCTCCAAGTTTCTAATGTGATATTCTTCTTGGCAAATCCTACACTCAACCATCTAAATGAGTGGTAGATCTTCAACATAATTATTGCCATTTTCTACCTAGTTCCCATCATTGCTTGATCCCTTCATTTGTGCCATTGGTATTTTGAGAACTTCTATGGAATTAGGTTTAGGGTGCAACGGTTCAGTTGTTCGGGGAGCTATAAGACGGTCCACATCCAGTACAAGGTGGTCACTCATTGTTGATTATGCAGTTCAGTGCTGCAATATGATAATTTAAAAAAAATCAACAAATTGACTTTCTGCAATAGACATAATATGAAAATTATATTATGAATCAAAACTGCCAAATAGCATAAGCTTCATATTTAATGATTGCATACGTCAAAGCTGCAACAAATTACTTGAGAAAATTGTGGCATTAGCCTTGCAAAGAAGCCTAAATAAACAACAACATAAGAAAATACCAAATTTAGCATTCACAGTATACTTCCCAGCGTGATTTAGCAAAAACAAATACCAAATGCATTTAAGTTTTTTGTGATGCTTGGTAATGAATATAAGTTTCAGCTGCATACCAGATCCTCAAGCAAGAGTTTTGTGCACTATATAAAGATATGGTACAGTCTGAAAATAAATACCAAATCCAAGCGACCGTCTGATCTTAAAAATAGAATTGACAAATTGTGAATGAATCCGTGAGAAAACTAGATTTCTAGACGTCAAAACATGTGAATTTCTGAATGAATCCGTGAAAAAAATCAGATTTTTTGGAGGTCTCGCGAATATTGATCGATCAAATGGAAACGCGAGACAGTAGAAGGAATTTGTGCAGCGATTCGGGTAGTGGAGGAATTAGCCCACAGATCTATACAGTATAGGAAGAAATGGAGAAGAGAGAGGACAAACGCGAAATACAGATTTTTCTGGCGAATATAATTGGCTTCAGAGAGTTTTATTTTGGCTCTCTTGCAGTAGAGAAACCTCCCTAACAGTCGGTTTGATAGGAGGAATTTGCGCAGTGATTTGGGTAGTGGAGGAATTAGCACACAGATCTATACAGTAGAGGAAGAAACGGAGAAGAGAGAGGGCAGACGTGAAATACAGATTTTTCTGGTGAATATAATTGGCTTCAGAGAGTTTTATTTTGGCTCTCTTACAGTAGAAAAACCTCCATAATGGTCAGTTTGATAAACGCAACCAATTTCCACAACCAAATGTTGTTTTCCTTGCAGTGATTGAAAAAACATAAATTGAAACAAGGAAAACCAATATTTTATCAAAATTGAAACCACCAAACCTATAATATTTAGTTTTGTTTGGCTTGGTTTGGTTTTCTCCTTTGGTTTATCCTAAAATGAATTGATCTTTTAGCTATTGAAATAATAGACAAAAAAATAATTAATTAAGTCTAAAACAAAACCATCTTCAAAAAATATTAACTGGAACTGGTAGAAAAATAATATTGTTATTAAAATGTTATAAATAATAGTATTGTTTATGGTAATTTGTTTATTGTACAATAACTTATTAATTTGGAGTAATTGAGTGGTTTAATTTTTAAATATTAAAAACCAAAACTGACCTATAGACCACAATAATATAAAACCAATAACAAAACCAATAAACTAACTAGCAAAGGTTCGGTTGGTTTATTTGGTTTTAACCAATAAATGACCCCTGGTGAGTATGCATACTATTAATTCTTAAATTAGGAACAAGAATTGTCTTCTTATATCTTTAAGGTCCTCACAAAATGAATATTGATGATAATTGTCGTTTACTACTTGAAGAATTTCAAATAATGATCTAAATATAGTTGTCGTTTACTACTGGAAGCTCGATCAATGACAAGAATAATGCATTCGTAATAGAACCTTAAATGCCATGACTTGATGTAAGTGAGTTAAAAAACATACTTCATGCTAGTAGATGCTTACTATGTAATGTTTATCCTCAAATGATTTTTTGTATTCTGATTTTAAGAGAAGATTTTGAAGGTCAGTAAACTGCCGGATGTGTATATGTAAATGTAATTCAAAATGAAAATTTTGAATCGGTTTTGTCATAGTGTTTCATTGTCTTATAACTGATCCTAGGATATTGTAATATTATTATGGGGGTAAATGTACATTGGAGCCCATCTATATGGCGTTCAATAGCAGTAAATCTCAAATTTACTCGGTTTTTCTTTAGTTTACATTTTATTATTGAAATTTATTTTCTTATTTTGGGACATTATAAGTATGTGTTTGACCCACTAATTCAGTATATTGCAACTTGTAACTTGTTTTGCATGCTTCAAGCAAGATTGTAACCTAGATGATTAGGCCCATGTATTTTTCTAGTTTTCAGTCAATTCCCTTTCAATTATTTTTAAAAGCTTCAGTTCCTTTTTTCTCCCAAAAAATATTCTCAAAAGAAATTCCTTTCGTCAAATAGCGGAAAAAGTTCAGAATTTCCTATAGTTTTAATGATATTTCTTTACTTTCAAAATAACATACAGTTGGGCCGCATTCGTAATAAAGTCACAAACTCTAATAGGCATAAATTTGAAAAATCAATTTCTTGTACTCACAAGTCACACCCTGAGCGAAAGTTATAAATGGAAAATCCAATCTTCCTTGAAAAAGAAAAAGGAAAACCCTAACTGTTGGAAATGTTTTACAAACATTAAGTGAATTATTAAAAATGTTGAATAAGTGTATGAATAGCTCCTATGTGTGAATAGTCCCACATCATGGGATTATATGGAAGAGGCAAGGATTTATTCTTGTTTCTTAGAAATCATGTTGGGGCCTTGGGCTCCCAATACATGATTTGTTGTGAGAAGGGAGACCATGCATCATGAACACCACATACGCACGCGACCGACTCGACTCCACTCGACCCGGCCCGGTTCGGGCTTTGGCTTTGTGGTGTAGACACTTATATTTTTGGACCATAAAACTCTACAGTTTTCGAACCTTTTTTTTAAGGAAAATTATTTTTCTGCACCGGTAATTTTTTCCTGCAAAGGTAAAAACATTGTCCCCCGAAATTTTAGCAGATCCAATTTTTTCTACCAAACCCTATTTCTCGTTCTATATATACTTTTTATCTGCAGACAGAAAACACACCGAGTTCTATTTTTTCTTCTAGCCTCCGCCATTAAATCTTTCTTTCAGAAAATTCGAGCAATATTATTTTCGAAAGTGCAAATCTGCACTGATTTGTTGTGCAAGCAAATCGATTATCATTTTTAGAGGCTGTTTTATCCTTGAGGCGGCGACGAAGGAACGAACTGGTTTGCACCTCTGACCAGATCGCTGAATCGTCTTCAATAAAGCGACCTAGTCCGCGACTCAGCCATTGTTTTTCAACAATTTGAAGATGGTCTGAAACAATGGCTTCGAACTCAACCGTAGACGATGCTGCTCCACTATTTGCTTTCCAGAGCCCTCTCGTGACTGCTGCTCCATTCAAATTCGAAGGCTTGCATTTCAAGTGATGGCATCAGAAGATGGAGTTCTTCCTCACAATCAGAAAGGTTGTGGCTGCGCTGATTGCTGAAAAACCGCAGCTACCAGATAAACCTGACGAGGCTGATGCAGCGAAGATGGCATCATGGACTGAACAGTCGAAGCAACTGCAGACCTGGACTGAACAAGATTATCTATGCAAGAACTTTATTCTGAATGGACTGAGCGATGATCTGTATGATTACTATAACTCAGAGGAGAAGACATCAAAGGAGATCTGGGAAGCACTGAAAAAGAAGTATGATACAGAGGAGGTAGGGGCAAAGAAATAGGCTATAAGCCGCTACCTAAAGTATCAGATGACTGACGACAGATCAGTTGAGATGCAGTCTCATGAGCTGCAGAAAATAACTCATGATATCATCTCTGAAGGTATGGAATTGGACGAACAATTTCAAATTGTTGTTGTCATTGACAAATTACCCCCTGGCTCGAAAGATTTTAAAAATGTTTTACGTCACAAGACTAAGGAATTTTCCTTAGAAAGCTTGATCACACGCCTCCGTATTGAGGAGGAGGCACGCAAACAGGACCAGAAAGAAGAGGTGTTGATTGTCAATAACAACAGCACTAAAAAAGACCACACCCGCTGTTCTGAAACCGAATCAGAAATCTTTTAAGAATCAGAACAGGCGCAACAAACAGAATGGGAATCCGCAAGGAAACCCAAAAGGACAGCAGAAACCAGCCCAAAAGAATGATTCTAGACAGTTGTTTCTTTGCTACAACTATGGAAAACCAGGTCATATGGCACGAAAGTGTCGGAACAGGCCAAGCTCTGCACCGCAGGCGAACCTGGCTGAAGAGCCTCTTACGGCTATGATTACTGAGATTCACCTTGTTGGTGGATCAGAGGGTTGGTGGGTAGATACTGGTGCCTCTCGCCATGTCTGCTATAATCATGGCTTGGTCTATACATACACGGCTACTGAAAATCAGAAAGTGTTGTTAGGAGATTCTCACACCACTAAAGTTGCAGGAATTGGAAATATGGAAATTATGTTTACCTCTGGAAAGACTGTAATTCTGAAAGATGTTATGCATACTCCAGAGATTAGGAAGAATCTGGTGTCTGGCTTACTGCTTAATAAGGCTGGGTTTACTCAAGTTATTGGGGTTGATTTGTATACTCTAACTTATAAGGGAACCTTTGTGGGAAAGGGTTATGCTTGTGAGGGTATGTTTAAACTGAATGTTGAAACTAATAAAGTGACTACTTCTGCTTATATGTTGTGTGATTTTAACATTTGGCACTCTAGATTATGTCATGTTAATAAACAAATAATTCACAACATGAGCACCCTAGATATGATTCCTAAATTGACAGAATCTGAACTTGATAAATGTGAATTCTGTACACAAGCAAAAATCATAAAGAAACAACATATATCTGTTGATAGAATTTCTGAACTCTTAGACTTGATTCATTCTGACATATGTGAACTTGATGGTACTTTGATTAGACAAGGACATCGTTATTTTATCATTTTTATTGATGACTGTTTTGATTTCACATATGTATACCTTATGAAAAATAAAAGTGATGCTTTTGACATGTTTAAAACATTCAAAACTGAGATTGAGAATCAAGCAAATAGAAAATTAAGAGACTTCGTAGTGATAGAGGAACAAAATATGAATCCACTTCAATTCTGGAATTCTACAAACAACATGGTATAGTACATGATAGAACTGCACCCTATTCTCCTGAGATGAACGATAAAGCTGAAAGGAAAAATAGGACCTTTACCGAACTTGTAGTTGCCATATTACTAAATTCTGGTGCAGCAAAACATTGGTGGGGGGATATTTTATTGACTGTATGCTATGTTCTGAATAGAATCCTCAAATATAAGAATAAAATTTCACCTTATGAAATTTTAAAGAATCATAAAACCAATGTCTCATATTTTAGAACTTGGGGTTGTTTAGCATATGTTCGCATTCCAGACCCTAAGAGAATAAAATTGGCAAGTAGAGCATATGAATGTGTATTTATAGGCTATGCTATTAATAGCAAAGCATACAGATTTTATGACCTTAATGCACATAATATAATTGAATCAAATGATGCCGATTTTTATGAAACTAAATTTCCTTTTAAATTAAGGAATAGTGGAGGCACTTCAAGTATGCCTATTAGAACAGAACTTAATGAAAATTCTGAAGCTGAACTTAGAAGAAGTAAAAGAGTAAGAACCATAAAAAAATTTGGTTCAGATTTTTGTGCTTTTACTATTGAGGAGGATCCCATAAACCTCCAAAAGGCCTTATCTTCCTTAGATGCCGATTTTTGGCAAGAGGCTATAAATGATGAGATGGATTCTTTAGAATTCAATAAGATTTGGCACTTGGTAGAATTACCCCCTAGTTGTAAGTCTACAGGCTGTAAATAGGTACTTAAAAAGAAATTAAAACCTGCTGGCACTATTGATAAACATAAAGCACGACTAGTAGCCAAAGGGTTTAAACAAAAATAAAACATAGATTTCTTCAACACTTTTTCACCAGTTACTAGAATCACATCCATTCGGGTATTAGTTTCACTTGCTTCTATTCATAATTTGTTAATACACCAAATGGATGTGAAAACTGCATTTTTGAACGGTGAATTAGACGAAGAAATATATATGGACTAGCCTGAATGATTTGTGGTACATGGTCAAGAACATAAAGTATGCAAGTTAGATAAATCATTATATGGTTTAAAACAAGCACCAAAACAATGGCATGAAAAAATTGATAATTTAATCATTTCACATGGTTTTAAAGTTAATGAAAGTGACAAATGCATTTATTACAAATTTGAGAATGACATTTGTACTATTATATGCCTTTATGTAGATGACCTACTCATTTTTGGATCAAACATTCATGCCATAAACTCAGTCAAATCCTTATTAAGTGCCAATTTTGACATGAAAGATCTAGGTGAGGCGAGCGTAATTCTTGGTATTAAAATTACTAGGTCAGAAAAGGGAATTTTTTGGATCAATCTCATTACGTTGAGAAGATCCTAAAGAAATATAATTACTTTGACTATAAACCTGCAGGTACACCATATGACCACAGTGTAAAGTTATTTAAGAACACTGGTGAAGGTGTAAGACAATCTGATTATGAGAGCATCATTGGCAGCCTTCGGTATGCCACTAATTGTACTAGACCCGACATTGCCTATGTTGTGGGATTATTATGCAGGTTTACCAGTAGACCTAGTATAGAGCACTGGCATGCTATTGAAAGGGTGATGAGAAACCTTAAACGAACCATGAACCTTGGATTACATTATGAAAGGTTTCCAGCTGTACTTGAAGGATATTTTGATGCAGACTGGAATACCTTATCTGATAATTCTAAAGCGACCAGTGGCTATATATTTAGCATCGCTGGAGGAGCTGTTTCTTGGAAATCCAAGAAACAGACTTTTGGCTCAGTCTACTATGGAGTCTGAGATGATAGGACTAGCTACAGCTGGTGAAGAGGCAAAGTATTTGAGAAACCTGCTAGCTGAGATTCCCTTATGGGAAAAACCGATACCGGCTGTGTTGACACATTGCGATAGTACCGCGGCTATTGCAAAAGTTTAGAACCGTTATTATAACGGTAGGAGACGACAGATATGTTGTAAGCACAACACGGTTAGAGAACTGCTTTCCACAGGTACCATTAGAGTAGATTATGTACATAGTGAAGAAAATTTGGCAGATCCTTTGATGAAAGGACTGTCAAGAGAGAAAGTCCACAATTCTTCTAAAAAAAATAGGACTATTGCCCTTAGATTGTTGAGTCACGCACAATGGTAACCCGATCTAAATGACTGGAGATCCCAAGAACTAGGTTCAATGGGTAAAAACAAGTTGGGTAGTGATAGGAGTTGAGCATGCTATTTAATAAACCAAGAAGCATGTATTCCTGAAGTGATTAGACGATGAGTTAATAGAAACTCTTAATGAGATCTATACTCTATTTGGGGTGGAGTACCTACCTTTAGGAGTACTCTTGATAGACTCGCCTTTGTGAATGTGGAAATGTGGCCGTTTCCGATGGAGTTTTGGGCAAAACTTCTAGAGCATTCACTAAACTAGGATAGACATGCATGGCCATAAATGCACGGGCTTATTTGATTGCACTATAGAAAAGGTTGTGTGTGGTATGATGTCAGGAATAGAGTTCAAGACTACGTGTCACTCTAGTAAAAACTGAATCTTATTCACTATGCAAAGGTTCAAGCCGGATGACACCTTTGTTAATGCACAATCTTATGTTTTTAGAAATTGCTCGAAAATATTTTAAAAAATTCAAGTGGGGGATTGTTGGAAATGTTTTCCAAACATTAAGTGAATTATTAAAAATGTTGAATAAGTGTATGAATGGCTCCTATGTGTGAATAGTCCCACATCATGGGATTATATGAAGAGGCAATGATTTATACTTGTTTCTAAGAAATCATGTTGGGGCCTTGGGCTCCCAATACATGCTTTGTTGTGAGGAGGGAGACCATGCATCATGAACACCACACACACGCGCGACCGATCGACTCGACTCGACCCGACCCGGCCCTGTCCAGTTCGGGCCCGGGCTTGCGCTTGGGCTTTGTGGTGTAGACACTTATATAATTGGACCATAAAACTCTGCAGTTTTCGAACCGTTTTTTTAAGGAAAATTATTTTCTACACCGATAATTTTTTCTGCAACGATAAAAACATTGTCCCCCGAAATTTTTGCAGATCTGATTTTTTCTCCCAAACCCTAATTCTCGTTCTATATATACTTTTTATCTGCAGACAGAAAACACATCGAGTTCTATTTTTTCTTATAGCCTCCACATTAAATCTTTCTTTCAGAAAATCCGAGCAATATTATTTTTGAAAGTGCAAATCTGCACTGATTTGTTGTGTAAGCAAATCGGTTATCGTTTTTAGAGGTTGTTTTATCCTAGAGGCGGCGACAAAGGAACGAACTGGTTTGCACCTCTGACCTGATCGCCGAATCATCTTCAAGAAAGCGACCTAGTCCGCGACTCAGCCATTGTTTTTCAACACTAACCTTAATTCATTTTCTACGCCTAACAACTCAACTCTAACCGGATTTTGTCACTTGATTTTGCTGTCAAGCAAGTCTATCACGTACAACACCGCTTCAATTTCAAATTTTTAAGTTGTATTTTTTCAAGTTCATTAACATATTGAATTTATCAGATTAAAAGTACTAATTTTAAAGTCGGGCAGTTATTTCACCATAAAAAGGTACTATTTTACACTCGTATGTTTTTGTTGATGATGTAAGTCAAGAACTAGTAATGAAATCATTCATTTGTAACAGATGATTTCCTTCGTTCTAGAAGCCACCTTCACCCTTGCTACACTACCGACCTGATAAGTGCTATTCCCCTAGCAGTTCACCATTTGAGGATTATATTATCTTTTTCCTTTATTCTGAAAAATAATGTTCGAAAGGTTTATATATTTTTTAGATTAAAAAAAGTAAGTTTTGTGTTCTAGTGTATGCTAAGTTGATTTGTTTTCTAGACTTTTATATGTTGCTACTATTTTGTATTCTCGTTCTTTTGAATGTACTTTGCTTTACTAGTTTAAATACAATGTTATTTAGTGATAAATAGCAACACTATAAGACTACAAAGATTGAGAATGCACGCAAATTTTATGTACTTTATTTGCCTGCGCCAAACAGCTATAACAACTAAAAATACATGAATTTTTATGTTACTTTGTATTATTTTGGCATAATGAACACACCGCGTACAGTTTTTGTTGGATCATATTTGTGATCCATGTAGTATTGATATCATCCATTAGATCAAATTAGTTATCCAGGGATTATGCACCAGGCTATTCTAATCCGTTAGATTATATCCCAACACATCTAATTTTTCTTTTTTTCATTGGTTTCGCTTAAAAGCTTTCACGACCATTCATCCGTCATCTCTGAATTACTTTCACCTCCAAAATTTTCATGAAAACCCTAACAGGGAAGACGATTACACTCAAAGTCGAAAGCAGTGACACGATCGATAATGTCAAAGCCCAGATCCAGGTCTGATTCTTACCCATTTAGGGTTATGCTTTGTTTCGATTTTTTCTTGATTTTGCTGAGAATAATTTCGATTTATTTATGATTCTGGGATTTTAGGTTGACTTTTTTTCATCGTTCAGCTTTGTGTTATTATTGGCTGATTTCTGTATTCTTTTTTTTTATTCTAGGGGCTTGAGTTAGGGTTTTAGCTGTTTTTTGATTTATGGGTTTAAATAGGTTGATTATTAAGCATCTTCTTTCCTTGGTTCGGAAGATGTCTACTTATGTAATCTAAGACAATTATAAAGTTTTGTGTTCCTAAAACTTATGCCACTAATTGAGAGCAAATATGATTCGTTAGTTATGTTTTCCTGGACACGAATATGGCAGATTCGAGAGCTTCAGATCCACATGAACAAGTGTAATAACAAACCTGTCAATGTTGATGAAGCAGTGTTATATTTTGTTTCTCAAGTTTTTGTGTTTTGGAACTTCAGATCCTTAGTTTGGAATTTTCATATATTTTATTACGAGACTATTATAACTAAAAAGCTTAATTTGTAGGTTATTTGCCTATTTTGTTCTTATTGGGTAACTCGAAGTTTAAGTTTGAAGAACTGTTGATCATCGGGTTAGATTTCTACTTTATTTGTATAGTTATATACATTATTCTATAATCTCTCCTTTCTCTACATTGTGCTATTTCTTAAAATAGTATAACATTGTTGTTGTAAATTGATTACAACATACTTATTGCGAATATTAAATTCCAGAGTAGTGGAAATTCAACTTATAAACTTGTGCGACGAGTTTGTAATTGACTATTCTCTATTTTGGTATACTAGATATACAACACGTACCTGTTATGCTAAGAGATCTGATATAATACTGTGGGAGTATGATGAAGTTGATTCATGTTGGTTGGTAATCTGAGATAGGGTGAAAGTGATTAGGATAATAATAGGCTTAAATTTATAACGGCAGTGTCGATTGGCAGGTAGTTTGTTTATTCGATGTACTTTGATTAGTTTAGTTTTTTTGCTACTTATAGAGATGATGATATATGTTAGTTTATGTAACTTATTCTCTAATGTTGTTATATTAATATAATTTGGTACATGATTGGTGGGCGCATGTTAATGGGAACAAATGGATTTTATTTCTTTGGGAGTTTTGGGAGCATTAGTGATATTATGATGTTTGTTGTATGTTCATTATCTAACAATAAGTGCACAATTTTGAATCTTATTTACTGAGTTGTTTATTCGATTGCGATAAACAGACGATTTTGTCTGTTTTTAACCTATTGTTTATTGGACGTGAGCATGAGTTTAAAGCATTTTTAGCACCTGTCACAATATTTGTGTATCAGCATGGGTGTTTTATGCTAGGGTTTCCGCAAGATCACTGCACAATTAGATTTTGAAAGAGGGAAGCAGATAACAATAACAAGCAAATTCCTCCAAACAAACCTTTATTAATCCACCAAATTATTACAATGAAAGCCTAAAAAATAATTGATAATTTGTCTCAATCCCAAAAAAACAAGTTTTTTAATTTTTCCTTTCCTTAATGTACCAATAAATCTATCCTAATGACATGCTTATATAGACAAATGGAAAGACTAGGTATATACCGAATTGGGCCCTAAAATATCTCATAAATAAATACTCCTTAAAACTTGCTCAAAATAAAGATATCCTAAAATATTCAATAGATCCATAAAATCCACAGCAGATCCATAAATTTCGCAACTTCCAATTTCTACATCTTCAATATCCGTGTGATAAATATCACAAACCATAACACTCCACCTTGATATGAAATCACTTCAACAATCAACAAATCTATAAACCAAAAAACCACCCACAAATGATGCATCTCTCACATGAGATACACCATAAAAAATAATCTCAAAATTGCTTGTAATACCACAATGGCCTCCATGTAGACTTTGTGGCTTTACGTTGATGGCTCTACCTTGATTCAGATGAACTCGCATCTCCTAATCCAATTTGAGAGCTCATAACATTCTCCACCATTTTTCCAAGCAATTTATATATGTTATCATTTCCCCATTTTGCACGCAGAAGCTCCTTGTTACCCCTCCAAACCCTTGTAAATCCACCTCTAGTCTAGAAATTACAACCTTTTTGTTCCAACTGTCCAAATTGAAGCAATATTCTTCTTAATATCTGGGATGTACCTAACTTCCGTTAACTTCACCACAATTCCATCATTCATCTTCAGTCGAACCGAACCTATGCCTTTAACATGCAAATCTCGACCGTTGGCGGATACCACTTTACTACTTTGTTCTTCATAATCAATAAATGCTTCCTTTTGATGGCATACGTGGAAACAAGCTCCTGAATCAAGTGTCCAATCCTTGCTTTCGCCTTCATTAACACATAAATCATTTCCTTCAATCTCCTCACCAAAATTCACCTCATTACCATTATTATCTTGTTCATCCGACTCTTCCTTCAATGCCTTCATCTTCTCCTTATCCCTTTTAAGTTAATGACAAAATCTAAGTTGATGACTGGGTTTGTCATAGTAAAAACAAATGAATTCCTTTTTCATGTCTGGTCTATTTGGTTGCCTTTCTATGTTTCTTTAATTAACCCTCGTTGCAATAAAAGCTTTTTCAATTGGAGTTCCAATTTCTGTTGCCTCCTCCTTATCTTTTCCGTCCATAAGGCTCGTCCTCCGCATCTCCTCATTAAGCAAGCTACTAACCACCGACCCCATTGAAACAACGCCATCTGAATTTGAGTTATTCAACACAACCATAAGTGTTTCCCAACTTTCTGGCAACGAACTCATCATCATTAAGGCTTGTGTTTCATCATCCACCTTGAAATTCACGGCAGCCAATTGATTCACAATTTCTTGAAAATCATTAAGATGCTCTCCAATTGAGCCACCTTCCTTAAGTTTTAGATTCATCAATCTTCTCATAAAAAGAGCCTTATTTGTTGCGGAGTTTTTTGCGTAAACCCCTTCCAATTTCTTCTATATTGCATAAGCAGATGTTTCATTAGCAATAATATGAAACACTGAATTATCCAAAAAACATCGAATAGATGCAGCAGCCTTCATATCCAAAGTCTCCCATTTTGCTTCAGATAGATTGCTAGGTTTTTCCCCATTATTCTCCAATGGCTGATGAAGTTCATTAAGATAAAGTAAATCTTCCATCTTTGCCCTCCATAATCCCCAATTTCTTCCATTAAGCTTTTCAATAATTATTTTATCCATATTCAAACACTCTCCAATAAATTTGTGTAGAAGGCTCTAATACCAATTGTTAGGGTCTCCGCAAGATCACTACACAATTAGATTTTGAAAGAGGGAAGCAGATAACAATAACAAGCAAATTCCTCCAAACAAACCTTTATTAATCCACCAAATTATTACAATGAAACGTAAAAAATAATTGAGAATTTATCTCAATCCCCAAAAAACAAGTTTTTTTTCCTTTCCTTCAAGTACCGATAAATCTATCCTAATGACATGCTTATATAGACAAATGGAAAGACTAGGTATATACCGAATTGGGCCTTAAAACATCTCATAAATAAATACTCCTTAAAACTTGCTCAAAATAAAGATTTCCTAAAATATTTCAATAGATTCGTAAAATCCGCAGCAGATCCATAAATTCCGCGACTTCCAATTTCTCCATCTTCAATATCCATGTGATAAATATCACAAACCATAACATTTTATTCCCTAGCCATTGATCTGAATTTTGTCCAACAGTTGAATGGTTTAACAGTTATATTTTAGCTCTGTCAGTTGTGCAGGATTATGTCACTTAACCATTAACTTATGTTACAGACTTAGTTCGAAGATCAAGGAGCGAATCGGAGGACAAGCGTTCAAGTCTTGTCAAGATAGATCCATATAGAAAATGAGAAGCTTTTTTATATATATGTGCAGGTTCTTCTTCTTCCTTTTTTTTTTTTTTTGAACTTCAGACATTATGATGTATAGATCCATCAATTATGTAAACATAATTTTTGTTTATGTGACATTAGTTTTTAGTTGTATTCGATAATGTTATGAAAGTTGGGTGCTGTGCGAATATTTTTTCAATTATCGTACCATTTTTTATTGTTATATAATGTTTTGTGACATTAATTTTTCTAGTTGATATATATGTATATATGTTTCATTGCACGATGAATATTGAATGTTGAGTATTGTTGAAATGAATGTATGTGATGTCTAGATTGATGGTTAGAAATGCTACGAAATGTTTGCTATATAGTAATCCGTCGCTATATAGCTAGGATTTACCGACGGATAACTGGAATGTAAAATGTTTGATAAATATTTTTGTCAGTAATCCCTCGCTAAATAGCGTGCATTTAGCGATGGAAAAATATTTACTAATTTTATTAGTGAAAATTAGGCACACATCCCTAGAAGCAAACTTAATTAGGCTCACATCCCTCTCAAGTTTTAAATATAAACCCGTCCCCTATTTTTAGAAGTTCCGCCTTCTGTTTTCACCAGTTCGGCCTTTACCATTTTGTGCCAAAAAAATGCGCCACTTAGTTAAAAAATATATTCTAAAATCTGGAAATAACCCAAAAGTTCACGCCAATCAAAAAAAAGTTGCATACATGTATGCAACTATTGCATAAGCCATTTTGTTTTGAAAATATGGGAGAATATGCAACTATTTGAAATACTTGCATACATATATGCAATTATTGCATAAAGAAAATTCAGCTAACATTTTGCCTGCAGATATGTTGCACACATATGTGCATGTTTTCTGTTTTATTTGCACACTGGAATGTAAGTAAAATTGAACTGAGTTGCACGGTTATGAATTATTGCACACTTTTATGCAAGAATTATGCAAACATGCACAGAAATATGCAAGTAAATCAATGCAGATGCAAACTGGAATACATGCACATATGTATGCAAGAAAATTCAATATGTGCATAATATTATGTATTTAACTGGAATACATTTTATTTTTAGTTTTTGGAACTATTTTTTAAAAAATAGGGACCTAATATTGAAAAATAGGGACCTAATTTACAACAAGTTTATGACTGGATGAGAGTCTAATTTTGAAACTTAATAGGGACCTGTAAAAAACGCACCCATTTTATTATGTCATATATATTCGTCGGCAAAACGTCCGTGAAATATTTTAAAATGAAATGGTAATATATCAAAAAACGACAACGAAGTGACGGACAATCGACGTTAATTTTCATCGCAAAATTTTGCCTAAAATACCGACGTGTTTTTTAGCCACAGCCGTATTCTTTTGCAAATCCGACGCCAACAGGCCTTTAACGAGGGTTTAACGCTGGATTTTTCCGCTGTAAAATCAGTGTTTTCTTGTAGTGTAATGTTTTCATTTGCGTTAACTGAAATTACTTATTTCCCAGGTTAAAATTACTATTTTTAATATTGATAATAACTGTATTAAATGTTGTTGCTTGCTTATATGTACAACGAATGTAAGGAACTTAACTGGCAGAATGCTTTTATTCAAGGTGGCTACTAAGGCTAAGATGATAATGTCGAAAGTAATAATAACAAAAATAGCTGTGCTAATGCCTTTTACGAATAACATTAACTGGTCTTGTGTTGTCATAGTTTGTTTTAATGTATAGATCGGTGAAAAACATTGTACTTTGTTCTTCTGATTCATATTCACTTCGTATCATTGTCCTACACCAGTTGACTAATCTTGCTTTGGTTCCTCTTTTGGACATCTGAACACAAAAGAATATATAATTTTGTTTTTGTCTATGCTCTTATGCGTAAGTGGTTAGCACACATTTCAGACTAACTCTACTTCTTTTATACTCTATGAGCAACTTTTCATCTTCAAGGTTCTAAATTAGCCTATGTATATTGCAAGTTTAAGCTCTATGTTGTCACACATCCATTTTACTAATCTTGCCTTTGCTCAACTCCTTTAATTTTCTTTTAACATGCTAGAGCTTTTTAGTAAATGTAGATAGTGCACTACTTGTGTAAACTATGCTCCATCCATTTGAAGTTATATGAGAGTACTTTTCCATGCTAATCCATGCATTGTTGTATTTGAATGTTTTTCTCATTTTTTTAAATTTTCCAGAGAATTCACTATTTATAAAAATTCTATCGATTATGCTTTGGATCGTATAGTTTCTACCACCTCTCAATGTTAATTTTTCACTTGCAATATACAAAAACTAGAAGTATGCCTGAGCTTATATTCAAAAACCTCCCTTCAATGTGTTTTCTTTGTAGCTGTCTGCATCAAATTATGGAGCTTGTATAACTACTTAGGCCATCATGCACTCTCTAGCCTAAACCAAATGCTTCTTTTCTTTCTAATTATGCTATTTATTATTATTATTATTATTATTATTATTATTATTATTATAAATTATGCAATACAAATGTTGCTTATAAGAATAAGAATTTCATTATATTTATGTATTGCAGTTACCATTGTTTTGATGTGTGATCGTTTATTATGGATGATTAACTTGTAGTTTTGTTATTTATAAATGCATTTATATTTCTTTAACAAATTGAAATATATAAGGTATTCTTAGCAAGTCTTAGAATCAAGTTGCATTTTTTTGAAGTTATTTTTTCATGAAAAAGGCCCAGACTTTGGATTGTTAACTGTTCATTTCATTACTAAATTAATCAGGGTGATCTACAAATTATTAGCTTTCTTTACTATGCATGTTAATTGAATTAGTCAGACAATTCTAAGTCGCCTAGCTATCTCTATGAATTTAACAATTACTTGCATATGATCTACTTGCAATGACATGAAATGCCTCTGAACTACAGCTATTAACTACTTCTTTGAAGGGTCATGGCAAGCACTAACTATCGATTGCTTTGCATCGCTGGATAACATTTACCCATTTCATCCTTTCCAATGCTAGCTCACATTCATCCTCTCCACCTCATCTCAGTTAAAAATAGTCTATCTTCTTCTTCTCGGTAATGGCGACCACCTCACTTTCATCCTCTCCAATACCACCTATCTACTTCATCCCTTCCAAATATCGCCCTTCACAACCCATTATCACCACCACCGCCCCATCCACCGCTCAACGACATCTGGATGACCACTCTGGCGTTGCACCACACCATTTTGAACACCGCTCACTATCACAATCCCAGCCATCATCACTACCTCAGCCTCCATTGGCCATGACGTACGCTCAAGTAATGGCATCACCACCCAGATTTCCTTTGATCATCCTGTTGACGTGTAAAATTGTTGCATGCCAACACCCAATGTGTATGTGAGAACAATTAACCAAATAAGTAGTAAATAAAGTAAGTGCGGGGAGACACGGCTTTTATAGTGGTTTGGCACTAACGCCTACGTCCACTTTATAATCATCATTCATCATTTCTTTTGTCGATTACAAAGTTGTACAAGTTTGGACAATAGCTAAGTACAAAGAGTTACAATACAATAAAAAAATATGTTTATTCTACATTTTGACTAAATTGTCGTCCTTCTTCGTTGAGAGGCGTTGACTTGGTCAACAATATCCAAGTTTGGTGTTCATGTTCATTAAGTTCAAAGGTAGTGTAACAATCCTTGTTGGTGTTCAAGCGTTGATGGAAAACATGCATGTCATGTTTTAATTATCCAAGTCATCTCTAATGGCCATGGTGAAGGTGTAGGAAGCCATTAATGAGTGTTTGGAGCTGTCAAGGTCCAAAAATTCCAAAGGAGAACTCCCCTAGTGAAGGCCAAGGCTTGGGGTATTTATAGGAGGAAGGTTAGGTGGGAATAAGTGAGCAGCGGGGCCCACAGCAGCAATTTTCGCACCCCAAACAAGGCCCAACACAGAAAATTCACACCCCCTGGTGCGGGGTTCGAAATTTCACAGTGAGGACCCGAAATCCCCCTTACAGGAAATCGCGGATTGTACTGAGAACAAGCCACATCGGAACGCAAACAGAAGAACATTTCATTGTTTATTACAACAATTCCATCAGAATACAAGAATATACAGAATATGAATAATTATTACACATTCGATAAATATCAGAGATTACAATACATTACATAGCAGCGGAAAATAATACAATACACAACTAGAAATAATACACGGATACAGAGCTTTCTGAATATCACTTTAGCTATAAATCAGGATCTTGTGAATATAAATCTGCAAAACCAAGACTACTAGCTCCCCGTGTCAAAATAAGGGCACCTAGAGTTTAGGTTAAAACAATAAACTCCAGGTCAGTCATGTGACTGGTGTGAGAACTAAAACAGTTATTAATCTTTATTTTAAAGTTAGGTAAATCAATGGACCACGCCGTATAACACGGAACGGGTTTCCTTCCAAGAATACCAGTGCATAAAACAACAGCGCAATGCTAAATAAAGAACAATGAAGCTATTATAAGACCTAGGTCCCATCACATAATGCAACACAAGCCGGAGGATAGGGTTTTACCTTATAATAGCCAAAGAATGCTTGATACGCTAAATTTCATCTTTTATTATTACTACAAGTGTATAGTGTCAAAACAATTTCAATCATAAGTATTAATCATAAACGGCAAGGGTACGATATATCATGTCGCCAATACTAGGCTCTACAATCAAAACCGCAAATGTCATGTATTGGAAGTTGGATTTCTATCTATGAACCAAGGCAAGGGATGGCCCTTACCGAATTCGAGATGCTCTAGCCCGTGTCTCAGGAATAGAACGCATCGTCCCTTGGAGCGAAAGGGTCGGTCCACCGATGTGGATTAAAATGTCTTAACACTGTGTTTCCCCACCCGATGGGGGTGTCAATGAGTCCAATGACTCCATCGGCTCCACATAGTCACCGATATATCTGAGGCGCCTCGCAATCCAACAACCACATAAGTCAAACTCGTCAGGGCGTGTAAAACCACTGACGCCACTTCTAGCTAGAAAGAAACGCATGTCCTCCCTGAGGTCCTTCTCCCGTTTCTGGTTCACACCGGGGTGTGAGGCTCGCGAATTAACGATACACAAAGCTGTGCCACACAGGCTGTGCTTTGATCATCAACCACAAGACTCTTCTTTTCAACAGAAGCCTTGATCATTTGCATCTTAGCATGCCACACAGGCAGACCACTCCATGCAACCGATATCCATCAATCACACAGAATGATATCCAATGTCAGACACACAGTCCATTTACAAGTCCTTTTTGGGTCTTAACGAAACTGGAGGCACCTTGTACCTCGCATATCCACCGATCTCCAAGTACGTCTGAACGATCACTAACTGATTCCCTGCTCTTGGCTGTACGGCCCAATCAGGATCATCAGTAAATATCCAAACGACGTGACGGTCTTCGACCACCGTCTTCATCCTCGACACATCGTCGAATCAGTTATTTAGAATGGGATAAACTCGGTCTTTCTGAATAACTTGCGTATATAATAAACAAGTGTTACACAAGCACAACATACGCCTCATTCCAATTCAGAATATTCTTTTATTCAAATATTCTTATACTTTGGGAAAGGTTCCCATTAATTTTATCAAAGATAAATTCTTTAAATTTATTCTTTAATCTTCCTTTGAATTTTAATTCAAACCAAATTATGGTTTATCCAAACTAGTCGAGATTAACGAACCTTACCGAAGTAATCATTTGTTTTAATTTCCCAATCCCAACCTATTCATCCCATGAAGTAAAACTGGTACTACTTCATATCTAACACCACGGTGTTATCGGAAAATTCAATTACCATTTCACGTTCAAATCTAATTAAAGTTTTAACTATCGCCTGGAGCAAAACTGGTGATACTCCATTCTCGATCATTTCAATCTAATTAAAGATTCATTAAAACTCCACTTGGTTTTAATCTTCCCAAAAATCAATATTAATGATTGTTTAACTTGGAAAACCATATCCTGTCTTTAACTGGGTTAAAGAACCAATGTCATTTAAAACACGGTTCACGATAAACGGGAAACCACATTCCATTCCGTCAGCCCTTAACCGTAAATTAGCAAGTGAACAATTCCCTAAGTATTAACCCCGAAGGCCGAAACCAACATCAGATCAATACCCAAGAAACCATTCAACTTAACTAATCTCCAGTTAGCTTCTGATTTTCTTAACTCCGTTGGGTCTAAGAACAGTATTATTAAGGATACCATTCACGACAACCCAAATCCCATTTAATATTAAATACAAGGCTCTGAATAGAAAATATATCGGCTTATATTCAATATCAAATTCTACAACCAACAAATATTGTATAGGAAATAACGATATAAATATATCTTTCAAACTTCCATAACAATATTTGTATAATCACGAAATCCAACATCGAAATATTCCAAAGACTATTTCGATTCAAATCTGTAGTGACCCGAACTCCTCGGTAAGGAAAGCACGGATTGCTTTGAGAACAACACACACCGGAACGCAAACAGAAGAACATTTCATTGTATTTTACAACAATTCCATCAGATTACAAGAATGTACAGAGTATGAATAAATATTATACATTCGATAAATATCAGAGATTACAATAAATTACATAGCAGCGGAAAACAATACAAAACACAACTGAAAGTAATACACGGATACAGAGCTTTCCGAGCATCGTTCCAGCTATAAATCAGGATCTTGTGAACATAAATCTGCAAAACCAAAACTACTAGCTGCCCGTGTGGAAAATGGGGACACCCATAGTTTAGGTTAAAACAATAAACTCCAGGGCAGTCATGTGACTGGTGTGAGAAATAAAACAGTTATTAATCTTCATTTTAAAGTTAGGTAAATCAAGGGACCACGCCATATAACACGGAACGGGTTTTTACCCCAAGAATACCAGTGCACAAAACAATAGCGCAATGCTAAATAAAGAAGAATGAAGCTATTATAAGACCCAGGTCCCATCACACAATGCAACACAAGCCGGAGGATAGGGTTTTTACCTTATAATAGCTAAAGAATGCTTGATACGTGAAATTTCATATTTTATTATTACTATAAGTGAAGAAAACAACTTCAATCATAATGTATAAATCATAGACGGCATAAGTGACCCATACCACTATGTCGCCGTACTAGGCTCTACAAATAAAACCGCAATATCACGTATTGGAAATTGGATTTCTGTCATGAGTCAAGGCAAGGGGCAAGCTCCTCTCCGTTCGAGACACTCTAGCAAATGTCCCAGGACCGCACACAACAATCCTTGGATCTTCAGGGCTGGTCCTCTCTTACTTTTGAGGATTAGTTATTCCTGAACATACGTTTCCCGGTCCTAACAGACCTATATCCGAGGCGCCTTGCATTCCAACAACCACACAGGTGAAAAGTATATTAATGTCAGCCAGTTTAAGCACTGACACCACCACTAGCTAGAAAGAAACGTCGTGCTCTCCCTGCAGTCACTATCCCGTTTTTGACTCATACCGAGGTATGAGGCTCGCGAATTAACGCTATACATAAAGCTATGCCAAACAGGCTGGGCTTTGATCATCTACAACAAGACTTTGCTTTTTAACAGAAGCCTTGATCATTTGCCACTTAGGCGTGCCACACAGGCAATTCACTCCATGCGATTGATGTCCATCGATATACAACCTTTGAGCTCGTACGTCTCAGAGAAGGGCGTTAAGCAAGAGAATAAATTCTCCGATGCCAAACAGATGTATATTTAATAGAGATCAATCAACATAGAATAAAATCCAATGTCAGACACACAGTCTATTTACAAGTTCGTTCTGGGTCTGAACGAAACCGGAGGCACTTTCCTCGCATATCCATCGATCTCCAAGTACGTCTGGACGATCACCAATTGATTCCCTCCTCTTGGGTGTACAGCCCAATCAAGATCATCAGTAATCACCCAAATGATGTGAAGACTTCCGGTCTTCAACTACCGTCTTCATCTTCGACTTATCGCCGAATCGGTTATTCAGAATGGGTATAAACCCGGCCTTTCCGAATAACCCGCGTACATAATAAACACGTGCTACACAAACACAACATACGCCTCATTCCAATTCAGAATATTCTTTTATTCAAATTTTCACACTCTTAGGGAAAGGTTTCCATTAATTTTATCAAAGATAAATTCTTCTAAATTTATTCTTTAATCTTCCTTTGGATATCATATCAAACCATATTATGGTTTCCAAACTAGTCGGGATTAGCGAACCACACCAAAGTAATTATTATTTTTATTTCCCAATCCCAACTTATTCATCCCATGGAGCAAAACTAGTGATACTCCATATCTAACACCACGGTGCTATCGGTAAACTTTATTACCATTTCACGCTCAAATCTAATTAAAGATTTAACTATCTCTTGGAGCAAAACTGGTGATACTCCATTCTCGATCATTTTTCAGATTTGATAATTTAAATTAACAATTCACGTTTCAATCTAATTACAGATTCATTAAAACTCCACTTAGTTTTAATCTTCTCAAAAATCAATATCCTGTCTTCAACTGGGTTAAAGAACCAATGTCACCTAATACACGATTCACGATAAACCCAAAATCACTTTCAAATACAATCCAATTAAATATTATTTAATTGGTACACTTCATTAAATCTAAATAGAAAGATTTAATTTTTTTTCTTAACTGGGTTTAAGAACAGTGTTAATGAAGACACCATTCACGACAAACCCAAATCACATTTGTTATTAAATACAAGGCTCTGAATAGAAAATATACCGGCTTATATTCAATATCAAATTCTTAAATCAACAAATATCGTATTGGAAATAACGATATAAATATATCTTTCAAATTTCCACAACCATCTCTGTATAATCACGAAATCCAACATCGAAATATTCCGAAGATAATTTCGATTCAAATCCATTCCAACTTTATATATTGGAAATTCTGATTATTTTAAAAACCACTTTCAAATTCAATTTATTTATTTCAAAAATAAATTGATTTTAATTCTAGTTCAAAACTAGTTCATCTCGATAAAGATCTATTTTTATCTTTTCAAATGTGGAATTTTTCATCCCAATTCTTTCCAATCCATATATTATGATTTTACACAAATTATTAATATTTTTAATAATTTTATCAAGGCCCGTACAGTCGGTTTTCAATAACTGCCACCGAACTGCACTTACAGCGACCTTTTCCAAATTTGATTTGGACATAATTCCAAATCCAACGGTTAGATTTCAAATTTCTAATATTCATTGGAAATCTCTTTTCGATACGAACCCAATGGTTCCGGTTTTAGGAGAATCCGACGGTCGGATCTCCCGTAACGTCAATTCGAAGTCAATGGTCGAAATTCACGAACTACCACAGCGCGGCGCGTTCTATTCAGGCCATTATATATATAATATATATATATTATATATATATATTTCGTCGATTTCAATTCAAAACGTATTTTATAAATCGTTTTAAATTCATTTTCAAAACAATTTCAACTTCATATTCAATTTCAAATCAAAATATAATATTTCATATCATTGATATACAAATGATAATATTTTCAAAACGTTATATTTTGAAATCACTTCTTTTTCTATATTCATTATAAAAACGAATATAATCGATATAAATATCGTTCGCGTTAAAATGGCGCATCTCTAATCAACACGGCTTTATATATTTCAATAACTTCGTTATTCTATTCAACAAATGAATATTTATTCTATTCAACACATGAATCTATATTTCTTTCAACACATGAATATTCTCAACACATGAGCACTCAACACATGACTATTTTTATTATTTAATATATTTTATAAAATTGTGGTAAAGATGTAAATTTTATTGTTTAAAATATTTTACTCAACACATGACTAGTTTCAACACATGAATATTCTCAACACATGAGCATCGTCAACACATGACTATTTGTTCTATTCAACACATGAATATATATTTTATAATGTTCTTTATTTTCCCAATTGGAATGAGGCCCAATCAATTACCATACAATGTTAATTATATGGTTTCCATACAACACATATATATAATAGCAACGATAAATAATCAACCATCATCCAAAGTGCACCACACAACTGCATAAGCATTAAATATAAATAATTAACGCTTACACAGTCTGTTGACCAATCGATCGACATTCAACTAAATAATTGGGATTAGTGTACGCCAAATATCATCCCAACACCCGTGTGGGGTTTCAATCCACAAACACTAAATATTATTTGTGCAGTTGGGCGACGTGTAAAATTTATCGTCCCAATCAATATCCTTCAAATATGTGTACATAAACAAACCGTCCGGTTTGTAAATGAATATTTTATTTTATTCACATACACGTTAAAAATTATATTTTTAATGACAAATTCTTTTATAATCAACACATGAATATTTTATTATCGATTTCACATCAACATCACAAATAAATTTCACAACACATCAACCAAGCATACAAGTCGTCCATGGTCTGTGGACGACGGGTGTTGGGTGCTGCTAAGCACCGTCTGCATCCTAGTATATATTTTAACTAGAAAACAAGATTTAAGGTGAGAAGTTCTCGCCGACTAGCTATACCAAACGCCACGACTCTTCTTATGTAGAAATCTTCGTCGTGCTCGCTTTTTGTCACTTTCGTTGTCCGTAGCCACTACATATATAAAAATCACATTTTTATATTGTTGCTATTTATATAAAAATCAAATTTCTATAATCGCTCTATATGGATAAAAATCACATTTTTATACCGCTATTATATAGATTAAAATTCTATTTTTACATCGCTACTATATAGATAAAAATTCTATTTTTACACCGCTACTATATAGATAAAAATTCTATTTTTACAACGGTGTTCATATCATATATTTTTACAACGTTTCTTTCTATATAAAAATTATACTTTTATATTTCTACTTCATATATATAAAGATCGAATTTTTTATATCATCGCTATAAAAATCACATTTTTATCTCAACATATATATAATAAAAATCAGATTTTTATTTCGCTACATATATAAAAATCGTATTTTTATATACTCTACCCTATAAAAATTATATTTTTATAAACTCTACTATATAAAAAACATATTTTTATTATCATACATACATAAAAATTGAATTTTTATCCTTTCTACATACATATAAAAATCGAATCTTTATAATTCTAAAAATCTAATCTTTTCATAATGAAAATACCACCTTTTCACAGTTAAAAATGTAATCTTTTCTTAAGTAAAAATCATATTTTTATATTACCTTTCAACACTAAAAACCATATAGTTACCGGAATAAAAATCGCCCTTTCTTCACGAAGTTATGTATATGAAAAGTAAGTTATTTACTTCAATAAAAATCAGATTTTTTCTAATCTATCACATAAAGATCGTATTTTTTTTATTCTAAATCATTTCTATGAACATTTACATTTTTATAACCTTATCTTGATGATAAAAATCACATCTTTGATCACATAAATAAATAAAAACAATCAAAGAAAAACTTACAGGCTGAAATGGGGCGGGGATGGCGGCCTGAGGTTGTCGGAGGTGGGTGGCTCGAGGCCTGACGTCGGTGGTGGCGGCTAAAGGTCGGACGGCGGCTGCTATGGGCTAGGGGTGCGGATTTTGGGGACCATGGCTGCAAAGGAGAGAGGGAGGAAGGAGAAAGGAGGAAGGAGGGGAGGTGGCGGCCCCGCGGTGGCCGGGGCAGCCCTGTGGCGGCGCAGGCGCGCGATAAACGAGGGGCGATGGGCTTTTGTTTTTTTTCTTTCCTTTGAAATTGGTTAACTGAAGAGAGAGAGGGTGAGGGAGAGTTAGGTGAGAATATATCTATTTAATTAATTAATTTTAATTTATTTCTCCTTTAGAGTTGACTTTTCATCCGAACCCCGATTCGAACCCAACGACTGTCGTCCCTAGCGTATTACCCCCATTCTGAACACAATGGGATATGTATCGTAAGCTGATTCGATCATTTCGATCAGTTTCCGCCAAAATCAACATATGACTCTATATATTGAATTTGAACGCGCATTTCAATTTATCGGGGCCACGTATGAACTCTAAAAATTCCCGAAAAATATTTTCTAGCTTCGTATTGACGATACGGTCCTCACTAAACTAATTTCGTCGAATTCTGAGACCGTTTGTAAAATGGTCGTTTTCCAGTCGATTAAAATCAACTAAAACTGGTCAAACGCGTTTTCCTTTTGCCACGCTCACATATCGATTCGAAAAATTATGAATTTTGAATCTAGCAATAATTTGACATCCCGGATCCAACAAAAGTGGTTTCGTCGAAAACCGAGGTCGTTTGCAAAATTTCCATTTTTAAAGGCTGAAATTCCATAGCGACTATTCTAAATTTTCGACTGGACATATCTTTTTATCCCGCTATGAAATTTCAATTTTTTGGATTCGTTGGAAAGATATTCTCAATTAGATTCTAATATTTTTGGTTTCGCTAAAATCCTGTTTATTTTGCACACTGTACATTCATTTGAATTTTGAAATCAAATTATCGAACTACCGCACCATTTTCAATTCCTTATATATATATATATATATATAAATATTTATATTCTAACGATGACATATATAAATATAAACTTTCTAATTCTAATCAAAATAAATTTCTCATCGATATTATTTAAAATAATTCATTTTAAATATTCAAAATTCGCTAAAATTGCCAAAATAATTTTTTTAAATTGGCTCAGAATTTCCAGGTTGTTACAAAATCCATTCCAATTCAATTATTGGAAATTCTAGTTACTTTTAAAACCATTTCAAATCCAATTTATTTATTTAAAAATAAATGGATTATAATTCTAGTTCAAAACTAGTTCATTTCGATAAAAATCTATTTTTTTTCTTTTCAAATGTGGAATTTTTCATCCCAATTCTTCCCAAATCATTTCTTATGATTTTACACAAATTATTACTATTTTATTAAGGCCTGTACAGTCGATTTCCATAAACGGCCATCGAACTGCACTTACAACGACCTTTTCGAAATTTGATTTGGACATAATTCCAAATCCAACCGTTAGATTTCAAATCTCTAATATTCGTCAGAAAGCTCTTTTCGATACGAACCCAAAGGTTCCGATTTTAGGAGAATCCGACGATCGATTCTCCCGTAACATCCGTTCGAAGTCAATGGTCGAAATTCACGAACTACCGCAGCGCGGCGCGTTCTATTCAGGCCATTATATATATGTATGTATGTATAATATATATATATATATATTATATATTTCTTCGATTTCCTTTTAAAACACATTTTATAAATCGTTTTAAATTCGTTTTCAAAATGATTTCAACTTCAAATTCAAATTCAAATCAAAATTGAATATTCCATATCATCGATATACAAATGATAGTATTTTAAAAACGTTATATTTTGAAATTACTTCCTTTTCTATATTCATTATTAAAAAAATGAATATAAACGATATAAATATCGTTCGTGTCAAAATGGCGCATATCTAACCAACACGACTTTATATATTTCAATAACTTCGTTATTCTATTCAACAAATGAATATTTTCTTCAACACATGAATATATATTTTATTCAATACATGAATATTTATTTTATTCAACACATGAATTTTCTTTTATTCAACACATGAATATATATTTTATTCAACACATGAATTTTCTTTTATTCAACACATGAATATATATTTTATTCAATACATGAATTTTCTTTTATTCAACACATGAATATATATTTTATTCAACACATGAATATTTTTTTATTCAACAAATGAGTATTTATTTTATTCAACACATGAATTTTCATTTTATAATATTCTTTATTTTCCAAATTGGAATGAGGCCAATCAATTACCAAATAATGTTATTTATATGGGTTCTATACAACACATGTATATAATAGCAATGATAAATAATCAACCATCATCCAAAGTGCACCACACAACTGCATAAGCATTAAATATAAATAATTAACGCTTACACAGTCTGTCAACCCATCGATTGACATACAACTAAACAATTGGGATTAGTGTACGTCAAATATCATCCCAATACCCGTGTGGGGTTTCAAATCAACAAACACAGATTTTTGTTTGTGCAGTTGGGTGATGTGTAAAATTTATCGTCCCAATCAATATCAGTCAAATGGGTGTATATAAACAAATTGTCTGATTTGTTTATAAATTTATATTTTATATACACGTTAAAAATTATATTTTTAACTGTAAAATATTTTATTCATTCCACATCACACAATAAAATTTTCACAACACATCAATCAAACAACCAAGTCATCCATGGTCTGTGGACGACGGGTGTCGGGTGCTGCTAAACACCGTCTGCATCCTAGTATATATTTCAACTAGAAATAAAATAAAAGTGAGAAGTTCTCAACGATAAGCTAAACCAAATGTCGCTACTCTTCTTATGTAGAAAATCTTCGCCACATTTCCAATCGATTCCATCGCACTCTGTTTCACACGATTTATATAAAAATCATATTTTTATTTCAGTGCTATATAGATAAAAATCACATTTTTATTTCTACTTCATATATTTTTTACTACGCTTCTTTCTATATAAAAATTATATTTTTATATTTCTATTTCTTATATAAAGATCGAATTTTTATTTCGCTACATATATAAAGATCAAATTTTTGTTATCTATATAGTATAAAAATCATATTTTTATTATTCCCATAATATAAAATTCACATTTTTATTATCTCTATAATATAAAAATCATATTTTTATGTGAACAAAATCGTATCTTTTCAAAATTAAAAAATCAAATCTTTTCTAACTGAAAAATCGTAACTTTATATTAAATAAAATAAAAAAATCAAAGCTTTACATAAATAAAAATCTCAACTTTGTATTGATAACCATATAAAAACACATTTTTATGTAATGTTATAGATATATAAAATTTTGAAAATAAAGACAACGGTGTTTACATTTGAAAATTAACTCACTTACGTTGTTTTTCAACGAAGGGGGGGTCCCACAGTCGAAGGCGGGTAGCGGGGAGCGGCGCACGTGGGTGTTGGTGGGTGCAAGAGATGGCGCCGGGTGGTTGGTGGTCAGGCCTGGCGGATTTAGGGAGCTGGGGTCGGGTTTCTTCGATTTGAGGGAGAAGGAGGGGGAAGCTGCGCCTCGCGTTCGAAGAAGGGGGTGGTTGAAGTCGGGGGAAGGCGGCTCAGGCGCGTTGCCAGCCCTCAGAGGCGGCGGCTGCTGCTGTTCCGGCGTCCTAGGGTTTTACAGGTTCTTATTTGAAGAAGGAAGAGGAAAGGGAGGTCGGGGAAGAAGGGGTGTCGCCGGAGTGATGGAGGCGGGGCGGGGGGGGGGGGCATCAGTGGGCGGTGGAGGTGGTGGGTCCACCTGGAGGGCAGTGGTGGATTCCCCCACTTCGGCGAGAGTTTTTTATTCATTTCGAATTTGAGGTCAACGGGGATGAAAAGATGGTATAAGGGGATTTTATAAAATTTATTTATATTATTTAATTATCCATAAAGGTACTTTTTATTTCGACCTCCAAACGAGACCCAATGACTATCGCCCCTAGCTAATCACCCCCATTTCGAACACAATGGGATATGTATCGTAAGGCAATTCGCCTGTTTTGATCAACTTCCATCAAAATCAAAATATAAATCTATACATTGAATTTGAACGCACATTTCAATTTACCGGGGCCACATACGGACTCTAAAAATTCCCGAAAAATATTTTCTAGCTTCGTATTGACGATGCACTCCTAACCAAACTAATTTCGTCGAATTCTGAGACCGTTTGAAAAATGGTTATTTTCTGGTTGATCGAAATTGACTGAAACTGTTAGAACACGTTTCACTTCACCACGCTCACATATTGATTCGAAAAATTATGAATTTTGAAATCTAGCAATAATTCAACATTCCGGATCCAACAAAAGTGATTTCGTCGAAAACGAAGGTCATTTGCAAAATTTCCATTTTTAAAGGCCAAAAATTCCATAGCGACTATTCTGAATTTTCAACTGGGCATAACATTTTTGTTCCCACTATGAAATTTCAATTTTTCGGATTCGTTGGAAAGATATTTTCAAGTAGATTCTAATATTTTTGGTTTCGCTAAAATCCAGTTTATTTTGAATCCTGTACATTCATTTGAACTTTGAAATCAAATTTTCAAACTACCGCGCCATTTTCAATTCCTTTTATATGTAAAATAAAATATTTATATTCTAACGAAGACTCAAATAAATATATACGTTCTAATTCTATTCAAAATAAATTTCTCGTCGTTATCTTTTAAAATAATTCATTTTAAATATTCAAAATTCATCAAAATTTCCAAAATAAAATTTTTAAATTGGCTCAGATTTTCCGATTATTACAATCTCCCCCACTTAAAACTTTTCGTCCCCGAAACGGAACAAAGCTGGAAGTTGTTTAACTAATCAACTCAACTTCCAGTATTTTCATTATGGCTTAAGTTCTTCAACTTTTCAGTTTCTAAGAACTTTTCAAAATTTTCAAAAATTTGGCTAACACCCTAAGTTTTCGAAAAATTTCGCCATAACCTCCCCTGCACCGAGAGCTTCGGGATATTTCAAATAGCCTCCCATGGCCCTCATCATCCGAAAAAGAAAAAGAAACAGCCAAGCGACTAGCCAATCGGCTCATAAAATCATCAAGAACCCAAGAAATACAATAAACATGTACCTATCTATCGGGCAAACAATTTTATTCTTCTGCTCTAGCCTCCTTGCTATGACATGTTCAATGGATATACATGTATATGCATGCAATTTCAAACAATTTTCAATACAGTTCAATATTTGGTTCAATTTGGCTAAATGGTTCAAATTCTAATTAATCAACCGCTAATCAAACAACACAATCAGCAATCAATTTGTTGATTAGCTTTTCAAATTCATAACTTGGATACATAGTCAAAAAATCACATTTTTGGTGCTAAATCACAACAATAGACCCTATATAGTTTTGGTTCTCACACTAGTCAATTGGAAATATATAAATATCATACCTTTGAAACTCGAACACAAATACTGAGATGTCGCGACATCACCAGAATTATCCCCAAGCGACTAGAGCGTGACTCTATATCTATCCAGTATATTAAAACTTCGAATACACGTGGATCAGACGTATGTGCAAAATCTTTATATATTGGATTGTCCAAATTCAATACAAATAATTATTCAAATATGAATAATAAAGTTTAAATTTTCAAAACAAAAATTGTTTTCATTTTAAAAATATACTCTTCACACTCGTTCTAGGATACTACTGATCCTATCTCTAACGAGTCATTCCTATTGGATATTACTAATCCAATCACTGATGAATCCTTTCATATGGTTATAACGTGTCTTGTTCTCCGAGCTCTGTAAACCAAAGCTCTGATACCAAGCTGTGACGACCCGAAATCCCCCTTACAGGAAATCGCGAACTGTACTGAGAACAAGCCACATCGGAACGCAAACAGAAGAACATTTCATTGTTTATTACAACAATTCCATCAGAATACAAGAATATACAAAGTATGAATAAATATTACACATTCGATGAATATCAGAGATTACAATACATTACATAGTAGCGGAAAATAATACAATACACAACTAGAAGTAATACATGGATACAGAGCTTTCCGAATATCGCTTTAGCTATAAATCAGGATCCTGTGAATATAAATCTGCAAAACCAAAACTACTAGCTGCCCGTGTCAAAATAAGGGCACCCAGAGTTTAGGTTAAAACAATAAACTCCAGGTCAGTCATGTGACTGGTGTGAGAACTAAAATAGTTATTAATCTTTATTTTAAAGTTAGGTAAATCAAGGGACCACACCGTATAACACGGAACGGGTTTCCTCCCAAGAATACCAGTGCATAAAACAACAGCGCATGCTAAATAAAGAACAATGAAGCTATTATAAGACCCAGGTCCCATCACACAATGCAACACAAGCCGGAGGATAGGGTTTTACCTTATAATAGCCAAAGAATGCTTGATATGCTGAATTTCATCTTTTATTATTACTATAAGTGTATAGTGTCAAAACAATTTCAATCATAAGTATTAATCATAGAGTGCATGGGTACCATATATCATGTCACCAATACTAGGCTCTACAATCAAAACCGCAAATGTCACGTATTGGAAGTTGGATTTCCATCTGTGAACCAAGGCAAGGGATTGTCCTTACCGAATTCGAGACGCTCTAACCCGTGTCTCAGGAACAGAACGCATCGTCCCTTGGAGCGACATGGCCGGTCCAGCGATGTGGATTAAAATGCCTGAACACTGCGTTTCCCCACCCTATGGGGTGTCAATGAGTCCAATGACTCCATCGGCTCCACATAGTCACCGATATATCCGAGGCGCCTCGCAATCCAACAACCACATAAGTCAAACTCGTCAGGGCGTGTAAAACCACTGACGCCACTTCTAGCTAGAAAGAAACGCATGTCCTCCCTGAGGTCCTTCTCCCGTTTCTGGTTCACACCGGGGTGTGAGGCTCGCGAATTAACGCAACACAAAGTTGTGCCGCACAGGCTGTGCATTGATCATCAACCACAAGACTCTGCTTTTCAACAGAAGCCTTGATCATTTGCATCTTAGCATGCCACGCAGGAAGACCACTCCATGCAACCGATATCCATCAATCACACAGAATGATATCCAATGTCAGACACACAGTTCATTTGCAAGTCCGTTTTGGGTCTGAACGAAACCGAAGGTACCTTGTACCTCGCCTATCCATCGATCTCCAAGTACATCTGGACGATCACTAACTGATTATTACTATTTTTAATAATTTTATCGAGGCCCGTACAGTCGATTTCCATAAACGACCATCGAACTGCACTTACAGCGACCTTTTCCAAATTTGATTTGGAAATAATTCCAAATCCAACCGTTAGATATCTAATTTCTAATATTTTTTAGAAAGCACTTTTTGATACAACCCAATGGTTCCGGTTCTAGGAGAATCCGACGGACGGATCTCCCGTAATATCCGTTCGAAGTCCATGGTCAAAATTCGCGAACTGCCGCAGCGCTGCGCGTTCTATTCAGACCATTATATATATATATATATGTATATATATATATATAATATTATATATATTTCATCGATTTCCTTTTAAAATGTATTTTATAAATCGTTTTAAATTCGTTTTCAAAACGATTTCAACTTCATATTCAATTTCAAATCAAAATTGAATATTCCATATCATCGATATACAAATGATAATATTTTCAAAACGTTATATTTTGAAATCACTTTCTTTTCTATATTCATTATAAAAAAATGAATATAATCGATATAAATATCGTTCGCGTCAAAATGGCGCATATCTAACCAACACGGCTTTATATATTTCAATAACTTCGTTATTCTATTCGACAAATGAATATTTTCTTCAACACATGAATATATATTTTATTCAACACATGAATATTTATTTTATTCAACATATGAATTTTCTTTTATTCAACACATGAATATATATTTTATTCAACACATGAATTTTCTTTTATTCAACACATGAATATATATTTTGTTCAACACATGAATATTTATTTTATTCAACACATGAGTATTTATTTTATTCAACACATGAATTTTCATTTTATAATATTCTTTATTTTCCAAATTGGAATGAAGACTAATCAATTACCATATAATGTTATTTATATGGTTTCTATACAAAACATGTATATAATAGCAATGATAAATAATCAACCATCATCCAAAGTGCACCACACAACTGCATAAGCATTAAATATAAATAATTAATGCTTACACAGTCTGTGAACCCATCGATTGACATACAACTAAACAATCGGGATTAGTGTACGTCAAATATCATTCCAATACCCGTATGGGTTTCAAATCAACAAACACAGATTTTTGTTTGTGCAGTTGGACGATGTGTAATATTTATCGTCCCAATCAATATCAGTCAAATGGGTGTACATAAACAAATCGTCCGATTTGTTTATAAATATATCACTACAACAAAACTGGCATTTTATAGCGGTCTACAGCCGCTATGAATAAGAACTATAGTGGTTCCATAACTGTTGTATATGAACATGTTATAAAAAACTGCTAAATATTTATAACGATTTATTTGCCGCTATAAAAAAACATGGTTTTATAGCACAAATTTATCGTTATGTTACTTAAAAACAATAGCTCATCCTCACCGCTATTAAACATCTTAATCTCAAATTGAGAATCTTTTATAACACATTATAGCCGTTATAACATATTTATTTTATAGCGGCTATATAACACTATTAAATTAACTTGTTATAATATTGTTGAAACCTTTTACAGTTCATATATACCGCTATAAAATTCGTACAGCTATGCACATATATATTACATTTTTATTAATAGCAATCAAAATAAATCTTCAAAAAAATTTAAAGAGCAATGTAAAAACGAAAAAAAATATAATAATCAATAAACATAACACATATTCATGATAACAAAATAAAGTATCAACTAACCAAAATAATTTCAATCCATGAATTACCAAATTCAATACATATGTTTTCAATTCCATACCGATGTCAATTAAAGTACACAAAAGACAACATAATTCATATTTAAAAGTTTATAAGTACCAAATGCATCACTAAGAACTTCAACTGCTCAAAGCCTTTCTTTTTCCATCAAATAGTCCTTGGATCTTCTACAACAAACCAAGTTAAATGGGATTTATGCTCGCCAGTACTGGATCTTCTGCGACAAGCCACACAATAATTTACAAATTGTTAAATAAATGAAACATGATGTGAAGCAACATAAAATTTAACACCCCTCTTACATGCAAATGTATTATATTCATTTCTCAGTTTGTAGAAGAAGCATGTATAAAGCAGCCAATACTGCACAATGCCACAGACCTCATCATCCCACCTATTCTGCCAAACATGAACAAAGAAAGCATAAGCATAATATTGCTGATCATTTAAAAGAAATACCCATAATTCAATATAAATTAAACTCGCCAAGATGTCAGTTTAACAGTTGAAAGAAACTACTATAAATTGGATATCAAACCTGTCAAAACTTTTTCTTGGCTTATCGAGATTATCAACACTTGGCCTCGACTTATCTTTTCTGTCTATGCCAAACTGTGACTTCTCCGTAAGGTCGGCACTGGACCTAGATATATTTTTTACGATCCATGCTTCTTCTGCGGTCTAGAGATCCAAAGCAAAAACTAGATAATGATAATTTATATATATGGAACTATGAAATAAAATGGATAAAAAAGGATATATATATATATGGAACTGATAAAAAAATCACTTGTTAACCTAAAATACTTGTGATAGAATAGATGCATATTTTCTTACTATTTTATGGATAAAAAGCAGACAATGATAATTATTAAAGAACTCAAATATTAGTAAGTACCTACTAAACTATAAGTTAATGGATTCTAAACATTTCGGAGTACAATTAATCATCTCAAAAACGCACAATGTATTTCATGACTATGCAATCTGAAAGTAAGTAAGTCAATTTTTTCTTACCGGATCAAAATTGCAGCTCCACCATCAAAGTTTTCTAGCGATTTCTTTGTGGTTTTCACAGCCGCGTTTTTTCCCTGGCTAATTGGAAAATGTGAGGTATTGCCTAGCTACATTTACTAGATACATTTGAAAAAATTGATCTTGAACTGGTATGTAATACTAACTATGTATTGTTACCTGAGTGTGGGCTTAGTGAAGAATTCGAACACAAATTTACTCTTCGTTTAGGACTTTTAACAATAATTTTTTTAGTGCCTGCACTATTTGAGCAAGATTTCAGTAAACCAGCTTATAATGGAACCTATCAACCTACAAAGTATGTCTTTTTTCTCTTTTTTCTTTTTGATGCGGACTGGTTATGCATATCAGTACTAACTACTCATATTATAACTGCTGGATAATTAAAGAAATGGCATTTCTAAGGTTACGGAGTCAGAGTACAAAGGGAAAACAGAGAAGAATGTGGTCTATATTCCCAAACGTAGGTCATATTTCAATCTTTTTTTAATATATTTGCATCAAATAATTAACTGTTCATTAGTTCTACTTTCTAGTTTCTACTAGCTTTGATTTTAATAAATACAGACTATAAAATTACTGTCCAGAGGATCAAAATTGATTCTAATTTTGGGTAGCGTTTGATTTGTTAACTGGGCAGTTAATGTTCGCGTCTGCGTCCGACGCGTCCGACGCGTCAGACGCGTCTACGATGGGCCCTATACTTTTGCCCCTTCAAGCTTAACGGCTGTAAACTTAGATTTCGCGTCAGACGCGTCCGACGCACGTCCGGCGCGACAGTTATTTTTGGCCCCTTCACTTTTCCCTCTCCCTATACATATTCTGCTCATACCATCACTACATCACCACAATATATGTCCATTTTTCTCTACTTCTTCAACCAAATATGGCAGGTTCTGACCAATCCGATCTTGAAGATTTGCAATATTTGCAAGATGTGCTTGATATTCAAGAAATTATGACTGTTCAAACACGACAAAGGAGCAGAATACACAATTCCGCAAGTACCGGTCTTGTTTGGGTTCATGAAATACTAGCGGGACACGCAGATCGTTGTCAAAGAAATTTTCGAATGAAGCGATTATGTTTTAGATCCTTGTGTGAACGGCTACAGAATTACGGACTGGAGCCCTCAATGCACATAACAGTAAAAGAAATGGTGGTTGTATTTCTATATACAATTGCATTGGCCCTCCCTACAAGACATGTTGGAGAGCGGTTTCAACGATCAAATGGTACGATTAATGTTATGTTTCATAAAGTTTTGGATTTAGTTCTTTTATTGGCAGTCGATATTATTATACCGGCCGATTCTCATTTTAACCGAATCCCAGAACAAATTCGTTCTTCACCCCGATATTATCCTTTCTTTAAAAACTGTATTGGGGCTATTGATGGGACACATGTGATGGCTCACGTGGGTCAAGAAGACATGCAACGTTTTGTAGGGCGGAAAGGAACTGCTACACAAAATATTATGGCTGTTTGTGCGTTTGATTTAACTTTTACGTTTGTAAGAGCGGGATGGGAAGGAACTGCGCACGACGCCAAAGTATTTCAGGAAGCTATAAATAATCCTGATCTTAATTTCCCTCATCCTCCAGCTGGACAGTATTATTTAGTGGATTCAGGGTATCCACTAATGGACGGTTATATAACTCCTTACAGATCCGTGAGGTATCACATACCAGACTTCAATGACACGCGGAATGAACCGAAGTCAGAAAATGAAATTTTCAACTACTATCACTCTAGTTTGCGTATGGCTATTGAAAGAACATTTGGTATTTGGAAGAAATTTTTTTCCATCTTACGTAACATGCAGACGTATCCCTATCATGTTCAAGTACAAATTGTTACTGCAACAATGGCTATTCACAACTACATCAGAAAATACAACGCTGGGGATCCAGATTTTATGGCATATGATGACGACCCTGATTTAGTGCCAGACGTATACCTCGACGAATATTACAGTATATCAAATCGCGGAAATAGAGATCGAGACCCCGTTCAAAGAACCGGAACAACATCCACCATGGCGATAGTACGAGACAATATACGAAACGAATTAGTTGCTGCGGGAATGCATTAAGGAGTTTGTATTCGTTGTATTATGTTTTTTTTATTTCTGCAATTTGAATTCTGCAATTTGTATTCTGCAATTTAAATTCTGCAATTTAAATTCTGCAATTTGTATTCTGTAATTTGAATTCTGCAAGTTGTATTCTGCGATCTATTATTCTGGTTCTCAATAAACACACACAAACAATTAAAAATAATATATACAAAAAACATTTAAATAATAACTTTGCCCCTTCCAAAATGCCCCTTCCGTAAAAAGAACACATTCCCCGTTCCCAACAATTCCCCTTCCGATGCCCCTTCCAAATGCCCCTTCCCGTTCAAAATCAAACGGACCCTTGGGCTTGATGAAACTTCCCCAGTTATAATTAATATATTAAAATAATCCTTGATGAGATAGTTCGATCTCATTTCAGTATTATGCGTTGAATTTTAACCAACCAACCTAACACATGAATTTGCGCATGTAATATCAGCAGTTTACATAACCAGATCATCCACACAACACTCTGTTGGTTGGGTACTTTGGCAAAGTATATTTTCTGTACTGATAAAATTTAAAATCGATGACATTGAATTTAGAAGGTGAACCAATGTTTTGAGAGTGCTTTTTTTTAATGGATATTTTGTAAGTTGTTATATGCTTACTACTATGGAAGACGGCTCCTCTAATGAAAATATATTCAGGTTCCTCTTGCATATTCGAATATAAATCTATATTATTCTTTGCCATAAATAGTTGATTTATGACTGCATGAGATTTCAAGAAAAACTAAATACTTCGGTGCTTAAGTCAGCTATAAAGGTGGATACCCAGTGCCAAAGTCTCCCGTACTCAGGCGCGAGAGGACTTCCCAAACAGTCTCTCATTCTAGTACTATTCTCACGGCTTTCCGGGCTCTGCGTGTGGTCGATTAGGGCACACCGCCTTTTCCTTACATATGTGAAGAGGTTGAAACTCGTACCTGCGCGTTCCAGATTACCAGCAGGGTAACCTTACTGTTGCGCCAGGCACCAACTTCGCTTAAGTCATCCATACTGTCCCAAATTCATTTAACTCTTCTTGATAACCGTTCGCGACTTTATCCCTAATAGATATCAAACAGTTAATCAAACTCGATGATTTTTCATTTCAGATCACACTTCTATTCATTTGAACTCTAGTTAGTAATTAAAACACCTTTTAAACATATCTGCAATGTTCAATCTCCACTTGGAATATTATAGTGATGATCCTTTAAGGCTTTAATTCCTCATACGTTCAACTTTATCTGATTCCACATCCAGATAAATTTGTAGTTAATTTGAACTACTAGCTATAAAATTTTGGGAATACACAGCAGCATAATCTTCAAATTTGTCGAGAGGCTTGACGACTACATGTCGTATATGTTAATTATGATCTTCAACACTAATATTTATTTAGTTTATAAATACGAATACCTCGGCACATGCAATGAATGTGTACAATAGGAATTGTTTTGAAAACATACATTTTGTAAGTTTTTTTTTGGGGGGGATCTTACAAAATGACTTCAGCGTATATAACAACATTGTATTTGTTAAGGTATACACACACAAATCAATCATTTATCAAAACATGAATGTGATTATGTTAGGTTAGAAAATAATTAAACAAATAAAAAAAGTAATCAACCATTTGATTAATAAATGAAAAAAAAATGTAACAAACATTAAAATTAGCTTTTTTGTAGTTCAGAATTTCAAAGCCATGCATTAATTTTTTCAAAGTAATAAATCACCATATAGTATATAGAAAATTTTTCTTGTCCACCATAGAGACAGGGTCGGTCCTGGCCTAGTGCGAGCCGTGCGACCGCACATGGCCCATTAGTTCAAGGGGCCAAAAAAAAATGTATTACCTTTACTATAGCTGCTTTTTCTTGTCAGGATATGTGTACTTGATTGTAATTTATCTATGCAAAAGTAGATATGGTATGCTTTGTTGACATCAATCAATATATTAAAATGGAGATGTGACTTGTGTGGACCTCTAGTTGACAGATTGAAAATGTGAGTAAAAATTTTATGAATTTGATGAAACACGCAATTTTCTCAATGGAAATGCACAGTAGAAAAATCACATTTTCACTTAAGTTCAATTTCATAAAAAAAAATAAAAGCCCAAAATTTTGGGTATGCACTAGGCCCATAAATACTCAGAGCCGGCCCTGCATAGAGATCGCACTTTCCATAATACTTCCTAAGTACATTCTACACCACCATCTTTTGCATCACCAAAGCTAAATGTATACATTTATTTTCTAATTGACATGAGTAAATCAACCAAAAAGAGAGAAGGAGAACATAAATTATAGAAAGAAAATAGTATCCCTATTAAAACAGTCTTTCATGGAAATAAAAGAAAAAAGAATTGATATCAAAAGAAAAACGATGGGAAGTACTAATTGGATTGAACATTTACTTATCTAATTACAAAATTAATGCTACGAATTTGCTATGAATATGGATATAATTATGGCAAGGAAGTGTACTGTATACTGCTAATTTATCCAAAAATACATTACCATAAAAGAAAGGAACAATTTATGTAAATGCGTTTATTTTCACATGTTAATGTATCTAAAATATTTATAATTAATGCGGTCATTCTATCATTTGAACTTTAGGAACCAAGAACCTTAGTCAACCTGAAACATAGAACTTTACTCTTTAACTAAGTGGCATTTACCTAGAAACCTGCTTCTGCACTCAAATAAGAGAATATTGAAACTTGCTTGTGAATGTAAATTTTTTCGAATATATTTGTTCATTAGTGAATATTACTTCATAATAAATAATTTTTTAGGGGTGGTACTAACAAAATTGCTAAAACTATATCAACATGAATGTTTAAAGTGGTAAATGAATAATTAATTTGATACTCATATCTTACCTTTAGGTTGTTGCATTAAGTTATTTGTACAAATTGCTTACTCCAGTAGACAATCGTGGATGCTTCTGTATAGAAACAGTTCTACAGCAAAGAAAAATTTCTTCCTACTCTAAAATGAATTAAAACAATTCATGTACCAATGCAAAAAATAATTCAAATATAAGTTGGCTATGATAATTAAGCTAATAGGCTAGTAAGCTTGTAATTTCACAATTACATTATATGTAATAAAGTATTGCGGCAGAGATGGTTAAGACATAATATATGTCTATATACATTGGGCTGAGCCCATATTATTCTCAGTTACCTTGTTTCTACATAAGCCCAATTGGCTACAAATCACGTTACCTGATTTGCCTATATAAAGGCATATATGTACCTCTGTAATTATGTATTCTTTACAGTTTATCTACAATAAAATTTTACCTTTGCTTTTATGGTATCAGAGCACACAAGCCAAACGACATAAATCATCAACATTCATTCCTCCATATCTACAGCAGTTTTTTTTTTTTTGAGAAAAGTATTATCTTCTCAGAATTATCTGGTTTCAGAATTGCCTTTACACTTCTGCCATCCAAGATTTTGTATCATCACTGAAGACTACCTTTCCCATCACTGCGTAGATCTGTTCTTGTCAGTTTCTTGCACCTGTTATATACTGCCTCGCCATAGATCATCGACATTCCAGGCTGCAGTATTAACTCCACCGTCATTTCATCAAATCTTGATTTGAATCTTGTCAGAATCAAGACTTTTAGGACTTTATCCATCTTCCTGATCTGTTTCTTTCTCTGATCACCGCTTCTGAACATTGCAACCATGGCTGGAGACAATGCAACAGGAAATACAGCAACTTCGAGAGACGAAGGCAATACAACTTCCCCACCAATGACTACCCTGATTAAACCCAAGAGTCATGTAATTAACATCCCTCTTGACGATGATAATTACATGCTCTGGAAGTATCAAGTTGAGACAGCCCTAAGGGGCTATGGTCTCCAAGATTACATCAAAGGAACAGTCACTATCCCACCTGTGATGATAACCAACAAAGAAGGAAATATAGTTAGTAATGAGGATTACATTTTGTACCAAAAGCAAGATAGCCTCCTAGCTTCTTGGCTGATTTCATCAATAAGCGCAAATTTTCTATCATAAATAATTGGTTGCAATACATCATTCGATATTTGGACCGCAGTGGAACAAATATTCAATTCTCAATCAGCATCAAGAATAATGCATTATCGCAGTCAATTACAAAGCATCAAGAAGAATAACATGCCAATGACAGAGTATCTTACCAAGGTTAAAACGCTATGTGACAGACTCACCATAACTGGACATAAAGTTTCAGAAAGTGAACATGTATTATACATTACAGGAGGATTGGATGAAGAGTATGAATCCGTTGTGACATTCATCGCATCACAAAGAAGCATACCTGATTTGCAATATGTCCACTCAACTCTATTAGCCCACGAAGGAAGAATAGAGCAAAGAAAGACACAATCAGATTTCACTGTTAATTATGCTGCATCGAGCAACAAGAACATTCCAAGAAATAACCCTGGGCAAAACAACAATCAAAATTTTAATGCAGGCAGAGGAAATCAATCCCAAAGAGGAAGAGGTAGAGGAAGGAACAGTAACAGTAGAGTTAAGTGTCAGATATGCGAGAAATTTGGGCATGTGGCAAGTAGATGTTATTTCAGATTTAACTCTGAATACAATGTGGCTAGACAAAATTCTTGGAATCAAAACAGACCAAATGTGAACATGGCACAACAGTCAAACAATGCAGACACATCAAGAATTCAAACCAGTAATGCAGAAGACTCGGCAAAGGGTGATGACATTAATGTTGATGACTGGTACCCAGATTCAGGTGCGACTAATCATGTTACAAGCAACTTGCAAAATCTTAATCTTGGAAATAAGAGCTACACAGGTACGCAGTCCATACGACTAGGAAATGGTGAAACTATAGGTATATCTCACATTGGAAATGGGTGCATTAATGCCAAAAGGCAATAATATCTCAATAATTTATTGAGAATTCCTAACATAAAGAAAAATTTATTAAGTGTGTCACAGTTTGCCAATGACAATAACGTATACTTCGAGTTTCACCCAAAATTCTGCTTAGATTAAGACCTGATCACTAAAAATATTCTATTACAGGGTAGTTTGGACAATGGTCTATACAGACTCAGCAATGTCAAGACAAAGAATGGAGTTAAAGCAGAAAATTATTTCTGTTATAGTATCGATGCAGATGTTGAAACTAATGATACTAATGATAATCATGTGACTGACAATGCTAACAATGATGATGATGATCATGTAATTGATAAAACTGATAGTGATATTTTTGATGTTTGGCATAGAAAGCTTGGTCATCCAAATATTAACATTGTCAAGCAAATTCTGAATGAAAATAATATTAGTATTAAAAGATTACCTGATTCACACTTCTGCACACACTGCCAAATTAGTAAAAGCCATAAATTACCATTTTTTGATTCAGAGACTGTTTATAATAGTCCATTAGAACTCATCGCAGCTGATTTGTGGGGACCATCTCCATTCAAAACCGATCAAGGATACAGGTACTATATTTCATTTGTTGACGCTTATAGTAGATTTACTTGGCTATTTCTACTGAAATCTAAATCTGATGCTCACAATGCAACAGTACATTTTATAAAGTCCATTGAAAAACAAATGAATAGCAATGTAAAAACTATTCAAACTGATGGAGGGGGAGAGTTCAAGTCATTGAAGAATTTTTTCACTGAAAAAGGAATTACACATAGAACAACTTGCCCCCATACATCAGAACAGAATGGATTAGTGGAGAGAAAGCACAAACATATTATTGATATAGGATTAACATTGATGTCACAAGCATCTTTACCCCTTAAATTTTGGGGAGAAGCGTTTGCAACATCAGTACATCTTGTTAATCTATTACCGACCAAAGTTCTTAAAGGAAGTTGTCCTTATGAGATGATTTATAAGAATAAGCCAGATTATAAAATGCTTAGAACTTTCGGTTGTTTGTGCTTTCCCTGTCTAAGACCCTATAATAGGCATAAATTAAGTCTTAGATCTGCCCCTTGTACCTTTCTGGGATACCCTAACAACCAGAAAGGATACAAGTGTCTTGACAGTAGCGGCAGACTGTACATATCCAGGCATGTTGTATTTAATGAAAACATTTTTCCTTTTGCAGAAAAAGATATCAAAACCACCAGTAAAGTCATTAAATATGCAAATGTTCAACCACCAATAGTTTTGACTGACTGGACAAAGGAACACAAGGCAGATGAGCAACACGACATGTCAGGTGATGAGGATAGCATAGCTAGCACTAGAACTGGATATAGCACAGAAAACATGCATGATGACTTAGAACAACAAAGTGAACACAACAATCAAGGGAGTGATCATACTACAGACAGCACAGATCAACAAGGTGTTCATGCAGATTATAATCAAAATAATGGGAGCAATACAAGTAGTTCTGCACAAACTGAAAATCAACCAGATTTTGGAAACAAACATCATATGATGACAAGAGCTAAATGTGGTATTTTTAAACCTAAAGCTTATGCAGTCAGTCTCAATGAAAGAGAACCCATCAATTACGAAGAAGCCATTAGAAATGTCAACTGGAAGAAAGCTATGGATGAAGAATATAACGCATTGATTAAAAACAATACATGGAATCTAGTCAATGCACCCAAACACAAAAATATAGTAGGATGTAGATGGACATTTAAACTGAAAAGAAATCCAGATGGAAGCATACACAAGTACAAAGAAAGACTCGTGGCTAAGGGATACTCACAGCAGTTTGGTTTTGACTTCAATGAAACTTTTTCCCCGGTCGTCAAACCCACAACAATCTGGATTGTACTGACCATTGCTTTAAATAAACAATGGAGAGTTAGACAGTTAGATGTTCATAACGCATTTCTGAATGGGGAACTACAAGAGGAAGTCTACATGTATCAGCCAACTGGTTATGCCTTAAATGAAAAGATGGGTATGGTTTGCAAATTAAAAAAGGCATTGTACGGACTCAAGCAAGCATCTAGGGTTTGGTACGACAAACTCAAGACAACATTTACAAGTCTGGGATTCACTGTGACTAAATCAGATTGCTCACTATATGTTAAAACCAAGGGAGAAACAACAATTTACATTCTTGTTTATGTAGATGGTATACTAATCACTGGAGATGATGAATCAGAAATTAGCAGTATCATCGAGTACTTAAACAGAAAATTCTCTATCAAGGACATGGGTATAGTGAACTATTTTCTGGGTATACAAGTTATACAAAAGTCAAAATCAGAAATTTTATTGTCCCAGAAAAAATACATCAGTGAGATACTCGTTCGAGCTAACATGGATAAAGCCAAATCTCTCCCAACACCCATGACAAGTAACTTACAATTATCAAAGCATAAAGGAGAACCAATTGAAAATGCTAAGTTATACAGGAGCATTGTTGGAGCTTTACAATACGTAACGATTACTAGACCAGAAATATGTTTCAGTGTAAATAAGGTGTGTCAGTTCATGCAAAACCCACTATCAGAACACTGGAAAGCGGTGAAACGTATACTTCGATATCTAAATGGAACACTGGAATATGGTCTAACATTAAAGGCAAGCAGCAATATGAATATACAAGCTTACAGTGATGCAGACTGGGCCTCCGACCATGATGATCGAAGATCAACTTCTGGCTATTGCATCTACATGGGGTCAAATCCAATCTCTTGGTGCTGTAAGAAGCAAGCTACCGTTTCACGTTCCAGCACCGAAGTCGAATATAGAGCTGTGGCGAGTACGACAGCAGAACTGATGTGGATAGGATACCTGATTCGCGAGCTCGGAATCATATCCAGCAAAAGACCTGTGATTTGGTGTGATAACACCAGTACGATTTCACTCTCAGCTAATCCAATCTTGCATTCGCGTACGAAGCACATCGAGATAGATCTGCACTTCGTACGAGAACAAATCGCTAGAGGAAAATTGGACGTTAGACATGTTCCAGCCACTTTCCAAAGAGCCGACATCCTCACTAAGGCACTATCGGCCAGAAATTTTGATAGATTTAGGGAAGATTTGAGTATTGGGAAGATTTGAGAGTTGCCGACATCGATACAGCACTGGGAGAAAGAGGGAACCGTAACCCTAGGTTTTTTTGAGGGGGCATAATAAAGTATTGCGGCAGAGATGGTTAAGACATAATATATGTCTATATACATTGGGCTGAGCCCATATTATTCTCAGTTACCTTGTTTCTACATAATCCCAATTGGCAACAAATCACGTTACCTGATTTGCCTATATAAAGGCACATAAGTACCTCTGTAATTATGTATTCTTTACAGTTTATCTACAATAAAATTTTACCTTTGCTTTTAATATGTCCATCATAAAAAAATAGAAAGCGAAGAAAGATTTATCTAGTAAAAAAATAAAGCTTAAACGGAATCAACAATTTGATTAAAATTCTTGGGAAGGAATTGTAAGTTATTCGTACAAAGTCATTTTATTTCTAGGAGGAGCTCTTGGCCCTCGCACTTCCCTATCGCTTACATTTTGGCCTTGGAATAATTAGGGATGGCAAAAAAATCCATACCCGTGGTTATCCGCAGGTAAAATCCATCGTAGATTTGAAACGGATAATTAAATGGGTATCCATTAATAAAATAAATGGGTATTTTTAATATCCGTTAATTAATGGGAAGGGTACAGATAGTAAGATATCCATGTCCGCGGATACCCGTGCCCGTATTGAATGTGATTTATTATCAATGGTCAATACAAAAAATATTGTTGTCGGCTGTTCGGTATCTATGTGCATGCTTTTAGTCAACAATTTATAATTGGCTGTTGATATTTTGATGAATACTTCTGTTGTTGTCTCTTCTTTTTTGGATGTTGGTTTAAATATATATTCCTTTTTTGAGGTTAGCATTTAAGAATTGGTCTAATTTGTTTTTTTTTTTTTACCAAATTTACGTTTGAATCATTTCAATAAATGGTTAAAAAATAAATTGAATAAATATAATGGATACACATGAATACCCGCCATTACCCGCAACCTGTTTAAAACTCATTTAATGGATACTTGTGCGGGTATGGGACGGACACGGGGCAAAAAATCATCCAACGGGGCGGATGATGGGGTGGTACTACCCGTGTCCGCCCCGCCCCATTGCCATCCCTAGGAATAATGGCTCACTACTCCAAAATCTCCACAATCCCTCTTTTCATGTTTGATTAAGAAAACTTATGGTGGTGTTTGGTTTACGTTGTGTTTTGCATTTTAAGTTTTTAAAATTAACTTCAAAAATTAAGAGGGAGAGATGAATGATGGTGGAATGAAAGAACGGCGAAGGGAGTGATGGAGGGGATGGAGGAACAACGAACGGATGAGTTGTCTTTCGTTCCTCCGTTACCCATTGATAAATTGTGGTTGAGGGTAAATCAACATTTGAGAGATGCATCCCATAATTCGATCTCGGTAGAAGTGGCAATATTAGATTTGATAGAGTGGAATACGTGGATGTGGGCTCAAAGCGTAGCATTATAAGGACATCGAGATCCCATTATTAAACGGAAATTACCATTCGTCTGGCAGTTTCTCTTCCCTTGGAAGATCTCAATGATCCAAATTTGGAATCAGGCTTATATATAAGCAGTTTTGTACATGATAGGAAATAAATATATCACCACAGTATTAAGGATTAAACCTCAAATGCACATTGGTGAACTCACTCCTTGCATAATAGAATAACTAAAAGGCGATCAATATCATTCTGCTAAGTTCAATTGACTTCGAATCTTTACATGCTACACTACAAAATGTAACAAATAATACATTAGTACATATTCGATAATATATTTAAATGCTAGACAACTACCTGATGAGTACCTGCAGAAAGTAAAACAAATTCATGAATCTGGAGGTTATGGTTCAATTGGATATCGGTACAAGTGGAAAAGGGATGAAGCGGAGAAAAATCTGCTCTGAACTCACAGTACTACAGTTTCTACAAAGATGCTTTACCAACTTACGAAGATGCTTTTTTACTTCCAAGAGGTACTACTCGATTGATCGTGTTTTCCGCAATGAAGTGGTTGACCGAACGCATGTTGATGACTATGTATTTTCTCAGTTAAACATCATATTTGTGGCTTCTAATCTGTTATTGCATTCCATGATTTTGTAACATTAGCAAGCCAGCTACTTTAAGTAGTTACGGTTATGGTTCTATAATATATATATATTAAATGCATATATTTTCAGTCAATACTGGAAGTAATAGTAAAGTCATGGTACCAAATATTTTCAACTTGGCAACAACAATCTACCTTTGTTTATATGAACAGAGGTTTCAATCTAGCACTCATTTTCAAAATGATTCAAGATTTCAAGGTAACATGAAAACGAACCATTTAAGCAAATAAGACCAAAATGGATAAATTTTAAGGTTTGGGTAAGGAAACTATTTTTATAAGAAGAAAACTATGTAATGAGTAATAATAATTTAGGAGAAAAAGAATTGTAACCCTTAATAGAACCAGCATGTGTAAAGTTATAAAATTATGATGGGAAAAGAAGAACCCAAGCTAATGACCATTATTTCTAAATATATTTGAGATTCTGAATGTAATAACCCGAAAATCCGGGCCAATTTAAAAAATTTATTTTGGCAATTTTAGCGAATTTTGAATATTTAAAATAATATATTAAAAATAATAACGACGAAAAATTTAATTCTAATATAATTAGAACGTATATATTTATATAGATCGTCGTTATAATATAAATATTTATTTATAATTATAAAAGGAATTGAAAATGGCGCGGTAGTTCGATAAATCGATTTCAAAATTCAAATGAATGTACAAGATTCAAAATAAACCGGATTTTAGCGAAACCAAAAATATTAGAATCTAATTGAGAATATCTTTCCAACGAATCCGAAAAATTGAAATTTCATAGCGGGAATCAAAAGTTATGGCCGAATGAATTTTCAGAATAGTCGCTATGGAATTCTGGCCCTTAAAAATGAAAATCTTGGAAATGACCTCGGATTTCGATGAAACCACTTTTGTTGGATCCGAGATGTCAATTTATTGCAAGGTTTCAAAATTCGTAATTTTTCGAATCAATATGTGAGCGTGACAAAGGAAAACGCGTTTGACCAGTTTCAGTTGATTTTAATCGACTGGAAAATGACCATTTTTCAATCGTTCTCAGAGTTTGACGAAACTAGTTTTGTTAGGACTGTATCGTCAATACGAAGCTAGAAAATATTTTTCTGGAATTTTTCGAGTCAGTATGTGGCCCCGGTAAATTGAAATGTCCGTTCAAATTCAATATATAGATTTATATTTTGATTTTGACGGAAACTGATCGAAATAGCCGAACTGACTTACGATACATATCCCATTGCATTCGAAATGAGGGCAATTAGCTATGGACGACAGTCGGTGGGCTTGATTTCGACTTTGAAATAAAAAGTTACTTTTTGGTAGATTAAAATAAATTAAATAATATAATTATATATAGTTGGCCTCCCCCTTTCTCCCTTATACCTCGGTCAACGCTCAGATCTTAGAAAAAAACAAAATAAAAAAAACCTGCGCCTCCCCCAAATCGACCTGACGCCGTCGCTCCACCAACGCCCTCCCTCCGTTCAGCCGCTCCGCCCTCTCCTCCCCCATCGTGCCTCTCTCCTCCTCCAATTAGAAGTTGTCGTGCCCCCCCTCGAACCCTAGCGCGCCCCCCCTGAACCCCGCAGCACCCCTCGCCTCCTCTCCGATGTCAGCACCCCCCATCTTCCTCGATCCGCGAACCAGGAGCGCCCCCTCTTTCAGGCGATGGTGATGAACCCTTCCCCCTTCAAAACAAGATAAAGTTTAATTACTTTGTTTTGTTTATTTCAGTTTTTTTAATTATTTATTTTATATAAAACTGAAAAATAAAATAATGACTTTTAAGTAGAAAAAATAGATTTTTATATAGTATGAATAGGATTTTGCTTTGAATATAAATAGGATTTTAATTTTTCTTTGAACCTGAATAGGATTTCTGCGAAGAAGGAAAGGAAAATATGACTTTGCGAAGGAAAAAAATATGATTTTTCCATTGAAGAGGAAAAAGGTATAATCTTTATATTTAAAAAGGTATAATCTTTATATTTAAAAAGGTATAATCTTTATATAATCAAGAAGTAGCAAGAAAGATTTGATTTTTATACATGTATAGCATATATAAAAATACGATTTTTATTAGATGTGAAGATTAAAAATATAGTTTTTATAATATAGAAAGTTTAAAAATATAATTTTTACAATATAAAAAGGATAAAAATATAATTTTTATACTAGTGACATATTAAAAATATGATTTTTATAAAGTAGAGATATTAAAAATATGGTTTTTATCAAAGTATAAAAATAAAAATATAATTTTTATATAGAAAGAAGCGTTTTAAATATATGAAGTGAAATAAAAATCTGAACTTTATTTTATCGTGAAGTAGAGAGAATATAAAAATGTGATTTTTATATATGTAGTGAATACGGGCAACGAAAGTGACAAAAGACGAAAAGGCGAAGATTTCCTACCGATGAAGAGTCGTGGCGTTGGATTTAGCTTTGTAGAGAACTCCTCGCTTTTAAATTTATTTCTAGTTAAAATATATACTAGGATGCAGGCGGTGTTTAGTAGCACCCGACACCCGTCGTCCACAGACCATGGACGGCTTGTATGCTTGTTTGTTTGATTTTGTTGTGTAGTTGATTGTGTGATGTGATGTGAAATGAAAATAAAATATTTATATAGTTAAAATATTTTATAGTTGAAAATAGAATTTTTAACGTGTATTTAAAATGAAATAAATAGTTATAAACAAATCGAACGATTTGTTTATATACACACATTTGACTGATATTGATTGGGACGGTAAATTTTACACATCGCCCAACTGCACAAATAAAATCTGTGTTTGATTGTTTGAAAACCTCACACGGGTATTGGGGTGATATATGACGTACACTAATCTCAATAATTAGTTGTATGTCGATCGATTGATTGACAGACTGTTGTAAGCGTTGAATATTTATATTTGATGCTTATACAGTGTAAAATGCACTTCGGATGATGGTTGATTATTTGTCATAGTGGATATATACATGCGTTGTATGGAAATCCATAGAAATAAAATCTATGGTAATTGATTGGGCCTCATTCCAGTTTTGAATAGAAATATTTGAAAAAGAAATATTTGAAATAGAATATTTGAAAATAGAAATATTTGAAAAATAAATATTTGAAATAGAATATTTGAAAATAGAAATCTATGAAGCCGTGTTGATTAGATTGACGCCATTTTGACACAAACGATATTTATATCGATTATATTCGTTTTTATAATGAATATTGAAAAGTGATTTCAAAATAGAATATTTTGAGAATGAATTAGAATTGAAATTGAATAGAATTGGATTCGAATTGAAATTGAATAGAAATGAATTCGAATTGAAATTGAATTGAATGGAAAACGAACTGAAATTAAATTAAAAATCGATTTGAATTGAAATCAATTTGAAATGAATTTAAAACGAATTTATAAGGAAAAATTCAATTTTGATTTGAATTTGAAAAGAAGTTGAAATCGTTTCGAAAACTAATTTAAAACGATTTATATAATACGTTTTAAAAGGAAATCGACGAAGTATATATTATATATATTATATATATAATATAATGGCCTGAATAGAACACGCCGCGCTGCGGTAGTTCGTGAATTTCGACCATTGACTTCGAATGGATATTGCGGGAGATCCGACCGTCGGATTCTCCTAAAACTGGAACCGTTGGGTTCGTATCGAAAAGAGCTTTCTAAAGAATATTAGAAATTAGATATCTAACGGTTGGATTTGGAATTATGTCCAAATCAAATTTGGAAAAGGTCGCTGTAAGTGCAGTTCGATGGGCGTTGATGGAAATCGACTGTACGGGCCTTAGTAAAATTATTAAAAATAGTAATAATTTGTGTAAAATCATAAGAAATGATTTGGGAAGAATTGGGATGAAAATCTCCATATTTGAAAAGATAAAAATAGTTTTTTATCGAAATGAACTAGTTTGAACTAGAATTATAATTCTATTTATTTTTAAATAAATAAATTGAATTTGAAAAGGGTTTTAAAAGTAACCAGAATTTCTAATAATTGAATTGGAATGGATTTGAATCAAAATTGTCTATGGAATATTTCGATGTTGGATTTCGTGATGATACAGTTATGGAAATTTGATATATATATATATATATCGTTATTTCCAATACAATATTTGTTGGTCATAGAATTTGATATTAAATATAAGCCGATATATTTTCTATTCAGAGCCTTGTATTTAATATCAAATGTGATTTGGGTTTGTCGTGAATGGTGTCTTCATTAACACTGTTCTTAAGCCCAGTTGAGAAAAAGATTAAATCTTTTTATTTAGATTTAATGAAATGTACCAATTAAATAATATTTAATTGGAATTAAATTGGTATTGATTTTTGGGTTTATCGTGAACAGTGTTTTAAATAACACTTGTTCTTTAACCCGATAATTAATTAAATGTGATTTTGGGTTTATCGTGAACCGTGTTTTAAATAACACTGATTCTTTAACCCAGTTAAGGATTAAAACTAAGTGGAGTTATAATGAATCTTTAATTAGATTGAAAAGATCGAGAATGGAGTATCACCAGTTTTACTCCAGGCGATAGTTAAATCTTTAATTAGATTTGAACGTGAAATGGTAATTGAATTTACTGATAATACCGTGGTGTTAGATATGAAGTATTACCTGTTTTACTTCATGGGATGAATAGGTTGGGATTGGGAAATAAATGATTACTTCGTTGTGGTTCGCTAATCCCGTCTAGTTTGAATTGATATTCAAAGAAAGTTAAAGAATAAATTTAAAGAATTTATCTTTGATAAAATTAATGGGAACCTTTCCCAAAGTATAAGAATATTTGAATAAAAGAATATTCTGAATTGGAATGAGGCGTATGTTGTATTTGTGTAACACTTGTTTATTATATACGCGAGTTATTTAGAAAGATCGGATCTATCCCATTCTGAATAACTGATTCGACATGGTGTCGAGGATGAAGACGGTGATTGAAGACCAGAGGTCTTTAACATCGTTTGGATAATTACTGATGATCTCGATTGGGTCGTACACCCAAGAGGAGGGAATCAGTTGGTGATTGTCCAGACGTACTTGGAGATCGATGGATAAGCGAGGTACAAGGTGCCTCTGATTTCGTTCAGACCCAGAACGGACTTGTAAATGGACTGTGTGTCTGACATTGGATTTTAGTCTGTGTGATTGATTTCTATTAAATATACATCTGTTTGGCGGCGGAGAATTTATTCTCTTTCTTAACGCCCTTCTCTGAGACGTACGAGCTCAGGGGTTATATATTGATGGATATCAAAAGCATGGAGTGAATTGCCTGTGTGGCATGCCTAAATGGCAATTGATCAAGGCTTCTGTTGAAAAGCAGAGTCTTGTGGTTGATGATCAAAGCACGACCTGTGTGGCATAGCTTTGTGTAACGTTGACTCGCGAGCCTCACACCCCGGTTGTGAACCAGAAACGGGAGAGGACCTCAGGGAGGGCATGCATTTCCTTCTAGTTAGAACTGCCGTCAGTGGTTTTACACGCCCTGACGAGTTTTACTTATGTGGATGTTGCTGTTGCGAGGCGCCTCGGTTTGATCGGACGATCCGGGTCCGATGGAGTCATTTGTAGGCTCATTTACGCCCCAAAGGGCGGGGAAACATAGTGTTCAGGCATAATAATCCACATCGGTGGATCGGCCCTGACGATCCATGGGGCATTTGCGGCTGTTCCTGAGACATGGGCGAGATTGTCTCGAATTGGTAGAGGACGATCCCTGGCCTCGATTCATAGATGGAAATCCAATTTCCAAATACGGGACTTTGCGGTTTTATTTGTAGAGCCTAGTATGGCGACATAGTGGAATGGAGCGCTTATGCGGTCTATGATTAATACTTATGATTTGAAGTTGTTTTATACACTATGCACTTATAATAGTATCAAATGATTTGTTTTAAACGTATCAAGCATTCTCGGCTATTATAAGGTAAAAACCCTATCCTCCAGCTTGTGTTGCATTGTGTGATGGGACCTGGGTCTTATAATAGCTTCATTTTTCTTTATTTAGCATTGCACTGTTATTTTATGCACTGGTGTTCTTGGGAGGAAACCCGTTCTGTGGTATACGACGTGGTCCCTTGATTTACCTAACTTTAAAATAATGATTAATAACTGTTTTAGTTCTCATACCAGTCCCATGACTGACCTGGAGTTTATTGTTTTAACCTAAACTCTGGGTGCCCCTATTTTGACACGGGCAGCTAGTAGTTTTGGTTTTGCAGATTTATATTCGCAGGATCCTAATTAACAGCTGGAACGATATCCGGAAAGCTCTGTATCCGTATATCTCCTTCAGTTGTGTTTTGTATTATTTTCCGCTGCTATGTAATGTATGGTAATCTCTGATATTTTATAATGTTTAATATTTATTCATACTCTGTATATTCCTGTATTCTGATGGAATTGTTGTAATTAACAATGAAATGTTCTTTTGTCTGCGTTCCAATTGTCCTGTTCTCAAAACGATCAGGGGTTTCAAACGGTCTTAGTCAGTTTAACGATCGATTAGGATCGAGCGAAATTCCTTTTCGTTACAGTGGTATCAGAGCTTTGGTTTACAAAGCTCAGAGAACAAGACACGTTAGAACCAAACGAAAGAATTCATCAGAAATTGGATTAGTAATATCCAATAAGAATGACTCGTTAGAGATGGGATCAGTAGTATCCAAGAACGAGTGTGAAGAGTATATTTTTAAAATGAAAACAAATTTTGTTTTGAAAATTTAAATAGTTTTATACGTATTTGAATATTTATTTTAAATTAATTTGGACAATCCAATATATAAAGATTTTGCATATACGCCTTGCAAACGTGTATTCGAAGTATTAATATACTGGATAGGTATAGAATCACATTCTAGACACCCGGGGATGATTCTGATGATGTGGCCACATCATCAGTATTTATGTTCGAGTTTCGAAAGTGTGATATCTATATATTTCCATTTGACTGGTGTGAGAACCAAAGCTAGATAGGTTTATTGTGATTTTGTATCAAAAACATGATTTTCTGTACATATATCCAAGTTATGAATTTGAAAACATAATCAACTAACTGATTGCTGATTGTGTTGTTTGATTAATTAAATGTTGAACCTATAACTAAAATGAATCAAATAGTGAATTGTATTGAAAATTTGTCGCATTTGCTTGCATATACGTGTACTTACATTGAACATGTCATAGCAAGGAGGCTAGAGAAGAGGAATAAAATTGTTTGCCCGACAAATAGGTACATGTTTATTGTATTTTTTGAGTTTTGGGTGATTTTATGAGCTGATTGGCTAGCCGCTTGGCTTTTTCTTTTTCTTTCGGATTGAAGAAGGCCATGGGAGGCTATATGAAATATCCTGAAGTCCCCGGTGCAGGGGAGGTTATGGAGAAATTTTTCGAAAATTTAGTGTGTTAGCCAAATTTTTTGAAAAATTTGAAAAGTTCTTAGAAACTGAAAAGTTGAAGAACTTAAGCCGTAGTGAAAATACTGGAAGTTGAGTTGGTTTGTGAAACGACTTTCGGCTTCGTTCCTTTTCGGAGACGAAAAGTTTTAAGTGGGGGAGATTGTAATAACCCGGAAATCCGGGCCAATTTAAAATTTTTATTTTGGCAATTTTAGCAAATTTTGAATATTTAAAATGATATATTTTAAATAATAATGACGAAAAATTTATTTCTAATATAATTAGAACGTATATATTTATATAGATCGTCGTTAGAATATAAATCTTTATTTATAATTATAAAAGGAATTGAAAATGGCGCGATAGTTCGAAAATTCAATTTCAAAATTCAAATGAATGTACAAGATAATAATAAGACAGATTTTAGCGAAACCCAAAATATTAGAATCTAATTGAGAATTTCTTTCCAACGAATCCGAAAAATTGAAATTTCATAGCGGGAATCAAAAGTTATGGCCAAATGAATTTTCAGAATAGTCGCTATGGAATTCTGCAAACGACCTCAGATTTCGACGAAACCACTTTTGTTGGATCCGTGATGTCAAGTTATTGCTAGGTTTCAAAATTCGTAATTTTTCGAATCAATATGTGAGCGTGACAAAGGAAAACGCTTTTGACCAGTTTCAGTTGATTTTAATTGACTGGAAAATGACCATTTTTCAATTGGTCTTAGAATTTGACGAAACTAGTTTTGTTAGGACCGTATCGTCAATACGAAGCTAGAAAATATTTTTCTGGAATTTTTCGAGTCAATATGTGGCTCCGGTAAATTGAAATGTGCGTTCAAATTCAATATATAGATTTATATTTTGATTTTGATGGAAACTGATCGAAACAGCCGAACTGGCTTACGATGCATATCCCATTGCGTTCGGAATTGGGGGAATTAGCTATGGACGACAGTCGGTGGGCTTGATTTCGACTTCGAAATAAAAAGTTACTTTTTGGTGGATTAAAATAAATTAAATATTATAATTTTATATAGTTGGCCTCCACCTTTCTCCCTTATACCTCGGTCAACGCTCAGATCTTAGAAAAAAAACAAAATAAATAAAACCCGCGCCTCCCCCAAATCGACCTGACGTCGTCGCTCCACCAACGCCCTCCCTCCGTTCAGCCGCTCCGCCCTCTCCTCCCCCATCGTGCCTCTCTCCTCCTCCAATTAGAAGCTGCCGTGCCCCCCCCTCGAACCCTAGTGTGCACTCCCTGAACCCCGCTGCACCCCTCGCCTCCTCTCCGATGTCAGCACCCCCTCATCTTCCTCGATCCGCGAACCAGGAGCGCCCCCCTTCAGGTGACGGTGATGAACCCTTCCCCCTTCAAAACAAGGTAAAGTTTAATTACTTTGTTTTGTTTATTTCAGTTCTTTTAATTATTTATTTTATATAAAACTGAAAAATAAAATAATGATTTTTAAGTAGAAAAAAAATAGTTTTTTATATAGTATGAATAGGATTTTGCTTTGAATATAAATAGGATTTTAATTTTTCTTTGAACATGAATAGGATTTCTGCGAAGAAGGAAAGGAAAATATGACTTTGCGAAGGAAAAAAATATGATTTTTCCTTCGAAGAGGAAAAAGGTATAATCTTTATATTTAAAAAGGTATAATCTTTATACTTAAAAAGGTATAATCTTTATATAATCAAGAAGTAGCAAGAAAGATTTGATTTTTATACATGAATAACATATATAAAAATACGATTTTTATTAGATGTGAAGATTAAAAATATAGTTTTTATAATATAGAAAGGTTAAAAATATAATTTTTACAATATAAAAAGGTTAAAAATATAATTTTTATACTAGTGGCATATTAAAAATATGATTTTTATAAAGTAGAGATATTAAAAATATGGTTTTTATCAAAGTAGAAATATAAAAATATAATTTTTATACAGAAAGAAGCGTTGTAAATATATGAAGTGAAATAAAAATCTAAACTTTATTTTATCGTGAAGTAGAGAGAATATAAAAATGTGATTTTTATATATGTAGTGAATACAGGCAACAAAAGTGAAAAAAGACGAAAAGGCGAAGATTTCCTACCAATGAAGAGTCGTGGCGTTGGATTTAGCTTTGGTGAGAACTACTCACTTTTAAATTTATTTCTAGTTAAAATATATACTAGGATGCAGACGGTGTTTAGTAGCACCCGACACCCGTCGTCCATAGACCATGGACGGCTTGTATGCTTGTTTATTTGATTTTGCTGTGTAGTTGATTGTGTGATGCGATGTGAAATGAAAATAAAATATTTATATAGTTAAAATATTTTATAGTTGAAAATATAATTTTTAACGTGTATTTAAAATGAAATAAATAGTTATAAACAAATCGAACGATTTGTTTATATACACACATTTGACTGATATTGATTGGGACGATAAATTTTACACATCGCCCAACTGCACAAATAAAATCTGTGTTTGATTGTATGAAAACCCCACACGGGTATTGGGGTGATATATGACGTACACTAATCCCAATAATTAGTTGTATGTCGATCGATTGATTGACAGACTGTTATAAGCGTTGAATATTTATATTTGATGCTTATACAGTGTAGAATGCACTTTGGATGATGGTTGATTATTTGTCATTGTGGATATATATATGCGTTGTATGGAAATCCATAGAAATAAAATCTATGGTAATTGATTGGGCCTCATTCCAGTTTGAATAGTATTATTTGAAAAAGAAATATTTGAAATAGAATATTTGAAAATAGAAATAATTGAAAAAGAAATATTTGACATAGAATATTTGAAAATAGAAATATATGAAGCCGTGTTGATTAGATTGACGCCATTTTGATGCAAATGATATGTGAGCGTGGCAAAGGAAAACGCGTTTGACCAGTTTCAGTTGATTTTAATCGACTGGAAAATGGCCATTTTTCAATCGGTCTTAGAATTTGACGAAACTAGTTTTGTTAGGACCGTATCATCAATTCGAAGCTAGAAAATATTTTTCTGGAATTTTTCGAGTCAGTATGTGGCTCCGGTAAATTGAAATGTGCGTTCAAATTCAATATATAGATTTATATTTTGATTTTGACGGAAACTGATCGAAACAGCCGAACTGGCTTACGATACATATCCCATTGCGTTCGTAATGGGGGCAATTAGCTATGGACGACAGTCGGTGGGCTTGATTTCGAATTCAAAATAAAAAGTTACTTTTTGGTGGATTAAAATAAATTAAATATTATAATTATATATAGTTGGCCTTCACCTTTCTCCCTTATACCTCGATCAACGCTCAGATCTTAGAAAAAAACAAAATAAAAAAAAACCGCGCCTCCCCCAAATCTACCTGACGTTGTCGCTGCACCAACGCCCTCCCTCCGTTCAGCCGCTCCGCCCTCTCCTCCCCCATCGTGCCTCTCTCCTCCTCCAATTAGAAGCTGCCGTGCCCCCTCTCGAACCCTAGTGTGCACCCCCTGAACCCCGCAGCACCCCTCGCCTCCTCTCCGATGTCAGCACCCCCCTCATCTCCCTCGATCCGCGAACCAGGAGCGCCCACCCTTCAGGCGACGGTGATGAACCCTTCCCCCTTCAAAACAAGGTAAAGTTTAATTACTTTGTTTTGTTTATTTCAGTTCTTTTAATTATTTATTTTATATAAAACTGAAAAATAAAATAATGATTTTTAAGTAGAAAAAAAATAGATTTTTATATAGTATGAATAGGATTTTGTTTTGAATATAAATAGGATTTTAATTTTTCTTTGAACATGAATAGGATTTCTGCGAAGAAGGAAAGGAAAATATGACTTTGCGAAGGAAAAAAATATGATTTTTCCTTTGAAGAGGAAAAAGGTATAATCTTTATATTTAAAAAGGTATAATCTTTATATTTAAAAAGGTATAATCTTTATATAATCAAGAAGTAGCAAGAAAGATTTGATTTTTATACCTGAATAACATATATAAAAATACGATTTTTATTAGATGTGAAGATTAAAAATATAGTTTTTATAATATAGAAAGGTTAAAAATATAATTTTTACAATATAAAAAGGTTAAAAATATAATTTTTATACTAGTGGCATATTAAAAATATGATTTTTATAAAGTAGAGATATTAAAAATATGGTTTTTATCAAAGTAGAAATATAAAAATATAATTTTTATATAGAAAGAAGTGTTGTAAATATATGAAGTGAAATAAAAATCTAAACTTTATTTAATCGTGAAGTAGAGAGAATATAAAAATGTGATTTTTATATATGTAGTGAATACAGGCAACAAAAGTGACAAAAGACGAAAAGGCGAAGATTTCCTACCAATGAAGAGTCGTGGCGTTGGATTTAGCTTTGGTGAGAACTCCTCACTTTTAAATTTATTTCTAGTTAAAATATATACTAGGATGCAGACGGTGTTTAGTAACACCCGTCGTCCACAGACCATGGACGGCTTGTATGCTTGTTTGTTTGATTTTGCTGTGTAGTTGATTGTGTGATGTGAAATGAAAATAAAATATTTATATAGTTAAAATATTTTATAGTTGAAAATATAATTTTTAACGTGTATTTAAAATGAAATAAATAGTTATAAACAAATCGAACGATTTGTTTATATACACACATTTGACTGATATTGATTGGGACGATAAATTTTACACATCGCCCAACTGCACAAATAAAATCTGTGTTTGATTGTTTGAAAACTCCACACGGGTATTGGGGTGATATATGACGTACACTAATCCCAATAATTAGTTGTATGTCGATCGATTGATTGACAGACTGTTATAAGCGTTGAATATTTATATTTGATGCTTATACAGTGTAGAATGCACTTTGGATGATGGTTGATTATTTGTCATTGTGGATATATATATGCGTTGTATGGAAATCCACAGAAATAAAATCTATGGTAATTGATTGGGCCTCATTCCAGTTTTGAATAGAATTATTTGAAAAAGAAATATTTGAAATAGAATATTTGAAAATAGAAATATTTGAAAAAGAAATATTTGAAATAGAATATTTGAAAATAGAAATATATGAAGCCGTGTTGATTAGATTGACGCCATTTTGATGCAAACGATATTTATATCAATTATATTCGTTTTTATAATGAATATTGAAAAGTGATTTCAAAATCAAATATTTTGAAAATGAATTGAAATTGAATAGAATTGGATTCGAATTGAAAATGAATTCGAATTGAAATTGAATAGAAATGAATTCGAATTGAAATTGAATAGAAATGAATTCGAATTGAAATTGAATTGAATGGAAAACGAGCTGAATTTGAATTAAAAATCGAGTTGAATTGAAATCAATTTGAAATGAATTTAAAACGAATTTATAAGTAAAAATTAAATTTTGATTTGAATTTGAAAAGAAGTTGAAATCGTTTTGAAAACGAATTTTAAACGATTTATACAATACGTTTTAAAAGGAAATCGACGAAGTACATATTATATATATTATATATATAATATAATTGCCTGAATAGAACGCGCCGCGCTGCGCTAGTTCGTGAATTTTGACCATTGACTTCGAATGGATATTGCTGGAGATCCGACCGTCAGATTCTCCTATAACCAGAACCGTTGGGTTTGTATCGAAAAGCGCTCTCTAACGAATATTAGAAATTAGAAATCTAACGGTTGGATTTGGAATTATGTCCAAATCAAATTTGGAAAAGGTCGTTGTAAGTGCAGTTCGATGGCCGTTGATGGAAATAGACGGTACGGGCCTTAGTAAAATTATTAAAAATAGTAATAATTTGTGTAAAATCACAAGAAATGATTTGGGAAGAATTGGGATGAAAAACTCCATATTTGAAAAGATAAAAATAGATTTTTATCGAAATGAACTAGTTTGAACTAGAATTATAATTCTATTTATTTTTAAATAAATAAATTGAATTTGAAAAGGGTTTTAAAAGTAACCAGAATTTCCAATAATTGAATTGGAATGGATTTGAATAGAAATTGTCTTTGGAATATTTTGATGTTGGATTTCGTGATGATACAGATATGGTTATGGAAATTTGAAAGATATATATATATATATATATATATATATATATATATATATATATATCGTTATTTCCGATACGATATTTGTTGGTCGTAGAATTTGATATTAAATATAAGCCGATATATTTTCTATTCAGAGCCTTGTATTTAATATCAAATGTGATTTGGGTCTGTCGTGAATGGTGTCTTCATTAACACTGTTCTTAAGCCCAGTTGAGAAAAAGATTAAATATTTTTATTTAGATTTAATGAAATGTAACAATTAAATAATATTCAATTGGAATTGAATTGGTATTGATTTTTGGGTTTATCGTGAACAATGTTTTAAATAACACTTGTTCTTTAACCCGATATTTAATGAAATGTGATTTTGGGTTTATCGTGAACCGTGTTTTAAATAACACTGATTCTTTAACCCAGTTAAATATTAAAACTAAGTGGAGTTTTAGTGAATCTTTAATTAGATTGAAAAGATCAAGAATGGAGTATCACCAGTTTTACTCCAGGCGATAGTTAAATCTTTAATTAGATTTGAACGTGAAATGGTAACTGAATTTATTGATAACACTGTGGTGTTAGATATGAAGTATTACCAGTTTTACTTCATGGGATGAATAGGTTGGGATTAGGAAATAAATGATTACTTCGGTGTGGTTCGCTAATCCCATCTAGTTTGAATTGATATTCAAAGAAGGTTAAAGAATAAATTTAAAGAATTTATCTTTGATAAAATTAATGGGAACCTTTCCCAAAGTATAAGAATATTTGAATAAAAGAATATTATGAATTGGAATGAGGCGTATGTTGTGTTTGTGTAACACTTGTTTATTATATACGCGAGTTATTCAGAAAGACCGGGTCTATCCCATTCTGAATAACTGATTCGACGTGGTGTCGAGGATGAAGACGGTGATTGAAGACCGAAGGTCTTCAACATCGTTTGGATAATTACTGATGATCTTTATTGGGCTGTACACCCAAGAGGAGGGAATCAGTTGGTGATCGTCCAGACGTACTTGGAGATCGATGGATAAGCGAGGTGCAAGGTGCCTCCGGTTTCGTTCAGACCCAGAACGGACTTGTAAATGGACTGTGTGTCTGACATTGGATTTTAGTATGTGTGATTGATTTCTATTAAATATGCATCTGTTTGTTGGCGGAGAATTTATTCTCTTGCTTAACGCCCTTCTCTGAGACGTACGAGCTCAGGGGTTATATATTGATGGATATCAAACGCATGGAGTGAATTACCTGTGTAGCATGCCTAAGTGGCAATTGATCAAGGCTTCTGTTGAAAAGCAGAGTCTTGTGGTTGATGATCAAAGCACAGCCTGTGTGGCATAGCTTTGTGTAACGTTGACTCGCTAGCCTCACACCCCGGTTGTGAACCAGAAACGGGAGAGGACCTCAGGGAGGGCATGCGTTTCCTTCTAGTTAGAACTGGCGTCAGTGGTTTTACACGCCCTGACGATTTTGACTTATGTGGTTGTTGCTGTAGTGAGGCGCCTCGGTTTGATCGGACGATCCGGGTCCGATGGAGTCATTTGTTGGCTCATTTACGCCCCAAAGGGCGGGGAAACATAGTGTTCAGGCATAATAATCCACATCGGTGGATCGGCCCTGACGATCCATGGGGCATTTTCGGCTGTTCCTGAGACATGGGCTAGATTGTCTCGAATTGGTAGAGGACGATCCCTGGCCTCGGTTCATAGATGGAAATCCAATTTCCAAATATGTGACTTTGCGGTTTTATTTGTAGAGCCTAGTATGGCGACATAGTGGGATGGGGCGCTTATGCGGTCTATGATTAGTACTTATGATTTGAAGTTGTTTTATACACTATGCACTTATAATAGAATCAAATGATTTGTTTTAAACGTATCAAGCATTCTCGGCTATTATAAGGTAAAAACCCTATCCTCCGGCTTGCGTTGCATTGTGTGATTGGACCTGGGTCTTACAATAGCTTCATTTTTCTTTATTTAGCATTTTGCTGTTATTTTATGCACTGGTGTTCTTGGGAGGAAACCCGTTCCGTGGTATACGGCGTGGTCCCATGATTTACCTAACTTTAAAATAAAGATTAATAACTGTTTTAGTTCTCGTACCAGTCCCATGACTGACCTGGAGTTTATTGTTTTAACCTAAACTCTGGGTGCCCCTATTTTGACACGGGCAGCTAGTAGTTTTGGTTTTGCATATTTATATTTGCAGGATCCTGATTAACAACTGGAACGATATCCGGAAAGCTCTGTATCCGTATATCTCCTTCAGTTGTGTTTTGTATTATTTTCCGCTGCTATGTAATGTATTGTAATCTCTGATATTTTATAATGTGTAATATTTATTCATACTCTATATATTCCTGTATTCTGATGGAATTTTTGTAATTAATAATGAAATGTTCTTTTGTCTGCGTCCCAATTGTCCTGTTCTCAAAACGATCAGGGGTTTCTAACGGTCTTAGTCAGTTTAACGATCGATTAGGATCGAGCGAAATTCCTTTTCGTTACAGTGGTATCAGAGCTTTGGTTTACAAAGCTCAGAGAACAAGAGACGTTAGAACCATACGAAAGAATTCATCAGAAATTGGATTAGTAATATCCAATAAGAATGACTCGTTAGAGATGGGATCAGTAGTATCCAAGAACGAGTGTGAAGAGTATATTTTTAAAATGAAAACAAATTTTGTTTTGAAAATTTAAATCGTTTTATACGTATTTGAATATTTATTTTAAATTAATTTGGACAATCCAATATATAAAGATTTTGCATATACGCCTTGCAAACGTGTATTCGAAGTATTAATATAGTGGATAGGTATAGAATCACATTCTAGACACCCGGGGATGATTCTGATAATGTGGCCACATCATCAGTATTTATGTTCGAGTTTCGAAAGTGTGATATCTATATACTTCCATTTGACTGGTGTGAGAACCAAAGCTAGATAGGTTTATTGTTATGATTTTGTATCAAAAACATGATTTTCTGTACATATATCCAAGTTATGAATTTGAAAAGATAATCAACTAACTGATTGCTGATTGTGTTGTTTGATTATTGTTTGATTAATTAAATGTTGAACCTATAACCAAATTGAATCAAATAGTGAATTGTATTGAAAATTTGTCGCATTTGCTTGTATATACGTGTACTTACATTGAACAGGTCATAGCAAGGAGGCTAGAGAAGAGGAATAAAATTGTTTGCCCGACAAATAGGTACATGTTTATTGTATTTTTTGAGTTTTGGGTGATTTTATGAGCCGATTGGCTAGCCGCTTGGCTTTTTCTTTTTCTTTCGGATTGAAGAAGGCCATGGGAGGCTATATGAAATATCCTGAAGTCCCCGGTGCAGGGGAGGTTATGGCGAAATTTTTCGAAAATTTAGCGTGTTAGCCAAATTTTTTGAAAATTTTGAAAAGTTCTTAGAAACTGAAAAGTTGAAGAACTTAAGCCGTAGTGAAAATACTGGAAGTTGAGTTGGTTTGTGAAATGACTTTCGGCTTCGTTCCTTTTCGGAGACGAAAAGTTTTAAGTGGGGGAGATTGTAATAACCTGGAAATCCGGGCCAATTTAAAATTTTTATTATGGTAATTTTAGCGAATTTTGAATATTTAAAATGATATATTTAAAATAAAAATGACGAAAAATTTATTTCTAATATAATTAGAACGTATATATTTATATAGATCGTCGTTAGAATATAAATATTTATTTATAATTATAAAAGGAATTGAAAATGGCGCGGTAGTTCGATAATTCAATTTCAAAATTCAAATGAATGTACAGGATACAAAATAAAACGAATTTTAGCGAAACCAAAAATATTAGAATCTAATTGAGAATATCTTTCCAACGAATCCGAAAAATTGAAATTTCATAGCGGGAATCAAAAGTTATGGCCAAATGAATTTTCAGAATAGTCGCTATGTAATTCTGCAAACGACCTCAGATTTCGACGAAACCACTTTTGTTGGAACCGTGATGTCAAGTTATTGCTAGGTTTCAAAATTCGTAATTTTTCGAATCAATATGTGAGTGTGGCAAAGGAAAACGCGTTTGACCAGTTTCAGTTGATTTTAATCGACTGGAAGATGGCCATTTTTCAATCGGTCTTAGAATTTGACGAAACTAGTTTTGTTAGGACCGTATCATCAATACGAAGCTAGAAAATATTTTTCTGGAATTTTTCGAGTCAGTATGTGGCTCCGGTAAATTGAAATATGCGTTCAAATTCAATATATAGATTTATATTTTGATTTTGACGGAAACTGATCGAAACAGCCGAACTGGCTTACGATACATATCCCATTGCGTTCGGAATGGGGGCAATTAGCTATGGACGACAGTCGGTGGGCTTGATTTCGAATTCAAAATAAAAAGTTACTTTTTGGTGGATTAAAATAAATTAAATATTATAATTATATATAGTTGGCCTCCACCTTTCTCCCTTATACCTCGATCAACGCTCAGATCTTAGAAAAAAACAAAATAAAAAAAAAACCGTGCCTCCCCCAAATCTACCTGACGTCGTCGCTGCACCAACGCCCTCCCTCCGTTCAGCCGCTCCGCCCTCTCCTCCCCAATCGTGCCTCTCTCCTCCTCCAATTAGAAGCTGCCGTGCCCCCTATCGAACCCTAGTGTGCACCCCTGAACCCCGCAGCACCCCTCGCCTCCTCTCCGATGTCAGCACCCCCTCATCTCCCTCGATTCGCGAACCAGGAGCGCCCACCCTTCAGGCGACGGTGATGAACCCTTCCCCCTTCAAAACAAGGTAAAGTTTAATTACTTTGTTTTGTTTATTTCAGTTCTTTTAATTATTTATTTTATATAAAACTGAAAAATAAAATAATGATTTTTAAGTAGAAAAAAAAATAGATTTTTATATAGTATGAATAGGATTTTGCTTTGAATATAAATAGGATTTTAATTTTTCTTTGAACATGAATAGGATTTCTGCGAAGAAGGAAAGGAAAATATGACTCTGCGAAGGAAAAAAATATGATTTTTCCTTTGAAGAGGAAAAAGGTATAATCTTTATATTTAAAAAGGTATAATCTTTATATTTAAAAAGGTATAATCTTTATATAATCAAGAAGTAGCAAGAAAGATTTGATTTTTATACCTGAATAACATATATAAAAATACGATTTTTATTAGATGTGAAGATTAAAAATATAGTTTTTATAATATAGAAAGGTTAAAAATATAATTTTTACAATATAAAAAGGTTAAAAATATAATTTTTATACTAGTGGCATATTAAAAATATGATTTTTATAAAGTAGAGATATTAAAAATATGGTTTTTATCAAAGTAGAAATATAAAAATATAATTTTTATATAGAAAGAAGCGTTGTAAATATATGAAGTGAAATAAAAATCTAAACTTTATTTAATCGTGAAGTAGAGAGAATATAAAAATGTGATTTTTATATATGTAGTGAATACAGGCAACAAAAGTGACAAAAGACGAAAAGGCGAAGATTTCCTACTAATGAAGAGTCGTGGCGTTGGATTTAGCTTTGGTGAGAACTCCTCACTTTTAAATTTATTTCTAGTTAAAATATATACTAGGATGTAGACGGTGTTTAGTAACACCCGTCGTCCATAGACCATGGACGGCTTGTATGCTTGTTTGTTTGATTTTGCTGTGTAGTTGATTGTGTGATGTGATGTGAAATGAAAATAAAATATTTATATAGTTAAAATATTTTATAGTTGAAAATATAATTTTTAACGTGTATTTAAAATGAAATAAATAGTTATAAACAAATCGAACGATTTGTTTATATACACACATTTGACTGATATTGATTGGGACGATAAATTTTACACATCGCCCAACTGCACAAATAAAATCTGTGTTTGATTGTTTGAAAACTCCACATGGGTATTGGGGTGATATATGACGTACACTAATCCCAATAATTAGTTGTATGTCGATCGATTGATTGACAGACTGTTATAAGCGTTGAATATTTATATTTGATGCTTATACAGTGTAGAATGCACTTTGGATGATGGTTGATTATTTGTCATTGTGGATATATATATGCGTTGTATGGAAATCCATAGAAATAAAATCTATGGTAATTGATTGGGCCTCATTCCAGTTTTGAATAGAATTATTTGAAAAAGAAATATTTGAAATAGAATATTTGAAAATAGAAATATTTGAAAAAGAAATATTTGAAATAGAATATTTGAAAATAGAAATATATGAAGCCGTGTTGATTAGATTGACGCCATTTTGATGCAAACGATATTTATATCAATTATATTCGTTTTTATAATGAATATTGAAAAGTGATTTCAAAATCAAATATTTTGAAAATGAATTGAAATTGAATAGAATTGGATTCGAATTGAAAATGAATTCGAATTGAAATTGAATTTAAATGAATTCGAATTGAAATTGAATAGAAATGAATTCGAATTGAAATTGAATTGAATGGAAAACGAGCTGAAATTGAATTAAAAATAGATTTGAATTGAAATCAATTTGAATTGAAATCAATTTGAAATGAATTTAAAACGAATTTATAAGGAAAAATTCAATTTTGATTTGAATTTGAAAAGAAGTTGAAATCGTTTTGAAAACGAATTTAAAACGATTTATATAATATGTTTTAAAAGGAAATCGACGAAGTACATATTATATATATTATATATATAATATAATGGCCTGAATAGAACGCTCCACCCTGTGATAGTTCGTGAATTTTGACCATTGACTTCGAATGGAAATTGCGGGAGATCCGACCGTCGGATTCTCCTAAAACTGGAACCGTTTGGTTCGTATCGAAAAGAGCTTTCTAACGAATATTAGAAATTAGAAATCTAACGGTTGTATTTGGAATTATGTCCAAATCAAATTGGAAAAGGTCGTTGTAAGTGCAGTTCGATGACCGTTGATGGAAATCGACTGTACGGGCCTTAGTAAAATTATTAAAAATAGTAATAATTTGTGTAAAATCATAAGAAATGATTTGAGAAGAATTGGGATGAAAAACTCCATATTTGAAAAGATAAAAATAGATTTTTATCGAAATGAACTAGTTTGAACTAGAATTATAATTATATTTATTTTTAAATAAATAAATTGAATTTGAAAAGGGTTTTAAAAGTAACCAGAATTTCCAATAATTGAATTGGAATGGATTTGAATAGAAATTGTCTTTGGAATATTTCGATGTTGGATTTCGTGATGATACAGATATGGTTATGGAAATTTGAAAGATATATATATATCGTTATTTCCGGTACGATATTTGTTGGTCGTAGAATTTGATATTGAATATAAGCCGATATATTTTCTATTCAGAGCCTTGTATTTAATATCAAATGTGATTTGGGTCTGTCGTGAATGGTGTCTTCATTAACACTTTTCTTAAGCCCAGTTGAGAAAAAGATTAAATCTTTTTATTTAGATTTAATGAAATGTACCAATTAAATAATATTTAATTGGAATTGAATTGGTATTGATTTTTGGGTTTATCGTGAACAATGTTTTAAATAACACTTGTTCTTTAACCCGATATTTAATGAAATGTGATTTTGGGTTTATCGTGAACCGTGTTTTAAATAACACTGATTCTTTAACCCAGTTAAAGATTAAAACTAAGTGGAGTTTTAGTGAATCTTTAATTAGATTGAAAAGATCGAGAATGGAGTATCACCCGTTTTACTCCAGGCAATAGTTAAATCTTTAATTAGATTTGAACGTGAAATGGTAACTGAATTTATCGATAACACTGTGGTGTTAGATATGAAGTATTACCAGTTTTACTTCATGAGATGAATAGGTTGGGATTAGGAAATAAATGATTACTTTGGTGTGGTTCGCTAATCCCGTCTAGTTTGAATTGATATTCAAAGAAGGTTAAAGAATAAATTTAAAGAATTTATCTTTGATAAAATTAATGGGAACCTTTCCCAAAGTATAAGAATATTTGAATAAAAGAATATTCTGAATTGGAATGAGGCATATGTTGTGTTTGTGTAACACTTGTTTATTATATACGCGAGTTATTCAGAAAGACCGGGTCTTTCCCATTCTGAATAACTGATTCGACGTGGTGTCGAGGATGAAGACGGTGATTGAAGAACGAAGGTCTTCAACATCGTTTGGATAATTACTGATGATCTTTATTGGGCTGTACACCCAAGAGGAGGGAATCAGTTGGTGATCGTCCAGACGTACTTGGAGATCGATGGATAAGCGAGGTGCAAGGTGCCTCCGTGTGACGGCAAGGTACTTCGCTCGGTCCGAACCAGTCGCTAAACCGACCCAGACCGTTCGAAACGCCCTATCGTTTGAGAACACGACAAAACAGAACGCATACAGAAGAACATTTCATTGTATATTACAACAATGCATCAGATTACAAGAATATACAGAGTATAAATGAATATTACACAGAAATATCAGAGATTTAAATTACATTTAAATACATAGCAGCGGAAAATAATACAATACACAACTAGAATGAGATATACGGATACAAAGCTTTCCGGATATCGTTCCAGCTGTAAACCAGGATCCTGTGAATATAAATCTGCAAAACCAAAACTACTAGCTGCCCGTGTCGAAAATAGGGGCACCCAGAGTTTAGGTTAAAACAATAAACTCCAGGTCAGTCATGTGACTGGTGTGAGAACTAAAACAGTTATTAATCTTTATTTCAAATCATTAGGTAAATCAAGGGACCACGCCGTATAACACGGAACGGGTTTCCTCCCAAGAATACCAGTGCATAAAACCAACAGCGCAATGCTAAATAAAGAAAAATGAAGCTGTTATAAGACCCAGGTCCCATCACACAATGCAACGCAGTCGAGGATAGGGTTTTCCCTTATAACAGCCAAAGAATGCTTGATACGTTTAAAACAAATCATTTGATACTATTATAAGTGCATAGTATATAAAACACTTCAAATCATAAGTATCAATCATAGGCGGCATGAGCGCCCCATCCCACTATGTCGCCATATATAGGATATACAATCAAAACCGCAAAGTCTCGTATTTGGAAATTGGGTTTCCATCTATGAACCGAGGCAAAAGATAGTCCTCAACCGATTCGAGACAATCTAGCCCATGTCTCAGGCAAGCGCGCAGGCAAGCCTTGGATCGTCAGGGCCGGTCCACACGGAGTGGATTATTATGCCTGAACAATACGTCTCCCCACCCTATGGGGTGTAAGTCTGGTCCGTCAGCCGACCAGAATGCATTCGGCCGAAACCGATATAACCGAGGCGCCTCGCAACAGCAACAACCACATAAGTCAAACTCGTCAGGGCGTGTAAAACCACTGACGCCACTTCTAGCTAGAAAGAAACGCAAGTCCTCCCTGAGGTCCGTCTCCCGTTTTTGGTTCATACCTGGTGTGAAACACGCGAGGTAAACGTTACACAAAGCTACGCCACAAAGGCCGTGCTTTGATCATCACCACAAGACTTTGCTTTTCAACAGAAGCCTTGATCATTTGCATCTTAGCATGCCACACAGGCAAACCATCCTATGCAACCGATATCAGTCACACAGAATGAAATCCGATGTCAGACACACAGTCCATTTACAAGTCCGTTCTGGGTCTGAACGAAACCGGAGGCACCTAGTACCCCGCATATCCATCGATCTCCAAGTACGTCTGGACGATCACTAACTGTTTCCATCTTCTTGGGTGTACAGCCCAATCAAGATCATCAGTTATCACCCAAACGACGTGAAGAACTTCCGGTCTTCGACCATCGTCTTCATCTTCGACTTATCGTCGTATCAGTTATTCAGAATGGGATAAACCCGGTCTTTCCGAATAACTCGCGTATATTTTAAGTAAGTGTTACACAAACACAACATACGCCTCATTCCAGTTCATTAGTCACTAACCGTAAATTAATCAAGAGAATAATTCCCCAAATATTAACCCCGAAGGCCGAAACCAACATCAGATCAATATCCAGAAAACCATTCTGCTTGGCTAACCGACAGTTAGTTCTAAATTTCACGTTCAAATCTAATTAAAGATTTAACTATCGCCTGGAGCAAAACTGGTGATACTCCATTCTCGATCCTTTCAATCTAATTAAAGATTCATTAAAACTCCACTTAGTTTTAATCATTATCTGGGTTAAAGAATCAGTGTCATTTAAAAACACGATTCACGATAAACCCAAAATCACATTCCATTAATTATCGGGTTAAAGAACAAGTGTTATTTAAAACACTATTCACGATAAACCCAAAAATCAATACCAATTCAATTCCAATTAAATATCATTTAATTGGTACACTTCATTAAATCTAAATAAAAAGATTTAATCTTTTCTCAACTGGGTTCAAGAACAGTGTTAGTGAAGACACCATTCACGACAAACCCAAATCACATTCGATTAATTATCGGGTTAAAGAACAAGTGTTATTTAAAACACTGTTCACGATAAACCCAAAAATCAATATCAATTCAATTCCAATTAAATATCATTTAATTGGTACACTTCATTAAATCTAAATAAAAAGATTTAATCTTTTCTCAACTGGGTTCAAGAACAGTGTTAGTGAAGACACCATTCACGACAAACCCAAATCACATTCGATTAATTATCGGGTTAAAGAACAAGTGTTATTTAAAACACTGTTCACGATAAACCCAAAAATCAATACCAATTCAATTCCAATTAAATATCATTTAATTGGTACACTTCATTAAATCTAAATAAAAAGATTTAATCTTTTCTCAACTGGGTTCAAGAACAGTGTTAGTGAAGACACCATTCACGACAAACCCAAATCACATTCGATATTCAATACAAGGCTCTGAATAGAAACTATATCGGCCTATATTCAATATCAAATTCTACGATTAACAAATGTCGTATTGGAAATAACGATATACATATATATCTTTCAAATTTCCATAACAACACCTGTAATATCACGAATTCCAACATCGAAATATTCCGAAGACAATTTCGATTCAAATCCACTCCAATGCAATCATTGGAAATTTTGGTTATTTTCAAAACCATTTCAAATTCAATTTATTTATTTAAAAATAAATAGAATTATAATTCTAGTTCAAAACTAGTTCATTTCGATAAAAATCTATTTTTATCTTTTCAAATATGGAGTTTTTCATCCCAAACTTTCACAAATCATTTCTTATGATTTTACACAAATTATTACTATTTTTAATAATTTTATCAAGGCCCGTACGGTCGATTTCCATTAACGGCCATCGAACTGCACTTACAGCGACCTTTTTCGAATTTGATTTGGACGTATCTCCAAATCCAACCGTTAGATTTCAAATTTCTAACATTCATTAGAAAGCTCTTTTCGATACGAACCCAACGGTTCCGGTTTTAGGAGAATCCGACGGTCGGATCTCCCGTAATGTCCGTTTGAAACAAATGGTCGAAATTCGCGAACTGCCGCAGCGCGGCGCGTTCTATTCAGGCCATTATATTATATATATAATATATATTTCGTCGATTACTATTTAAAACGAATTATATAAATGGTTTTAAATTCGTTTCAAAAGCAATTTCAACTTCCTTTTCAATTCAAATCAAAATTGAATTCTTCTTTATAAATTCGTTTCAAAATTCATTTCTATTCAATTCAAATTTCAATTCAATTTGAATTCATTTCAATTCGCTTTCAATTCAATTCGAATTCGTTTTCAATTCAATTCATTTCGAAATCGTTTTCAATTCAATTCATTTCGAAATCGTTTTCAATTCAATTCATTTCGAAATCGTTTTCAATTCAATTCATTTCGAAATCGTTTTCAATTCAATTCATTTCGAAATCGTTTTCAATTCAATTCATTTCGAAATCGTTTTCAATTCAATTCATTTCGAAATCGTTTTCAATTCAATTCATTTCGAAATCGTTTTCAATTCAATTCATTTCGAAATCGTTTTCAATTCAATTCATTTCGAAATCGTTTTCAATTCAATTCATTTCAAAATATTCGATTTCGAAATCACGTTTCAATATTCATTTTAAAATGAATAAAATCGATATAAATATCGTTCACGTCAAAATGGCGTCAATCTAATCCTCACGGCTTCACATATTTCTATTTTCAAATATTCTATTTCAAATATTTCTATTTCAAATATTTCTATTTCAAATATTTCTATTTCAAATATTTCTATTTCAAATATTTCTTTTTTTCTCGAAACTGGAATGAGGCCCAATCAATTACCATATAATGTTAATTATATGGATTTTCTACAACACATGTATATATCAACAACGATGAATAATCAACCATCAACCAAAGTGCACTACACTGTATAAGCATCAAATATAGACATTTAACGCTTATAGCAGCTTGTCAATCAATCGATCGACATATTTAATAAATCAGGATGAGTGAACTTCAAATTTCATCCTAACACCCGTGTGGGGTTTCAAACAATCAAACACATATTTTATTTGTGCAGTTAGGCGATGTGTAAAATTTATCGACCCAATCAACGTCATTCAAATAGGTGTACATAAACAAACCGTCTGGTTTGTAAATGAATATTTATTTATTCACATTCACGTTAAAAATTATATTTTTAACGATAACACATTTTATTTTAACATATGAATTTATATTCAGTTCATTCGTTAAATAAAATGCTATTTTTATTTTTCTAACTTATTTTAGAAAATTTCGGCGGCATAACGGCACGATACTAGAAACGGGACAAGGCCTAGCCTTATCCCCGGTCTAGTGAAGGCCCACGCCATTCACACATCAATCAAATCAATTCGTTATGCAAACCACAAACTTTGGAGTAAGGGTCTAACCTAGCCTTACTCCTTCGCCTTATAACGGCGCACGTCTAATCCTAACCAATTTATCGATTCGATTTTTCACACCACAAACCACATTCAAACCAATATCACAATCAATCACCAAACAGTCAAACAAACAAGTCCATGGTCTGTGGACGGGTGTCGGGTGCTACTAAGCACCGTCTGCATCCTAGTATATATATAACTAGAAAAATAAATTGAAAGGTGAGGAATTCTCACATATAGCTATCCTAGCTCCACAGCACTTCATTGATAGAAATCTTCATTGTTTTCGCATCTTCTTCAGCTTCGTCGCCTGTAGCCACTACATATGTAAAAATCGAATTTTTACTTCGCTATTCAATATATAAAAATCGAATTTTTATTTCAAAGTTCAATATATAAAAATCGAATTTTCAGTTCAAAGTTCAATATATAAAAATCGAATTTTTAGTTCGAAGTTCAATATATAAAAATCGAATTTTTATTTCAAAGTTCAATATATAAAAATCGAATTTTTATTTCGAAGTTCAATATATAAAAATCGAATTTTTATTTCAAAGTTCAATATATAAAAATCGAATTTTCAGTTCAAAGTTCAATATATAAAAATCGAATTTTTAGTTCAAAGTTCAATATATAAAAATCGAATTTTTAGTTCGAAGTTCAATATATAAAAATCGAATTTTTATTTCAAAGTTCAATATATAAAAATCGAATTTTTATTTCGAAGTTCAATATATAAAAATCGAATTTTTATTTCAAAGTTCAATATATAAAAATCGAATTTTTATTTCAAAGTTCAATACATAAAAATCGAATTTTTTTTTCAAAGTTCAATACATAAAAATCGAATTTTTATTTCAAAGTTCAATACATAAAAATCGAATTTTTATTTCAAAGTTCAATATATAAAAATCGAATTTTTATTTCGCTATTCAATATATAAAAATCGAATTTTCAGTTCGAAGTTCCATATATAAAAACCGAATTTTTATATCGCTATTCAATATATAAAAGTCGAATTTTTATATTCTCCATTATATTTTCAAAAGTGATGTCTTTTCATTTTCAAATCAAGATTGCTTGTATTTTTGAATCGATGACAATTTCAGTTTCTTTTCTTTTTAACAATGTAAAAAAAATCAGTTTTTAATCATTTTTAAAAATCTCGTCTTTAACATTTTTAAAAGTCTGTTTTTAATCATTTTAAAAATCTCTTCCCCCCCCCCCCCCCTTTTTTTTTTTAATCATTAAAAAAAACTGGTTTTAAACTAAATAAAAATCTGGTTTTAAACTAAATAAAAATCTGGTTTTAAACTAAATAAAAATCTGGTTTTAAACTAAATAAAAATCTGGTTTTAAACTAAATAAAAATCTGGTTTTAAACTAAATAAAAATCTGGTTTTAAACTAAATAAAAATCTGGTTTTAAACTAAATAAAAATCTGGTTTTAAACTAAATAAAAATCTGGTTTTAAACTAAATAAAAATCTGGTTTTAAACTAAATAAAAATCTGGTTTTAAACTAAATAAAAATCTGGTTTTAAACTAAATAAAAATTAAGTAAATCAGATCAAGAAAACTCACGTTTTCAAGAAGGGGGAGAGATGGCCGAGGTGGAGGAGCTTGCTGAGCTGCGTCGGAGTCGGAGCATCCACTGGAGGAAGTGGCGGCGGTCCATCGGGGAGGGGAAAAGGAGCGGGACGCGAGGGGGTTCGGGTTCTAGGCGTTCGAATGGAGGAAGAAGGGGGTCGCGACAACATCAGGGGGAGGCGGCGGTGCTGGAGTTCGACGAGGGGGTGAGGGTGACTGGATCGTCGAGGGCCGGCGACGAGGCTCCGCCCTTCGTTCGAAATTCTTTTTTTTTTTTTTTTTTTTTTTTTTATACCTGGAAATGAAAATGATTGAAAAAGGGGGGGGCCAGGTTAAGAAGGGAAATTAAATATTTTTTTTTTTTTTTTTATTATTTTATTTTGCAAAAAAAGTTAACTTTCACATACGATCTCGAAACGAGGCCCACCGCCTGTCGTCCACAGCGTTCTACCCCCATTCCGAACACAATAGGATATGTATCGCAAGCTGATTCGATAGTTACAATCAGTTTCCATTGAATTTACATTTAAATCACTTTATTGAATTTTAAACGTATATTTCAAATTACCGGGGGCACATACGAACACGAAAAATCCCAGAAAAATATTTTCTAGCTTCGTATTGACGATACGGTCCTAACAAAACTAGTTTCGTCGAATTCTGAGACCGTTAGAAAAATGGCCAATTTCCAGTCGATTAAAATCAACTGAAACTGGTCAAACGCGTTTTCCTTTGCCACGCTCACATATTGATTCGAAAAATTACGAAATTTGAAATCTAGCAATAACTTGACACTGCGGACCCAACAAAAGTGGTTTCGTCGAAATCCGAGGTCATTTGCAAAATGTCCATTTTTAAGGGCCTGAATTCCATAGCGACTATTCAGAATTTTCAACTGGACATATCTTTTGATTCCCGCTACGAACTTTTGATTTTTCGGATTCGTTGGAAAGATATTCACTATTAGATTCCATTATTTTCGGTTTCACTAAAATCCGGATTGTTTTGCACCCGGTACATTCAATTGAAGTTTGAAATCGAATTATCGAACTACCGCGCCATTTTCAATTCCTTTTATAATTATATATAATTATTATATATTCTAACGACGACGCGTAAAATATATACGATCGAATTATATTCAAAATAAATTTCTCGTCGATATTCTTTAAAATAATTCCTTTTAAATAATCAAAATTCGCTAAAATTGCCAAAATAAAATTTTCAAACTGGCTCGCATTTTACGGGTTGTTACAATCTCCCCCACTTAAAACTTTTCGTCCCCGAAAAGGAACAAAGTCGAAAGTGGTTTGATTATTCAGCCCTACATTCGATTTGGCTTCCATTCTCCAACTTTTCAGTTTCTGAGAATTTTCAAAATTTCAAAAATTTGGCTAACACCCTAAATTTTCGAAAAATTTCGCCATAACCTCCCCTGCAATGGGAGCATCGGGAAATTGCAAATAGCGTTCCCGGTCCTTCAGATCTCAAAAAGAAAAAGAAAAAGCCAAGCGGCTAGCCAATAGGCTCATAAAATCATCATCACCCAAACAAAACAGTAAATTATGTAATAAACATGTACCTATTTGTCGGGCAAACAAATTTTATTCTCTGTCTCTAGCCTCCTTGCTATGACCTGTTCAATGTAAGTATATGTATATGCAAGCAAATGCGACCAAATTTCAATACAATTCAATATTTGATTCAATTAGGCATAATGATTCAAAATTATCAAACAATACAAACATCAATCAATTAGTGAATTAGAGTTTCAAATTCATAATTTTGATACATATACAAAAAATCATGTTTTGATGCCAAATCACAACAATGAATTCTAACTATATAAGTTTTGGGTTCTCACACCAGCCTAATGGAAATATATAGAAAATCACACATTCGAAACACGAATATAAATACGGATGATGTCATGACAATCATCAGTACCATCTCCGGGCGACTAGAATGTGATTCCATATCTATCCAGTATATTAAAACTTTGAATATACGTTTGCAAGGCGTATATGCAAATTCTTTATATACTGAATTGCCCAAAATCAATATAAACAAATAATCAAATACGAATAGTTGATTTAAATTTTCAAAACAAAATGTTTTCATTTGAAAAATATACTCTTCACACCCGTTCTAGGATACTACTGATCCTATCTCTAACGAGTCATTCCATTGGATATTGCTAATCCAATATCTGATGAATTCTTTCGTATGGTTCTAATGTGCCTTGTTCTCTGAGCTTTGTAAACCAAAGCTCTGATACCAAATGTGACGGCAAGGTACTTCGCTCGGTCCGAACCAGTCGCTAAACCGACCCAGACCGTTCGAAACGCCCTATCGTTTGAGAACACGACAAAACAGAACGCATACAGAAGAACATTTCATTGTATATTACAACAATGCATCAGATTACAAGAATATACAGAGTATAAATGAATATTACACAGAAATATCAGAGATTTAAATTACATTTAAATACATAGCAGCGGAAAATAATACAATACACAACTAGAATGAGATATACGGATACAAAGCTTTCCGGATATCGTTCCAGCTGTAAACCAGGATCCTGTGAATATAAATCTGCAAAACCAAAACTACTAGCTGCCCGTGTCGAAAATAGGGGCACCCAGAGTTTAGGTTAAAACAATAAACTCCAGGTCAGTCATGTGACTGGTGTGAGAACTAAAACAGTTATTAATCTTTATTTCAAATCATTAGGTAAATCAAGGGACCACGCCGTATAACACGGAACGGGTTTCCTCCCAAGAATACCAGTGCATAAAACCAACAGCGCAATGCTAAATAAAGAAAAATGAAGCTGTTATAAGACCCAGGTCCCATCACACAATGCAACGCAGTCGAGGATAGGGTTTTCCCTTATAACAGCCAAAGAATGCTTGATACGTTTAAAACAAATCATTTGATACTATTATAAGTGCATAGTATATAAAACACTTCAAATCATAAGTATCAATCATAGGCGGCATGAGCGCCCCATCCCACTATGTCGCCATATATAGGATATACAATCAAAACCGCAAAGTCTCGTATTTGGAAATTGGGTTTCCATCTATGAACCGAGGCAAAAGATAGTCCTCAACCGATTCGAGACAATCTAGCCCATGTCTCAGGCAAGCGCGCAGGCAAGCCTTGGATCGTCAGGGCCGGTCCACACGGAGTGGATTATTATGCCTGAACAATACGTCTCCCCACCCTATGGGGTGTAAGTCTGGTCCGTCAGCCGACCAGAATGCATTCGGCCGAAACCGATATAACCGAGGCGCCTCGCAACAGCAACAACCACATAAGTCAAACTCGTCAGGGCGTGTAAAACCACTGACGCCACTTCTAGCTAGAAAGAAACGCAAGTCCTCCCTGAGGTCCGTCTCCCGTTTTTGGTTCATACCTGGTGTGAAACACGCGAGGTAAACGTTACACAAAGCTACGCCACAAAGGCCGTGCTTTGATCATCACCACAAGACTTTGCTTTTCAACAGAAGCCTTGATCATTTGCATCTTAGCATGCCACACAGGCAAACCATCCTATGCAACCGATATCAGTCACACAGAATGAAATCCGATGTCAGACACACAGTCCATTTACAAGTCCGTTCTGGGTCTGAACGAAACCGGAGGCACCTAGTACCCCGCATATCCATCGATCTCCAAGTACGTCTGGACGATCACTAACTGTTTCCATCTTCTTGGGTGTACAGCCCAATCAAGATCATCAGTTATCACCCAAACGACGTGAAGACTTCCGGTCTTCGACCATCGTCTTCATCTTCGACTTATCGTCGTATCAGTTATTCAGAATGGGATAAACCCGGTCTTTCCGAATAACTCGCGTATATTTTAAGTAAGTGTTACACAAACACAACATACGCCTCATTCCAGTTCATTAGTCACTAACCGTAAATTAATCAAGAGAATAATTCCCCAAATATTAACCCCGAAGGCCGAAACCAACATCAGATCAATATCCAGAAAACCATTCTGCTTGGCTAACCGACAGTTAGTTTCTAAATTTCACGTTCAAATCTAATTAAAGATTTAACTATCGCCTGGAGCAAAACTGGTGATACTCCATTCTCGATCCTTTCAATCTAATTAAAGATTCATTAAAACTCCACTTAGTTTTAATCATTATCTGGGTTAAAGAATCAGTGTCATTTAAAAACACGATTCACGATAAACCCAAAATCACATTCCATTAATTATCGGGTTAAAGAACAAGTGTTATTTAAAACACTATTCACGATAAACCCAAAAATCAATACCAATTCAATTCCAATTAAATATCATTTAATTGGTACACTTCATTAAATCTAAATAAAAAGATTTAATCTTTTCTCAACTGGGTTCAAGAACAGTGTTAGTGAAGACACCATTCACGACAAACCCAAATCACATTCGATTAATTATCGGGTTAAAGAACAAGTGTTATTTAAAACACTGTTCACGATAAACCCAAAAATCAATATCAATTCAATTCCAATTAAATATCATTTAATTGGTACACTTCATTAAATCTAAATAAAAAGATTTAATCTTTTCTCAACTGGGTTCAAGAACAGTGTTAGTGAAGACACCATTCACGACAAACCCAAATCACATTCGATTAATTATCGGGTTAAAGAACAAGTGTTATTTAAAACACTGTTCACGATAAACCCAAAAATCAATACCAATTCAATTCCAATTAAATATCATTTAATTGGTACACTTCATTAAATCTAAATAAAAAGATTTAATCTTTTCTCAACTGGGTTCAAGAACAGTGTTAGTGAAGACACCATTCACGACAAACCCAAATCACATTCGATATTCAATACAAGGCTCTGAATAGAAACTATATCGGCCTATATTCAATATCAAATTCTACGATTAACAAATGTCGTATTGGAAATAACGATATACATATATATCTTTCAAATTTCCATAACAACACCTGTAATATCACGAATTCCAACATCGAAATATTCCGAAGACAATTTCGATTCAAATCCACTCCAATGCAATCATTGGAAATTTTGGTTATTTTCAAAACCATTTCAAATTCAATTTATTTATTTAAAAATAAATAGAATTATAATTCTAGTTCAAAACTAGTTCATTTCGATAAAAATCTATTTTTATCTTTTCAAATATGGAGTTTTTCATCCCAAACTTTCACAAATCATTTCTTATGATTTTACACAAATTATTACTATTTTTAATAATTTTATCAAGGCCCGTACGGTCGATTTCCATTAACGGCCATCGAACTGCACTTACAGCGACCTTTTTCGAATTTGATTTGGACGTATCTCCAAATCCAACCGTTAGATTTCAAATTTCTAACATTCATTAGAAAGCTCTTTTCGATACGAACCCAACGGTTCCGGTTTTAGGAGAATCCGACGGTCGGATCTCCCGTAATGTCCGTTTGAAACAAATGGTCGAAATTCGCGAACTGCCGCAGCGCGGCGCGTTCTATTCAGGCCATTATATTATATATATAATATATATTTCGTCGATTACTATTTAAAACGAATTATATAAATGGTTTTAAATTCGTTTCAAAAGCAATTTCAACTTCCTTTTCAATTCAAATCAAAATTGAATTCTTCTTTATAAATTCGTTTCAAAATTCATTTCTATTCAATTCAAATTTCAATTCAATTTGAATTCATTTCAATTCGCTTTCAATTCAATTCGAATTCGTTTTCAATTCAATTCATTTCGAAATCGTTTTCAATTCAATTCATTTCGAAATCGTTTTCAATTCAATTCATTTCGAAATCGTTTTCAATTCAATTCATTTCGAAATCGTTTTCAATTCAATTCATTTCGAAATCGTTTTCAATTCAATTCATTTCGAAATCGTTTTCAATTCAATTCATTTCGAAATCGTTTTCAATTCAATTCATTTCGAAATCGTTTTCAATTCAATTCATTTCGAAATCGTTTTCAATTCAATTCATTTCGAAATCGTTTTCAATTCAATTCATTTCAAAATATTCGATTTCGAAATCACGTTTCAATATTCATTTTAAAATGAATAAAATCGATATAAATATCGTTCACGTCAAAATGGCGTCAATCTAATCCTCACGGCTTCACATATTTCTATTTTCAAATATTCTATTTCAAATATTTCTATTTCAAATATTTCTATTTCAAATATTTCTATTTCAAATATTTCTATTTCAAATATTTCTTTTTTTCTCGAAACTGGAATGAGGCCCAATCAATTACCATATAATGTTAATTATATGGATTTTCTACAACACATGTATATATCAACAACGATGAATAATCAACCATCAACCAAAGTGCACTACACTGTATAAGCATCAAATATAGACATTTAACGCTTATAGCAGCTTGTCAATCAATCGATCGACATATTTAATAAATCAGGATGAGTGAACTTCAAATTTCATCCTAACACCCGTGTGGGGTTTCAAACAATCAAACACATATTTTATTTGTGCAGTTAGGCGATGTGTAAAATTTATCGACCCAATCAACGTCATTCAAATAGGTGTACATAAACAAACCGTCTGGTTTGTAAATGAATATTTATTTATTCACATTCACGTTAAAAATTATATTTTTAACGATAACACATTTTATTTTAACATATGAATTTATATTCAGTTCATTCGTTAAATAAAATGCTATTTTTATTTTTCTAACTTATTTTAGAAAATTTCGGCGGCATAACGGCACGATACTAGAAACGGGACAAGGCCTAGCCTTATCCCCGGTCTAGTGAAGGCCCACGCCATTCACACATCAATCAAATCAATTCGTTATGCAAACCACAAACTTTGGAGTAAGGGTCTAACCTAGCCTTACTCCTTCGCCTTATAACGGCGCACGTCTAATCCTAACCAATTTATCGATTCGATTTTTCACACCACAAACCACATTCAAACCAATATCACAATCAATCACCAAACAGTCAAACAAACAAGTCCATGGTCTGTGGACGGGTGTCGGGTGCTACTAAGCACCGTCTGCATCCTAGTATATATATAACTAGAAAAATAAATTGAAAGGTGAGGAATTCTCACATATAGCTATCCTAGCTCCACAGCACTTCATTGATAGAAATCTTCATTGTTTTCGCATCTTCTTCAGCTTCGTCGCCTGTAGCCACTACATATGTAAAAATCGAATTTTTACTTCGCTATTCAATATATAAAAATCGAATTTTTATTTCAAAGTTCAATATATAAAAATCGAATTTTCAGTTCAAAGTTCAATATATAAAAATCGAATTTTTAGTTCGAAGTTCAATATATAAAAATCGAATTTTTATTTCAAAGTTCAATATATAAAAATCGAATTTTTATTTCGAAGTTCAATATATAAAAATCGAATTTTTATTTCAAAGTTCAATATATAAAAATCGAATTTTCAGTTCAAAGTTCAATATATAAAAATCGAATTTTTAGTTCAAAGTTCAATATATAAAAATCGAATTTTTAGTTCGAAGTTCAATATATAAAAATCGAATTTTTATTTCAAAGTTCAATATATAAAAATCGAATTTTTATTTCGAAGTTCAATATATAAAAATCGAATTTTTATTTCAAAGTTCAATATATAAAAATCGAATTTTTATTTCAAAGTTCAATACATAAAAATCGAATTTTTTTTTCAAAGTTCAATACATAAAAATCGAATTTTTATTTCAAAGTTCAATACATAAAAATCGAATTTTTATTTCAAAGTTCAATATATAAAAATCGAATTTTTATTTCGCTATTCAATATATAAAAATCGAATTTTCAGTTCGAAGTTCCATATATAAAAACCGAATTTTTATATCGCTATTCAATATATAAAAGTCGAATTTTTATATTCTCCATTATATTTTCAAAAGTGATGTCTTTTCATTTTCAAATCAAGATTGCTTGTATTTTTGAATCGATGACAATTTCAGTTTCTTTTCTTTTTAACAATGTAAAAAAAATCAGTTTTTAATCATTTTTAAAAATCTCGTCTTTAACATTTTTAAAAGTCTGTTTTTAATCATTTTAAAAATCTCTTCCCCCCCCCCCCCCCTTTTTTTTTTTAATCATTAAAAAAAACTGGTTTTAAACTAAATAAAAATCTGGTTTTAAACTAAATAAAAATCTGGTTTTAAACTAAATAAAAATCTGGTTTTAAACTAAATAAAAATCTGGTTTTAAACTAAATAAAAATCTGGTTTTAAACTAAATAAAAATCTGGTTTTAAACTAAATAAAAATCTGGTTTTAAACTAAATAAAAATCTGGTTTTAAACTAAATAAAAATCTGGTTTTAAACTAAATAAAAATCTGGTTTTAAACTAAATAAAAATCTGGTTTTAAACTAAATAAAAATCTGGTTTTAAACTAAATAAAAATTAAGTAAATCAGATCAAGAAAACTCACGTTTTCAAGAAGGGGGAGAGATGGCCGAGGTGGAGGAGCTTGCTGAGCTGCGTCGGAGTCGGAGCATCCACTGGAGGAAGTGGCGGCGGTCCATCGGGGAGGGGAAAAGGAGCGGGACGCGAGGGGGTTCGGGTTCTAGGCGTTCGAATGGAGGAAGAAGGGGGTCGCGACAACATCAGGGGGAGGCGGCGGTGCTGGAGTTCGACGAGGGGGTGAGGGTGACTGGATCGTCGAGGGCCGGCGACGAGGCTCCGCCCTTCGTTCGAAATTCTTTTTTTTTTTTTTTTTTTTTTTTTTATACCTGGAAATGAAAATGATTGAAAAAGGGGGGGGCCAGGTTAAGAAGGGAAATTAAATATTTTTTTTTTTTTTTTTATTATTTTATTTTGCAAAAAAAGTTAACTTTCACATACGATCTCGAAACGAGGCCCACCGCCTGTCGTCCACAGCGTTCTACCCCCATTCCGAACACAATAGGATATGTATCGCAAGCTGATTCGATAGTTACAATCAGTTTCCATTGAATTTACATTTAAATCACTTTATTGAATTTTAAACGTATATTTCAAATTACCGGGGGCACATACGAACACGAAAAATCCCAGAAAAATATTTTCTAGCTTCGTATTGACGATACGGTCCTAACAAAACTAGTTTCGTCGAATTCTGAGACCGTTAGAAAAATGGCCAATTTCCAGTCGATTAAAATCAACTGAAACTGGTCAAACGCGTTTTCCTTTGCCACGCTCACATATTGATTCGAAAAATTACGAAATTTGAAATCTAGCAATAACTTGACACTGCGGACCCAACAAAAGTGGTTTCGTCGAAATCCGAGGTCATTTGCAAAATGTCCATTTTTAAGGGCCTGAATTCCATAGCGACTATTCAGAATTTTCAACTGGACATATCTTTTGATTCCCGCTACGAACTTTTGATTTTTCGGATTCGTTGGAAAGATATTCACTATTAGATTCCATTATTTTCGGTTTCACTAAAATCCGGATTGTTTTGCACCCGGTACATTCAATTGAAGTTTGAAATCGAATTATCGAACTACCGCGCCATTTTCAATTCCTTTTATAATTATATATAATTATTATATATTCTAACGACGACGCGTAAAATATATACGATCGAATTATATTCAAAATAAATTTCTCGTCGATATTCTTTAAAATAATTCCTTTTAAATAATCAAAATTCGCTAAAATTGCCAAAATAAAATTTTCAAACTGGCTCGCATTTTACGGGTTGTTACACTCCGGTTTCGTTCAGACCCAGAACGGACTTGTAAATGGACTGTGTGTCTAACATTGGATTTTAGTCTGTGTGATTGATTTCTATTAAATATACATCTGTTTGGCGGCGGAGAATTTATTCTCTTGCTTAACACCCTTCTCTGAGACGTACGAGCTCAAGGGTTATATATTGATGGATATCAAACGCATGGAGTGAATTACCTGTGTGGCATGCCTAAGTGGCAATTGATCAAGGCTTCTGTTGAAAACCAGAGTCTTGTGGTTGATGATCAAAGCACGGCCTGTGTGGCATAGCTTTGTGTAACGTTGACTCGCGAGCCTCACACCCCGGTTCTGAACCAGAAACGGGAGAGGACCTCTGGGAGGGCATGCGTTTCCTTCTAGTTACAAGTGGCATCAGTGGTTTTACATGCCCTGACGAGTTTGACTTATGTGGTTGTTGCTGTTGCAAGGCGCCTCGGTTTGATCGGACGATCCGGGTCCGATGGAGTCATTTGTTGGCTCATTTACGCCCCAAAAGACGGGGAAACGTAGTGTTCAGGCATAATAATCCACATCGGTGGACCGGCCCTGACGATCCATGGGGCAGTTGCGGCTGTTCCTGAGACATGGGCTAGATTGTCTCGAATCAGTAGAGGACGATCCCTGGCCTCGGTTCATAGATGGAAATCTACGTGACTTTGCGGTTTTATTTGTAGAGCCTAGTATGGCGACATAGTGGGATGGGGCGCTTATGCTATCTATATTAATACTTATGATTTGAAGTTGTTTTATACACTATGCACTTATAATAGTATCAAATGATTTGTTTTAAATGTATCAAGCATTCTTGGCTATTATAAGGTAAAAACCCTATCCTCCGGTTTGCGTTGCATTGTGTGATGGGACCTGGGTCTTATAATAGCTTCATTTTTCTTTATTTAGCATTGCGCTATTGTTTTATGCACTGGTGTTCTTGGGAGGAAACCCGTTCCGTTGTATACGGCGTGGTCCCTTGATTTACCTAACTTTAAAATAAAGATTAATAACTGTTTTAGTTCTCATACCAGTCCCATGACTGACCTGGAGTTTATTGTTTTAACCTAAACTCTGGGTGCCCCTATTTTGACACGGGCAGCTAGTAGTTTTGGTTTTGCAGATTTATATTCGCAGGATCCTCATTAACAGCTGGAACGATATCCGGAAAGCTTTGTATCTGTATATCTCCTTCAGTTGTATTTTGTATTATTTTCCGATGCTATGTAATGTATTGTAATCTCTGATATTTTATAATGTGTAATATTTATTCATACTCTGTATATTCCTGTATTCTGATGGAATTGTTGTAATAAACAATGAAATGTTCTTCTGTCTGTGTTCCAATTTGTCATGTTCTCAAAACGATCAGGGGTTTCGAAAGATCTTAGTCGGTTTAACGATTGATTAGGATCGAGCGTTTTCGTTACACTGAACATTTAGAAAAGATCATCCCGTTTAGCCTCCTAATATTTCAGAAAAGGGCAAGTCTTAAGTCCACGTCAAAGACAAAGTAACATTTATTGTGTTATTTATTAGGATTAGATCAAACAAAGATTGGGTAGCTAAAAAATAATACTAACTATGAATATAAAACTATATAAATGCTTGAAGTATTTATTTTTCGTTGAATTATTTGTAGAACCTATGTTTCAAACTGTAACAACCCAGTCCTGTACTCCCATCAGCAACCTAATAAAGACAATCAAATTGTAGTTCGTAACCCTATATCATAAAGAAAACCCAAAACCAAAAGACTAAAATATACCAAACTATGCAATAAAAAATAAAACAATCTACTTAATAAATTGAACTACGAAACAGAAAATAAAATAACCTACGAAGTATGATGAACTATGCAGAGTCCTATGATCAGAAGATATATTTCAGTGATCGTTTCCATTGTTGAAGTATCTTTTAATGGTATCTTATATGATCAAAATCAAATATGGAATCTGTAGCATTAAAAAAAAACGAAAGGTGCCATGGTAACTTTGTGCAATTATACTTTTAAAGCAACATCATATAACCACCAATAGAATGTAAGCCATAAACAACAACCTACGTGTATACTGAATAGTTGAATAAGCTTGATATGAAAAAAGAAATGCAAAGCATATTAAGACGTCCATAACTTATATTGTACTACGTTCTAATCAAAACTTAAAAAACAAAGATTAGGTTGAATAGTAAATTCGAACATCAAAATGACCACTGGAAGTTTTTCCCTTTTAATTCTTCGACCACTTCAAGTAACACCAGATCATGCTTATTTTATGATATTATTTCCAAATAAACATTAGTTACAATAGGGTTATAAAAGAGTATAAGTGGACGATTTCAAGTAAGTTGACATTAGTACTTGAAAATTAGTTTATCTGTAGTTAACACTGCTGTGGTATATACACAGGTTGTAAAAAGGACATAGAATTGGTATATACGCTATCATGTGTTAGCATGTAAGTCAATAGTAACATTGTTTAGAAAAAGCAAATTTGGTATTAAATTTGGGAAAGTTTGTCAGTGTACTATCAATTTGACATAGAGTTGGAAAGTAGTCAAAAAATAGGAGTCCACTAGTATGCGGAAATAGTTTGGAATAATTCACCTTATTGAACAATTGATCGGAAAATTTGTATCATCTCTAAACCCCTAATAATAACTGATTTCTGCCACAACCTGCGATGATAGAAATCATTGCAGTAATATGAGGAACATCATTCTATTTGGCAACGCTGAGTCGGTCCAAAGAAGAGCAAGTCCGTCAAAATTGAATTTGTGTGAGAAATTAGGAAATTATTTGTGGTAAATGATATGAGTTTGTACGGGAAATGATAACTATCGTGGGTGTAGTTATTTGTCGTGTGTATCACAAATATGCGGTATTCTGCAGTAGGAGCAAATCATGGATACACTTGTGCAAGGCATTGTTTCTATTTTCTATTTTAATAGATTCATACCAATATATGTGACACATACCCAGAATAGTAAGAAAATATGCCATATCCAGAATAGTTTCCTATCAAAGTTTATCAAATGATCAAAGAATTTTTTTCGTTCATATGAAAATTGAGCCATCCATTTATCTGTGTATGTGCACGCGTACATGATGAGCTAAATTGTGCTGCTCCACTAAGTAGAATTTCATTTTCTCGATTTGGATTTGATAGCCTTACCGTAGTTCTATGAGATTGAAAGACGCGGTCTAGCTTATTGCATCAAACTCACATGCCTTTTATCCATTTTCGTTTGATCACTACAGAAGAGAAATTAAAATAGAAAATAACCCTACTGGGTTTAGAGATATTCAGACTTGAACTAATGCCATCGTTCCTGTATGTATGAGGTTTTAATTGATGTAAATGGCACTAAGGAAAAAAAATAAGATGAGAAAAAGGCTGTAATAACTTGTCACTTTTAATTTAGTGCAAAAAGAAAAGATTCTTCTTATTAAATGGATCGGCATTATAAGGTGAATGCTTTTGTGTCTCAAAACGTTCAAGTATATCTTTGACGCAAGGTAAAACAGCTAGAAGCAATATTCAAAGTAAAATGTAAAGCTATAAAAGAAGAGACCAGAGAAACAACGAAAGAACATAATGTTTTGGCCTACATTTATAACTGGTATATCATAAAAAAGTTTAATGGCAGTTACTAGGCAAAACTGGACATGTTTTTTCTGATTCAAATGCAAACAGGAGACGCATATACAATTATGTGTGGTTCATATAATGAGGCAAAGAAAGTGAAAACGACATATATAATCAGTACACAAAAAGAAAACTCAATCATCATCACAGTCCAAATTCAAAGCAGATCATGATTCATAGTCGAACCCTTCTACAAAATAAGCAGATAATCATATGCCCATTGCTATTGGAGTTCGAACTGTTGTGATTTACTCCAATGGAACAGGAGTACATGATTACTAAGAAGAAGAAGAAAAGAAAAGAAAAAACTATTGATAACATAGCTACTCATGGTTCCTAAATGGAATTGGTATGATCATAAAAATTGTCACTTATACTCTTGAATAAACTCATAGAACCTAAGTTTGGTATAATTGTTCAACATTAGGTATATTAACTCCACATCCAGATAGGCACTTTAACCTGAGATATCAACTGCATTTAGAATGTCTACTATGCATATAGATTCCCTTAAAGTCATATATATACACTCATCTCAATCATCAACATACCAAACTAATGATTTTCAGTAATGATTACCACTGAAGACAAACAATTGTAGACAAGACATAAGTTATTATGAATGAAATAAGAGAAATATCTACTGCATTGCTGGCAAAATCTTTTCTCTTGACGGTTAACAGATACCATAGGAGTCTTAGAATGAACTTCGCAAACTTTATGCCTCCAATGATACTTCCTACAATTGCTAAGGTCAGCTGTGCATCCATCAACTAAACATGATAAATTCTGATTGCTGATGTTAGGAACACACGCTCTTTTCGATGTGCTTGAAGGCGACACAGTCACTGTTGGCACCCAATGGTGATGATCTTTCCATTTCTCGTTCAAACCAAAATCCCCAAAATTACCAAGTTTCAAACCAACCGAGCAGTCTGGATTGTTTGATCGAACTGAACTGATGTTGGGCTCAGCATTCAGATCTAGTTCGCTCATCTCCCATGTCGTTTTATCTTCGAATCTATTACAATTGTTTTATCCCTTTTTATTAGGGTGCCACTCCCTAAAGTACATGCATAGGAGAGCTAAAATTAACACAATTCGAAGATAATAAACAGATCCACTTGACAAGCCACAGAATTGTGAAGAAAAACAGTAAGTTTACAAGAATCAATTCTAGAACCTCACCTGAGCCAAAAAATCGAAGGAAACCCCATTGCCACATCGAAGAATCAGACTATTGCAACCTGTGGCAAAAGCCACCGTAACCCATCAAATACGCCAACCCCAACCCCAAACTCGAAACCCAATTCGATTTCGTCCTCCTGCTTTACATATCAAGAAGCGAACTGTAGCATCACTTGATTAAAATCGAGACCCAAACCAGATAAAGAAGCCCTAAAACCCAAATTTATTTCAAAAAAAGAGGCGACTTCATTTTTTGCATTTCCGAGAACAAGACGGTTTTGAATTTGGGGATGGCAGCTTCAAAAGTGGATTTCGAGATAGAAAATAGAAAATAATTATGTTTCAACGGGAGACGAAATTGGTTTGGAGGGAGAAAGAGCAGGAATTTGTGGTTTTGGAGGGAGACAAATTTTTACTTAGAATTTAGCGTTACATGTTGAAATGTAAACAATTAATTAGTTAATAATAACACTTCGGAAGTGTGCTGCTAAAAGCACCCTTAAATGTGCTTCCTAACACCATAACTGAACACCACCATCATTCCTATACACATATGTCTCTGTCCACCACAAAATAAAAAATAGGCACCCAACCCTAAATTATTCCCGTTATTCCTTCATTCGACGCTCTTTTCTTCTGCATTACCGTTCTTTGAAATCAGCATACTCAATGTCTCCTATTACTCATAACAAAAAAATTAAGTCCATAACAATAATTTTAATTTTTAAATATCAAAAGAAAAAAAAGACAATAGCATTGGAAACCGTACAAAAATAATTTAAGATAAATATCCTCATCTTTTTCATTAGAACATTGGTTATTCGTGAAATCTTCGTTCGTGTATAAGTTCTTGCCCTTCATTGCTAAGAAATCCAACAGTAATGATTACTAAAATAATTTTTCCTTAAGTTACAATAAAATTGAGAATTAGGATTTAAGAGGAATCAATTGGGGAAGAAGTAGATGGCGGATCATGTTAGAAAGCAAATCAAGTCGATGTTTATATTTGATCGATCGAGATAAGATGATAAAAGAAATAAGGTTTACGTTTGAACTAACGGCGGGTGATGGAATACGTTCGATGATTAGCGATTGAGTGGAGGAATAAAACTGGTGTTATGAAGTACATTAATTTAACTAAGGGTGATTAAATTAAGCATGGTGTTAGGAAGCACATTTTAGGGTGCTTTTAGCAGCACACCTTCGGAATAAAGGGTTATTAAACGATGTTATTAATGACACATTTTGTTGTAGTGTATATTTTATATACACGTTAAAAATTATATTTTTAGCTATAAAATATTTTATTCATTCCACATCACACAATAAAATTTTCACAACACATCAATCAAACAACCAAGTCATCCATGGTCTGTGGACGACGGGTGTCGGGTGCTGCTAAACACCGTCTGCATCCTAGTATATATTTCAACTAGAAATAAAATAATAGTGAGAAGTTCTCACCGATAAGCTAAACCAAACTCCGCGACTCTTCTTATGTAGAAAATCTTCACCGCGTTTCCAATCGGTTCCATCGCACTCTGTTCCACACGATTTATATAAAAAAAATCACATTTTTATTTCAATGCTATATAGATAAAAACCACATTTTTATTTCTACTTCATATATTTTTACTACGCTTCTTTCTATATAAAAATTATATTTTTATATTTCTACTTCTTATATAAAGATCGAATTTTTATTTCACTACATATATAAAGATCAAATTTTTATTATCTATATAGTATTAAAATCATATTTTTATTATTCCTATAATATAAAAACCACATTTTTATTATCTCTATAATATAAAAATCGTATTTTTATATGAAAAAAATCGTATCTTTTCAAAATTTAAAAAATCAAATTTTTTCTAACTAAAAAATCGTAAATTTATATAAAAAAAAATCAAAGCTTTACATAAATAAAAATCTCAACTTTGTATTGATAACCATATAAAAACACATTTTTATGTAATGTTATAAATATATAAAATTCTGAAAATAAAGACAACGATGTTTACATTCGAAAATTAACTCACTTACATTGTTTTTCAACGAAGGGGGGTCCCAAAGTCGAAGGCGGGTAGCGCGGAGCAGCGCAGGTGACTGTTGGTGGGTGCAGGAGACGGCGCCGGGTGGTTGGTGGTCGGGCCTGGAGGATTTGGGGAGCTAGGGTCGGGTTTCTTCGATTTGAGGGAGAAGGAGGGGGAAGCTGCGCCTCGCGGTCGAAGAAGGGGGTGGTTGAAGTCGGGGGAAGGCGGCTCAGGCGCGTTGCCAGCCCTCAGAGGCGGCGGCGGTGGCTGTTCCGGCGTCCTAGGGTTGTACAGGTTCTTATTTGAAGAAGGAAGAGGAGAGGGAGTTCGGGGAAGAAGAGGGGTCGCCGGAGTGATGGAGGTGGGGGTGCCATCAGTGGGCGATGGAGGTGGTGGGTCCGCTTGGAGGGCGGCGGTGTATTCCCCCACTTCGTCGAGTGTTTTTTTTTTTGATTTTGAATTTGAGGTTAATGGGGAAGAAAAGAAGGTATAAGGGGATTTTATAAAATTTATTTATATTATTTAATTATCCATAAAGGTACTTTTTATTTCGACCTCCAAACGAGACCCAACGACTATCGCCCCTAGCTAATCACCCCCATTCCGAACACAATGAGATATGTATTGTAAGCCAATTCGACTGTTTCGATCAAATTCCGTCAAAATCAAAATATAAATCTATACATTGAATTTGAACGCATATTTCAATTTACTGGGGCCACATACGGACTCTAAAAATTCCCGAAAAATATTTTCTAGCTTCATATTGACGATAAGGTCCTAACAAAACTAATTTCGTCGAATTCTGAGACCGTTTGAAAAATGGTTATTTTCTGGTCGATCGAAATTGACTGAAACTGTTAGAACATGTTTACTTCACCACGCTGACATATTGATTCGAAAAATTATAAATTTTGGAATCTAGAAATAATTCGACATCCCGGATCCAACAAAAGTGGTTTCGTCGAAAACGAAGGTCGTATGCAAAATTTCCATTTTTAAGGACCAAAAATTCCATAGCGACTATTCTGAATTTTCCACTGGGCATAACTTTTTATTCCCGCTATGAAATTTCAAATTTTCGGATTCTTGGAAAGATATTTTCAAGTAGATTCTAATATTTTTACTTTCGCTAAAATCCGGTTTATTTTGAATCCTGTACATTCATTTGAACTTTGAAATCGAATTTTCAAACTACCGCGCCATTTTCAATTCCTTTTATATTTAAAATAAAATATTTATATTCTAACGACGATTCAAATTGATATATACATTCTACTTCTATTCAAAATAAATTTCTCGTTGTTATTATTTAAAATAATTCATTTTAAATATTCAAAATTCATCAAAATTGCCAAAACAAAATTTTAAATTGGCTCAGATTTTCCGGGTTATTACATTCGCACCCTTCCTAGGGGTTCGAAATTTCGAATCCCACCGAGAGTTCGAAATTTCTAACTCACCAGTGGGGTTCGAAATTTTGTCCCCACCCCGGGGGGTGGGGGGAGGGGTCCGAAATTTCGACCCCACCGAGGGGGGTTCGAAATTTCGACCCCACCAAGGGGGTACGAAATCTCGACCCCACCCGGGGGTGTGAAATTTCAAACACCCCGGAGAGGTTCAAAATTGATAGAGGACGACGTTGAAATCATGTTGCCGAGGGAATCGAAGTTCCTGAATGCAAAATAAGGGAATCCGCGGTTTTGCTGGTCTGAAGTGAATGAATCTGAGCTTCCAGCATGGAGAAAATCAGATGAATAGGGCGGTACCCACTATTTCGACCCCACCTTGGGGGGTCCGAAATTTCAACCCTACCATGGGGGAGGGTTCGAAATTTCGACCCCACCAAAGGGTTCGAAATTTCGACCCTACCAAGGGGGTACGAAATTTCGAACACCCTGGTAGGGTGCGAAATTTCGACCCCACCAGTGGGTGCGAAATTTCGAACACCCCGAGGAGGTTCGAAATTGATAGAGGACGATGTTGAAATCATGCTGCCGAGGGAGTCGAAGTTCCTAAAAGTGAAATAAGGGAATTCACGGTTTTGCTGGTCCGAAGTGAACGAATCTGAGCTTTCGGCATGGAGAAAATCGGATGAATCGGGAGGTGTCCACTTTTCAACCCCGCCTGGGTGGGTCCGACATTTCGACCCCGCTGGGGGGAGGATTCGAAATTTCGACCCCACCAGGGGGGTTTGAAATTTCGACCCCACCAAGGGGGTACGAAATTTCGAACACCCTGGTAGGATGCAAAATTTCGACCCCACCAGGGGGTGTGAAATTTCGAACACCCCGGAGAGGTTCGAAATTGATAGAGGACGAAGTTGAAATCATGCTATCGAGGGAGTCGAAGTTCTTGAATGCGAAATAAGGGAATCCACGGTTTTGCTGGTCCGAAGTGAAGGAATCTGAGCTTCCGGCATGGAGAAAATCGGACTAATCGGGCGATGCCCACTACTTCGACCCCAACTGGGGGGTCCGAAATTTCGACCCTACCGGAGGGGGGGTTCAAAATTTCGACACCTGCAGGGGGGGTTCGAAATGTCGATCCCACCAAGGGGGTACGAAATTTCGAACATCCTGGTAGGGTGAGAAATTTCGACCCCACCAGGGGGTGTGAAATTTCGAACACCCCGGAGAGGTTCAAAATAGATAGAGGACGACGTTGAAATCATGCTGCCAAGGAAGTCAAAGTTCCTGAATGCGAAATAAGGGAATCCACGGTTTTACTGTCTGAAGTGAAGGAATCTGAGCTTCTGGCATGGAGAAAATCGGATGAATCGGCCAGTGCCCACTGGTTCGACCTAACCGGCGCTGCGCCCGGACCCGCTTGACGGCTCGCCTTCGGCTCGGAGCATGGCTCGCCTTCGGGTTGAATGACGGTTTACTTAGCAGCTATACTGCAAAGCCTTGGAGCAAACGGTCCTGGGCCTAAAAGAGGTCATCTGATAGGAGTCTTGGGCCATCCTTTGTTTGTGACGCGACTTCGACCGAGTCGCTTTGAGTTTCCCGACAATGTTCTTCATGCTTGAGCACGTCGCTAATCCAATGCTTGACCTGTGACCGCTTTAACCAAAAAGTGTGTCAACACATCCCAAATCCACCGACCAAAAGAAGTCTGCTTCCATCATTCAAATCCATACACACCATGATTACTAATTTGAAGTCAGAAAGACGTTGTCTTCGCTGTGCAGAGAAAGGCCACGTGGCACGAAACTGTAGGAATATCACGATTTGCTATAATTGCTCTTGCTTTGGTTACTCTTGCTTGCGTTGTCAAAATAAACAAAATGCATTTTTTCCAACATAGAAAAGCTGATCTATCGTTCCCTCCCAAAGTTAGCGCGATCTCATCTCAAACGCCGAAGAGGCACGAAATGTACAGTCTGAAATGGCAGAAAAGGCAGGCCCAACCATCGTTTCACAATTCAAATCGTCATCATACCCCCAAACCATCATACTAATGCATCTTTTGACCTTTCTAACACGGCTAAATCCATCCCTTCCACATTTCCAAACACAACTACTTCTTCTCCAAACCTTACCTCTAAACCCAAATTTCCATATTTCGAGAAATGGCTGATGCTTACCTTTACCTCACTGCCACCATGATCGACGACATCTGGACCATAGAAACACTATCCAACACCCTCACACTTGCCCTTAACCACAACGAATGGCCAATTTGGCACACATCTGATAACACTTTCCTGATTAACTTCCCTAACTCCAATGTCAAAATCCATGCACTTCACTTGAAGATTCTATCTAAGGAAGGTGGTGCGGTCCTCCTTCAAACTTACTCTACCCTTGAAGAAACCCCTGCACCTACTCTGGAACCAGAAACCTGGACAAAGATAAGTGGTTTCCTAGAATTCCTGAGAACTAGTTCTGAAGCGATTCGTGAAGCTCTGAAGCCTATAGGATACTTAATCTAAGAGGACACTTGCGATTGGCCATACGTGGATCATCGCTTCCTCTATGTACGAATGCAATTTTATGAAGACGTCATTACCCCTTGCATACACATAGCTTACCTCAACAACCACGCTGTGAAACTCACGCATTGACCGTTGGACCCATGCTCATCCATGCAGATGACCTAAAACACTCTTATAGCGTATGGACTATGATCAGGAAGGTTACATTTTCCAAACTCTCGGCCAAAAAATGGAACAGGTAGATGAAAACAGATATGATGCCATGTCAGACGAGACTGCGTTACAAGTTGAACAAGACGAACACATTGTCCCATAGGATGCTTCCCTTGCCTTGCTAAATTAAGACTATGATGATTTTGCTGTACCACGATGGGACCCACTAACTAATTTAGACCTAGATTTATACACTCCTCTTCACCAGCAACTGCCCACTCAGCCTGAAATGGAGCAGAGGAACAACAGGAGCAACAAGATTCTAATTCACCATACCTGACGCCAGCGGTGATCCGTAGAAGTGCCAGGCTCAACAGGGGTCAATTGCTTCCTCCAACCACATCGAGTAGCTTTTTGAAACTGTTGTTTTTCATATGATAATAAGGCATTAAATAAAAAATTATCGCATTGCATGGGCGTGAGTCTGCACGATAAACATTATTCTGCCATGCAAACCCTAGAACAACATCATATTAACCACTACCACTGAAGATTGTCTCATGGAATGTCAGAGGGTTGGGGGACCCCTCAAAATGCCACGCTGTAAATCTTATTCTTTCCCCACATCACATTGATATCATATTCTTACAAGAAACTAAAATTTCTAATCCTTCCACGTCTTCTATTTGCCAAATTTGTGGACCACATCTATTTGGGTGGACCCACATCAATGCTATAGAGGCACGTGGATGCTTAATTACTGCATGGAATGAAAATACATGGTCACTTTGTCAAATTCTTACACACACATCTGTTGTACACGTGTCTCTTCGTCATCTTCAATCCAACACCATCTTTGCCTTCACCAATGTTTATGCTCCAACTGATTCACAAGAAAAGGACTGAAATCTGGCACTTCTGCCAAAATTTATCACTATATGTCAATGGCCCATGGCTTATTGGAGGAGACTTTAACACAACTAGATTTTCCGCTGAACAGAATTCCGGCAATGTTTCTCATGACTCTGTAACATTCAATGCTTTCATCCAACCTTATTCTCTTATTGAACCACCCATCAATAATCGGCTCTTTACATGGTCAAACAGAAGGGAAACTCCCTCGTTAGTTAAACTTGATCGCTTTTTATTTAATCTATCCTGGGATGATCTTCATCCTATCTTGTAGCGACCCAGGGATTTCGGCCTCGAAAATCGACATAAATACCTTTACTGTATCTCATGCCGATCCTCCAAGCACCGAAAACACTGGAACGTTTTAGAAAGAAATTAGAGGGTGAGATAAGAAAGAAAGAAATATAAGAATAGAAGAAGAAGAAGAAGAACCATCACAAAGTCTCACATCGCAGCGGAACAAAATATAATACATAAATAATCTTTATTGAGAGCTTTTGAAAATACTTACAATATCAGAGTACAACACACATCTGGACAGTTTTGATAATCTGTCCTCATATATATAATCACACAGCGGAATATCATTCATTCTGAACATCTTCAGCTCGTCTCTGGACTTCTTAGTACCTGATAACCTGAACCTGTACACCTCGGTCTAACCCGAGCATTTACAAAACACCGGGTCAGTCTGGTGGACCAGAGTGAGAAAAACTCGCACAACATTTAAGTATCACACAACTTGATTTTAAAGTTAAAATCCTTTCGAAAGAAAAGGGTAATCGTAAGACCAAATCCACACATAAACACGGACGGTTTTTACCTTACGATAACCCAAAACAGTTTTCGAAATCAATATCTTGATCTGATATTATGATAATGTCTAGATACAAATAATTAACAAATCTAGAGGAACGCTTGCATCTCACGCTCCCCGTATATAGTATACAACCGAAAACCGCGGGCGCTTATTGGATATTGGATTCCGATCTTGACAAGGTATGGGACCACCTTCCGCACGTGTATCTCTAGAGGCGAATACACAGGGTTCAACAAGAACGTCTTGCAACCCGGCCCTCACATGACCGACCACTCATTTCGCTTGAGTGTATCGAATGTATATCACCAACGGTTGGACTCAAACCACCGTCCCCGAATGGGCAGAATCGATAGATTAAGAAACAAAATGAATTTCTCTAGATAGGTAATTATACACCCTAATGGGAGCGACCCACATAGCCATGCTGCCTGTCCGATTTTTGTCATCTCCTGGTTGATGAGGCTTGAGGTCAGAATTTACCTTTGAACATCTGGTCGTCATTTACTTTGAATGCCACATCGTCAGATCCGTCAAGTCACTAATTGACGTCCACAAATATACTCTGGGTTTTAAAGAAGTGCCCCTCTTTGCCACCACTCGATATATTTGTAAAAATCAACGTACGTGGTTTCCGGAAATACTCTGTCAGACATTCGTCCATACAAGTCATCCAGGAACAGGATAAACCGAAGGTACTCTCCTACTGCATCCAATATAGGAATCACCCCATGGATCAGTAGCGATCGTCCTTGCAATCCACAGTTTCAACCACGACAGAACCCCAGTATATCTCCGGGTCGAATCAGAGATTGTAAGTGGTTCTTCCGCTTTATGAAGATCTATGGTCTTCACATGCTCCATCTCGATCGTCGCCTGATCTCTTCTTTATATTCGCATTTGTTAGTTGGAATGGTTTTCGAATATACATTCGATCCCGGTCTTTCCATACCAACAATCGTAAAGGTCAGACTTGATAGTCGGTTATTTAACTATCAAGTAAACATCCATAAAATCACAAAAATAGAATTACTGGTCTGGTACTTCGCATCACTTGGCTTTTAAAACTTCTCGTCCAATTCCCTTTTTAATTCCATTAATAGGGAAGATATAATCTTATATCATTTCCTTTACTTTGGAAATCTTATCGCACACTTTCGCCATTACCAACTAGTATTATCCTTGGATAATCCCGAAGCCGTTCAAGTTGGGGTATTTTAATTACCTCTCATACCTTGATCAACAACGTTCTTATCTTTAGATAAATACGAGTTGTAATTCAAAACCCAATATTATTACATAATTTATATTTCCAACTTCGTCACTAAGTTTCTAATCAAACCCTTTTTTGCCAATTTCCTTTTCTCTCGGGAAAACCCCCTTTTTAAATCCATTGATTAAACTTAATACTATTATTAAGAAATTTCAATTTAAAAACAACGTTTAAACACATATTCATTTATAAACCTTGTTTATAAATTTCAGGTTCAATCCAAACCCTTTACATCTTTACCTCTCTTTTACTTAATTCAACGTTAAGTAAAACTTTTCATTTACGACTTATATCCTTTTGAACCTCTTTGTTACTTTACTATAAAACTCGGGTTCAAACGGTAAAACTCATTCCTGGCCTCTTTCCAACACTCGACCATTTCATTTCAAACTTGGTTGCTTAAAGGTATTTCATTTAACAACTCATTCATTTCCACATCAATCATTTCAAATCAATTAATTCCCATTAGCTAGAATAAATAATAAACTCCCTTTTTTTAAAACGTTACCAGGATTAACCAATTACTCATCCAGTCATTTCACTAATTTAAAATCTAACTTAGTTTAAATGGTCGACACCACCATGGTTACTCTTTGAGCCAACTCTATTTAATTCCTCTTTAAATAAATAAAAATGTAACTAATTTAAATAACTTTATTTAATCGCTCACGATAAATCAAATTCTTAACTACTAGGTATTTTCTGCTCATTTGTTTATCATTCTTATCGACATAAGAATACTATTTTATAAAAACCCTCTCATAATTTCTATATAAACTTTTAAATAAATAATGAAATGTTTATTTCCCTTTTAAATAATTCTGTCAATGTAATAACTTTAAACTCTATTTTTCGTTATAAAATATATTTATAACTCAAATATTATCGATTCACTGTCGATAAAACCCATATTTTATAAATCGATTGATTCATAAACCAAGTGATGCCAATTACTCGACCCATACATTCATCATAACAAATGTTGAAATAAGGCTCAATAATCAATGGTAGTCAACCATTCCTTTTTATCTGACTGATAATGTTTACAACAATCACCAATCAACCAACAACCAATTCAAACCATTCAAACCATTCAAACATGTTTAAACGTGATCAACCCAGAGAAATTCCTATATTTGGGGCAAATCAAAATAACTAGTGTTTTACCGAGATTAAACGACCGTTTAATTTTAGAAATTCAATCAACGATAATTATATATCACTAGCAAACAGTCATTCATTAACAACCAGAACATGCAAACAAAAACCCAATTTATAAAATATAAATGGGAAGAGCTGAGTGAGTTTAACTCACCTTGATTTGAATTTTTTGATCACCAGTCTGTTTTAATCAAATTAGACTGACGTTTAATTTGAAATAAAATTCCACTCACTTCAGATCCGGACCAGACTCGCTCCATCTCAAAGTACTCGTCTCCACGGTCCCAACGCAACTGACTGCTCTTGAATCTGATATCGTATGTGCCAGAAATTGTATTATGAAATTTATAAGCTAATTTAAATACTTGAACATGGATTTTTATAAATAAACTTGAATTTATAAATTTAAATGGGCCCATTACCTTTGATTCTTCGGCCCATTACCCAACCCGATGACCACCTTAAAACCCTTACACCCGATCTCCTTTTCATTCAGTAAGCCGCCACAAATTCCCAAAACCGAAGCCACAAAAAAAACCCTAATCCCTTCTTCTGCTCGATGGCGTCGCAGCCTGCTTCTCGCGCCTCCCCATTTCCATCAATCGGTCAGCCACCATCAACACACTTCGGCTCCCTACCGAAACACGGTGGAACCCCAAACGCCCAGATCCAAGACGAGGCTTCCAACGTGAACGATTTCAGTAGCAATCAGTCCCCCCATCGAAAGCTAAGTCTTCTTGTACTCGATTTTAATTACTGTAATGTTTTGATTTTATTCCATTCTGGTTTTCGAATGGGATTTCTTTGATTGACTGTGCTTGTTTATGTGGTTGCCTTCGAATTGTTTGTGCGTGGATGCCTGTATTTATAGTGCGATTTTGTTTGGATTGGATCAACGTCCATCAACCCCTCCTAGGTAGGTTCGGCTACCCTAGCTTAGGCCATATCCCCTCTTTTTAGATGATGTACTGATGGTGGACATTGATGGCTGCGAAATGGTTTAGCAGACACTTTATTTTTGTCGGATTTAGTTTCTCATTTCAGTACTGTTAACAGTGGTCGAATTGGGTATAAATGTACAGACTAGGTTACAACTATGACTTGTTTATTTCAATTACAGATATTTGAAACTGCAGGTTGTAGATTTTGTGATATGCTTTTAAATGGGATGAATTGTTATTTCAATTCAGGGATTTGAAAAATGTACCATAGATTTTCTGTTTGGGTTTTAACAGCGAATTCTCCACATGAATCTTCGTAGCTGTCCCTGTATATTTATAGCTGTTCGTCCTGCTCATGGATTTTGTGGTGTACTACTGTATTTTGAAAGGACACAGCATGTTGGAATTTATATTTTAAAAAGAACTGCCATGTTCATTTTACTGTTTTAGCTTAGCTGTTCCTGTACATTTTCTTTAGTTGTTCCTATCTTTTCTGTTTCTTATGTGTATATTTTTCTTTTCTCTTTCATTCCTTTACAGCTATACATTGGGTATATGATCGAGCTGTCAAGTATTTGAAATGAAAGTTTGGTTGCTGCACTATACTTTGTAGAAAGTTTTTGAAAAATTCACATGGAATTACATGTGCTATGGTCTACCGAAATAGGAACATGTAGCCGTGCATGTGTACATTACTAGCTGCTCCTATTCCTGTCCCATGCTGTCCATTTTCATGTTCTTTGTTTTTGGTTTTGATGTCTACAAATAAATCTCTTCTTTTTGCAGATCAACATTGAAGAATTCACTGGTCTGGAAGGACGACATGCAGATGTTGGTCTTCAAATGTTGTTTTCTTACTTCATATTTTATATTCAGAACTTGTATTGTACAATATATAATAATAAAGTAAATATACGATTTGGTTTCCTGGTTCACGTTTCTATAGTGTATATACATAGTTTTATTTTTGTTTTTTGTTGATCTGTATGTATAATATATTCAAGCATGTTTTGGGTTTTATTTGCTAATGCTGTACACTTCTATTTTATTTGCTTCACTTAGGGTCTTCGATTATTTGCCATGTTCAAACAGAAATTTAATTCAAGAAGATCAATTTAAATCGAATTCAACACGCATGTACACTTTTCAATCATCCCAATCAATTTACCAGCTTTGACAATTAAAACCGTACCTATACAACATCTACAGCCAGTCAGAAACTAAACAAACCATTTACGATCAAGGCAAGATAAAGTTCACACAAAACTTCGCATCAACCAAAACTAAGTTTTTCACCATATTCTCATCCCCAAAAACGTTTACATCCTTCTTCGTCCTCAACTCATGGTTCAGCGAACTGGTTAGTCCCTTCTCCTTGTAATCGCTATGAATAGTTGAGGTATATATATAAATATTCTAACTTTATCTTAACTAAATAAATTCGATTAAATATCCATTATATTCTCAATAAAATATATGAATATATTTAAATATTCGAATTTAAATGGCCGTAAAATCTGGGACGTTACATTCTTACCCCCTTAAAATAATTTCGTCCTCGAAATTGTAAGGTAAGAAGAATATTCCGAATAGAATTAATTTAGAATCATTTCTTCTGAATTAAATTCCAAAATAAATTCGAACTCTAAAATTTTCCTAGGATATTTATAGCGCTTCTCTTGCACGGCTCGGTCGGTAGGACTACGACTGCCACTTTGGCCTCAACTTCTTTAAAAAGAAAACTCAAATTCCAAATGGAAATCCACTTAAGTTGAATCCCACTTTATTTATCCAAATTTTTTTTTTAATCCAAAATTATTTAAGTACATTCTATCATTCGTAAATTGACTCCACTTTACCAAGTTTAGTTCCATTTCCATATCTGATTCAATTGGCGAATTGATTTTTTCTAATTAGCTCAATTTTATTTCCTATTTCAAATTTGATTTCGAATCAAAACAAACATCCAACATTAATATAGAAAATAACTTCCTTTTTCTATATAAAAATATATCTTGGGTAAAATTATTTCATCTACCCTCTTTATAAAGCAATATTGTATCCATTTGCTAGTTCAATGCTTCTCAACACTCGAACCAGTCAAATAACACAATACAAAACATTTTTATATAAAATCTACAAATACGCTCTCATATATATACACTCGACTCAATCTAGGGTGTTACTAACCCCATCTCTATTGAGTTACGCCACAGAGCCAAGGTTACTACTCAACCAATAGCTCTGATACCACTGTAGCGACCCAGGGATTTCGGCCTCGAAAATCAACATAAATACCTTTACTGTATCTCATGCCGATCCTCCAAGCACCGAAAACACTGGAACGTTTTAGAAAGAAATTAGAGGGTGAGATAAGAAAGAAAGAAATATAAGAATAGAAAAAGAAGAAGAAGAACCATCACAAAGTCTCACATCGCAGCGGAACAAAATATAATACATAAATAATCTTTATTGAGAGCTTTTGAAAATACTTACAATGTCAGAGTACAACACACATCTGGACAGTTTTGATAATCTGTCCTCATATATATAATCACACAGCGGAATATCATTCATTCTGAACATCTTCAGCTCGTCTCTGGACTTCTTAGTACCTGATAACCTGAACCTGTACACCTCGGTCTAACCCGAGCATTTACAAAACACCGGGTCAGTCTGGTGGACCAGAGTGAGAAAAACTCGCACAGCATTTAAGTATCACACAACTTGATTTTAAAGTTAAAATCCTTTCGAAAGAAAAGGGTAATCGTAAGACCAAATCCACACATAAACACGGACGGTTTTTACCTTACGATAACCCAAAACAGTTTTCGAAATCAATATCTTGATCTGATATTATGATAATGTCTAGATACAAATAATTAACAAATATAGAGGAACGCTTGCATCTCACGCTCCCCGTATATAGTATACAACCGAAAACCGCGGGCGCTTATTGGATATTGGATTCCGATCTTGACAAGGTATGGGACCACCTTCCGCACGTGTATCTCTAGAGGCGAATACACAGGGTTCAACAAGAACGTCTTGCAACCCGGCCCTCACATGACCGACCACTCATTTCGCTTGAGTGTATCGAATGTATATCACCAACGGTTGGACTCAAACCACCGTCCCCAAATGGGCAGAATCGATAGATTAAGAAACAAAATGAATTTCTCTAGATAGGTAATTATACACCCTAATGGGAGCGACCCACATAGCCATGCTGCCTGCCCGATTTTTGTCATCTCCTGGTTGATGAGGCTTGAGGTCAGAATTTACCTTTGAACATCTGGTCGTCATTTACTTTGAATGCCACATCGTCAGATCCGTCAAGTCAATAATTGACGTCCACAAATATACTCTGGGTTTTAAAGAAGTGCCCCTCTTTGCCACCACTCGATATATTTGTAAAAATCAACGTACGTGGTTTCCGGAAATACTCTGTCAGACATTCGTCCATACAAGTCATCCAGGAACAGGATAAACCGAAGGTACTCTCCTACTGCATCCAATATAGGAATCACCCCATGGATCAGTAGCGATCGTCCTTGCAATCCACAGTTTCAACCACGACAGAACCCCAGTATATCTCCGGGTCGAATCAGAGACTGTAAGTGGTTCTTCCGCTTTATGAAGATCTATGGTCTTCACATGCTCCATCTCGATCGTCGCCTGATCTCTTCTTTATATTCGCATTTGTTAGTTGGAATGGTTTTCGAATATACATTCGATCCCGGTCTTTCCATACCAACAATCGTAAAGGTCAGACTTGATAGTCGGTTATTTAACTATCAAGTAAACATCCATAAAATCACAAAAATAGAATTACTGGTCTGGTACTTCGCATCACTTGGCTTTTAAAACTTCTCGTCCAATTCCCTTTTTAATTCCATTAATAGGGAAGATATAATCTTATATCATTTCCTTTACTTTGGAAATCTTATCGCACACTTTCGCCATTACCAACTAGTATTATCCTTGGATAATCCCGAAGCCGTTCAAGTTGGGGTATTTTAATTACCTCTCAGACCTTGATCAACAACGTTCTTATCTTTAGATAAATACGAGTTGTAATTCAAAACCCAATATTATTACATAATTTATATTTCCAACTTCGTCACTAAGTTTCTAATCAAACCCTTTTTTGCCAATTTCCTTTTCTCTCGGGAAAACCCCCTTTTTAAATCCATTGATTAAACTTAATACTATTATTAAGAAATTTCAATTTAAAAACAACGTTTAAACACATATTCATTTATAAACCTTGTTTATAAATTTCAGGTTCAATCCAAACCCTTTACATCTTTACCTCTCTTTTACTTAATTCAACGTTAAGTAAAACTTTTCATTTACGACTTATATCCTTTTGAACCTCTTTGTTACTTTACTATAAAACTCGGGTTCAAACGGTAAAACTCATTCCTGGCCTCTTTCCAACACTCGACCATTTCATTTCAAACTTGGTTGCTTAAAGGTATTTCATTTAACAACTCATTCATTTCCACATCAATCATTTCAAATCAATTAATTCCCATTAGCTAGAATAAATAATAAACTCCCTTTTTTTAAAACGTTACCAGGATTAACCAATTACTCATCCAGTCATTTCACTAATTTAAAATCTAACTTAGTTTAAATGGTCGACACCACCATGGTTACTCTTTGAGCCAACTCTATTTAATTCCTCTTTAAATAAATAAAAATGTAACTAATTTAAATAACTTTATTTAATCGCTCACGATAAATCAAATTCTTAACTACTAGGTATTTTCTGCTCATTTGTTTATCATTCTTATCGACATAAGAATACTATTTTATAAAAACCCTCTCATAATTTCTATATAAACTTTTAAATAAATAATGAAATGTTTATTTCCCTTTTAAATAATTCTGTCAATGTAATAACTTTAAACTCTATTTTTCGTTATAAAATATATTTATAACTCAAATATTATCGATTCACTGTCGATAAAACCCATATTTTATAAATCGATTGATTTATAAACCAAGTGATGCCAATTACTCGACCCATACATTCATCATAACAAATGTTGAAATAAGGCTCAATAATCAATGGTAGTCAACCATTCCTTTTTATCTGACTGATAATGTTTACAACAATCACCAATCAACCAACAACCAATTCAAACCATTCAAACCATTCAAACATGTTTAAACGTGATCAACCCAGAGAAATTCCTATATTTGGGGCAAATCAAAATAACTAGTGTTTTACCGAGATTAAACGACCGTTTAATTTTAGAAATTCAATCAACGATAATTATATATCACTAGCAAACAGTCATTCATTAACAACCAGAACATGCAAACAAAAACCCAATTTATAAAATATAAATGGGAAGAGCTGAGTGAGTTTAACTCACCTTGATTTGAATTTTTTGATCACCAGTCTGTTTTAATCAAATTAGACTGACGTTTAATTTGAAATAAAATTCCACTCACTTCAGATCCGGACCAGACTCGCTCCATCTCAAAGTACTCGTCTCCACGGTCCCAACGCAACTGACTGCTCTTGAATCTGATATCGTATGTGCCAGAAATTGTATTATGAAATTTATAAGCTAATTTAAATACTTGAACATGGATTTTTATAAATAAACTTGAATTTATAAATTTAAATGGGCCCATTACCTTTGATTCTTCGGCCCATTACCCAACCCGATGACCACCTTAAAACCCTTACACCCGATCTCCTTTTCATTCAGTAAGCCGCCACAAATTCCCAAAACCGAAGCCACAAAAAAAACCCTAATCCCTTCTTCTGCTCGATGGCGTCGCAGCCTGCTTCTCGCGCCTCCCCATTTCCATCAATCGGTCAGCCACCATCAACACACTTCGGCTCCCTACCGAAACACGGTGGAACCCCAAACGCCCAGATCCAAGACGAGGCTTCCAACGTGAACGATTTCAGTAGCAATCAGTCCCCCCATCGAAAGCTAAGTCTTCTTGTACTCGATTTTAATTACTGTAATGTTTTGATTTTATTCCATTCTGGTTTTCGAATGGGATTTCTTTGATTGACTGTGCTTGTTTATGTGGTTGCCTTCGAATTGTTTGTGCGTGGATGCCTGTATTTATAGTGCGATTTTGTTTGGATTGGATCAACGTCCATCAACCCCTCCTAGGTAGGTTCGGCTACCCTAGCTTAGGCCATATCCCCTCTTTTTAGATGATGTACTGATGGTGGACATTGATGGCTGCGAAATGGTTTAGCAGACACTTTATTTTTGTCGGATTTAGTTTCTCATTTCAGTACTGTTAACAGTGGTCGAATTGGGTATAAATGTACAGACTAGGTTACAACTATGACTTGTTTATTTCAATTACAGATATTTGAAACTGCAGGTTGTAGATTTTGTGATATGCTTTTAAATGGGATGAATTGTTATTTCAATTCAGGGATTTGAAAAATGTACCATAGATTTTCTGTTTGGGTTTTAACAGCGAATTCTCCACATGAATCTTCGTAGCTGTCCCTGTATATTTATAGCTGTTCGTCCTGCTCATGGATTTTGTGGTGTACTACTGTATTTTGAAAGGACACAGCATGTTGGAATTTATATTTTAAAAAGAACTGCCATGTTCATTTTACTGTTTTAGCTTAGCTGTTCCTGTACATTTTCTTTAGTTGTTCCTATCTTTTCTGTTTCTTATGTGTATATTTTTCTTTTCTCTTTCATTCCTTTACAGCTATACATTGGGTATATGATCGAGCTGTCAAGTATTTGAAATGAAAGTTTGGTTGCTGCACTATACTTTGTAGAAAGTTTTTGAAAAATTCACATGGAATTACATGTGCTATGGTCTACCGAAATAGGAACATGTAGCCGTGCATGTGTACATTACTAGCTGCTCCTATTCCTGTCCCATGCTGTCCATTTTCATGTTCTTTGTTTTTGGTTTTGATGTCTACAAATAAATCTCTTCTTTTTGCAGATCAACATTGAAGAATTCACTGGTCTGGAAGGACGACATGCAGATGTTGGTCTTCAAATGTTGTTTTCTTACTTCATATTTAATATTCAGAACTTGTATTGTACAATATATAATAATAAAGTAAATATACGATTTGGTTTCCTGGTTCACGTTTCTATAGTGTATATACATAGTTTTATTTTTGTTTTTTGTTGATCTGTATGTATAATATATTCAAGCATGTTTTGGGTTTTATTTGCTAATGCTGTACACTTCTATTTTATTTGCTTCACTTAGGGTCTTCGATTATTTGCCATGTTCAAACAGAAATTTAATTCAAGAAGATCAATTTAAATCGAATTCAACACGCATGTACACTTTTCAATCATCCCAATCAATTTACCAGCTTTGACAATTAAAACCGTACCTATACAACATCTACAGCCAGTCAGAAACTAAACAAACCATTTACGATCAAGGCAAGATAAAGTTCACACAAAACTTCGCATCAACCAAAACTAAGTTTTTCACCATATTCTCATCCCCAAAAACGTTTACATCCTTCTTCGTCCTCAACTCATGGTTCAGCGAACTGGTTAGTCCCTTCTCCTTGTAATCGCTATGAATAGTTGAGGTATATATATAAATATTCTAACTTTATCTTAACTAAATAAATTCGATTAAATATCCATTATATTCTCAATAAAATATATGAATATATTTAAATATTCGAATTTAAATGGCCGTAAAATCTGGGACGTTACATTCTTACCCCCTTAAAATAATTTCGTCCTCGAAATTGTAAGGTAAGAAGAATATTCCGAATAGAATTAATTTAGAATCATTTCTTCTGAATTAAATTCCAAAATAAATTCGAACTCTAAAATTTTCCTAGGATATTTATAGCGCTTCTCTTGCACGGCTCGGTCGGTAGGACTACGACTGCCACTTTGGCCTCAACTTCTTTAAAAAGAAAACTCAAATTCCAAATGGAAATCCACTTAAGTTGAATCCCACTTTATTTATCCAAATTTTTTTTTTAATCCAAAATTATTTAAGTACATTCTATCATTCGTAAATTGACTCCACTTTACCAAGTTTAGTTCCATTTCCATATCTGATTCAATTGGCGAATTGATTTTTTCTAATTAGCTCAATTTTATTTCCTATTTCAAATTTGATTTCGAATCAAAACAAACATCCAACATTAATATAGAAAATAACTTCCTTTTTCTATATAAAAATATATCTTGGGTAAAATTATTTCATCTACCCTCTTTATAAAGCAATATTGTATCCATTTGCTAGTTCAATGCTTCTCAACACTCGAACCAGTCAAATAACACAATACAAAACATTTTTATATAAAATCTACAAATACGCTCTCATATATATACACTCGACTCAATCTAGGGTGTTACTAACCCCATCTCTATTGAGTTACGCCACAGAGCCAAGGTTACTACTCAACCAATAGCTCTGATACCACTGTAGCGACCCAGGGATTTCGGCCTCGAAAATCAACATAAATACCTTTACTGTATCTCATGCCGATCCTCCAAGCACCGAAAACACTGGAACGTTTTAGAAAGAAATTAGAGGGTGAGATAAGAAAGAAAGAAATATAAGAATAGAAAAAGAAGAAGAAGAACCATCACAAAGTCTCACATCGCAGCGGAACAAAATATAATACATAAATAATCTTTATTGAGAGCTTTTGAAAATACTTACAATGTCAGAGTACAACACACATCTGGACAGTTTTGATAATCTGTCCTCATATATATAATCACACAGCGGAATATCATTCATTCTGAACATCTTCAGCTCGTCTCTGGACTTCTTAGTACCTGATAACCTGAACCTGTACACCTCGGTCTAACCCGAGCATTTACAAAACACCGGGTCAGTCTGGTGGACCAGAGTGAGAAAAACTCGCACAGCATTTAAGTATCACACAACTTGATTTTAAAGTTAAAATCCTTTCGAAAGAAAAGGGTAATCGTAAGACCAAATCCACACATAAACACGGACGGTTTTTACCTTACGATAACCCAAAACAGTTTTCGAAATCAATATCTTGATCTGATATTATGATAATGTCTAGATACAAATAATTAACAAATATAGAGGAACGCTTGCATCTCACGCTCCCCGTATATAGTATACAACCGAAAACCGCGGGCGCTTATTGGATATTGGATTCCGATCTTGACAAGGTATGGGACCACCTTCCGCACGTGTATCTCTAGAGGCGAATACACAGGGTTCAACAAGAACGTCTTGCAACCCGGCCCTCACATGACCGACCACTCATTTCGCTTGAGTGTATCGAATGTATATCACCAACGGTTGGACTCAAACCACCGTCCCCAAATGGGCAGAATCGATAGATTAAGAAACAAAATGAATTTCTCTAGATAGGTAATTATACACCCTAATGGGAGCGACCCACATAGCCATGCTGCCTGCCCGATTTTTGTCATCTCCTGGTTGATGAGGCTTGAGGTCAGAATTTACCTTTGAACATCTGGTCGTCATTTACTTTGAATGCCACATCGTCAGATCCGTCAAGTCAATAATTGACGTCCACAAATATACTCTGGGTTTTAAAGAAGTGCCCCTCTTTGCCACCACTCGATATATTTGTAAAAATCAACGTACGTGGTTTCCGGAAATACTCTGTCAGACATTCGTCCATACAAGTCATCCAGGAACAGGATAAACCGAAGGTACTCTCCTACTGCATCCAATATAGGAATCACCCCATGGATCAGTAGCGATCGTCCTTGCAATCCACAGTTTCAACCACGACAGAACCCCAGTATATCTCCGGGTCGAATCAGAGACTGTAAGTGGTTCTTCCGCTTTATGAAGATCTATGGTCTTCACATGCTCCATCTCGATCGTCGCCTGATCTCTTCTTTATATTCGCATTTGTTAGTTGGAATGGTTTTCGAATATACATTCGATCCCGGTCTTTCCATACCAACAATCGTAAAGGTCAGACTTGATAGTCGGTTATTTAACTATCAAGTAAACATCCATAAAATCACAAAAATAGAATTACTGGTCTGGTACTTCGCATCACTTGGCTTTTAAAACTTCTCGTCCAATTCCCTTTTTAATTCCATTAATAGGGAAGATATAATCTTATATCATTTCCTTTACTTTGGAAATCTTATCGCACACTTTCGCCATTACCAACTAGTATTATCCTTGGATAATCCCGAAGCCGTTCAAGTTGGGGTATTTTAATTACCTCTCAGACCTTGATCAACAACGTTCTTATCTTTAGATAAATACGAGTTGTAATTCAAAACCCAATATTATTACATAATTTATATTTCCAACTTCGTCACTAAGTTTCTAATCAAACCCTTTTTTGCCAATTTCCTTTTCTCTCGGGAAAACCCCCTTTTTAAATCCATTGATTAAACTTAATACTATTATTAAGAAATTTCAATTTAAAAACAACGTTTAAACACATATCCATTTATAAACCTTGTTTATAAATTTCAGGTTCAATCCAAACCCTTTACATCTTTACCTCTCTTTTACTTAATTCAACGTTAAGTAAAACTTTTCATTTACGACTTATATCCTTTTGAACCTCTTTGTTACTTTACTATAAAACTCGGGTTCAAACGGTAAAACTCATTCCTGGCCTCTTTCCAACACTCGACCATTTCATTTCAAACTTGGTTGCTTAAAGGTATTTCATTTAACAACTCATTCATTTCCACATCAATCATTTCAAATCAATTAATTCCCATTAGCTAGAATAAATAATAAACTCCCTTTTTTTAAAAACGTTACCAGGATTAACCAATTACTCATCCAGTCATTTCACTAATTTAAAATCTAACTTAGTTTAAATGGTCGACACCACCATGGTTACTCTTTGAGCCAACTCTATTTAATTCCTCTTTAAATAAATAAAAATGTAACTAATTTAAATAACTTTATTTAATCGCTCACGATAAATCAAATTCTTAACTACTAGGTATTTTCTGCTCATTTGTTTATCATTCTTATCGACATAAGAATACTATTTTATAAAAACCCTCTCATAATTTCTATATAAACTTTTAAATAAATAATGAAATGTTTATTTCCCTTTTAAATAATTCTGTCAATGTAATAACTTTAAACTCTATTTTTCGTTATAAAATATATTTATAACTCAAATATTATCGATTCACTGTCGATAAAACCCATATTTTATAAATTGATTGATTTATAAACCAAGTGATGCCAATTACTCGACCCATACATCCATCATAACAAATGTTGAAATAAGGCTCAATAATCAATGGTAGTCAACCATTCCTTTTTATCTGACTGATAATGTTTACAACAATCACCAATCAACCAACAACCAATTCAAACCATTCAAACCATTCAAACATGTTTAAACGTGATCAACCCAGAGAAATTCCTATATTTGGGGCAAATCAAAATAACTAGTGTTTTACCGAGATTAAACGACCGTTTAATTTTAGAAATTCAATCAACGATAATTATATATCACTAGCAAACAGTCATTCATTAACAACCAGAACACGCAAACAAAAACCCAATTTATAAAATATAAATGGGAAGAGCTGAGTGAGTTTAACTCACCTTGATTTGAATTTTTTGATCACCAGTCTGTTTTAATCAAATTAGACTGACGTTTAATTTGAAATAAAATTCCACTCACTTCAGATCCGGACCAGACTCGCTCCATCTCAAAGTACTCGTCTCCACGGTCCCAACGCAACTGACTGCTCTTGAATCTGATATCGTATGTGCCAGAAATTGTATTATGAAATTTATAAGCTAATTTAAATACTTGAACATGGATTTTTATAAATAAACTTGAATTTATAAATTTAAATGGGCCCGTTACCTTTGATTCTTCGGCCCATTACCCAACCCGATGACCACCTTAAAACCCTTACACCCGATCTCCTTTTCATTCAGTAAGCCGCCACAAATTCCCAAAACCGAAGCCACAAAAAAAAACCCTAATCCCTTCTTCTGCTCGATGGCGTCGCAGCCTGCTTCTCGCGCCTCCCCATTTCCATCAATCGGTCAGCCACCATCAACACACTTCGGCTCCCTACCGAAACACGGTGGAACCCCAAACGCCCAGATCCAAGACGAGGCTTCCAACGTGAACGATTTCAGCAGCAATCAGTCCCCCCATCGAAAGCTAAGTCTTCTTGTACTCGATTTTAATTACTGTAATGTTTTGATTTTATTCCATTCTGGTTTTCGAATGGGATTTCTTTGATTGACTGTGCTTGTTTATGTGGTTGCCTTCGAATTGTTTGTGCGTGGATGCCTGTATTTATAGTGCGATTTTGTTTGGATTGGATCAACGTCCATCAACCCCTCCTAGGTAGGTTCGGCTACCCTAGCTTAGGCCATATCCCCTCTTTTTAGATGATGTACTGATGGTGGACATTGATGGCTGCGAAATGGTTTAGCAGACACTTTATTTTTGTCGGATTTAGTTTCTCATTTCAGTACTGTTAACAGTGGTCGAATTGGGTATAAATGTACAGACTAGGTTACAACTATGACTTGTTTATTTCAATTACAGATATTTGAAACTGCAGGTTGTAGATTTTGTGATATGCTTTTAAATGGGATGAATTGTTATTTCAATTCAGGGATTTGAAAAATGTACCATAGATTTTCTGTTTGGGTTTTAACAGCGAATTCTCCACATGAATCTTCGTAGCTGTCCCTGTATATTTATAGCTGTTCGTCCTGCTCATGGATTTTGTGGTGTACTACTGTATTTTGAAAGGACACAGCATGTTGGAATTTATATTTTAAAAAGAACTGCCATGTTCATTTTACTGTTTTAGCTTAGCTGTTCCTGTACATTTTCTTTAGTTGTTCCTATCTTTTCTGTTTCTTATGTGTATATTTTTCTTTTCTCTTTCATTCCTTTACAGCTATACATTGGGTATATGATCGAGCTGTCAAGTATTTGAAATGAAAGTTTGGTTGCTGCACTATACTTTGCAGAAAGTTTTTGAAAAATTCACATGGAATTACATGTGCTATGGTCTACCGAAATAGGAACATGTAGCCGTGCATGTGTACATTACTAGCTGCTCCTATTCCTGTCCCATGCTGTCCATTTTCATGTTCTTTGTTTTTGGTTTTGATGTCTACAAATAAATCTCTTCTTTTTGCAGATCAACATTGAAGAATTCACTGGTCTGGAAGGACGACATGCAGATGTTGGTCTTCAAATGTTGTTTTCTTACTTCATATTTTATATTCAGAACTTGTATTGTACAATATATAATAATAAAGTAAATATACGATTTGGTTTCCTGGTTCACGTTTCTATAGTGTATATACATAGTTTTATTTTTGTTTTTTTGTTGATCTGTATGTATAATATATTCAAGCATGTTTTGGGTTTTATTTGCTAATGCTGTACACTTCTATTTTATTTGCTTCACTTAGGGTCTTCGATTATTTGCCATGTTCAAACAGAAATTTAATTCAAGAAGATCAATTTAAATCGAATTCAACACGCATGTACACTTTTCAATCATCCCAATCAATTTACCAGCTTTGACAATTAAAACCGTACCTATACAACATCTACAGCCAGTCAGAAACTAAACAAACCATTTACGATCAAGGCAAGATAAAGTTCACACAAAACTTCGCATCAACCAAAACTAAGTTGTTCACCATATTCTCATCCCCAAAAACGTTTACATCCTTCTTCGTCCTCAACTCATGGTTCAGCGAACTGGTTAGTCCCTTCTCCTTGTAATCGCTATGAATAGTTGAGGTATATATATTAATATTCTAACTTTATCTTAACTAAATAAATTCGATTAAATATCCATTATATTCTCAATAAAATATATGAATATATTTAAATATTCGAATTTAAATGGCCGTAAAATCTGGGACGTTACATATCTCCCTTGTTAATGGCCTAGCTTCAACTATCTTTGATCATTGCTCGCTTTTACTTGATTCTGGAAATGGGAACAACATCAAAAGGGAATTCAAATTTGATAAACTCTGGCTATTGGAACCTTCATTTGACAATTTTGTCAAATACATCTAGGCCCAACCATCAGGCATATAATCAGCAACAGCCAAGCTGGTTTGTAAACTTTGTTCTTTGCGCAAATTAATTCGGCCATGGTTTAAACATATTTGGGGCTCCTTTAGAACTAACATTTCAACAACCCAAGATGCAATTCTTAGTCTTAATATCATTGAAGAATCCAGACCCCTCAACGAATCTGAAAGCTTGAATCTTAAAGAGTTGGAGGTGGAATTAGATAAACTGTTGAAACAAGAAGAAATTGGGTGGAAACATCGTTCAAAAGCAAAATGGTTAGAAGAAGGAGATAAGAATATTGCTTTCTTCCACCATGTAGAAAATGTTCGCCACTGTTCCTCTTTCATAACCGAAATCTACCACGACAGCATAATCTTCACAGATTCACATGACATCAGACGACTATTCACCAACTTCTACCGTGATCTACTAGTAAAAGCATCCCCTCCCCTTCTGGAGATCAACTGGAACCTCCTTTACCCTAATCCCAAACCCATAGATATTGACCAAACTTTCTCAGAAGACAAAATTTAGAAGGCCTTGAAAGATATAGCTAATGTCAAAGCCCCTAGGCGGGATGGCTTTGGCCCAATATTCTTTAAACACTTTTGGCCCGTAATTAAGCCCGACATCCTTGAAATGTGCACTGAATTCCAAACAAATCCATCCTCCATTGCCAAGCTAAACTACAGAAACATCACTCTCCTCCCCAAAACCATTGGAGCTAACTCGTTGTTCTCTTTTTGTCCCATCAGCCTCCTTAACACAACCTTCAGAATCATCACCAAAGTCCTTGCTAACAGGCTCCAATCGGTCATTGCCGCTATGGTGGGTATCGAACAATCTACATTTATACTTGGCAGAAACATTCTGGATTGTGTTGTTGCCACACAAGAGGTCATCTCTTTTTGCCATTTTTCATCAACACCGGGCGTGCTGCTAAAATTTGATTTTTCCAAAGCCTTCGACTAAGTTAATTCGAATTTCATCCTTGCCTTAATGACACATCGTGGCTTTCCTCTAAAATGGTGCCAGTGGATCAAATTCATTCTTGACACTAGTTTCTCCACCATCTACATTAAATGGTGAAACAGGCGGTAAAATTAAATCCAGACGTGGCTTAAGACATGGTGATCCTCTCTTACCATTAATTTTCATTCTTATAGCTAATGTCTTTAATCAAATAGTAAGACTATTTATCTCCAACAACCTTTTCTCAGGCATTTCTTTCCCTAACTCAAATTTATCCATCTCCAACCAATAATTTGTTGATGAAACCATCTTGTTCGCTTCCCCAACTCCCTCTAACATACATTTCCTCAAAGTTCTCCTCTACACCTTTGAACTCGTGTCTAGTCTCTCCATTAATTTCAAAAAAAGCTTTATCGTTATGCTAGGAAACTCTAGTTATCTTGGTCCCAACATCGATGCATGCCTGAATTGTAAGCTAGACTCATTCCCAATAACATACCTTGGCATTCTACTTTGACCGACCAAACTCCTCCGATCTGACTGGCTTCCTCTTATCACCAAGACCGAATCCAAACTTTCACTTTAGAAAGCTAATTCCCTGTCCTTTGCTGGTTGTCTTGTCCTTGTCAAAGCTATCCTTTCGTCCATCCCTCTCTATTGGATGTCTTTCGACAAACTCCCATCTTGGGTCATCGCCAAGATTGATTCTATACGTAGTTCTTTCTTGTGGAATGGGGATAAAGCCAAATGTTTGGTGAATTGGCAAACCGTTTGTCTTCATCAAAAACATGGTGGCCTTAGCGTCGTCAACCTCACCTCCTTCAACCTTGCTTTCTTGCTAAGTGGCTCTGGCGCCTCCTTACGCCAGGCGTCCTCATTTGGAGAAATTGGATCTTATTTCATCTTTATGATTCCAATCGTTTTCTTGTACTTCACTTTCCTTCGCTCTCCAAGCCTTCACCATTTTGGGCTGGTGTTCTCTCCACCATTCATCGTATCAAACTTCTCTTTCATGGGGAGATCGGTAATGGCAAAAATTGCTTTTTCTGGTTAGATATTTGGCATGAGAAACTTCCACTCTCTAATTTTTTTCCCAAACTTTATCTCGTTCAACCCATTTAGTAGCCTATTTGTTGCTAGCGTTGTGGGCCTTGGCCCAATGGGCCTCTATCCTCCCACTTTTTTGGGGCTTGATGTTCTTGAAGGGCTAACCTCGCTTGGATCCATTTTACAATGCACTCGCTTAACTCAAAATCAAGATTGTTATCACTAGGCCTTAGGCCCATCCAATAGCTTTCAGTTTCAGCCTATTATAAATACCTTTCTAATCCCGGATGATGCTTCTCCTTCTCTCGCATCTAGAATTTCCATCTCCCTCATCGTGTTATCTTCTTCTAATGGTGTTTGATACATGCTCGTATTAACACCAAAGACATGCTTCGTCATATCAATATTAATGTCAACCCCAGATGCGTACTATGTAATCAACAGGACGAATCCTTGTCTCACTTGTTCTTCGATTATGACTTCTCGTATGCGGCATGGGCTGCAATCAGCTCATTTTTGCTCGGCTACATCCACACATTTCATTCCTTCTTAGAATACTAGCAGCATAACCCCCTCGTCCCAAAGCTCGATTCCCTTGTGGCATTCTTCTGCTGGAGTATTTGGTTGGAAAGAAATGCACATGTCTTCAATAGACCTAAGAATCATTTGATGGGAATATGTAATCATATTCTTTTCCTATTCGAAATGTGGTCAGGAACCAGGAGGCATGCACACTTTAGGCTTTCTATCCCTCAGTCGCTATCTCTAGGAACTCATGGTAGCAGCTCTCTGTTCCCCTTCTGACGTGCGGAGTTCTTGGTTCGTTGGTCATATGTTATATGTTATATTGTATATGGGTTGTATTCTCTTGTACGTTATACCCTGCTCTTTTTTGCATGCTAGCTGCTACTATGTATTTTGCTAAACCTTAAAGTCACGTATGTTCTTGCTTTTGTGCCACTGGTTGGGCCTATCAACCAGACTATGAATTTGAATATATATATATATATATATATATATATAGGGTCATCAATTTCCAACATGACTCGTAACCCACACGGAAAAAACCCCACCCAACCCATTTATAAACAGGTTAATTTTGGGTCTACCTGCTTAGACCCGTTTAATAAACGGGTGGGTTTTGGGTTGACCCATGAACCCATTTTTGACCCGCCATGACTTGTTTAATATAAAATATATTTTTATTCATCATATGGAATATGCAATTATGCAGACACGGACCGGGCTGAGCCTGGTAGACATAGTATTTTTACTTTTATTTACTATCTTTGTCAAATATGCATACAAACACTATTACGGATTACCCTAGTTTACACTTTATGCTAAGTCATCACTACCCTAAGACTTCAGAAATGTGGATTTGAATGCTCATGTATTGTTACTTATGTTTATATTTTGCTAAATGCATTTTAGAAATGCTGACTGTTTTTAAGAATACAGTCAAGTAAACGGGTTTATGGGTTCATAAGTCAACATATTTAACCCGACCCGACCCGTTTAAAATAAATGAGTTACATGGGTCGGATCGGGTCAACCCGTTTATAAACGGGTTGGGTTCAGGTTGAGAAAATATGACTCGTTTAATAAATGGGTTGATCCGACCCGTTTAAGAATTGACCCGAACTCGAGTTAACCCAACCCGAAGCCGAGCCGATGCGACCCAGTGACAACCTTATATATGTATGTATGTATATATATATGTATATATATATATAACACTAATCGGCTGTGTAGCAACATGCTACATACCCGTCTTCCTGCAAAAAAAAACATTTACCAATCATGACATAGATATTTGTTGACAAAAAATTGTGTATGCATACTTTTAACATCTACTATTTTGATATAGGTTTCTTATGGATTTTAGTGGATCAAGTGTCAAATGTATTAGAGAAACACAATCTGATTCCCAAAGTCGGACTGAAATTCATCATAGAAAACCTTTGAAGCAACCAAGTCGATAGAATGGGATCACATGACAAAGATTGTAAGAAAGAAAAATGATGGAGAACTGGAGACGATTACGCTATCCAAATATTACAAAATAGAGTGTCCGACTGAGTCGAAGCTAGGGACAACTAGTTTGCGGTATCATTTTTCCTGTTTGTATCTAAAATCTCCATATATATATATATATATAAGAAAAGAGACTTAGATAAAGGTCATCCCTAAGATGGGCTAGGTGGATTTTTAGTGCCACATTCTTTTAACCAAAATAGATGTATGTTAAAATTGGCTAAATTCATTGTTAAAAATGAGATTTCATTTACGATGGTTGATGGCGGAGGGTTGAAAGAATTATTTACTAAACTTCAACCTAGGTTCGTAGAACTAATAGAAAAAAGTGTGCCTTGGATATTTGGGATTTATTTATAATAGAAAAGCTAAATTAAAAAGTGTGATAGGGGATCAAAGGGTTAGTATTACCAATGATGTTAACACTAATTCACGCTAGCCAAATATAAAGAAGCGAAAGCTCCAGAGCCGAAAGAGCAAGAGGTTTCGGGTGGCGAAACTATGATCATGAAGAGAAGAGTAATTAAAGAGGCCAAGCAACTGTCGAAAGTATGCTTTGGAAGCCAGCAACGATACCGGTAGGTAGAACAGAAAAGCCCCGAGCACAATAGAGACAAAGCCGAAATCTAACATCGGCACCGAAGAAATCCAGGGTATAACCAAGCTTCAGCACCCTGTACCATTATGGAAACAATACCAGGATTAGAGTAGCATCAAAGAAGAGGCTTGAGGGAGAGTCAAGTCTGAGACCAGAGCACAAGTGTATCGGTCCGACACCGATGGAAGAAGGATGGGAAGGGCATCAGTGATAACGATAGAGCAACAGAAAAGGATAGAAGAAGGTTTAGTGTCGGCACTGGCCTATAGTGAACCATTAGCTTGGTGACAACACCAAACCAGGAAAGAAAGTATATAGAATCAACACTGATATCATAAGGAGTTCAGATAGGAATAACCACAACAATGATTTCGGAAGTGTAAGGAAGAAGATATAAGCCTAGTGTCGATACCAATACGCAATGAACACCGTAGCTCGGTATCGACAGTAGAACAAATAGACAAGCTTATGAGGATGACATTCAAGGTTCCGACACCCGTAGTTTTGACACTCAGGGTTCTGACACCGAAAGAGAAAAGGAGGGTAAAGCACACTGAGACAAAGGAAGCATCAGATTAGGAGGGTCAACATCAAATACCTAAGATGAGAACCCGACACCGAAAGCAGATTCATTAGAGGAAGTAAAGGGCAAGAAGAAAGTAATATGGAACAAAGAAAGGGCTATTAGCACTATGATTTCAATATCGACACTAATAATGAAAGCAGATACAAAGCTGGAACACCGAAATCGAAAGGTATACGGACCGAAGCCAATGGTCCCAGAGCCAAAAGCCTATCTTTGAAGACCGTGAGCAACGTCTTTGAAAGCCAGATAAGCCCGATTATAATGCGTAGTAGAGACATAAGTAGCCGAAACCACATTACCACAACTGAAAGGGGCTTCTGCCAAGTTGATAACAAAAGGGATCCCAATTTGTCTATAAATAAGACCCCAGGGGTCTCATTTTAGGGGACTTTTCCTCATTCCACAATCTTCCTTTCATTTCTAAGAGAGCTAGCCCTAATTTGTAAATCAATTTTGGGGATTTCTTATGTAACCTCCTCTATAAATAAAATCATCAAAGCCCTTAAACTAGATGTAGGTTCAATCCGAACCCAACCACTATAACTTTTGTGTTCTTTACTATTTTGCATATTATATCATATATGGTTATGCTTATATTGATGCGCTCTTCTCTATTCTACCTTCCCCAACAACTACATAACTACCTATGCACTCCCCTCGACAAAATCTTCATGCATAAACCTTACCCTCAAACTCAGGTCTCTTGAGTACCCTTTCACAAGCTGTTTAGCTTCCTAACTTGTAACGAGCTTACGAAACCCTTATCCTAAGGTAACTATTGGTCCTTAAGTCTCGTAAGTGTGATACTCACCCCTTGTGGGAAGAGTAACTAATCTTCGTACTTGAGACCTTGATATCTTGGAAACACTGAATGAACTCAAGCTTATAGGAACTAAATAATCTCATTTCTTCCTTAGTTCCATTTCCTTAGACCTATCTCAGGTGTTGACGAAAAATACCGTTAACATTTTGGCTCTAGTAGGAGGGCTTGAACCTCCGTCCCTATTCCTACCTATGATCCTTTTGATAACCTTACCACATTCCTGAGTTTTTCCGTCTTGGTTGGACTAGGCTTTGTAGAAACAAAGTTATAGATAAAAAGTCTCGACAAGGGTTTCTTAAACCTTGGGGTGTTACCTCAACATCATTGATTCAAGTGCATTTGAGGGAATAGTGTAATATTGAGCCTTCAACCTTACTTCCTATAATTTCATCCTTGTAGTTAACCCCTGTTCCTCTTACCTCCTACTTTATCACAAACCTTTCCTCCTCAGTTCCTCTCTTCGTTATAAACACCCTTCCTTTATTACCTTTCTCATCTAAAGAGACATCCTCAGCGTAGGCAAAGATGGTTCGACCAAGAAGGAATCATGAGCAAGAATTTAGTGTGTCATCCTCTCTAGAAGGTGGTATTCTACCGGACTTCATCCTAGCAAATCTGCAAGCTGGGGAACCTTTTAGGTTTCAGGAAGAAAGCTGATAACAAGTTGGAAATATTACATTTAGCTTCGTGAATCGATGCTGTAAGAAGATGTATTGAAGAAGACATGGTCAAAAGACCATCCGGAGTAGAGCCTTATGAAGAAGAATCAAGAGCAATTGCACTGCAAGAACTTAATAGCCAAGCTAAAGTCATGCCAAGTTCACAAGATAATCCAGTCTTCAAGGAAGCAATCAAGTAGAAGATATGATTAATTCAGAAGAAGGCTTAGACCCAGTGCTATCAGAAGATAGGTATCTGCTAGGAATCACCTTCTCCCGTGAGATAATGATAATTAAAGCTCCATTTTACATGAAAATACCATAACTTTTGTATGATGGAACTACAGATCCTGAAAGCCACCTTTACATATTTAAGAGTTACATGAACTTATATAATTAACGCACTTGAAGCACTTCATTGTAAGATCTTTTTAACAAACCTTCGTGGAGAAGCTGTCAAATGGTGCAAACATTATTGTGGCCTAGTCATCACAACTTGAAAACAAACGTCCATTGCATTCAGCACATAGTTCCATGTGTGGAAAGAACCTACAACTAGTATCTATGATCTAGCCACCATTGAACAAGGACCCGAAGAATTACTCGATGGTTATTTGAAGAGATTTCATATTGAATCGCTCAAAGTGAAAGGAGCGACAGACAGAGAAAAATTTATGGTTGTGCATTCAGGATTACTCACACCTACACCCTTTTGGAAGGAGCTTGTCCTAAAAGAATGTGAAAGCTTAGAATGATTTTTATGCTAGAGCTGATAAGTTCATCCATATAGAAGGAGTTCTTAACATAAAGGAAAGCTTAGAGCAAGATTAAAAGCTAGAAGAGCTTAGTTACAGTTCTTCACCGAACATTCCCTCAAAATCAAACGAAGAGAAATACTATTGTTCATACCACAAGACAAAGGCCACAAAACTAGCCAATGCTTAGGTTTGACAGAAAGAATCCACACCAAAAGGTGAAAAGAACCTATTCAAAAAAATGTTGAAAGACAACCAGAAGATGGTCAAAGTCATCCTACCATGGGATTAAAATCTAACAATAAGTTTTCTGTTTCAAATTCTTATTTTCATTTGATCGCTTTGCTTTGTATCTTACTTGTAGTTAAACAAATAGTAATACAAGTTCAATGTCATTACAAGTAAAAAACAAAATCTGTCCAAGCCCATACATACAATTGAAACTCAAAGGGAACTTAAAGAGCAATCCAATCATACTCATACCTCGTTTCGCGGAAGGGGAAAGGAAAGTCAGAAATGAAAAGATTTCAAGCAAAATAAGGAATGAGTAAGAGCATGACGAAATTAAAGGATAAAAACGGGTTTCAATGGGAACCCCCTGGAGAAATATGTGGCATAGAAATGATCAGAAGCTGATTATTGTTTAACCCAAATGAGATTTCTTAAAACCTTATCTTCTTTGTCTCTGATCTCATAAATATTTCTTGACAAGTGCACTATACTAATATACTTGAAAGCCATTATGAAGGGTATGAAGCGTACCTCAGAGAAAGATACGTCAACAAAGCCTTCAAAGGGAAGAGCAAATCAATAAATCATTTAGAATAAAAAGCATATTAGAAACAAATAAAGCTTCTTGGGAGAGAAGCGCCAAAAAACACAACCTCCCAGAAGAGGAGCATCAAATAAAGCTTCCATAGAAAGAAGCCACAACAAACAAAAGCCTCCAGAGGTGGAGCACCAAGAAGCTTCCAAGAAGAGAAGCAACATCTCCTTCGATGGAGTGCCTTTCAAGTAGGGCCATAAATACTTGCATCTCCAGCAATGGAGTGCCCAACAAGGGGGCCTAAATATACTTGCATCTCTGGCTGGCGGGGGCTAGTTATGCATCTACCCATAAAGGGACCAGTGTCGCTCTCTTATAGGGCATTCATCCATTTGCATATCCTAGGGGTTAGGGATAAGGCTAGGCGTTAGATACCCTATAACCAAATAATCAAACAGAACTTCTAGCTGAACGGTTGATGATCAAATGACCTAACAGAACTTCTCGTTGAACGATTGTGGATTTAGATAGCCAAATGGAACTACCTGCTAAACAATCAACTAATTGAAAAGTTGGTTGATTGAACGGAACTACCTACTGAATGGCTAAATATGAAACAATTGAATGGAACTACTGCTGAACGGTCAAATGGTTAGAAATTGAATGGAACTACTGCTGAATGACAATATGGTTCAGGACAGGATTAATTTATCTTCGAAAGTCGTTCTCTACATATGTGTCCGAGTGAGTATTCCTTGAGATATTTATGGCTCTTTCACTCGTATGATTTCTCTGAATATACCTTCGAGAAATCTATGGATGATTTAATGTTTCTTAGTTACTTGCACTAATAACTAGGATTGTTTAACATTGTTCACACGAACAACCTTTGGTTGATGATGATGCTTCTATTGGACCGCTTCTTAATAATATTTGATAACTCTTCTAGGTGTTCATTAACATGATGTACTTAACCTTGATGTTTCTATGCGAATTCTAATAAAGGTTTTATTTATAGACATGATTTTTGATTTCTATTTACTCGGGTGTAAGTCTCGAGGTTTATGTGCGATTTCCAATTCCTACTTACATAAGTGTGAGTCTCGGGGTTTTACATAATTCCTCATTCTCCCAAGTACGAGTCTTAGGATTTCTATAATTTTCAGATATGATATCTGACTTTATATTTACCCGAGTGTGAATATCGGTTTGTTATATGAATTCCTAATCCACCCAAGTATGAGTCTTGGGATTTCTATTATTTTAAGATATGATATTTGACTTTCTATTTGCCCGAATGTGAATCTCGGGGTTGCTATTTGAATTCCTAATTTACCTAAGTATGAGTCTTGGGATTTATATTATTTTTAGATATGATATCTGACTTTCTATTTACCTGAATGTGAATCTTGGGGTTGCTATATGAATTCCTAATTTATCCGAGTTTGAGTTACGGGGTTTCCATGTGAATTGTTGATTTCCATTCACCAAAATGTGAGTCTTGGGGTTTTTCTACTAATTTTAGATTCAGACTTATGATTTCCTGTTTACCCAAATATGACTCTTGAGGTTTCTACTAATTTCAATTTTCAGGGTTCTAACCTTATATCATAAATACTCGGCTTGGCATCTCTATTCTTTTACTCAATTTTTTTAGAAAAGGTTATGGCTTCTTGGGGCCTAACGAAGGGAAGTTTCTGAACTTATGTTATTCTTATTCCAAACTCTGTTGCTAGAAGTTTTGATCTAAAATAATGTTTAACACACCATAAGTAAAATACCGCCACTATGCAAGTCATATTACATTCACTAACACCGTATGCCATTTCATAGTAAACTTCTAGTTGCAAATATCTAAATGTAAATTTTAAATTTATTGTTTCACATTTCTAAGAGTGAATTCTTGATAGCTGAATGTTTATATAGCAATACTGAGTTCTTCATTCAACATTTCTAGGAGAATGTTGAACTTTAAATCATAAGATCCCACATGAATGCATATTCGATATTGCACACTAAAGCTCATAACTTAGAATTCATGTTCAAGCCCTATTTGATTAAGGAAAATTTATGCTTCCCTTTTTACATCATTACTCTGAACTACACGAAACTAATAACAAAAGGATTTTTTTGATGATCCTTGAGTAACAGGCAGGCTGTGCCGAAGGCAAAGGAGTTTGTCCTAAAGAACAAAAGTTTCTTTATACTTGGGAGGGGGGGAGGGCCTAACTGTTAACACCAAAATTCATACAACACAAATATAAAGAAGTGAAAGCTCCAAAGCCAAAAGGGAAAGATGTTTTGGGTGGCGAAACATGAATCATGAAGAGAAGAGTAATCAAAGAGGCCAAGGTACTGCCGAAAGCAAGCTCCGGAAGCTGGCAACGATACCGGAAGGTAAAGCAGAAAAGCCATGAATACAATAGAGACGAAGCCGAAAGCTGACATCGGCACCGAAGAGATCCAGGGTATAACCAAGCTTCAGCATCGTGTACCGTTATGGAAACAATACCAGGAGTAGAGCAATATCAAAGAAGAGGGTTGAGAGAGAGTCATGTCCGAGATGAGAGCACAAGGGTATCGGTCCGACACCGATAATAGAAGGATGGAAGAGCATCAACGATAACAATGAAGTAGCGAAAAAGGCTAGAACAAGATTTGGTGTTGGCACTGGCCTATAGTGAACCACTATCTTGGTGACGACACCAAAACTAGGAAAGCAAGTATATATAATCAACATCGAGATAGCAAGGAGTTCAGAAAGGAATAATCACAACAATGATTTCGAAAGTGTAAGGAAGAAGATAGAAGTCTGGTGTCGATACCGATATGCAATGAACAACGTAGCTCGGTATCGACAGCAGAACAAGGAGACAAGTTTATGAGGATGACACTCAGGGTTCCAACACCCATAGTTCCGACACTCAGGGTTCCGACACTGAAAGAGAAAAGGAGGGTAAAGCACGCCGAGACAAAGCAAGCATCAGATCAAGAGGGTCAACATCACATACCTAAGATGAGAACCCAATACCGAATCATTAGAGTAAGTAAAGGTCAAGAAGCAAGAAATATGGAACAAAGAAAGGGTTATTGGCACTATGATTCCGATACCGACACTAACTAATGAAAGCACATACAATGCTGGAACAACGAAATCGAAACGTGTAGATACGAACCGAAGCCAATGGTCCCGGAGCTGAAAGACTACCTTTGAAGACCGGAAGTAACGTCTTCGAAAGCCAGATAAACACGATAATATTGCACAATAGAGACAAAAGCGGTCGAAACCACATTACCACAGCCGAAAGGAGCTTCTGCCAATTTGATAGCAAAAGGGGACCCGATATATCTATAAATAAGACCCCAGGGGTCTCATTCTAGGGGACTTTTTCCTTATTCCACAATCTTGCTTTCAATTCTAAGAGAGCTAGCCCTAATTTTTAAATCAATTTTGCAGATTTCTTATATGACCACCTCTATGAATAAATCATCAAAGCCCTTAAAGTGGATGTAGGTTCAATCCGAACCGAACCACTATAATTTGAGCATTCTTTACTATTTTGCATATTATATCATATATGGTTATGCTTATGTTGATACGCTCTTCTCCATTCAACCCTCCCCAACAACTACCTAGCTGCTTATGCTTTCCTCTCAACGAAAACTTCATGCGTAAACCTTACCCTCAAACTCAGGTCTCTTGAACACCCTTCTGCAAGTTGTTTAGCTTCCTAACTTGTAACGAGCTTACGAAACCCTTATCCTAAGGTAACTATTGGTCCTTAGGTCTCATAAGTGTGATGCTCACCCTTTGAGGGAAAAGTAACTAATCTTCGTACTTAAGACCTTGATATCTAGGAAATAGTGAACTAACTCAAGCTTGTAGGAACTAAATAATCCCATTTCTCCCTTAGGTCAATTTCCTTAGACCTATCTCTGGTGTTGACGAAAAATATTGTTAACAACTGATATGTAGACTTTAGTTAAAAATATTAATTACATGGTAATTACCACACATTTTATGGATAGTGATTGGAAATTCACAAGTGAATCGTAGCTATCACAAAAAACAATTGTCATAAAGGTGATGAGATTGGAAGAGTATTAGAGAACTGTTTGAACGAATGGGGAACATATAAATTTTTTACCATCATCGTTGACAATGCTAGTGCGAATGGTAGCACAATTAGGTATATAAAGAGAAGATTAGAATATTATGATCCTTTATTTCTTAATGGGAAATATGTACACTTTAGATGTGTTATTCATGTCTAGTTAAGATGGACTAATATTTTATTATGAAGTCGTCGAAGGCACTGGAAACTTAGTCATGTACATTCACTCATCTCCTTTTAATTTAGATAGATATATTACTCTAACTTGATGAAAAATAATATGAGATAGCTATTATTCCACTTTATTTTCCTATGAGATGGAAATCTACATTTAAAATGCTTGAGGTAGCTTTCATGTTTAGAAAAGGTTTGATATGATGTGTATAGAAGATGAATCGATTAATGCTTATTTTAGTGAGATGGTCAAAAATAAGAAGAAAAATTTGGTAAAAAGAACAAGACCTCTGAAACAAGAGGACTGGGAAATAAGTCGAATTTTAATTAAATTTTTAAAGGGATTAAGTAGACTACAATGGCAATTAGTGAAAATAAGAATGTCACTTCATTGTTAGTTTCTGATTAGGTTATATTGATTTAAGAAGAAACTGAACAAGCTAACAATAATATTCATGACTCTAATTTGCAAAGAGTAGCAAAATTGATGAAAGTTAAGTTTAATAAGTATTGGGGTATCATCTAAGTAATTAATAAAGTTTTTTTTCATAGTACATATTTTGGATCCAAGGTATAAGTTTCAGTCTTTAAAGGTGTTTTCTTGATATAGGTTGGAGCGTAGGTGAAATAAATGATATCGTCAATGTTATAAAATGTACTTTAAATTAGTTATATAAAGAAAATAGAAAAAGCATGAACATACCCAACATAAGTGGATCTAAAGTGGTGGGAAGAATTGAAGAGGTCGATGAGCACATTAATGATACTGTTAGAAGTATAAAATTAAGGAGACTTCAACAAACAAGAAGGGAAAAACAACCGCTTGAGGTAACTAATGAGGCTACTAGATAGTCAAATTAACCATTTGAAAATTTTACGAGTATAGATTTCAATTTGTTAGATCGGTGGAAAAACAACCAAACTAAATAAATATGCCAAAGATATACTTGCAATTTCTAGTTCAACTATTGCTAGTGAAAGTGCATTTAGTCTTGGTCAGATTGTCATTAATTCGTTTAGGGATTCATTGGCTCCTAAAATGGTCAAAGCATTTGAAACACCCACACGTCATAGTATTCGCAAGTAAGATCATATTAAGGAATGTAGAGAGTTGTAGGTATAAAGAAACAAATCATAGAGACTAAGATTCACAAGACATAAAGAAAATGACAGCGGAAACATGTATTTCTTTAATAAACTTATCATTACAAAACAATAATTTATGTATGATCTTAGCCAAATCAAAGTATAGTAAAACATTCTTCTTTTAAGTAAAAATCCAACTCGTGATAACCGTAATGTTACCAAAAGTGGAATTAATATGAAAAGTAAATAGGGTCTCGGACACATATCTTCTCAATCTGCTAGCACTAATCACTCTCTGCCATGAGAACCAACTAGAGGGTAGAAAAAAGAAGGAAGAGGAGTGACTCAGACATAAAGTTTGGTGAGCTATATAATTACTAGCATGATTGATAAATAAAGTCAGTAGGCAGAATAATAGTTCTAGTGTCATGTAAGGAAGTGTAGGTGCACGACTATCAAGTGAATATATAGGAACGATGTACAAAGAGTGAAGATTTGGTCTATTTCTATTTCATTCAATCGCTTACTTAATTGCATTAGTCATTTGATTATTTGCACTTTCACGATTATAGAACATGATATAATTAGGATGGTTTTCCTAAACTACCCATTGATCAACTACTAAACCATAGAGTGATAACCTATGCCTACTATGGGCCTTGGGTTTATCACGCCCGACCCAACAACAAAAGACATAGCATTAACATAGGCATCGTAGTGTCTTATTTTCCTTAGTCAGGTCAACGCACATATTAAACCGTCGAAATGCACCCGTACCTACCTCTATTTGGACCATCTTACTACCTAGCTCAACATGATGCATGCCCTTTCCTCCTATGAGACCAAACATGATAAAAAGGGCAAGTTGATGGTATGGATCTCCAACAAACAAATCCTACTTGACCCAAATCCCCTTTGATTAGGGCCCCCATAGATTTACCATTAATCCATAGGATAAACATAAAATTAGGCTTATAACTTAACATTAGTTTGATTATTATAGGGGATTGTTATTGACACTCCAAATATTGTTAAGGGGTGACCAATTTTTTAAAAAGAAAGAATTTGTTAAGGGGAGTACCAATGCAGAGAGCACCCCCTTAACAAATAAAGTTTATTTTACAAAATTAGCCTTCTTTGCAATAATCTCTTTTTTAGTTGTTAATCAATTAAAAAAAATTACTGTATATAAGTCGAACTGCATTAAATTTTTATTAAATTATCAATAACTTCATTTGTCGATATATATCGGATAAAATTAAAATATATCATTCATATAAAATCGATATACATATATCGAACACTTTTTTTATACATTATTCCACCGTCGAATTTGTCGGTACACCCCATTTTCTCCACTTCGACAACCCAACAATGAATACAAATTTCAAAAACAATGAACAATGTCAAACAAAAATATATAATACGACAGACCTACATCATTCATGTCGTTATGCAGTAATTCACCTAATTCGGCGATGACAAATCGAAAAAGAAAAACGACCATCTTCCACAGAACAAAATTTGACACTACAGCGTTTGACTCTCGAGACAAACATAATAAAAACTCTAACCTTCATCATTTCCATGGCATTATACAACCGATTTCACATACCTTATCGACAACTTCTCCACTATCTTAGCATCTAAGAAGAACTTGTACCATAATTTCTTCTCAAACAATCGCTTTTTTGTTTGCAAATAATTTAAAGATTTTTTTTTTTAGATTAATTGGAATTTGAGATGGCAAGGGTAAAAGGGAACGTAAAAAATTAAGTACATGACTCCCCCTAACATTTTTCTATGATTGGAGTGTTTTTAAAATTTGACCTCCCCTTAACAATATTTGGAGTGTCAATAACAACACCCTTATTATATTAAGCGTATTTGTCTGTTTATGTACCGTCAAACGCCTAATCGTAAGGTTACCATAAAATTATCGTAGAATGCCTAAACATAAGGCCACTGTAAGATTGCCTAATCACAAGGCCACCATGGCATTGCCTAATCGCAAGGCTACCATATAATAATGCCTAATCATAAGACAACCAAAAAATTGCCTAATCACAAGGCTACCATAGAATTGCCTAATCACAAGACCACCACAGAATAATGCCTAATCGCAAGGCCACCATAGAATAATCAACAATTTAGGATTGTTAACTTATTTTTCATTTTATGTTTAATTTTCATGCCAAGCTTGTTTATTCATTTACAACTTCATGTCACATTCATATTTGCAAATAAACCACGTTTGTTTATTATGATTCTTTGTGTTTGTACAATATATATCATATTTATGCAAATAGTTGCAGCTGGTTTTTCGGTTATAACCTATGCCATATTCAATTTGCAAATTTCATCAAGTCTGCATATTTTCAATCCAATATTCCCTTTTGTTACAACTTAACTTTTTGTGCCAATTTAGCCCCAAATTATCCAATCCTTTTCATTTCGTAATTCCAATTGAATTAAATTTCCCAACGCGCGCAAAATAGAAAAGATTAATCAGTCGCATAAAATTAGGTGCACAATCAGTGCCTAAATTAGTTGTATATAATGCGCGTAAAATAAAGGGTTATAATCAGTTGCATAAAATTAGGCATATAAATCTATGCCTAAATCAATTGTATATATATTCCAATGTTGCAAATTTAAGCATGTTTTGGATGTAACAACAATAAACTGTAAAATCATATGCACAAAGGGGAAAAAAGACTGAGAGAATAATCTTATAGTATTTCAATTATCAATTAACTGAAAATTACAGGAAAGAAAGACAGAAAAACTAAAAAATAACTTATAGAAAAGAACATTTACAGAAAACTTGCAGAGAAATAAACAAAAACTGTAATAATTGTAAATAAAGCTGTAAATTAACAACTACAACCATTTTAATGCCTATTTACTTCAAAATACCCAAAAATCTAGTAATTAGAAGCTCACTAGAAAAGCTTTTGTAACACCTCGCATTTTTAATTAAATAACAAAATAAAATTTGTTTAATTTTCAGAATTTGGTTACGGAACTAACGTCATCGCGTCCGTGGCAATTTTCTGATCAGTATAGACCTATGATTTGCAGAAAATGGATTTAAAACATAAAAGATATTTTTAAATGAATTTTTAGGACAAAAGCGAAAAAGAAAATATAAGAGAAACACTAATAAGAATAATAACTACTAATGTTTTGTGTCTTATAAATAAAAGGCTAAGTAGGTGAGTTGCTAAGGCATGCACTTCCCAAGGTGGAGGTCAGGAGTTCTAGTCTCGTTAACATCATGCTTCTAATTTTAGAAGGACGACTAAAGAAATGCATGTTCTAAGAGAAATATGTGTGTGTGTGTATATATATATATATATATATATATATATATATATGAATACATATATACACACATATAAGAAAAATTATATATATTTAGGTGAGTACAAATATATATACATGTATATGTGTATATATGTGTGTGTGTGCGTGTGTGTGTGTGTATATATATATATGTGTGTGTGTGTGTGTGTGTGTGTGAATGTGAAATCCATAAGTAACATGCAATCAATCAAAATGAGTAAGAAATAAATGTCGGCATAACACCATTTGAATTTTGAAAAGAAATGAAGATGTGCGTAAATATATACGCATAAATTCAATTATTGAAATTAAAGTGTAATTTAAGGGCGGAAGGTAATAAATGTGAAACAAATAAAAAATAGTCAAGTGAATAGTTGCTTTTGGAATTTGAATATATATTAAAAGGAAGGAAATGATGAATCAGTAGCGTTATTAATGACATTTATAGTGTTGCTATTAACAAACAAAGATTTAAAGACCTATATGCGTATATATGCGCATAAGTTTGAAATTTAAAACTTGGGTATGCGTTATAAACAGAAGAAAATACTGTACATAACAATATTTAGCAAGAATAGAAACGTTACAGCAATGTTAAATTAAAATTAATATTCAGTAAAATTAATGTTAATGACCCATATCTGAGCCAATTAACGTTATATTTTCAATCATTACTGTTCGGATTTTACTATAATTAATCTGAAGGACCAGATTCTCCTGTACACTTATAAATAGACAAGTAGCCTAGCCTCCAACTTATATTTTTTGAACAATGCCAATGCTCTGCCATTTTCTTTCTTCTCCAAATCCTTCAGAAATAAGAATATTAGCTTTTAGGAATTCTGATTCAAGATTTGAAGATAAAAGATTATATATCTACAATAAGGTGTTCAGATTTCTTGTCTACGTGAGGTAAATTATGTGAATCCGAATGGTTAAGGTTTCTTTCTTTCATTTTATCATCAGATTTGTAAATCCATTGTTATCGCAATATTAGATTCAATTAGAAAGACCACGAAATAGCAAAATGAATCAGATTCCTGGATTGGAAAGCGGTCAGGTGAGTGGATTTAAAATTATACCTTTTGGTGACAATATATTTATCGTTTACATTCCCTCTAATTCTTAACGTGATAAATGATTGAAATTTGTGGTAATTGCGACATAATCTATTTCTATGTATGTTAAGACTATTGCTGTTGTACAAATCTATTCCATTAATCTTTTGTTTGGATTGAGAATTACTGCAATATTGAAATTGTGAAATTTATAATAATTGTGACTATGTTCTTAATATTATTATATAATGGAAAATTGGATAGGTTATATAATTGAATTACAGCGACATTGGGAATAATGGAAAAAGAATTGATATGCCTAATTTTGTATGGAAAATTATACTAATTGGAAATGGTATATGAAAAACAGGAATTAACATCTAACCCAAAAAATAAAAAGGGAAAAATTTAGTAGTGGACTGAGTTAGTTAGATTTGGGAAAAATGGATATATTTCCATAACAGCAAAATTACTAAAAACGTAGTTGCAAGAAAAAAGGGATTAGTTTGAAATAGGGGTTCTTTTACCATATTGCACACTAATTAAACAAAATATATATGCATGTCCGCAATGAAAATAAAAGAAATAGCTAGCAACTACAGATTTTAATTGATGTACATTAAGGAAATAGATCTTTATATCTTTCTACTAACCAAGGTAATGTAGCATGCGAAATATTTTCCAAAAATAATAAGAATGTACAAATGGCAAATAAAGAATGATTACAACAGTAAATGCTTGGTTGAATATTAAGGAACCTAGGAAAAATGTGATGAACAGGGAATACAACCTATTATAATTAATTACGTGGATGAAAATGAAATATAATAGGTAAGCTTATCCTAGAGACAAGTGGAATTATAACATAGGTTATAATTAATAATGGAAAGAGAACTTATTAATAAAGCTTAGTTAAGGGAACTAAGTTAATAATTAAACTCACAACAACGGTCGTGACAACAGTGTAAGATGAGGTTATGATTAAATAAGAAAGAATAAAGTAGGCTTATTATTAGCAGACTTATAGTTGAAAATATTAAGTCTAATAAATGTAATAAATAATAAGTGGAAGTCCGCTCCGGTGGCATAAGGCTGATTAAAGAAAGCAAGCAGCCAATTATGAGCTAGTGAACCTAGTAACTTGAATAAAAAGATGAATATGTTGATAATAAAGTTAATTTGCAGTGCGATGAAATAAAGTAAGCGCATGATTAAAATATTATATGTGGGATCTAATAATGTAATGGTGTGATGCGGTGGAACCAGTCTGTATGTATAGAGGTGAAGAACCCAACGGTGTAGATCATCATGGTGTTTAGAGACACGAGAAGAGCACGTCCAACTAATTTTTCTATGAGACTGGAAGGAAGTTCGTAACTTTTATGGGACGCGAGGATACTCCGTAATCGTCATCTGTGGTAGGCTTCGAGATGTACCCATATAGGTATGGTCTGTACTGTACCATCCGGTGAGTATGTCTTGGCTGCAACTATGGTATGGCGGGCAGAAAGCTATGGCGGATGGAGTTGGGTGATTCGGCGATTTTCCTCACTTGTAAGGAGGTTGGTTAGGACCAAATTACGAATAGTAATCATCGGATACCTGTCATCTACAGTTAGTGGGATGCGGAAAGACTAAGAGCTAAACCAACATACAACCTTCTTTCACTATCGAGGCATTGGTGAGGGACATGCCAAATTGGATGCTAGATTGGTTGTTAGGGATACATCATTAGCTCTTGATGTAGTCTTCCGTTAGTTGAGGAAGGAGCCAGGGTGGGGCCATAGCCACCGTGAATAGAGACAAACCATATATGAATATCTGTATTGTAGGCCTAATGAAGCTATACTTTACAAATATTGAAAGCTCCTGACCAAGTTTCGTGCATTGGATGTAGCCCTATTGCAGGACTCGGGTTATAGTAGGAAGTACGTTCGTATGAGGGTCTAGATATACTCATTGAGTGGTGTATTGTTGACATTAGAGCATTAGTCTGTGTTGTGACATGATTCGACCAAGGAGTTCAGATATGAGGATCCGTACACTTACGTGACATAACAATGGTAGTTCTGTGCGATTACATGGCATAATGATATGGATTTCCGTATGCGGTTTTGTATAGGATGGAGGTTGTATACGCTTCCGTGGTGTGACGATAGAGATCGTACGAGGAGGGTACTATGGGGAGTACGTTGAGATATTGGGAATAACTACATATATACTATATTAGGTTCATTATACTAGGGAGTTGATGGGTACGACGTGAGTGCTGAGCCTTGAGTGCTATTAAACTAAAAACCCTAATAATTAAGAAAAGGTGACTAAACGATATATGTAGGGTTATTTCAGAATGTATAATTCGTCCTTTCACCAGAACTTTGTGTTCTGACCCCCTCCTTATAACATACTCGCAGGTTAGATTTATGGTAGAGATTTGGTAGCCTTTGGACACTTATAAGACAATGTTATTATTTCAGTAAGGATATATTTGATTATTATATTTTATCCATTCCGCGTGAGATGTTTTATCGAGCTCTGATATATATCTATTATCTCTGTCTTTTCTGCAGGATAGCAGACAAGCCAACTCGAGCTTCGATAGATTGTGAATTTTGAGAAAAATTCGGTCTTTCGAAATTCAAATTGTTATAGCTTCCCTCGTGGCCCAAGCAGAACCCACCTTCAATAGTGAACAAACAAAAAATATTTTTGTTTTAAAATCTCAATCCCCTAAAATTTAATTTAGGTTGGCCCTGTATAGACGGAGAAAAAGATCATCAGCCGTTAGATTTAGGAATTAAATCTAAACTGACCATATCCTTGGATCAATCCGAAGTTGTCATGTCAGCCAATCAGAAGAAAACACGTTAGCTGTAAAGTCTCGCAAAAATCCCGTCCATTTCTATCAATTTCATACCTGACAAGTAAATATGCCAGACACAACATGAGTCGACCCAGACCCTCATTGGGTCGACACAATGGTCGACCCACACGCAACCTGAGTCAAACCATGGGTCAACCTGGTGGTTGCTGGGTCGTCCTATGCAACGTTACTTTTTTTTGTTTATCTATAATGATTTAAATTTCAAAATTCGAATCATCGTAACTTTTTTCGTTTTAAGTCCGTTTTACACAAACCATATATGTATCTGAACCAGAAAATCAAAACGGCCTCAATGGTCAATCCTTGTTGTCGAATACTGATAATTTTTCAACTTATTAATTAATTAATTCATTAATTAATATCTATGTATTAAAATTTGGGTTGTTACATTTTCCCCTTCTTAAAGGATTTCGTCCCTGAAATCTCCAAGGACATAAGAATTAAATATACATTATCATCTAAATATCTACAACCATCCACTTAAACAATATCCATTAACATTCATTGTCCTTAAGTTTTCTAATGCGATCTATGTAATTATGCAATCGTGTAGTGTGTATGTCCCTAACTAATAAAAAAAATTACGCGGTCTACTGATTCAGTTGACCTCCTTTTTATGTAACCATGACGGTGCCATGTATGCAAATGTATGCAAAAAAACTATAATGATAACATATAATTCTACATGTGTGCTTCAACCATCATTCTTATGCAACAATCATATGATAATATTCATTTACATCATCCATACAAATAGTGTAAAATGCACGCACATCCATATGCATATGTTAGTGTCCTACTTGCCGATCCCCAATAGTGCCTAATGTGTATATATGCATCCACTTGCAAACACCTGCAGCCAGTTGCATGCACCAGACACAACATGTTCAATAACATGTTTACAACCAATCCTACCATCCATAGGCTCAATCCTACGATCTAACTTTCCCACTGATGTGTGACGACCCCAAACCCCATACTGACAGCGGCAAGGGTAATCTTTGGAATATAGCACATAAACAGATAACAGCAGAACAAAAATCAATAAATACACCAGATAATGCACAATAGAATATACTGGATAAACGTAATCATCAGAGTTACATAGTATACAGGATCATACTTAGTACAAATACAGTTCAGCTATACATAAATGTCTACAGCGGAAAAACAAACATAATGTACAATAGGAGCTGAACAGCATAAAAAGAGATAAATGATAGAATCCATCTTCAGCTCCAGCTATCCAGAGAAAGCTAGCTAAACCTGAATACAAGGCTGCCCGTGTAGAAAAAGGGGCACCCGAGTTTGAAAGTGAAACAAACTACGAGTCAGTCATGGGACTGGTATGAGAAATCTACTCAACACATTGTAAATATGGCCAATCACAGGACCACGCCACTTTCGTGGAACGGGTTTACTCCATTGGATTGCCAGTGCTTTAAAACATCGCAATGCTTTTTATAAAAAAGAAGCCATTATAAGACTCAGTTCCCATCACACAATGCAACGCAAACCGGAGGATAGAGTTTTTACCTTATAACGGCCAAAATATGCTTGATACGAATAAAACAAAAGCATTTGGTATTATTACTAGTGTTTATATGTTTCGAAAACAATTTCAAATCATAACTATCAATCATAGACGGCATTAATGCCCTATACCACTATGTCGCCATATATAGGTATACAATCAAAACCGCACAGTCACGTATTTGGAAATTGGATTTCCGTCATGAACCAAGGCAAAAGATAGTCCTCACCGACTTCGAGACTCTCTAGCCCGAGCCTTAGGATCCAGACTCAGGTGGGCCCTTGGAGCGACAGGGACGGTCCACCGATGTGGATTAAAATTCCTAAACACTTCATTTCCCCGCCCTTTGGGGGCGTAAATGAGCTAACGAATGACTCCATCGGACCCGGATCGTCCGATCTAACCGAGGTGCCTCGCAACAGTAACAACCACATAAGTCAAGCTCGTCAGGGCATGTAAAACCACTGACGCCACTTCTAACTAGAAAGAAACGCATGTCCTCCCCGAGGTCCTCTCCCGTTTCTGGTTCATACCGGGGTGTGAGACTCGCGAATTCACGTTATACACAAAGTTACGCCACACAAGCGGTGCTTTGATCATCACTATAAGACTTTGCTTTTCAACAGAAGCCCTGATCACTGCATCTTAGCATGCCACAAAGTCAATTCACACCACGCAGCTGATGGTTATCAATCGCACAGAATGAATTCCAATGTCAGACACACAGTCCATTTGCAAGTTCGTTCTGGGTCTGAACGAAACCGGAGGCACTAAATTCCTCGCATATTCATCGATCCCCACGTACGTCTGGACGATCGCCACTCATTATCCATATTTCGGGATGCCTCCCAATCAGGACCTCAGTGACCATCCAAACGAGGTGAAGATCGGTCTTCAACCCCCGTCTTCATCTTCGACTTCTTATCATCGATTCAGTTATTCAGAATGGGATAAACCCGGTCTTTCTGAGCAACTCACGTATATAATAAACAAGTGCAACACTAACATACATACGCTTCATTTCAAATCATTAGTCACTAACCGTCAATCAGTAAGAGAACGATTTCCCAAATATTAACCCCGAAGGCCGAAACCAACATCGGATCAACACCCAGGAAATCATTCGACTTAGCCAACCTTCAGTTAGTTTCTAAATTTCACATCTATATCGTTTATAATATTTTATAATGATTTATCGCTATTTTTATTTATTTTAAAATAGCCAATTTATTCAAAACGACGCTTCGGGCCATAACGCGGCCGTGGCGCTGTTTTTCTTCAGATTTGATTTACACATATCTGAAAATCTAACCATTGGATCTTCACAAAATTTACATCATTAGAAAGATCTTTTCAAAACGAATCCAACGGTTCCAGTTTCGGGAAATTCTGACGGTCGGATCTCCCGGTATAATCGTTTGAAGTTTCGATTTCAAAATACGAACTGCAGCGTCGTTATTCGATTATATATAATTATATATATATATAAATATAATTGATTCTGTCGCTGTTTTTCTTTAGATTTGAATTAAATATTCCAGACAATCCAACCGTTGGATTTTTACAAAGTTGGTGCCGTTGGAAAGATATTTCCAAAGCGAACCCAACGGTTGCGATTTCAGGAAAATCCGATGGTCGGATCTCCCACACTAATCGTTTGAAATCACAGTTTCAAAATATGAACTGCCGCTTCGTTATTCGATATATTTCAATTCTATTTATATATATATCGACTCTTCGATTTCAAAACTATATGGTTTTCATACATTTGATAAAAATGATATTTTTATCTAGCTGTCTTCTATTTCAACACTTCACTATTTTTAGCAATTCATGTATATAATAAAAATGTGATTTTTATTGTAAAACAATTCATTTCAAAACTCGACTATTTTATATAGTTAATATAGGTGATAAAAATAGGATTTTTATTATAAAACAGTTCATTTCAAAACAATATTATTTTATATAGTTCATATTGATGATAAAAATAGGATTTTTATTATCAAACACTTTCTTTCAAAATATGAATACCATTCAACACATGAATTTCAATTCAACGAATGAATTTCGGTTCAACACATGAAGGTTTTCTATAGTTTATATAAATAGATAAAAAGGTGGTTTTTATATTTAAAAACACGAATACCATTCAACACATGAATTCTATTCAATGAATGAATTTCAATTCAACACATGAAGGTTTTCTATTCAACAGACGAATATAGTTTCAATATAGGAAAATAATTCTAACACATGAATATTATTCAAAATTTTGGCAGCATAACGACAGGGTAGTTAAAACCGGGACCGTCCCTAGTACGGCTCCTCGCTCTACCTTAAAGCCTCGCAGCTTTTGACAATGGGGAATCATGCATCTAGTTCGCACGCAGGCGACATGTATAATTTTTTCATTCCCACAAACTAATCCTATGTGGATTCAACCAAATATTTCTCAACCACAAACGGGTATTTTTCAACCACAATCAATCAATTTCAACCATAAATAATTTCAATCAACCATTCGCTATCAATCAATTTTCACACCAATCACAACCAATAAATATCGTCCATGGTTTGTGGACGAGGGGCGTATATATATATATATATATATATATATATATATATATATATTTATATATAGCATTTCACTTCTATTTCAACACATATATAATTTTTACAACGCATATACAACTTATACATCGAACGTACAACGTATACAACGCTTATACAAAAGGTGTACAATGCTTATATAACTCATACATCGATTATATAATTTATACATCGTCGTTTTCCATATCGTTTATAATTTAGAAATCTCACATTGGGTTCCACTCCACCAAAAATAGCGGAAGGCTTAGAAAAATATCCGGTCTCTTCTAGAATGTAGAAGACGTCCACACGAGTCCACTGTCTCTTGTTTCACTGAATTTCGTCAAGAAACGAAAAAGATATAATTTTCACAAGTTTGCAACGGTTTAAAAGTGTTAAAACAATTGAAAATTACCATAGCCGTATACCTTTCAAAATGGTTCAAAACTAGGTTTGCAAAAATCTTTCAATCCTTGGCACGGGACAAGATCGGGTTTCACGATGTGGAAGAGGCTGGAAACCCGCACCTGGAGCTAGCGGTCTCGTTCAGATCGATGGCCTGTGGAGGAAGATCGACGACGATGAAGTCGGCGACTTCGAGGGCTTCGTTCTCGATACACACAACACTAGGGAGGTCGAGACCAATTCGGATTTGTAGAGGGCGTTAGGATCGTCAAAAAGTTCCAAAGGGGTAGGGGATTTTGGTGCGAGGAATCACCGGAAAATCGACGGGAAAGAAGGAGGGCCAGCCGTCGTCGATCGCGATGGGCTACGGGGGTTTTTTGATTTTTTTTATTTTATTTAAATTATGAAGAAATAATTTGATTGGTCGGGGGGTTTTAAAAAGGGTTTTCTGACACGACCTCCAATCCAAACCCAACGACTGTCGTCCTTAGTGTTTTACCTCCATTCCGAACACAATGGGATATGTTTCAAAGGACCATTTGACTTTTTCAGTCTGTTTTTCTTCAAATTAAAATATAAAACATTCAATATTTGTTTTGAACGTACATTTCAATTTGCCAGGGCCACAAACTGATCCGAAAAATTCCAGAAAAATAAATCTAGCTATGTTTTGACGATACGGTCCTAACAAAACTAGTTTCGTCGAATTCTGAGACCGTTTGCAAAATGGCCCATTTCTGGTCGATCCAATTTAACTGTAATTGACCAAAACACATTTTCCTTTTCCACGCTCACATACTAGCTTCAAAAATTATGAACCTAGCAGTAACTTCTCATCCTGGATCCAACAAAAGTGGTTTCGTCGAATTCCGAGGCCGTTTGCAAAATGGCCAATTTCACGGGCTATATAAATTCCACAGCGACCTTTCTGAAAATTCATTTGGCCATAAGTTTTGCTTTCCGCCATGAAACTTCGATTTTTCAGATTCGTCAGAAAGGTATTCACTAACAGATTTAAATATTTTTGGTTTCACTCAAATCCGTTTTGTTTTGCACCTGGTACAGTCAGTCAAAGTTTGAATTCAAAATTTGAAACTACCGCGCCATTTCAGGCCTTGTTTATAATTAGAATTAATTATATTCCTTTTCAATTGTCGATTAAAACTCAGTTTTCATCTTTATTATTTAAAATATTTATTTTTAATATTTGAAATCCATTATTTTAGCCAATTTAAAAAAAATTAATTGGTTCAGATTTTCTGGGTCGTTACATAATGTTTAGTAGAAAGACCCTAATCAAAGGAAAAAGCAAATGATATGATATCAAAAGGGAAACATTTGTCAAAATATCATGAGTAAGAAAGTTGAATTCCTTGAAGATGGCCAAGTCTTTATAACTAGAAGTTCTTCCTATGAGGTAAAAGATACCATTACTGAATTAACAAATGCCTCATCATAATTAACCTGTACTTTTCCTTCAAACTTCCAATCAGATGGGTTTCTCTTATAACTACCAATTATTATAACCACATTCACTAGACGTCCGTTCTATCTTACCCATCTTAAATCCTTTAGGAGGAAAATATTCCAAGTTTTCTGTTTGCTTCCTTTCTCAAACTAGTTTAACACAGCTAAGCCGTTTGGTTTTTAAAAAAGTCCCGAGCCTACTCTACCTTACAAGTAGGGTCACTTTTATCATATCCACAATCTGATTTTTACTCTTTACTACCTTGTGTTACCTTATTTGTTCCACTTATTTTTTCCAACTGTTACGACCCGAACTTCCCCGTGGAGGAAAGCACGGATTGAATTGAGAACACGACAAATCGGAACACAAACAGAAGAACATTTCATTGTTATTGCAACAATTCATCAGAATACAAGAATATATAGAGTATGAATCAATATTACACATCATAAAATATTAGAGATCACAATACATTACACAACAACGGAAAAAATAATAATACAAAACACAACTGAAAGTAATACACGGATACAGAGCTTTCCGAGTATCGTTCCAGCTGTAAACCAGGATCCTGTGAATATAAATCTGCAAAACCAAAACTACTAGCTTCCCGTGTCGAAAATAAGGGCACCCAGAGTTTAGGTTAAAACAATAAACTCCAGGTCAGTCATGTGACTAGTGTGAGAACTAAAACAATTATTTAAAACTTTACTTTAAATCAGATATATCAAGAGACCACGCCGTATTACACGGAACGGGTTTCCTCCCAAGAATACCAGTGCATATAACAAAATAGCGCAATGTTTTTTTGGAAAAATGCAGCTATTATAAGACCCAGGTCCTATCACACAATGCAACGCAAGCCGGGGGATAGGGTTTTTCCTTATAATAGCCAAACATGCTTGGTACGTCTAAAACAAATCATTTGACACTATTATAAGTGCATAGTGTATAAAGCAACTTCAAATAATAAGTATCAATCATAGACGGCATAAGTGCCCCATACCACTATGTCGTTATATATAGGATTACAACTAAAACCGAAATGTCTCGTATTGGAAAATTGGATTTCCATCTTTGAACCAAGGCTAGGCGCAATCCTACCATTTCAACACAATCTATCCCATGTCTCAGGACTCAGCCGCAACTGTACCTAGGCAACATGCAGGGCCAGTCCACCGATGTGGATTAAACTTAAACCCTGAACATGCGTTTCCCCGCCCTTTGCGGAGTAAATGAGCCAAATGAGTCCATCGGCTCCACATAGTCACTGATATATCTGAAGCGCCTCGCAATCCAACAACCACATAGGTGAAAATAATATAAATGTCAGGGCTGGTAGGTCACTGACACCACCCTAGCTAGAAGGAAACGCATGCCCTCCCTGCTGTCCTCTCCCGTTTCTGGTTCACACCGGGGTGTGGGCCTCGCGAATTAACGCTACACAAAGCTATGCCACAGGCGGTGCTTTGATCATCCACCAATAGACTTTGCTTTTTCAACAAAAGCTTATATCATTTGCCACTTAGGCACGCCACACAGGCAATTCACACCATGCGACTGATGTCTATCGATATACAACCTCTGATCCCATACGTCTCAGAGAAGGGTGAAGTAAGGGAATGAATTCCCCTTCACCAGGTAGATGTATATTTAATAGAGATCAATCAACACAGAGCAAAATCCAATGTTAGACACAATCCATACAAGTTCGTTCTGGGTCTGAACGAAACCGGAGGCACTGTGTACCTCACATATCCAACGATCTCCAAGTACGTCTGGACGATCACCAACTGATTCCCTTCTCTTGGGTGTACAACCCAATCAAGATCATCGGTAATTATCCAAACGATGTGAAGACCTCCGGTCTTCGACCACCGTCTTCATCTTCGACACAACGTCGATTCAGTTATTCAGAATGGGATAAACCCGGCCTTTCCGAATAACTCGCGTATATAATAAACAAGTGTTACACAAACACAACATACGCCTCATTCCAATTCAGAATATTCTTTTATTCAAATATTCTTATACCTTGGGAAAGGTTCCCATTAATTTTATCAAAGATAATTCTTTTAATTTATTCTTTAATCTTCTCTTGAATATCAGTTCGAACCAAATTATGGTTTATCCAAACTAGTCGGGATTAACGAACCTTACTGAAGTAATCATTTGTTTTAATTTCCCAATCCTAACCTGTTCATCCCATGAAGTAAAACTGGTAGTACTTTATATCTAACACCACGGTGTTATCGGTAAATTCAATTACCATTACACGTTCAAATCTAATTAAAGATTTAACTATCGCCTGGAGCAAAACTGGTGATACTCCATTCTCAATCATTTCAATCTAATTAAAGATTCATTAAAACTCTGCTTGGTTTTAATCTTCCCAAAAATCAATATTCATGATTGTTTAACTTGGGAAATCATATCCTGTCTTTAACTGGGTTAAAGAACCAATGTGATTTAAAACACGGTTCACGATAAACCCAAAATCACATTCTATCCCATCAGCCTTTAATCGGAAATTAGCAAGTGAACAATTCCCTAAGTAATAACCCCGAAGGCCAAAACCAACATCAGATCAATACCCATGAAACCATTCAACTTAACTAATCTTCAGTTAGTTTCTGATTTTCTTTACTCCGTTGGGTTTAAGAACAGTATTATTGAAGATACCGTACACGACAACCCAAAATCACATTCCATTAATTATCGGGTTAAATAATAAGTGTTATTTAAAACACCATTCACGATAAACCCAAAAATCAATTCAAATTCAATTCTAATTAAATACCATTTAATTGGTACACTTCATTAAATCTAAATAAAAAGATTTAATCTTTTTCTCAACTGGGTTTAAGAAAAGTGTTAATGAAGACATCATTCACGACAAACCCAAATCTCATTTGATATTAAACACAAGGCTCTAAATAGAAAATATATCGGCTTATATTCAATATCAAATTCTACGACCAACAAATATCGTATTGGAAATAATGATATAAATATATCTTTCAAATTTCCAAAAAAATATCTGTATAATCACGAAATCCAACATCGAAATATTCCAAAGACAATTTTGATTCAAATCCATTTCTACTTTATACATTGAAAATTCTGGTTATTTTCAAAAGCATTTCAAATCCACTTTATTTATTTTAAAACTAAATGGGATTATAATTCTAGTTCAAAACTAGTTCATTTCGATAAAAATCTATTTTTATCTTTTCAATTTAGAATTTTTCACCCCAATTCTTCACAAATCATTTCTTATGATTTTACACAAATTATAACTATTTTTAATAATTTTATCAAGGCTCGTACAGTCGATTTCCATCAACGGCCATCGAACTGCACTTACAGCGACCTTTTCCAAATTTATTTGGACATAATTCTAAATCCTACCATTAGTTTTAAAATCTCTAATATTCGTTAGAAAGCTCTTTTCGATATGAACCCATGGTTCCGGTTTTAGGAGAATCCGACGGTCGGATCTCCCGTAATGTCCATTCGAAGTCAATGGTCGAAATTCGTGAACTGCCGCAGCGCGGCGCGTTCTATTCAGGCCATTATATAATATATATATATAGTATATATTTCGTCGATTTCCTTTCAAAACATATTTTATAAATCGTTTTAAATTCGTTTTCAAAACGATTTCAACTTCCTATTCAATTTCTAATCAAAATTGAATATTCCATATCATCGATATATAAATGATAATATTTTCATAGCATTATATTTTGAAATCAATTCCTTTTTGATATTCATTATAAAAATGAATAAAACTGATATAAATATCGTTCACTTCAAAATGGCATCAATCTAACCAACACGGCTTTGTATATTTTAATAACTTTGTTATTCTATTCAACAAATGAATAGTTTCTTTATTCAGCACATGAATATTTATTTTATTCAACATATGAATATTTATTTTATTCAACACATGAATATTTATTTATTCAACACATGAATTTTCTTTTATTCAACACATGAATATTCTTTTTATTCAACACATGAATATATATTTTATTCAACACATGAACATTCTTTTTATTCAACACATGAATATATACTTTATTTTCTAAATTGGAATGAGACCCACTCAATAACCATATAATGTTATTTATATGGATTCTATACAACGCATGTATATAATAGCAATGATAAATAATCAACCATCATCCAAAGTGCACCACACAACTGCATAAGCATTAAATATAAATAACGCTTACACAGTCTGTCAACCAATCGGTCGACGTACTACTAAACAATTGGGATTAGTGTACGTCAATATCATCCCAACACCCGTGTGGGGTTTCAATCAATCAAACACATATTTTATTTGTGCAGTCGGGCGATGTGTAAAATTTATCGTCCCAATCAATATCAGTCAAATGGGTGTACATAAACAAATCGTCCGATTTGTTTATTCATATTTATTTTATATACACGTTAAAAATTATATTTTTAACTATAAAATATTTATTCATTCCACATCACACAATTAATTTTCACAACAGATCAATCAAACATACAAGCCATCCATGGTCTGTGGACGACAGGTGTCGGGTGCTGCTAAGCACCGTTTGCATCCTAGTATATATTTCAAACTAGAAATTAAAATAAAAGTGAGGAGTTCTCACCTTTGGGTTCCACTCCTCCATTCTTTAGTTGTCAATTTTAGATTTTCCCAGAACTCCAGCATGTCTATTTCATAAATAACATACATATGTTAAAAATCATATTTTTCATCTATCATTAATTATTTCTAACATACGATAAAAATTCTATTTTTATCCTTTCAAAATAAAATTCTATTTTATATTTTCAAAATCAAGTTCTATTTTATATTTTCAAAAATCACTGCTATTTTATATTTTCAAAATCAAGTTCTATTTTATATTTTCAAAAATCACTGCTATTTTATTTTTCAAAAGTAATGATATTTTTATTTTCAAACATAATGCTAATTTTACTTCAAAACATGATGCTAATTTTATTTCAAAACATGATGCTAATTTTATTTCAAAACATGATGCTAATTTTAGTTAAAAAAACAATGTTTTTTTTTTAAAAAACAATGTCAATTTCAATTTCTAAAACAATGTATATAGTAAATAAATAAATCAAAAAAATTACCTTTCTCTTTATCGTTGCCTGGGAAAGAAAAAAGAACCCAACACCGTATTCTTCCTCCCACCGTCGTGCTCACCACCGTCGACTGGAGTGCCATCAATCACCGCCCATCTGAACGCTGTCGCACCTTCTTCTTCATCGAATTTCTGTAGCCGCACAAACACAAAATCATCGTTATCAAACTCCACTTGCACCGCCACTATAAAGCCATCGCCACCAGATCTGATGACGCCACATCATAGGGCTTCACATCCCCATCCACCGCCCACCATCAGCTCGAGATTCGAGCTCACCTGCTCCTCCAAAAATTGACGAAATCGACGGCTCTTTGAGTTTTAAATTTGAATGCCTCAATCAACGAGGGATCATCATCCCCTTACCAATTTCAAGAGCTCGAAATGGCATTTCATTTCCAACTGAAACCACCGCTTAACTCGCTGTGGATCGAGAGAGATTAGGTGAAAATGTTTTGAGCTATTTAGGCCATTCGTTTTTGAGTGAGGCGCGATGTTTGAATAGTTGACCACCGAATGATTCACTGACTAGGGTTTAGTTATTTCATTATGTATATATCTATATATATTAAATCATATTTTATTCAATTGTTATGAAATCTTACATTCGAACCTAATGGCTGTCGCTCCTAGCTAAATACCCCCATTCCGAACACAATGGGATATGTTTCGTAACCCAATTCAGCTGTCACGTTCAGTTTTCACTTAAATTAAAATATAAATCAGTATATACTCAATTTGAATGCACATTTTAAATTACTAGGGCTACAAACTAACTCTGAAAATTCCAGAAAAATTATTTCTACCTTTGTATTGATGATACGGTCCTAACAAAACTAATTTCGTCAAATTCTGAGACCATTTGAAAAATGGCCATTTTCTGGTCGATCGAAATTGACTGAAGGGTGCGTTTTTTAGAGGTCCCTATTAAGTTTCAAAATATAAAAAAAAACCCGGTCATAAACTTATTGTAAATTAGGTCCCTATTTTTTGAAAAATCATAAAAAAAATATAAAAAAAATATAAAAAAATCACGTAAATTCGTATTTAAATAAAACATGTAAACACTAAAAAATTCAGAACAAAAAACCATCAAATAAGGCGTCAAAAATAAAAAAACAGAAAAAAAAAACGAAATTTCCAGTTAAATGCATAATAGTATGCACATATATCATTTTCCTGCATACATCCGTGCATATTTTTCACTACATACATCTTCGTTGATTTTTATTTATACAAAAATATGCTTATATGTGTGCAAATATACCCAATATTTGCACACATTTGTGCAGGTTTAGTTTCAAATTTTCAAACTGAACACAGCTTACGGAAAAGTTGCATACATATATGCGATTATCAGTAATAATTGCATAAATGTATGCAACTATTTTTTTTATTTCCATAGAATCCTGAAATTATTTCCATATTTTAGGAATTTTTTTTTTATGAAGGAACGTACTTTATTTTTTTTTTTAAAAAGGCGGAAGTAATAAAATAAGGGGCAGGTTTAAATTTTTCAAATCTTTTTTTTATACAAATTAGGTCCCTACTTTTATCCTATAAAAATGTTGCACACATGTGTGCATTTTTTTGAGAAATTTGCACATTTGGATGCAAATAAAAATGAACTGAAATATTAAGTTAAATCTATCCGCTGGAAGAACTGCAGTTAATTGCATATATGCATGCAAAAAAGTCAAAAAGGTGCATAATATTATGCATTTAACTGCAGTTTTTTCTGTTTTTTTGCTGCTTTCTTCTTTCTGACATTATTTTTGTTGTTTTTTGAACTGAATTTTTTGTATAATGCATAATTTATTTTATTACTAATTTTCGAATTTTTTTAATTTTTTTTAATTATTATTTTATAAGTTTTGAAAGCAGGGACCTAATTTATATTAAGTTTATGACCGGATGTGAGCCTAATTAAGTTTCAAAATAGGGACGTGAGCCTAATATTCACTTGACTGAAACTGTCAAAACACGTTTTCTTTTGCCACGCTCACATATTGATTCAAAAAATTATGAATTTTGAAATCTAGCAATAATTTGACACCTCGGATCCAACAAAAGTGGTTTCGTCGAAAACGAAGGTCGTTTGCAAAATTTCCATTTTAAGGGCCAAAATTTCATAGCGACTATTCTGAATTTTCAACTAGGCATAACTTTTTATTCCCGCTATCAAATTTCAATTTTTCGGATTCATTGGAAATATATTTTCAAATACATTCTAATATTTTTGGTTTTGCCAAAATCCGGTTTATTTTGAATCCTACACATTCATTTGAAATTTGAAATCGAATTTTCGAACTACCGCGCCATTTCCAATTCCTTTTATAATTTAAAATAAATATTTATATTCTAACAACGATCTATATAAATATATATACGTTCTAATTCTATTCAAAATAAATTTCTCGTCGTTATTATTTAAAATAATTCATTTTAAATATTCGAAATTCATCAAAATTGCCAAAATAAAAATTTTAAATTGGCTCAGATTTCCGGGTTATTACAATCTCCCCCACTTAAAACTTTTCATCGCCGAAAAGGAATGAAGCAGAAAGTTGTTTTACAAATCAACTCAACTTTCATTATTTTCATTATGGCTTAAGTTCTTCAACTTTTCGGTTTCTAAGAACTTTTCAAATTTTTCAAAAATTTGGCTAACACCCTAAATTTTCGAAAAATTTCGCCATAACCTCCCCTGCACCGGGAGCTTCGAGATATTTCAAATAGCCTCCCATGGCCCTCACCAATCCAAAAAGAAAAAGAAACAGCCAATCGGCTCATAAAATCATCAAAAACCCAAGAAATACAATAAACATGTACCTATTTGTCGGGCAAACAAATTTATTCTTCTGCTCTAGCCTCCTTGCTTTGACCTGTTCAATCTAAGTACATGTATATGCATGCAATTTCAAACAATTTTCAATTCAGTCCAAAATTTGATATAGTTTGGCTAAATGGTTCAAATTATAATTAATCACAAAATAATCAAACAACACAATCAGCAATCAATTAGTTGATTAACGTTTCAAATTCATAACTTTGATACATAGTCAAAAATCACATTTTTGGTGCCAAATCATAACAATAGGCCCTATCTAATTTTGGTTCTCACACCAGTCAATTGGAATCATATAGAAATCCCACTTTCGGCACTCGAATATAAATTCTGATGATACTCGAGTAATCATCAGAATCACCTCCGGGCGACTAGAGTGTGATTCCATATCTATCCAGTATATTAAAACTTCAAATACACGCGGATCAGACGTATACGCAAAATCTTTATATACTTGATTGTCCAAATCAATACAAATAAATATTCAAATAAATATTCAAATAAATTTTCAAATAAATTTTCAAAACAAAATCTGTTTTCAATTTTACTTTCAAAATACCACACTTCACACTCGTTCTAGGATACCATTGATCCTATCTCTAACGAGTCATTCTCATTGGATATTACTAATCCAATCTCTGATGAATTCTTTCGTTTGGTTCTAACGTGTCTTGTTCTCCCGAGCTATGTAAATCAAAGCTCTGATACCAAGCTGTTACGACCTGAACTTCCCCGTGGAGAAAAGCACGGACTTAATTGAGAACACGACAAATCGGAACAGAAACAGAAGAACATTTCATTGCTTATTACAACAATTCATCAGAATACAAGAATATACAGAGTATGAATCAATGTTACACATCATAAAATATCTGAGATCATAATACATTACATAGCAGCGGAAGAAATAATAATACAAAACACAACTGAAAGTAATACACGGGTACAGAGCTTTCCGAGTATCGTTCCAGCTGTAAACCAGGATCCTGTGAATATCAATCTGCAAAACCAAAACTACTAGTTGCCCGTGTCGAAAATAAGGGCACCCAGAGTTTAAGTTAAAACAATAAACTCCAGGTCAGTCATGTGACTGGTGTGAGAAATAAAACAGTTATTTAAAACATTACTTTAAATCAGATATATCAAGGGACCACGCCGTATAACACGGAACGGGATTCCTCCCAAGAATACCGGTGCATATAACAAAACAGCGCAATGTTTTTTTGGGAAAAATGCAGCTAATATAAGACCCAGGTCCTATCACACAATGCAACGCAAGCCGGGGGATAGGGTTTTTCCTTATAATAGCCAAACATGCTTGGTACGTCTAAAACAAATCATTTGATACTATTATAAGTGCATAGTGTATAAAGCAACTTCAAATCATAAGTATCAATCATAGACGACATAAGTGCTCCATACAACTATGTTTCCATATATAGGATTACAACTAAAACTGAAATGTCTCATATTGGAAAATTGGATTTCCATCTGTGAACCAAGGCTAGGAGCAATCCTACCGTTTCGAGACAATCTAGCCCATGTCTCAGGACTTAGCCGCAACTGTACCTAGGCAACATGCAGGGCCAGTCGACCGACGTGGATTAAACTTAAACCCTGAACATGTGTTTCCCCACCCTTAGGGGCGTAAATGAGCCAAATGACTCCATCGACTCCACATAGTCACCGATATATTTGAGGCACTTCGCAATCCAACAACCACACAGGTGAAAATAATATAAATGTCAGGGCTGGTAGGTCATTGTTACCACTCTAGCTAGAAGGAAACGCATGCCCTCCCTGCTGTCCTCTCCCGTTTCTGGTTCACACCGGGGTGTGAGGCTCGCGAATTAACGCTACACAAAGCTATGCCACACAGGCGGTGCTTTGATCATCTACCACAAGAGTTTGCTTTTCAACAAAAGCCTTGATCATTTGCAACTTAGGCATGCCACACAGGCAATTCACACCATGCGACTGATGTTTATCGATATACAACCTCGGATCCCGTACGTCTCAAAGAAGGGTGAAGTAAGCGAATGAATTCCCCTTCACTAGGCAGATGTGTATTTTATAGAGATCAATCAACACAGAGCAAAATCCAATGTCAGACACATAGTCCATACAAGTTCGTTCTGGGTCTGAACAAAACCGGAGGCACTTGTACCTCGCATATCCATCGATCTCCAAATACGTCTGGACGATCACCAACTGATTCCCTCCTCTTGGGTGTACAGCCCAATCAAGATCATCAATAATTATCCAAATGATGTGAAGACTTCCGGTCTTCGACCACCGTCTTCATCATCGACACATCGTCGATTCAGTTATTCAGAATGGGATAAACCCGGCCTTTCCGAATAACTCGCGTATATAATAAACAAGTGTTACACAAACACTACATACGCCTCATTCCAATTCAGAATATTCTTTTATTCAAATATTCTTATACTTTGGGAAAGGTTCCCATTAATTTTATCAAAGATAAATTCTTTAAATTTATTCTTTAATCATCTTTTGAATATTAATTCAAACCAAATAATGGTTTATCCAAACTAGTCGGGATTAACGAACCTTACTGAAGTAATCATTTGTTTTAATTTCCCAATCCCAACCTATTCATCCCATGAAGTAAAACTGGTAATACTACATATCTAACACCACAGTGTTATCGGTAAATTCAATTACCATTTCACGTTCAAATCTAATTAAAGATTTAACTATCGCCTGGAGCAAAACTGGTGATACTCCATTCTCGATCATTTCAATCTAATTAAAGATTCATTAAAACTCCACTTGGTTTTAATCTTCCCAAAAATCAATATTCATGATTGTTTAACTTGGGAAACCATATCCTGTCTTTAACTGGGTTAAAAAACCAATGTCTTTAAAACACGGTTCACGATAAACCCAAAATATCATTTTATTCCATCAGCCTTTAACTGGAAATTAGCAAGTGAACAATTCCCTAAGTAATAACCCCAAATGCTAAAACCAACATCAGATCAATAACCAAGAAACCATTCAACTTAACTAATCTTCAGTTAGTTTCTGATTTTCTTAACTCCTTTGGGTTTAAGAACAGTATTATTGAAGATACCGTTCACAACAACCCAAAATCACTTTCCATTAATTATCATGTTAAAGAACAAGTGTTATTTAAAACACCGTTCACGATAAACCCAAAAATCAATTCAAATTCAACTCCAATTAAATACCATTTAATTGGTACACTTCATTAAATCTAAATAAAGAGATTAAATCTTTTCTCAACTGGGTTTAAGAACAGTGTTAATGAAGACACCATTCATGATAAACCCAAATCCCATTTAATATTAAATACAAGGCTCTGAATAGAAAATATATTGGCTTATACTCAATATCAAATTCAATGACCAACAAATATTGTATTGGAAATAACGATATAAATATATCTTTCAAATTTTCTGAGGACCCGTAACTTCCCCGTGAAGGAAAGAGCGGATACTTTGAGAACAACACACATCGGAACACAGACGGAAGAACATTTCATTGTTATTACAACAATTCCATCAGATACAAGAATATACAGACTATAAATGAATAAAATACATTCGATGAACATTAGAGATTACAATAAATTACATAGCAGCGGAAAAATATACAAAACACAACTGAAAGTAATACACGGATACAGAGCTTTCCGAGCATTGTTCCAGCTGTTAATCAAGACCCTGTGAATATAAATCTGCAAAACCAAAACTACTAGCTGCCCGTGTAAAATAGGGGCACCCAGAGTTTAGGTTAAAACAATAAACTCCAGGTCAGTCATGTGACTGGTGTGAGAACTAAAACAGTTATTAATATTGGTTTTAAAGTTTGGTAAATCAAGGGACCACGCCGTATAACACGGAACGGGTTTCCTCCCAAGAATACCAGTGCATAGAACAAACAGCGCAATGCTAAATAAAGAAAAATGAAGTTGTTATAAGACCCAGGTCCCATCACACAATGCAACGCAAGCCGGAGGATAGGGTTTTTACCATATAACAGCCAAAGCATGCTTGATAGGTTTAAAACACATTATTTGATACTATAATAAGTGTATAGTGTCAAAACAATTTCAATCATAAATATCTATCATAGACGGCATTAATGACCCATACCACTATGTCGCCATACTAGGTTCTACAAATAAAACCGAATTATCACGTATTGGAAATTGGATTCCATCATGAGTCGAGGCAAGGGGCAAGCTCCTCTCCGCGTTCGAGACACTCTAGCAAATGTCCCAGGACCCCACTCTGATCCTTGGATCTTCAGGGCCGGTCCTCTCTTACTTTTGAGGATTAATTATTCCAGATCACACGTTTCCCAGTCCTTATAGACCTATATCCGAGGCGCCTCGTATCCAACAACCACACAGGTGAAAAGTATATAAATGTCAGGGCTGGTAGGTCACTGACACCACCCTAGCTAGAAAGAAACGTCGTGCTCTCCCTGTAGTCACTATCTCGTTTTTGACTCATACCGAGGTGTGAGGCTCGCGAATTAACGCTATACACAAAGCTACGCCACACATGCCGTTCTTTGATCATCAACCACAAGACTTTTCTTTTCAATAGAAGCCTTGATCAATTGCCACTTACGCGTGCCACACTGGCAATTCACTCCATGCGACTGATGTCCATCGATATACAACCTCTGAGCTCGTACTTCTCAGAGAAGGGCGTTAAGAAAGAGAATAAATTCTCCGCCGCCAAACAGATGTATATTTAATGGAGATCAATCAACATAGAATAAAATCCAATGTCAGACACACAATCCATTTACAAGTTCGTTCTGGGTCTGAACGAAACCGAAGGCACTTTCCTCGCATATCCATCCATCTCCAAGTACGTCTGGACGACCGCCAACTGTTTCCCTCATCTTGGGTGTACAGCCCAATCGAGATCATCAGTAATCACCCAAGCGATGTGAAGACTTCCGGTCTTCAACCACCGTCTTCATCTTCGACATCTCGTCGAATCGGTTATTCAGAATGGGTATAAACCCGACCTTTCTGAATATCCCACGTGTATAGTAAACAAATGTTACACAAACACAACGAACGCCTCATTCCAATTCAGACTATTCTTTTATTCATAAAATCACATTCTTAGGGAAAGGTTCCCATTAATTTTATCCAAGATAAATTCTTCTAAATTTATTCTTTAATCTTCCTTTGGATATCATTTCAAACTTGTCGGGATTAGCGAACCACACCGAAGTAATTATTTATTTTATTTCCCAATCCCAACCTATTCATCCCCTGGAGCAAAACTGGTAATACTCCATACCTAACACCACGGTGTTATCGGTAAAATTAATTACCATTTCACGTTCAAATCTAATTAAAGATTTAACTATCGCTTTGGAGCAGAACTGGTGATACTCCACTCTCGATCACTTTTCAGATTTGATAATTTAAATTATCAATTCACATTTTAATCTAGTTAAAGATTCATTAAAACTCCACTTAGTTTTAATCCTTTCAAAAATCAACATCTTGCCTTTAACTGGGTTAAAGAACCAATGTCATCTAAAACACGATTCACGATAAACCCAAATCACATTTGATATTAAATACAAGGCTCTGAATAGAAAATATACCGGCTTATATTCAATATCAAATTCTGAAACCAACAAATATCGTATTGGAAATAACGATATAAAATATATCTTTCAAATTCCCATAACAATATCTGTATAGTCACGAAATCCAACATTGAAATATTCCGAAGATAATTTCGATTCAACTCCAGTCCAATCCACGTATTGGGAATATTGATTATTTTTTAAATCACTTTCAAATTCAATTTATTTATTTCAAAAATAAATTGATTTTAATTCTAGTTCAAAACTAGTTCATTTCGATAAAAATCTATTTTTATCTTTTCAAATATGGAATTTTTCAGACCAATTTTTCCCAAATCATTTCTTATGATTTTACACAAATTATCAATATTTTTAATAATTTTATCAAGGCCCGTACAGTCGATTTCCATCAACGGCTATTGAACTGCACTTACAACGACCTTTTCTAAATTTGATTTGGACATAATTCCAAATCCAACCGTTAGATTTTAAATTTCTAATATTCACTGGAAAGATCTTTTCGATACGAACCCAACAGTTCCGGTTTTAGGAGAATCCGACGGTCGGATCTCCCGCAACGTCAATTCGAAGTCAATGGTCGAAATTCACGAACTGCCACGGCGCGGCGCGTTCTATTCGGGCCATTATATATATATATATATATATATATATATATTATATTTCGTCTATTTCATTTTAAAACGTATTTTATAAATCGTTTTAAATTCGTTTTCAAAACCATTTCATCATTTTTTCAATTTCTAATCAAAATTGAATATTTCATTTTATTACTATATAAATGATAATATTTTCAAAACGTTAAATTTTGAAATCACTTCCTTTTCTATATTCATTACTAAAATGAATATAATCGATAAAAATATCATTCACGTCAAAATGGCGCAACTCTAATCAACACCGCTTTATATATTTCAATAAATTCGTTATTCTATTCAACAAATGAATATTTATTCTATTCAAAACATGAATCTATATTTCTTTCAACACACGACCAATCTCAACAAATGAGTACTGTCTACACACGACTATTTTTGTTATGTAAAATATTTTATAAAATTATGGTATCTATCGTTTGATTTTTAAATCAGACTCCACCGTGAAGTAGTTCTAATTTTAAATATGATAAAGATGTAAATTTTATTATTAAAATATTTTACTCAACACATGAATATTTTCAACACATGAACATCGTCAACACATGAATATTTTCATATTCAACACATGAATTTTCTTTTATAATATTCATTATTTTCCCGATTGGAATGAGGCCCAATCAATCACCATATAATGTTAATTATATGGATTCCACACAACACATGTATATAATAGCAATGACAAACAATCGACCATCATCCAGGGTGCACCACACAACTGCATAAGCATCAAATATAAATAATCGATGCTTACACAGTCTGTCGACCCATCGATCGACATACAATTAAATAAGGATTAGTGTACGCCAAATATCATCCCAACACCCGTGTGGGGTTTCAAATCAACAAACACATATTTTTATTCGTGCAGTTGGGCGATGTGTAAAATTTATCATCCCAATCAATATCAGTCAAATCAGTGTATATAAACAAATTAGCCGATTTGTTTATAAATATTTATTTACTCCCATTCACGTTAAAAATTATATTTTTAACGATAATTTATTTATTTTAACTATCCACATTTATTATCGATTTCACATCAACAATACAAACAAATTTCACAACACATCAAACAAGCATACAAGCCATCCATGGTCTGTGGATGACGGGTGTCGAGTGCTGCTAAGCACCGTCTGCATCCTAGCATATATATATAACTAGAAAAAGAAATTTAGAGTGAGAAGTTCTCACCAATAGCTAATCCAAACGCCACGACTCTTCATATGTAGGAAATCTCCGCCGTTTCTTCTTTCGTCACTTTCATCATCCGTATTCACTACATATATAAAAATCGAATTTTTACTTTGCTATTCAATATAAAAATCAAATTTTTACTTTGCTATTCAATATATAAAAATCGAATTTTTACTTTGCTATTCAATATATAAAAATCGAATTTTTACTATCACTCCCTATGGATAAAAATTCTATTTTTACATTGCTACTATATAGATAAAAATTCTACTTTTACATTGATGTTCATATAATAAAGATTATATTTTTATCACGCTAATTTACACATAAAGATTTCGCCTTCTCAAATATAAAGATTTCGCCTTTTCATATATAAAGATTTCGCCTTTTCATACATAAAGATTTCGCCTTTTCATATATAAAGATTTCGCCTTTTCTATTGTAAAGATTTCGCCTTTTCAAAAATAAATATTTCGCCTTTTCAAAAATAAATATTTCGCCTTTTGAATTTCATCACTATAAAGATGATATTTTTACTATCTTACCTATATAAAAATTATATTTTTATACTCCTACAATATAAAAGATGATATTTTTATTATCCATATAATATGAAAATTATATTTTCAACCTTTACATGCGATAAAAATTATATTTTTAACTTCTACATATAATAAAAAATTATATTTTGAACTCTCTATAATATAAAAATCAAATCTTTATATTCGCCACTATATAAAAATCATGTCTTTGTTCAAATTAAAAATCATACATTTGTTAATTCAAAGATCATTAGCTAATTTCAATTAAAAAAACATGGAACAATAAATAAAATAAAAGAAAGAAAGGGGGAAGCTCACCGATTTGGTCGAAGGAGGTGCTGGATGTCGGCAGGAGGGGGTGTTGGTGGTAGTAGGGGGCGGCGCAGGGTTTCAGGAGGGAGGGGGTGCGGCGGCTTAGGGTTTAGGGGGGGCGGCGGTTTTATGCAGAAGAAGAAGGAGGAGATGAAGGCGAGAGAGGAGGAGCTAGGGGGAAGAAGAGGAGAGGGAGGCGGCGGTTGCTGAGGGGGGAGGCGCGCCTCACGCGGCGGCACGATGGAGGCTCCGTCGCCCTCCCTTTTTCTCCTCTTTTTTTTGGTTTGACTGATTCCACGGGAGAGAGAACGTGAGGGGTGAGGTTATAGTATATATTTTATATTTTTAATTATTTTTATTTCCAAAAAGCAACTTTTATTTTCGACCTCGAAACGAGACCCACCGCCTGTCGTCCATAGCTAATTACCCCCATTCCGAACACAATGGGATATGTCACGTAGGCTGATTCGACCGTTTCGATCAGTTTTCGTCAAAATCAAAATATAACTCTATATATTGAATTTGAACGCATATTTCAATTTACCAGGGCCACATACTAACACGAAAAAATCCAGAAAAATATTTTCTAGCTTTGTATTGACGATACGGTCCTAACAAAACTAATTTCGTCGAATTCTGAGACCGTTGGTAAAATGGCCATTTTCCAGTCGATTAAAATCAACTAAGACTGGTCAAACACGTTTTCCTTTGCCATGATCACATATTGATTCGAAAAATTATGAAATTTGGAATCTAGCAATAATTTGACATCATGGATCCAACAAAAGTGGTTTCGACGAAATCCGAGGTCGTTTGCAAAATTTCCATTTTTAAGGGCCTGAATTCCATAGCGACTATTCAGAATTTTCAACTGGACATATCTTTTGATCCCCGCTATGAAATTTCAATTTTTCGGATTCGTTGGAAAGATATCCTCAAATAGATCCCATTATTTTTAGTTTCACTAAAATCCGGTTTATTTTGCACCCGGTACATTCAATTGAAGTTTGAAATCGAATTATCGAACTACCGCGCCATTTTCAATTCCTTTTATAATTATATATAATTATTTATATTCTAACGACGACGTATATAATATATACGTTCGAATTCCATTCAAAATAAATTTCTCGTCTATATTATTTAAAATAATTCATTTTAAATATTCAAAATTCGCTAAAATTGCCAAAATAAATTTTTTAAACTGGCCCAGATTTTCGGGTTGTTACAAATTTCCATAACAATATCTGTATAATCACGAAATCCTACATCGAAATATTCCAAAAACAATTTCAATTAAAATCCATTTCTATTTTATATATTGGAAATTCTGGTTATTTTCAAAACCATTTTAAATCCACTTTATTTATTTTAAAAAAAAATGGGATTATAATTCTAGTTCAAAACTAGTTCATTTCGATAAAAATGTATTTTTATCTTTTCAAATTTGGTATTTTTCACCCCAATTCTACACAAATCATTTCTTATGATTTTACACAAATTATTACCATTTTTAATAATTTTATCAAGGCTCGTACAGTCGATTTCCATCAACGGCCATCAAACTGCACTTACAGCGACCTTTTCCAAATTTGATTTGGGCATAATTCCAAATCCTGCCATTAGATTTCAAATCTCTAATATTCGTTAGAAAGATCTTTTCGATACGAACCCAACGGTTCATGTTTTAGGAGAATCCGACGGTCAGATCTCCCGTAATGTCCGTTCGAAGTCAATGGTCGAAATTCGCAAACTGCCGTAGCGCGACGCATTCTATTCAGGCCATTATATAATATATATATAATATATTATATATATTTCGTCGATTTCCTTTCAAAACGTATTTTATAAATCATTTTAAATTCGTTTTCAAAACGATTTCAACTTCCTATTCAATTTCTAATCAAAATTGAATATTCCATATCATCGATATATAAATGATAATATTTTCAAAACATTATATTTTGAAATCAATTCCTTTTTGATATTCATTATAAAAATGAATAAAACCGATATAAATATCGTTCACGTCAAAATGGCGTCAATCTAACCAACACGGCTTTATATATTTTAATAACTTCGTTATTCTATTCAACAAATGAATATTTTCTTTATTCAACACATGAATATTTATTTTATTCAACACATGAATATTTATTTTATTCAACACACGAATATTTATTTATTCGACACATGAATTTTCTTTTATTCAACACATGAATATTCTTTTTATTCAACACATGAATATATATTTTATTCAACACATGAACATTCTTTTTATTCAACACATAAATATATACTTTATTTTCTAAATTGGAATGAGACCCACTCAATTACCATATAATGTTATTTATATGGATTCTATACAACACATATATATAATAGCAATGATAAATAATCAACCATCATCCAAAGTGCACCACACAACTACATGACCATTAAATATAAATAATTAACGCTTACGCAGTCTGTCAACCAATCGGTCGACATACTACTAAACAATTGGGATTAGTGTACGTCAATATCATCCCAACACCCGTGTGTGGTTTCAATCAATCAAACACATATTTTATTTGTGCAGTTGGGCGATGTGTAAAATTTATCGTCCCAATCAGTATCAGTCAAATGGGTGTACATAAACAAATCGTCCGATTTGTTTATTCATATTTATTTTATATACTCGTTAAAAATTATATTTTTAACTATAAAATATTTATTCATTCTACATCACACAATTAATTTTCACAATAGATCAATCAAACATACAAGTCATCCATGGTATGTGGACGACGGGTGTCGGGTGCTGCTAAGCACCGTCTGCATCCTAGTATATATTTCAAATTAGAAATTAAAATAAAAGTGAGGAGTGCTCACCTTTGGGTTCCACTCCTCCATTCTTTGGTTATTAATTTTAGATTTTCCCAGAACTCCAGCACGTCTATTTCATAAATAACACACATATATTAAAAATCATATTTTTCGTCTATCATTAATTATTTCTAACATACGATAAAAATTCTATTTTTATCCTTTTAAAATCAAATTCAGTTTATATTTTCAAAATCAAGTTCTATTTTATATTTTCAAAAATCACTGCTATTTTATATTTTCAAAACCAAGTTCTATTTTATATTTTCAAAAATAACTGCTATTTTATTTTTCAAAAGTAATGATATTTTTATTTTCAAACATAATGCTAATTTTACTTCAAAACATGATGCTAATTTTATTTCAAAACATGATGCTAATTTTATTTCAAAAGATGATGCTAATTTTATTTCAAAACATAATGCTAATTTTATTTCAAAACATGATGCTAATTTTAGTAAAAAAAACAATGTTGTTTTTATTTTAAAAACAATGTCAATTTTAATTTCTAAAACAATATATATAGTAAATAAAAAAAACAACCTTTCTCTTTATCGTTGCCTGTAAAAGAAAAAAGAACCCAACACCGTATTCTTCCTCCGACCGTCGTGCTCACTACCGTCGACTGGAGTGCCATCGGTCACCGCCCATCTGAACGTCGTCGCACCTTCTTCTTCATCGAATTTCTGTAGCCGCACAAACCCAAAATCATCGTTATCAAACTCCACTTGCACCGCCACTATAAATACATCGCCACCAGATCTGATGACGCCACCTCATAGGGCTTCACATCCCCATCCACCGCCCACCATCAGCTCGAGACTCGAGCTCGCCTACTCCTCCAAAAACTGACGAAATCGATGGCTCTTTGAGCTTTAAATTTGATCTCCTCAATCAACGAGGGATCATCATCCCCTTACCAATTTCAAGAGCTCGAAATGGCCTTTCATTTCCAACTGAAATCACCCCTTAACTCGTTGTGGATCGAGAGAGATTAGGTGAAAATGTTTTGAGCTATTTAGGCCATTCGTTTTTTAGGGAGGCACGATGTTTTGAATTGTTGACCACCGAATGATTCACTGACTAGGGTTTAGTTATTTTATTGTTATATATATATATTATCATATTTTATTCAATTGTTATGAAATCTTACATTCGAACCCAACAGGTGTCGCTCCTAGCTAAATACCCCCATTGCAAACACAATGGGATATGTTTCGTAACCCAATTCAGCTGTCACGATCAGTTTTCACTTAAATTAAAATATAAATCAATATATATTCAATTTGAACGCACATTTTAAATTACCAGGGCCACATACTTACTCTGAAAATTCCAGAAAAATTATTTCTATCTTCGTATTGACGATACGGTCCTAACAAAACTAATTTCGTCAAATTCCAAGACCATTTGAAAAATGGCCATTTTCTGGTCGATCGAAATTGACTGAAACTGTTAAAACACGTTTTATTTTGCCACACTCACATATTGATTCAGAAAATTATGAATTTTGGAATCTAGCAAAAATTTGACACCCCGGATCCAACAAATGTGGTTTCGTCGAAAACGAAGGTCGTTTGCAAAATTTCCATTTTTAAGGGCTAAAATTCCATAGCGACTATTCTGAATTTTCAAGTGGGCATAACTTTTTATTCCCGCTATGAAATTTCAATTTTTTGGATTCGTTGGAAAGATATTTTCAAATACATTCTAATATTTTTGGTTTTGCCAAAATCCGATTTATTTTTAATCCTACACATTCATTTGAAATTTGAAATCGAATTTTCGAACTAAAACGCTATTTCCAATTCCTTTTATAATTAAAAATAAATATTTATATTCTAACGACGATCTATATAAATATATACATTCTAATTCTATTCAAAATAAATTTCTCGTCATTATTATTTAAAATAATTCATTTTAAATATTCAAAATTTATCAAAATTGCCAAAATAAAAATTTTAAATTGGCTCAGATTTCTGGGTTATTACAATCTCCCCCACTTAAAACTTTTCGTCCCCAAAAAGGAACAAAGCTGAAAGTTGTTTTACAAATCAACTTAACTTTCGTTATTTTCATTATGGCTTAAGTCCTTCAACTTTTCAGTTTCTAAGAACTTTTCAAATTTTTCAAAAATTTGGCTTACACCCTAAATTTTCGAAAAATTTCGCCATAGCCTTCTCTTCATCGGGAGCTTCGGGATATTTCAAATAGCCTCCCATGGCCCTCACCAATCCAAAATGAAAAAGAAACAGCCAAGCGACTAGCCAATTGGCTCATAAAATCATCAAAAACCCAAGAAATACAATAAACATGTACCTATTTGTCGGGCAAACAATTTTATTCTTCTGCTCTAGACTCCTTGCTATGACCTGTTCAATGTAAGTACATTTATATGCATGCAATTTCAAACAATTTTCAATTCAGTCCAAAATTTGATAAAATTTGGCTAAATGGTTCAAATTATAATTAATCACAACAATAATCAAATAACACAATCATCAATCAATTAGTTGATTAACGTTTCAAATTCATAACTTTGATACATAGTCAAAAATCACATTTTTGGTGCCAAATCACAACAATAGGCCCTATCTAATTTTGGTTCTCACACCAGTCAATTGGAATCATATAGAAATCCCACTTTCGGCACTCGAATATAAATTCTGATGATACTCGAGTAATCATCAGAATCACCTCCGGGCGACTAGAGTGTGATTCCATACCTATCCAGTATATTAAAACTTCAAATACACGCGGATCAGACGTATACGCAAAAATCTTTATATACTTGATTGTCCAAATCAGTACAAATAAATATTCATATACGAATAATAATGTTTAAATTTTCAAAACAAGATCTGTTTTCAATTTTATTTTCAAAATACCACTCTTCACACTCGTTCTAGGATACTACTGATCCTATCTCTAACGAGTCATCCTCATTGGATATTACTAATCCATTCTTTGATGAATTTTTTCGTTTGGTTCTAACATGTCTTATTCTCCGAGCTCTGTAAACCAAAGCTCTGATACCAAGTAGTTTTGACCCGAACTTCCTCGTGGAGGAAAGCACGGATTGAATTGAGAACACAACAAATCGGAACACAAACAGAAGAACATTTCATTGCTTATTACAACAATTCATCAGAATACAAGAATATACATAGTATGAAACACTATTACACATCATAAAATATCAGAGATCACAATACATTACATAGCAGCGGAAAAAAATAATACAAAACACAACTGAAAGTAATACACGGATACAGAGCTTTCCGCGTATCGTTCCAGCTATAAACCACGATCCTGTGAATATAAATCTGCAAAACCAAAACTACTAGCTTCCTGTGTCAAAAATAAGGGCACCCAAAGTTTAGGTTAAAACAATAAACTCCAGGTCAGTCATGTGACTGGTGTGAGAACTAAAACAGTTATTTAAAACTTTACTTTAAATCAGATATATCAAGGGACCACGCCGTATAACACGGAACAGGTTTCCTCCCTAGAATACCAGTGCATATAACAAAACAGCGCAAAGTTTTTTTTGGAGAAATGCAGCTATAATAAGACCCAGGTCCTATCACACAATGCAACGCAAGCCAAGAGATAGGGTTTTTCCTTATAATAGGCAAACATGCTTGGTACGTCTAAAACAAATTATTTGATACTATTATAAGTGCATAGTGTATAAAGCAACTTCAAATCATAAGTATCAACCATAGACGGCATAAGTGCCCCATACCACTATGTCGCCATTATAGGATTACAACTAAAACCGAAATGTCTCGAATTGGAAATTTGGATTTCCATCTGTGAACCAAGGCTAGGCGCAATCCTACCGTTTCGAGACAATCTGGCCCATGTCTCAGGAATCAGCCGCAACTGTACCTAGGCAACATGCAGGGCCAGTCCACCGATGTGGATTAAATTTAAACCCTGAACATGCGTTTCCCCGCCCTTTGGGGCGTAAATGAGCCAAATGACTCCATCGGCTCCACATAGTCACCGATATATCTGAGGCGCCTCGCAATCCAAAAACTACACAGGTGAAAATAATATAAATGTCAGGGCTGGTAGGTCACTGATACCACCCTAGCTAGAAGGAAATGCATGCCCTCCCTGCTGTCCTCTCCCGTTTCTGGTTCACATCGGGGTGTAGGGCTCGCGAATTAATGCTACGCAAAGCTATGCCACACAGGCAGTGCTTTGATCATCCACTACAAGACTTTGCTTTTCAACAAAAGCCTTGATCATTTTCCACATAGGCATGCCACACAGGCAATTCACACCATGCGACTGATGTCTATCGATATACAACCTCTGATCCTGTACGTCTCAGAGATGGGTGAAGTAAGGGAATGAATTCCCCTTCACCAGGCAGATGTATATTTAATAGAGATCAATCAACATAGAGCAAAATCCAATGTTAGACACATAGTCCATACAAGTTCTTTATGGGTCTGAACGAAAATGGAGGCACCTTTTACCTCGCATATCCATCGATCTCCAAGTACGTCTGGACGATCACCAACTGATTCCCTCCTCTTGGGTGTACAACCTAATCAAGATCATCAGTAATTATCCAAACGATGTGAAGACCTCCGGGCTTCGACCACCGTCTTCATCTTCGACACATCATTGATTCAGTTATTCAGAATGGGATAAACCCGGCTTTTCCGAATAACTCTCGTATATAATAAACAAGTGTTACACAAACACAACATACGCCTCATTCCAATTCATAATATTCTTTTATTAAAATATTCTTATACTTTGGGAAAGGTTCCCATTAATTTTATCAAAGATAAATTCTTTAAATTTATTCTTTAATCTTCTTTTGAATATCAATTCAAACCAAATTATGGTTTATCCAAACTAGTCGGGATTAACGAACCTTACCGAAGTAATCATTTGTTATAATTTCCCAATCCCAACCTATTCATCCCATGAAGTAAAACTGGTAATACTTTATATCTAACACCACGGTGTTATCAGTAAATTCAATTACCATTTCACGTTCAAATCTAATTAAATATTTAACTATCACCTGGAGCAAAACTGGTGATACTCCATTCTCGATCATTTCAATCTAATTAAAAATTCACTAAAACTCCACTTGGTTTTAATCTTCCCAAAAATCAATATTCATGATTGTTTAACTTAGGAAATAACCCAAAATCATGTTCTATTCCATCATCCTTTAACCGGAAATTAGCAAGTGAACAATTCCCTAAGTAATAACCCGAAGGCCGAAACCAACATCAGATCAATACCCAAGAAACCATACAACTTAACTAATCTTCAGTTAGTTTCTGATTTTCTTAACTCTGTTGGGTTTAAGAACAGTATTATTGAAGATATCGTTCACGACAACCCAAAATCACATTCCATTAATTATCGGGTTAAAGAACAAGTGTTATTTAAAACACCATTCACGATAAACCCAAAAATCAATTCAAATTCAATTCCAATTAAACACCATTTAATTGGTACACTTCATGAAATCTAAATAAAAAGATTTAATCTTTTTCTCAATTGGGTTTAAGAACAATTTTAATGAAGACACCATTCACGACAAACCCAAATCCCATTTGATATTAAATACAAGGCTCTGGATAGAAAATATATCGGCTTATATTCAATATCAAATTCTACGACCAACAAATATCGTAATGGAAATAATGATACAAATATATCTTTCAAATTTCCATAATAATATCTGTGTAATCACGAAATCCAACATCGAAATCTTCCAAAGACAATCTCGATTCAAATCCATTTCCACTTTATATATTGGAAATTCTGCTTATTTTCAAAACCATTTCAAATCCACTTTATTTATTTTAAAAATAAATGGGATTATAATTCTAGTTCAAAACTAGTTCACTCCGATAAAAATTTATTTTTATCTTCTCAAATTTGGAATTTTTCACCCCATTCTTCACAAATCATTTCTTATGATTTTACACAAATTATTACTATTTTTAATAATTTTATCATGGCTCGTACAGTCGATTTCCTTCAACGGCCATCGAACTGCACTTACAGCGACCTTTTCCAAATTTGATTTGAACATAATTCTAAATCCTACCGTTAGATTTCAAATCTCTAATATTCGTTAGAGATCTCTTTTCGATACGAACCCAATGGTTCCAGTTTTAGGAGAATCCGACGGTCGGATCTCATGTAATGTCCATTCGAAGTCAATGGTCGAAATTCGGGAACTGCCGCAGTGCAGCGCGTTCTATTCAGGCCATTATATAATATATATATAATATATTTTATATGTATTTCATTGATTTCTTTTCAAAACGTATTTTATAAATCGTTTTAAATTCGTTTTCAAAACGATTTCAACTTCCTATTCAATTTCTAATCAAAATTGAATATTCCATATCATCGATATATAAATGATAATATTTTCAAAACATTATATTTTGAAATCGATTCCTTTTTATAGTCATTACAAAAATGAATAAAACCGATTTAAATATCGTTCACGTCAAAATGGCGTCAATCTAACCAACACGGCTTTATATATTTTAATAACTTCGTTATTCTATTCAACAAATGTATATTTTCTTTATTCAACACATGAATATTTATTTTATTCAACACATGAATATTTATTTTATTCAACACATGAATATTTATTTATTCAAGACATGAATTTTCTTTTATTCAACACATGATTATTCTTTTTATTCAACACATGAATATATATTTTATTCAACACATGAACATTCTTTTTATTCAACACATGAATATATACTTTATTTTCTAAATTGGAATGGGACCCACTCAATTACCATATAATGTTATTTATATGGATTATATACAACACACGTATATAATAGCAATGATAAATAATCAACCATCATCCAAAGTAAACCACACAACTGCATAAGCATTAAATATAAATAACTAACGCTTACACAGTCTGTCAACCAATCGGTCGACATACTACTAAACAATTGGGATTAGTGTACGTCAATATCATACCAACACCCGTGTGGGGTTTCAATCAATCAAACACATATTTTATTTGTGCAGTTGGGCGATATGTAAAATTTATTGTCCCAATCAATATCAGTCAAGTGGGTGTACATAAACAAATCGTCCGATTTGTTTATTCATATTTATTTTATATACACGTGAAAAATTATATTTTTAACTATAAAATATTTATTCACTCCACATCACACAATTAATTTTCACAACGGATCAATCAAACATACAAGTCATCCACGGTCTGTGGACGATGGGTGTCGGATGCTGCTAAGCACCGTCTGCATCCTAGTATATATTTCAAACTAAAATAAAAGTGAGGAGTTCTCACCTTTGGGTTCCACTCCTCCATTCTTGGGTTGTCAATTTTAGATTTTCCCAGAACTCCAGCATGTCTATTTCATAAATAACAGACATATGTTGAAAATCATATTTTTCGTCTATCATTAATTATTTCTAACATACGATAAAAATTCTACTTTTATCCTTTTAAAATCAAATTCTATTTTATATTTTCAAAATCAAGTTCAATTTTATATTTTCAAAAATCATTGCTATTTTATATTTTCAAAATCAATTTCTATTTTATATTTTCAAAAATCACAGCTATTTTTTCAAAAGTAATGATATTTTTATTTTCAAACATAATGCTAATTTTACTCCAAAACATGATGCTAATTTTATTTCAAAACATGATGCTTATTTTATTTCAAAACATGATGCTAATTTTATTTCAAAAATGATGCTAATTTTAGTAAAAAAACAATGTTGTTTTTATTTTAAAAACAATGTCAATTTCAATTTCTAAAACAATGTATATAGTAAATAAATAAATCAAAAAAACTACCCTTCTCTTTATCGTTGCTTGTAAATGAAAAAAGAACCCAACGCCGTATTCTTCCTCCCACAGTCGTACTCACCACCGTCGACTGGAGTGCCATCGGTCATCTCCCATATGAACGCCGTCGCACCTTCTTCTTCATTGAATTTCTATACCCGCACAAACCCAAAATCATCGTTATCAAACTCCACTTGCACCGCCACTATAAAGCCATCGCCACCAGATCTGATGATGCCACCTCATAGGGCTTCACATCCCCATCCACCGCCCACCATCAGCTCGAGACTCGAGCTCGCCTACTCCTCCAAAAACTGACGAAATCGATGGCTCTTTGAGCTTTAAATTTGATCGCCTCAATCAATGAGGGATCATCATCCCCTTACCAATTTCAAGAGCTCGAAATGGCCTTTCATTTCCAACTGAAATCAACACTTAACTCGCTGTGGTTCGAGAGAGATTAGGTGAAAATATTTTGAGCTATTTAGGCCGTTCGTTTTGAGTGAGGCGCGATGTTTGAATAGTTGACCACCGAATGATTCACTGACTAGGGTTTAGTTATTTCATTATATATATATCTATATATATTAAATCATATTTTATTCAATTGTTACGAAATCTTACATTCGAACCCAACAGCTGTCCCTCCTAGCTAAATACCCCCATTGCAAACACAATGGGATATGTTTCGTAACCCAATTCAGCTATCACGATCAGTTTTCACTTAAATTAAAATATAAATCAGTATATACTCAATTTGAATGCACATTTTAAATTACCAGGGCCACATACTAACTCTAAAAATTCCTGAAAAATTATTTCTAGCTTCGTATTGACGATACGGTCCTAACAAAACTAATTTCATCAAATTCTGAGACCATTTGAAAAATGGCCATTTTCTGGTCGATTGAAATTGACTAAAACTATTAAAACACGTTTTCTTTTGCCATGCTCACATATTTATTCAGAAAATTATGAATTTTGGAATCTAGCAATAATTTGACACCCCGGATCCAACAAAAGTGGTTTCGTCGAAAATGAAGGTCGTTTGCAAAATTTCCATTTTTAAGGGCCAAAATTCCATAGCGACTATTCTGAATTTTCAACTGGGCATAACTTTTTATTCCCACTATGAAATTTCAATTTTTCGGATTCGTCGAAAAGATATTTTCAAATACATTCTAATATTTTTGGTTTCACCAAAATCCGGTTTATTTTGAATCCTGCACATTCATTTAAAATTTGAAATCGAATTTTCGAACTACCGCGCCATTTCCAATTCCTTTTATAATTAAAAATAAATATTTATATTCTAACAACGGTCTATATAAATATATACGTTCTAATTCTATTCAAAATAAATTTCTTGTCATTATTATTTAAAATAATTTATTTTAAATATTCAAAATTCATCAAAATTGCCAAAATAAATTTATTACATTGGCTTAGATTTCTGGGTTATTACACCAACCCCGTAAGGATTTACTCCTTTTTCAATTTCCTATTATTTTCAAAATGCATATTACTATTACTATTATATTTTTTCGAAATTTCAATTAAAAAATATTAGTGAGATAAAATGCTATTCATAAGGTCACAATTTCTTTTTGGAAAATATATATATACATATATTCAATTTTATGAAATTCTTAAAAATACAAATTTCATACCGAAACGTAATTTCTCTTTAAAATTATATTTTTGAAATCATATATGTATATATGGGGTTTAAACTCAAAGTGGTTTTACAAATTTACTTTTTTTTCAAAACACTCTTTCTTCAAATTCTTTCCTTGGAATGCAAATATTTGTCATGCCATTAATTAATTTGAAATCTTTGTATCCATTTGATCATTTATCAACTAGTCAATTATTTTACTGACATTAATTAGGTGATCATATATAGATTTATTTTACCAATCCGATCCTTATAATTAGGTTTCAACTTGTTCTTACAAATCATTTTGTCTTAAAATGGAAATTCCTAGGATCCTTGTCTCATGCCCAAATTACATAACCTTGATGAACACCAAACTCCAATCATAGAGTATAACTAATGGAGAGTTCCTATCAAATTTTTAATATATATTTTCAGGTTAAATGCTTTAAAGTTCTTACCATATTACAAGGTATTTCCATAGAAGCTACATGGACTCTTATACCCAAAAGCCAAAAACTTAATGTCCGCAATTCATGGTCACTGAAATTTCAATATTTCCCTATAACAGGTAATGACCCCCCTCCCCCCACAACAACTGAAAAACTAATAGTAGTTAATCCAAGGTAAATGCTCTTGTAGGTCCTCTTACTAATTATACCAGTAGAACTGATACTAAAATATTAACCCAAAATATGTTAAGGAAGTTTTCTCATTTTGTTTCCAAAAAGCAAAACCTTTCTTGATGACATAGGTTGAGAAAATCTTTATCTTGGAAGAAATTTTAATAACTCTCTATAATAACCCATTAATCCAAGAAAATTTCTTACTTTGCAAAAGTGTTACTCAAAGAATCTGGTCTTGGGTCTAAGCGCTTATAAGGTACTAAATACCAAATTTATCTTTTGCTATTCTTTGTTTAGACTAACATGTCATCAACAAAAGACCTTTACTAAATTACTACAGAACCTCACCAATCATCTTACCTTACAAGTCAATAGCAAGGCTTAGGCACAAGCTAATTCAAAAGGTATAGAAACTTTTCTTAGATCCATCAGATGTTCTGTGAACAAATCTGTCTTTATTTTTTTTCCACTACACGAAACTTGATGGAAATTTCATGCAAAGAAATTTAATTATGGAAAAAATCTGGCTCCCTAAAATATTTATATGTAAAAATGTTTTTTTCGCTGTTAAATATTGTATAATTTTTTTCCTGTGATTCTATGATTTGTTCTTATTAATCCCATAAGCAATAACAATTCGCCGTTTTGAGCGTTTTGAGTTGGTTTAATTACTGATCCGAGACGTTAAAAATAGCGGGCCATTTATCAAAATGAACATCAATATGAGTCAAAGAGAAATGTTTCCTAAAAAACAATTCACTAATGATTAGCACTGAGCCAAAGGAACCATTTTTCACTGTAGCAAAGGCGAATGATGTCTCTCACCCAAAAATATTTACTCTTACCAACACTTTTCCATAAGTTCCTTTATTTGTTTTCTCGAAATCTTTCCGCTATGGCTGATGTCCAACGACTTCTTCATAATACATGTGCAAATATCCCGTTACAAGCATCACACTCAACCTACCAAAAGATAGGTCTAAGGAGTAAAATAATTTATTTCAACTGATTCCTCGCAGGTCAACACTAAGGTGTGTCTACTTTGCGTGTCCCCGAGAAAATTACTCTTGTCTCAACATCTGAGATGGTTTACCATATGGCTAACATGTCCAAACTCCAAATCAATCCATGCATAACAATGCTATAAACATAACTCTATATCTAGAAAAGATTCTAGTCATATGCATGAAACTCAATTCCCTCTTATTACCATAAATCCATGTGCTTCACTGATAATGCTATAGGTTTAGCACTGTCATCTCAAAATAAATATCTCTTTTAGGAGGTAACCTTTTAACCTCTTCCAATACATGCAAAATATAGCGCAACAAGAACTGAATTTATATCGCCTAGAGATGCACTAAGAAAAAATATAAGAAAATCAACATAACCAACCCCTCGGGTCCTAAGAAATCTCAAGAGTATCCTAGCCCGAAAATCCTCTTCTTGCAGTCAAAATAGCCCCATATTTGGCTGACAAATCTATCCTTTAAATTTTCCTATCTCAAAAGCCTCAGAATATAAGCATCTTAGTCAAACTGTACTACTAGTGTCCAAATCTGAGATAACTAACTACATGGCTAAACTATCTAGACCCAAAACACACCCATAACCAAAAATGCCCTAAACATATCCTAAATCAAGATTTCTAGTTTCACACCCTGACTCACCATTGATAAAAATGTTGATCTCCTACATTGTTAAAAAAACTACTACCGGGCCTACAAAAGTGCAAGCAATTAACTAGTGCTACTATTGCACACTCGTGGATTTAAAATACCTGTAAAGGACAACTTCATTAGGCATACAATACCAATGCCCTACGTAGCCTGTCTAATATCTTAGAATACCTTTTTGTTTTGAAAATCAATTTTTCTTTAGAAAAATAATTTAATTTAAAACAACATTTAGAAATCCAGTAACCTTAGGCTCTGATACCAAATGAAACATCCCATACCCCTTAGTATTCGCAAGTAAGGTCATACTATGGAATGTAGAGCATTGTAAGTACAAAGGACAAATCACATAGACTAAAATTCCCAAGACATAAAGTAAAGGAAAACAGAAACATTTATTTCTTAAATAAACCTGTAATTACAAAATAATAATTTACATATGATCTTAGCCAAATTAAAGTATAATAAAACATTCCCCTCTTAATTACAAATCCAACTCATGATAACTAAGATGTTACAAAAAGCGAATAAATATGGAAAGTAAATAGGGTCTTGAACACTAATATTCTCAAGCTTCTAGCACCAAGAACTCATTTCCATGGGAATTTACTAGGGGAATAAAAAGGAAGGAAGAGTAGTGGGTCAGACATAAAGTCTGATGAGTTGTATAATTACTATCACGATTGATAAATAAAAGCAATATGCAGAATAATAGTTCTACTGACATGTAAGGAAGTGTATGTGAATGACTATTAAGTGAACATATATGAATGATGTACAAAGACTAAAGGTTTGGTCGGTTGCTATCTCAATTGATCGATTACTTAATTGCACTAGTCATTTGACTGTTTGCACTTTCATGATTATATAACATGATATATTTAGGATGATTTTCCTAATACTACCATTGATCGACTACTAAACCATAGAGTGATAACTTATGCCTAATATGGGCCTTGGGTTTATTAGACCCAATCCATCAGCAAAAGACATAGCATTAACACAGGTGTCACAATGATTTATTTTTCCTAGTCAGGTCAATGCTCCCACATTGAACAATCGTAACGCACCCGCACCCACCCTAATTTGGACTATCTTACTACCTAGCTTAGCATGGTGTGTGCCCTTGCCTCTTATGGGACTGAACGTGATAAAAAGGATATGATGACTGGTATGGATCGCCAACAAACAAAACCTACTTGACCTAAATCCCCCTTTTTTGGGCCTTCATAAATTTACAATTGAAACCATAACCATAGAATAAACAAAAAATCAGGCTTACAAGTTAACATTAGCTTGATTATTATATTAAGCCTATTTGTTTGTTTATTTACCATCGAATGCCTAATCGCAAGACTGCTATAGCATTACCACGGAATGCCTAATCACAAGGCCACCATAGAATTGCCTAATCCTAAGGCCACCATAGCATAATGCCTACTCACAAGGCCACCATAGAATTGCCTAATCACAAGGCTACCATAGAATAATGCCTATTGCAAGGCTACCATAGAATAATGCCTATTGCAAGGCTACCATAGAATTGCCTAATCGCAAGAATACCATAGAATTTCCTAATCACAAGACCACCATAGAATAATACCTAATCTCAAAGCCACCGTAGAGTAACCAATACTTTAGTCTTATAAACTTATTTGTCATTTTTATTTAATTTTTATGTTAAGCCTGTTTATTCATTTACAACTTCATGTCACATTCTTATATGCAAATAAACCACGTTTGTTTATTATGATTCTTTGTGTTCGTACGATCTATTATATTTATTCAAATATGTTACAGTACATTTTTCTATCATAACCTGTTCCATAGTCAATTTTCATCAATTCTTCATATTTTCAATCTAATATTCCCCTTTGTTATAATTTAACATTTTATATCCTAATTTAGACCCAAATTATCCAGTCTCTTCCTTTTGTAATTCCAATTGAATTAAAATTCCCAACGTGAACAAATTAAAAAGGATTAATCAGTCGCATAAAATTAGGCGCACAATCAGTGCCTAAATTAGTCGTATACAAAGCATGCAAAATAATGGGGCACAATCAGTCGCATAAAATTAAGCACATAAATCTATACCAAAATTAGTTGTATACATATACTAATGTTGCAAACCACTAGTACAAAACTGCTCATTTGTGTTGCCTTATTTTGCGTTGGTTTAGCTAAAAACAGTAGCACAAATAGTTATGTGCAACCGTTTTAGTTGAAAACTGTAGCAGGTTGACGGGGAAAAACAGCAGACGACAAATTTGCGACAGTTTTATGTAAAAACTGTGAGGCTCGCGAATTCACGTTATACACAAAGCTGCCACTAACCGCAAATTTCATATTCTTAGGGAAAGGTTCCCATTAATTTTATCCAAGATAAATTCTTTAAAATTTATCCTTTAATCTTCCTTTGGATGCCATTTCAAACCAAATTATGGTTTTCCAAGCTAGTCGAGATTAGCGAAACACACCGAAGTAATTATTTGTTTTATTTCCCAATCCCAACCTATATATCCCATGAAGCAAAACTGGTAATACTCCATATCTAATACTATGGTGTTATCGGTAAAATTAATTACCATTTCACGTTCAAATCTAATTAAAGATTTAACTACCGCTTTGGAGCAAAACTGGTGATACTCCATTCTCGCTCATTTTCTATATTTGATAATTTAGATTATCAATTCACATTTCAATCTAATTGCAGATTCATTAAAACTCCTTTTACTGGGTTAAAGAACTAATGTCTTTTAAAACACAGTTCACGACAAACCCAAATCACATTCTATTGATTATCGGGTTAAAGAACAAGTGTCATGTAAAACACCCTTCACGATAAAACCACAAATCAATTCTATTTACAACCCATTTCAAATCCAATTTATTTATTTAAAAATAAATGGGTTTTAATTTTAGTTCAAAACTAGTTCATTTCGATAAAAATCTAATTTTATCTTTTCAAATATGCAGTTTTTCATCCCAATTTTTCCCAAATCATTTCTTATGATTTTACACAAATTATTGATATTTTAATAATTTTATCAAGGCCCGTACAGTCGATTTCCATCAACGGCCATCGAACTGCACTTACAGCGACCTTTTTCAAATTTGATTTGGACGTATCTCCAAATCCAACCGTTAGATTTCAAATTTCTAATATTCGTTAGAAAGCTCTTTTCGATACGAACCCAACGGTTCTGGTTTTAGGAGAATCCGACGGTCGGATCTCCCGTAATGTCCGTTTGAAATAAATGGTCGAAATTCACGAACTGCCGCGGCGCGGCGCGTTCTATTCCGACCATTATATTATATATATAATATATATAATAAATATTTCGTTGATTTCTATTTAAAACGAATTATATAGATAGTTTTGAATTCGTTTCAAAAACATTTTCAACTTCCATTTCAATTCAAATCAAAATTAATTTTTGCTTTATAAATTCGTTTTAAAATTCATTTCTATTCAATTCAAATTTCAATTCAATTTGAATTCATTTCAAATTGATTTTACTTCTATTTCAATTCGTTTTCAATTCAATTTAATTCGAATTCGTTTTCTATTCAATTCAAATTGGTTTTCTATTTGATTCAATTCAAATTCGTTTTCTTTTCAATTCAATTTGAATTCGTTTTCTATTCGATTCAATTCAAATTTGTTTTCTTTTCAATTCAATTTGAATTTGTTTTCTATTCGATTCAATTCAAATTGGTTTTCTATTCGATTCAATTCAAATTTGTTTTCTTTTCAATTCAATTCGAATTCGTTTTCTATTCGATTCAATTCAAATTGGTTTTCTATTCGATTCAATTCGAATTCGTTTTCTATTCAATTCAATTCAAATTGGTTTTCTTTTCAATTCAATTCGAATTCGTTTTCTATTCAATTCAATTCAAATTGGTTTTCTTTTCAATTCAATTCGAATTCGTTTTCTATTCGATTCAATTCAAATTGGTTTTCTATTCGATTCAATTCGAATTCGTTTTCTATTCGATTCAATTCAAATTGGTTTTCGATTCAATTCGATTCAAATTTCATTTCAAAATATTCGATTTCGAAATCACTTTTCAATATTCATTTTAAAATGAATAAAATCGACGTTCACGTCAAAATGGCGTCAATCTAATCAACACGGCTTCATATATTTCTATTTTCAAATATTCTATTTCAAATATTTCTATTTCAAATATTTCTATTTCAAAATACTTCTATTATCAAAATGTTTCGTTCAACACATGACTAATCTCAACGGATGAGTACGGTCAACACATGAACCTTTATTTTATAATATTCTTAATTTTTCCGATTGGAATGAGGCCCAATCAATTACCATATAAAGTTAATTATATGGATTCCATACAACTAATGTATATAATAGCAACGATAAATAATCAACCATCATCCAAAGTGCACTACACTGTATAAGCATCAAATATAGATATCTAACGCTTATAACAGTCTGTCAATCAATCGATCGACATACAACTAATTATTGGGATTAGTGTATATCATATATTATCCCAATACCCGTGTGGGGTTCAAACAATCAAACACAGATTTTATTTGTGCAGTTGGGCGATGTGTAAAATTTATCGACCCAATCAATATTAGTCAAATCAGTGTATATAAACAAATCGGCCGATTTGTTTATAAATATTTATTTACTCATATTCACGTTAAAAATTATATTTTTAACGATAAAACATTTTATTTTAACATATGAATTTCTATTCAGTTCATTCTTTAAATAAAATGATATTTTTATTTTTCTAACTTATTTTAGAAAATTTCGACGGCATAGCGGCACGATACTAGAAACGGGACGAGGCCTAGCCTTATCCCCGGTCTAGTGAAGGCCCACGCCATTCACACATCAATCAAATCCATTCATTTCACCAAACAATTCAAACCGAATAATCTAACCAACTACACAGCCAAACAAACAAGTCCATGGTCTGTGGATGATTGTGTCGGGTGCTACTAAACACCGTCTGCATCCTAGTATATACATATATAACTAGAAAAAGAAATTGAAGAGTGAGAAGTTCTCACCGATAGCTATTCTAACTCCACGGCTCTTCTTTTGCAGAAACCTTCGTCGTTCTCGCCTTTTTGTCGCTTTCGTTGCCCGTATTCTCTACATATGTAAAAATCGAATTTTTACTTCGCTATTCAATATATAAAAATCGAATTTTCACTTCGCTATTCAATATATAAAAATCGAATTTTTACTTTGTTATTCAATATGTAAAAATCGAATTTTTACTATGCTATTCAATATATAAAAATCGAATTTTCACTATGTTATTCAATATATAAAAATCGAATTTTTTACTTTGTTATTCAATATATAAAAATCGAATTTTTTACTTTGTTATTCAATATATAAAAATCAAATTTTTACTTTGTTATTCAATATATAAAAATCAAATTTTTACTTCGTTATTCAATATATAAAAATCGAATTTTTACTTCGCTATTCAATATATAAAAATCGAATTTTTACTTCGCTATTCAATATATAAAAATCCTTCTTTTGTTTTTCAAAAATCTAATCTTTATACGCTAAAAATCTATTCTCTCCTACATCTTAAAACAATGTTAAATCTCCAATTTAACTGAACTAATTACCCAAAAGGACATAAAATAAAACAAAGAAAAAAATAAAACTCACTTCATTGTTCAAGAGGGAGGAGGGTTGTTATGGTGGTGCCAGAGGCGGAGGAGGTGGCAGGGGCGTCGGAGCTAGTCATTGGCGTCGGGCGGTGGGGCCAGGGGTCTACGGCGGCTCGATTTAAGGCTTGCGGGTGTTTGGATTTGAGGGGCTCGCGCAAGGGGAAGGCGGATGGGGACTGGAGGGTGGCGCGACAGTTTTTCAGCAGGGGGGGCTGTGCCACGACGGCGACGAGGGGAGGAGGGGGCGGCGCTCTGTCGATCGCAGTTTTTCCTTTTTTTTTTTTTTCGTTTTCGATTATGACTGAAGGAAAGGGGGGCCAGCTAAAGGAATAAGGAGAGGAAAGATATTTTTTAATTTTATTTATTTAATTATTTATTTTGTAAAAAGTTGACTTTTACATACGACCTCAAAACGAGGCCCACCGCCTGTCGTCCATAGCGTTTTACCCCCATTCCGAACACAATGGGATATGTATCGTAAGCTGATTCGATCGTTTCGATCAGTATTCGTCAAAATCAACATATAATTCTATATATTGAATTTGAACGCGCATTCCAATTTACTGGGGTCACATACTAACTCTAAAAATTGCAGAAAAATATTTTCTAGCTTCGTATTGACGATACGGCCCTAATAAAACTAGTTTCGTCGAATTCTGAGACCGTTTGAAAAATGGCCATTTTCCAGTCGATTAAAATCAACTGAAACTGGTCAAACTCGTTTTCCTTTGCCACGCTCACATATTGATTCGAAAAATTATGAAATTTGGAATCTAGCAATAACTTGACATCACGGACCCAACAAAAGTGGTTTCGTCGAAATCCGAGGTCGTTTGCAAAATTCCCATTTTTAAGGGACTGAATTCCATAGCGACTATTCAGAATTTTCAACTGGACATATCTTTTGATCCCTGCTATGAAATTTTGATTTTTCGGATTCGTTGGAAAGATATTCTCAAATAGATCCTATTATTTTTGGTTTCACTAAAATCCGGTTTATTTTGCACCCGGTACATTCAATTGAAGTTTGAAATCGAATTATCGAACTACCGCGCCATTTTCAATTCTATTTATAATTATATATAAATATTTATATTCTAACGACGACGTATATAATATATACGTTTGAATTATATTCAAAATAAATTTCCCGTCGTTTTTATTTAAAATAATCTATTTTAAATATTCAAAATTCGCTAAAATTGCCAAAACAAAAATTTTAAACTGGCCCAGATTTTCTGGGTTATTACAATCTCCCCCACTTAAAACTTTTCGTCCCCGAAAAGGAACGAAGTCGAAAGTGGTTTGATTAATCAACTCTACGTTCGATCTGGCTTCTATTCTCCAACTTTTCAGTTTCTGAGAATTTTCAAATTCTTCAAAAATTTGGCTAACACCCTAAATTTTCGAAAAATTTCGCCATAACCTCCCCTGCACCGGGAGCCACGGGAAAATCCCGAAATTGCCATACAGGCCTTTTGTTCTCAAAAAGAAAAAGAAAAAGCCAAGCGACTAGCCAATAGGCTCATAAAATCATCATCACCCAAACAAAACAGTAAATTATAGTAAACATGTACCTATTTGTCGGGCAAACAAATTTTATTCTCTGCTCTAGCCTCCTTGCTATGACCTGTTCAATGTAAGTATATGTATATGCAAGCAAATGCGACTAATTTTCAATACAATTCAATATTAGGCATAATGGTTCAAAATTATCAAACAAATAAACAAACAACACAAACATCAATCAATTAGTGAATTAGAGTTTCAAATTCATAATTTTGATATATATACAGAAAATCATGTTTTTGATGCCAAAGCACAACAATGTGTTCTAGCTATATAAGTTTTGGTTCTCACACCAGTCTAATGGGAATATATAGATATCACACCTTCGTCACTCGAATTTAAATTCTGACGACGAGTACTCAACCATCAGAATCATCTTCGGGCCACTAGAGTATGATTCTATATCTATCCAGTATATTAAAACTTCGAATATACGTTCATGACGCGTATATGCAAAACCTTTATATACTCGATTGTCCAAATTCAATATAAATAAATATTCAAATACGTATAAAATGGTTTAAATTTTGGAAACAAAATTGTTTTTCATTTGAAAAATATACTCTTCACACTCGTTCTAGGATACTACTGATCCTATCTCTAACGAGTCATTCTAATTGGATATTACTAATCCAATATCTGATGAATTCTTTCGTATGGTTCTAATGTGTCTTGTTCTCGAGCTCTGTAAACCAAAGCTCTGATACCAAATGTGAGGCTCGCGAATTCATGTTATACACAAAGCTGCCACTAACCGCAAATTTCATATTCTTAGGGAAAGGTTCCCATTAATTTTATCAAAGATAAATTCTTTAAAATTTATCCTTTAATCTTCCTTTGGATGCCATTTCAAACCAAATAGTGGTTTTCCAAGCTAGTCGAGATTAGCGAACCACACCAAAGTAATTATTTGTTTTATTTCCCATTCCCAACCTATATATCCCATGAAGCAAAACAGGTAATGCTCCATATCTAATACTATGGTGTTATCGGTAAAATTAATTACCATTTCACGTTCAAATCTAATTAAAGATTTAACTACCGCTTTGGAGTAAAACTGGTGATACTCCATTCTCGCTCATTTTCTATATTTGATAATTTAGATTATCAATTCACATTTCAATCTAATTGCGGATTCATTAAAACTCCTTTTACTGGGTTAAAGAACTAATGTCTTTTAAAACACAGTTCACGACAAACCCAAATCACATTCTATTGATTATCGGGTTAAAGAACAAGTGTCATGTAAAACACCCTTCACGATAAACCCACAAATCAATTCTATTTACAACCCATTTCAAATCCAATTTATTTATTTAAAAATAAATGGGTTTTAATTTTAGTTCAAACCTAGTTCATTTCGATAAAAATCTATTTTTATCTTTTCAAATATGTAGTTTTTCATCCTAAATTTCCCAAATAATTTCTTATGATTTTACACAAATTATTGATATTTTTAATAATTTTATCAAGGCCCGTACAGTCGATTTCCATCAACGGCCATCGAACTGCACTTACAACGACCTTTTTCAAATTTGATTTGGACGTATCTCCAAATCCAACCGTTAGATTTCAAATTTCTAATATTCGTTAGAAAGCTCTTTTCGATACGAACCCAACGGTTCTGGTTTTAGGAGAATCCGACAGTCGGATCTCCCGTAATGTCTGTTTGAAATAAATGGTCGAAATTCACGAACTGCCGCGGCGCGGCGCGTTCTATTCCGACCATTATATTATATATATAATAAATATTTCGTCGATTTCTATTTAAAACGAATTATATAGATAGTTTTGAATTCATTTCAAAAACATTTTCAACTTCCATTTCAATTCAAATCAAAATTAATTTTTGCTTTATAAATTCGTTTTAAAATTCATTTCTATTCAATTCAAATTTCAATTCAATTTGAATTCATTTCAAATTGATTTTACTTCTATTTCAATTCGTTTTAAATTCAATTTAATTCGAATTCGTTTTCTATTCAATTCAAATTGGTTTTCTATTTGATTCAATTCAAATTCGTTTTCTTTTCAATTCAATTTGAATTTGTTTTCCATTCGATTCAATTCAAATTGGTTTTCTATTCGATTCAATTCAAATTTGTTTTCTTTTCAATTCAATTCGAATTCGTTTTCTATTCGATTCAATTCAAATTGGTTTTCTATTCGATTCAATTCGAATTCGTTTTCTATTCAATTCAATTCAAATTGGTTTTCTTTTCAATTCAATTCGAATTCGTTTTCTATTCAATTCAATTCAAATTGGTTTTCTTTTCAATTCAATTCGAATTCGTTTTCTATTCGATTCAATTCAAATTGGTTTTCTATTCGATTCAATTCGAATTCGTTTTCTATTCGATTCAATTCAAATTGGTTTTCGATTCAATTCGATTCAAATTTCATTTCAAAATATTCGATTTCGAAATCACTTTTCAATATTCATTTTAAAATGAATAAAATCGACGTTCACGTCAAAATGGCGTCAATCTAATCAACACGGCTTCATATATTTCTATTTTCAAATATTCTATTTCAAATATTTCTATTTCAAATATTTCTATTTCAAATATTTCTATTTCAAAATATTTCTATTATCAAAATGTTTCGTTCAACACATGACTAATCTCAACGGATGAGTACGGTCAACACATGAACCTTTATTCTATAATATTCTTAATTTTTCCGATTGGAATGAGGCTCAATCAATTACCATATAAAGTTAATTATATGGATTCCATACAACTAATGTATATAATAGCAACGATAAATAATCAACCATCATCCAAAGTGCACTACACTGTATAAGCATCAAATATAGATATCTAACGCTTATAACAACCTGTCAATCAATCGATCGACATACAACTAATTATTGGGATTAGTGTATATCATATATTATCCCAATACCCGTGTGGGGTTTCAAACAATCAAACACAGATTTTATTTGTGCAGTTGGGCGATGTGTAAAATTTATCGACCCAATCAATATTAGTCAAATCAGTGTATATAAACAAATCGGTCGATTTGTTTATAAATATTTATTTACTCATATTCACGTTAAAAATTATATTTTTAACGATAAAACATTTTATTTTAACATATGAATTTCTATTCAGTTCATTCTTTAAATAAAATGATATTTTTATTTTTCTAACTTATTTTAGAAAATTTCGACTGCATAACGGCACGATACTAGAAAAGGGACGAGGCCTAGCCTTATCCCCGGTCTAGTGAAGGCCCACGCCATTCACACATCAATCAAATCCATTCATTTCACCAAACAATTCAATTCAAACCGAATAATCTAACCAACTACACAGCCAAACAAACAAGTCCATGGTCTGTGGACGATTGTGTCGGGTGCTACTAAACATCGTCTGCATCCTAGTATATACATATATAACTAGAAAAAGAAATTGATTAGTGAGAAGTTCTCACCGATAGCTATTCTAACTCCACGGCTCTTCTTTTGCAGAAACCTTCGTCGTTCTCGCCTTTTTGTCGCTTTCGTTGCCCGTATTCTCTACATATGTAAAAATCGAATTTTTACTTCGCTATTCAATATATAAAAATCGAATTTTCACTTCGCTATTCAATATATAAAAATCGAATTTTTACTTTGTTATTCAATATGTAAAAATCGAATTTTTACTATGTTATTCAATATATAAAAATCGAATTTTCACTATGTTATTCAATATATAAAAATCGAATTTTTTACTTTGTTATTCAATATATAAAATCAAATTTTTTACTTTGTTATTCAATATATAAAAATCGAATTTTAACTTTGTTATTCAATATATAAAAATCGAATTTTTACTTCGTTATTCAATATATAAAAATCGAATTTTTACTTCGCTATTCAATATATAAAAATCGAATTTTTACTTCGCTATTTAATATATAAAAATCCTTCTTTTGTTTTTCAAAAATCTAATCTTTATACGCTAAAAATCTATTCTCTCCTACATCTTAAAACAATGTTAAACCTCCAATTTAACTGAACTAATTACCCAAAAGGACATAAAATAAAACAAAGAAAGAAATAAAACTCACTTCATTGTTCAAGAGGGAGGAGGGCTGTTATGGTGGTGCTAGAGGCGGAGGAGGTGGCAGGGGCGTCGGAGCTGGTCATTGGCGTCGGGCGGTGGGGCCAGGGGTCCACGGCGGCTCGATTTAATTCTTGCGGGTGTTTGGATTTGAGGGGCTCGCGCAAGGGGAAGGCGGATGGGGACTGGAGGGTGGCGCGACAGTTTTTCAGCAAGGGGGGGCTGCGCCACGTCGGCGACGAGGGGAGGAGGGGGCGACGCTCTGTCGATCGCAGTTTTTCCCTTTTTTTTTTCTTTTTTTTTCGTTTTCGATTATAACTGAAGGAAAGGGGGGCCAGCTAAAGGAATAAGGAGAGGAAAGATATTTTTTATTTTATTTATTTAATTATTTATTTTGTAAAAAGTTGACTGTAAAGACCCGGAAATTCCCGCTCTTTGAATCGACCATAAACCACACAGGTCTGACCCAAAGGTTGGAAATCTTCGAATACTTTAACTTTGGGAATACAATACATCAGAACAATAACTGCAGACTTTTATTACATTATAATAATGTTACATCAGAGTACAGAATATATCAGAGTACAAATAAAGTAAACTACAGCGGAAGATAAATTACAACAGATTTAATACAATAAACAGCGGAAGACTTTTAAGCTCTGGACACAGCTTTAGGCTTCAATCCAGGATCCTGCTAAAGAGAAAGATATCTGCAAAAAGCTACTCGACTGCCCGTGTGGAAAAGAGGGCACCCGAGTTTGCCAGTGAACAAACTACAGGTCAGTCATGGGACTGGTGTGAGAATTCTAAACTAATATAACTAATAAGGACAAATCCAAGGACCACGCCACTTTCGCGGAACGGGTTTTATTCCAATGGATTGCCGGTGCATAAATTAAAGTAAATCGTTAAACAACGCAATGCTTTTGGAAAAATGGAATCACCATAAGACCCAGGTCCCATCACACAATGCAACGCACACCAGAGGATAGGGTTTTACCTTATGGTGATTAAACATGCTAAATACGTACAAATTTGGTATTATTACTAGTGTATAATATATTTTAAATCATTCAAAATAAATGTATCAATCCTAGGAAGCATAGGTACCATATATTATGCCTCCGTACTAGTAATACAATCAAAACCGCATGGGGCGTATTGGAGATTTGGATTTCCAACATGAGTCAAGGCTAGGGAGGAGCTCCTTACCGATTCGAGGCACTCTAGCAGATACCTCAGGATCCCCCACAGTGAACCCTTGGATAGCTGCAGGGCCGGTCCCCGCCAATGGGCAGTGGATTAGTTATGCCTGAACACACGTTTCCCGGTCCCTTTGGACCTATAGTATGACCACCAACGGCCTATAAAAATAACGAGGCGCCTCAAAATCCAACATCCACAATGAGTAAACTGTCAGCGCTGGTAGGTCCCTGACATTACTCTAGCTAGAAAGATAACGTGTGCACTCCCTGCGTTCCCTTCTCCCGTTTTAGACTCATACCGGGGTGTGAGGCTCGCGAAGTCACGATATACACAAAGCTATGCCTAAATAGACTATGCTTTGATCATCAACCACAAGGCCCTGCTTTTCAACAAAAGCCTTGATCAATGCATCTTAGTATGCCACATTGTCAGTCCATACTATACCATTGATTTCTACCAATATATAACCTCTAAGCTCGTATGTCTCAGAGAAGGGTGTTAACCACCAAACAGATATATATTAAGAGAGATCAGCGAATGTAGTATAAGGGACTACAACGTCAGACATACATTCCATTTATAAACTTATGCCCTGGGTCTGGACGAAAGTCAAATCCGTACAAATCAACACTACGTCCGGATAACTACCATCTTAGCCCCATCTTGGGAGCAAATCAATCAAGAACCTCAACACTAGTTACCCATTCGATGTGAAGATCGTCGGTCTTCAATCGCCGTCTTCAACTCTTAGATTTAAAACGTCGTATAATCATTTGAAATGAGATTGAACTCGGTCTTCTCAAATGATTCTCGCATATATATATAATAATTTGAAAACATTTCCTATCGTTATTAATATTTGATAACGAGAATTAATTTAACGACGCTTTGGGTCGATGGGCGACCCTGACGCTGTTTTCAGCCAATTTTGATTTACACATATCCTGAAATCTAACCGTTGGATTTTGACGAAACTTATATCGTTGGGAAGATCTTCCCAAAACGGTCCTAACGGTTCCAGTTTTGGGAAAATCCGACGGTCGGATCTTTCGGTATAACCGTTTAAAGTCATGATTTCAAAACGTGAACTACCGCGCGTGTTTCGCTTAGTTTTAATTTATATAATATATATATAAATATGTATAGACCATGTAGCGCTTTCCACTATTATAATTTATTACTTTAAATCATTTCATTTATATTTTTTTTTCCGCCAATTCTAATGCGACAAAAACAATGTTTTCAACAAAGTATATTTTATATTGTATAAAAATAATCTTCTCCTTTATATTTACAAATAAAACATAAATGTCTTTTATTTCTTTTTCCTTTACATTGAAAATATAACTCTTCTTTTTATTTTCCATAGAAGATAATGTTTCCTATTTATTTCCTTAACATAGAAAATAATGTAACTTTTTCTATTTCTATATGTAAATAAATATTCTTATCTTTTCCTTATTTATTTACCTAATGTAAATAAAGGGTTTACTTTTACTATATTTATTTACATTAATTGTAAATAAATGTATCTAATTTCTTATTCATATTTATTTCACTATTTGTAAATAAATAATTTCAATTTTCTTTGTAAATCCTATTTACATAGTAAATATAAATAATTGTATTTCTTTAACTCTTTTCTAATATTCCCTTTTAACATAAAAAGAATATCTTATGTTAATTCTTTTCTAACCTTTCCTTTTTATTATATACCTAAGAAAATGTAAATAATTACTATTTACAAATTGGTTCTTTTTATTTACATAAGAAAATGTAAATAAATCCTATTCATATAATTATTCTTTTAATTCTTTTTATTTACATAAGAAAATGTAAATAAATACTTATGCACATAATAATTATTATTATTATTATTATTTATTACATAAAATATAATTTTCTCCCTTATAATCTTAATTACATAAAAATGTAATTTAGTTCTTATAATCTTAATTACATATAAATGTAATTTATTTAATCTCTTATTTATCTAATGTAAATATATGTGTATTCCTATTTCTATGTTTTATTTATTTATACTTAATATTTATAGTAATTTACATATGCTTAAACCTCCCACATTGGATAGGTATTGTTGTGACTACTGGACAGCCGGGCGGGTCCGGGCAGGTTTACATCACAACTCAATCCAACCTCGTGTTTAAGCATCATATTTCTTATTTATTTACCTAAGTGTAAATAAATGTTTTCCTTTATTTTACTTTACAAAAAAAAAAATTTTATTCTATTCTTTACAATAGGAAAATATAACTTTTTAGTTTATTTCCTATATATTGAAATAAATATAAATGTCCTTTTATTTCTTATACATTGAAATAAATATTTCCTATAGCTTATGTGAATATCCTTCATAGTATCAGCATTTCTAAATATATTTATATGTCAATCTTTGATTCATTCCTACTATACAAACATGACGGTGTAATTTATGTCATTACAACTAAAATTAGCTCAACGATGTTTTTGTGTCATCACAAATAAATTAACACACGATGGTTTTGTGTCATTACAACAAAAATTTAACATAACAATGTATTGGTGCTATTACAACTAAAATTTAACACAACAATGTTTGGTGTCATTTCAACTAATTTAACATAAACAACATAATATCTGATTTGGTGTACTTTTGATGAATCACAATAAAGGTCTCATCTTTATTTTTATTTGTTAATGAAAATAAAGATTTAAAAACTTGCATTTTATTTTATGAGTAAAATAAAGATTAAACTTGCCCTTTTATTATATTCACAAAATAAATGTAACACTTTGTTCTTTAATTTGTAAACAGAATAAACACCAAAATTTTCTCCTTTATATTTCTGTTAACAAAATGAGCACTAAACTTGTTCCTTTACTTTGCAAATAAAATGAGCGCAAAATTTGTTCTTTTACTATGTTAACAAAATTAACGTAAAGATTGTTTCTTTTCTTTGTTAACAAAATCAACATGAAAATTTATCCTGTTCCTATGTTTACACAATGGCATAAAAGTTTATCCATTATATATTAACAAAACAATGTTAACTTTGTCCCTTTTTTTTTTTTATTAACAAATTTTGACAAAATATTGCTCTTTTGTTTTATGTAAACAAAAACTTGCCTTTTATTTTACAATCAAATTTCATGTTAAAATTATCTTTTATTTTGCTTGTAAACAAGATAAACAAAGCAAGAATAAATATTCTAATTTTTATTTAAGAAAATACGATGAGAATAAAAATCAAGGTAAAAATTTTGTCATTTATTTTGTAAACAAATTTGTATAAAAACTTTGTCTTCTCATTATGTAAACAAATCTTTGTCTTTTTGTTTTACTAACAAAATCTATGTTAAAACCTATGTTAACAAAATAATATTAAAAATTGTCCTTTTATTTTGTTAACAAATTGTGTTAAAAATTATGTCTTTTGTTTTAACAACAAAATTGAGTAAAAATGCCTTTTTGTCTTTAACAAACAAATTATGTGAAAATGTTCTTTTGTTTCAACAAACAAATTAAGTAGAAAATGTCCTCTTGTTTTAACAAACAAATATGGACCCAAAATAATCCCTTTTATTTTGTTTACAAAAATTTGTCTCATCTTATGTACACAAAATGACATGAAAATAATTCTTTTTATTTAAAAAATTTGTCTTTTGTTTTATGTAAACAAAGTGACGGGTAAAAGTTGGATTTTATTCTGTTCACAAAAATAAAGCTTGTATTTTATAAGCAAAACTAAGATTAAAATTGGCATTTCAATTGTAAACCAAATAAAAGATTAAAAACTTGCTTTTTATTTTGTAAGCAAAATGAAGATTAAATTTGGCATTTCAATTTTGTAAACAAAAATAAAGATTTAAACTTTATTTATCTTTTAATTTAAAAATCATAATTATATGTCCATATTATATTCCAATGTCAAGGTCAACAAATAAAAATCAATGTTTTTATTCTAGTTTGGCAATACATCATTTGATTTTGTTTAATCCAATTCAACCAAAAAGACAACCTAATTCTTGTCCATTAAAATCAACAATTTGATCATGGTGAATCTAATTTAAATCAAAATGACAATTCAACCATTGTCACAAACACGATATGATTATTTCCAACAATCCTATATTACAACCATGGTAATTCTAATTCACATATCAGCATAACAGTGTCATCAGCCAAATTAAATATATAACCAACGGAATTTAGCGACACAAAATTCCACAACACAATTTCTAGAACAGGTCAAGTATCAAAATTTTTATTATAAAAATAAATAAATAAAGAGGCAGAATTTCTCACCGATGAATTTATTCAGATTCGGAATTTGGTCAAAATTGGATATGCTCAGAATTTGTTCTCGTTTGTTCCACAGTGTAGGTCTTGGAAAGACGAGTTCAACGCATTTCAGTTTGTTTCTTCTTCCTTGTTCGTTTACAGGCCGCAAGCTCCACAATTGGGTTCCGTTCTAGGTCTCAAGTTTGCACGAACACCGAGGCACGAGGCGTCGATCTGAAGGCACCACGTCGACGGGCTCCAGGAGTCGCACCTGCGCCACCCCGAGTTGGCCAGCTCGCACGCCTTTTGGAGGCTCGGCGGCGGTGAATACGGCACAGGTTTGGTCCTGAAATCCGAGTGGCTCGAGCCACTAAATCCGATCATGTCCGTTGATTGTTTAGCTCTCACCTAGGGGTTCGATTTTGGTTTGTATTTCTTCATGAAAGATTTGGGGAATTGAGAGAACGAGAGGGGCAAAAAGGGGGGACAACGATGGCCATTGATTACAAGGGGTGGCGGCTGAGTATTGGGGTTCTAAGAATGAATGGTAATTAGGATAAAATATATAAGTGGAGAGAAAAGATAGGAATAAGAAACGTACAGGAAGCGGTAAACATTAATTTCAAAATAAAGAAAATTTTCTTTCCCTTTTTATTTATTTATTCAAATTTCAAATGTAATTAACAAGGAGAGAGAGAGAGAGAGAGTGAACGGAAAGAAATGAATAAACGAAGGGTTGATTTCAGGAATGTATTTAAATTTACTTCCATATGATCAATGATACATTCCATACGATCAATTATAGCTATTTATTATAATATATCAATAATCGTTACCTTATCCTCTCCAATTTTACATCAATCCTATGTTTATTATATTATAATTTAATTTCATACAATTTATACTTATCAATGAATTTTTTTATTTAGAAACGGTTTATCAACTAAATTCTCTTTTCATTCAAACATTGAATAAATCATCAATGTTAATTCATTTCCATTAATAATTCATAAATCAATTACATGGATTAATAATTCAAAATCTTGTCTTAACGTTCATAAAATTCTTAGTAGAAACAATTAAAGCAAATAAATGCTTTTATCATTTGCTTATGTGTCATTTACTTATTTGTGTGTTAGCAATAAATGCCAATTTCATGTGTTATAATAATAATAATAATAAAAAAAAAAGATGATTTTTATTGTATAGCAATTTTCCCAAAAATATGTTTACATTTACAATAAAGATATTATTTTTATATTGTTACCAACTTCCAAACAAAATTGTGTTTATATTAACATGTTTACAGGTTCACAAATCAATGTTAATCAATGCTAATTATTAACATGTTTAAAATCAATGTAAAATAGCATGTTTACATAATAAATGTCATGTTTACAAATCTAAGCTAATTAACATATATATATTTTCTTTTTTTTGCAATGAATGACATGCCTCTTATTCCCATTGATTATAATTTCAAATTTTATTTATTTTATGAAGGAGGCGACTTTTCTTTTATTATATATATATATATATATACTTCCTTTATTTGGTTATATGTTTTACTTTATTTCTTACTTGTGTCCCTACGTATGCTTTATGTTACAAGGGAGATATTCAAGATGACAGCCAAAGATGTATACATACATATATACATACATACATACATACATATGTATATATATATATATTGTCATAATTTATTTCATTTATAACCTACACATTAATTTCAGTCAATGCATTAATAAATGTCATTAAAGTTCCTACATAACGTTAAAAGAATAAATTTTTAATGTGAAACATTCTATGTTTCTACATGACATTAAAAGATTAATTTTTAATGTTAACCAAATTCATGTACTTACATGTCATTAAAAAGTTAGACTTTTAGCACTAATCAAAATATGTTCATTTACATTAAAAAGAATAAATTTTTAATGCAAATCATTTTTATGTTCTTACATTTAAATAAAGACTAACATTTATTTTAAAACATATTTCATTCATAAATAATATCTTAATTAAAAAGTATTTTCTTTTCCCGTCGTTATTATTTAAAATAAATTATTTTAAATATAAAATTTCTAAAATAAAAAATTTTAAATTAGCCCCAAAATTCAGGGTTGTTACAGTCGCCCCCACTTAAAAATCTTTTCGTCCTCGAAAAGGAACTAGCTAAAAGTAGTTAAATTAACTAACTAAATTTTAATTTTAATATTATTAATTTCATTTGTTGGCTAACTTATCAAATATATATACTTTTATATATTTAAAAATCTTATCTTCTGAAATAGGATTATATATATAATCAAAATACGTTAATTATAAGCTTATCACTCTGAACTCATTCTAGGGCATTACTAACCCCATCTCTAATGAGTATTCTCATTCTAGGACACTGCTGGTCCTATCTCTAATGAGTATTCTTATTGGACATTACTAATCCAATCTCTGATGAGTCTTTTGTTCAGTTCTAACGAGTTGTATCCCAAAGATTTGAGCTAACCAGAGCTCTGATACCAACTGTAAAGACCCGGAAATTCCCGCTCTTTGAATCGACCATAAACCACACAGGTCTGACCCAAAGGTTGGAAATCTTCGAATACTTTAACTTTGGGAATACAATACATCAGAACAATAACAGCAGACTTTTATTACATTATAATAATGTTACATCAGAGTACAGAATATATCAGAGTACAAATAAAGTAAACTACAGCGGAAGATAAATTACAACAGATTTAATACAATAAACAGCGGAAGACTTTTAAGCTCTGGACACAGCTTTAGGCTTCAATCCAGGATCCTGCTAAAGAGAAAGATATCTGCAAAAAGCTACTCGACTGCCCGTGTGGAAAAGAGGGCACCCGAGTTTGCCAGTGAACAAACTACAGGTCAGTCATGGGACTGGTGTGAGAATTCTAAACTAATATAACTAATAAGGACAAATCCAAGGACCACGCCACTTTCGCGGAACGGGTTTTATTCCAATGGATTGCCGGTGCATAAATTAAAGTAAATCGTTAAACAACGCAATGCTTTTGGAAAAATGGAATCACCATAAGACCCAGGTCCCATCACACAATGCAACGCACACCAGAGGATAGGGTTTTACCTTATGGTGATTAAACATGCTAAATACGTACAAATTTGGTATTATTACTAGTGTATAATATATTTTAAATCATTCAAAATAAATGTATCAATCCTAGGAAGCATAGGTACCATATATTATGCCTCCGTACTAGTAATACAATCAAAACCGCATGGGGCGTATTGGAGATTTGGATTTCCAACATGAGTCAAGGCTAGGGAGGAGCTCCTTACCGATTCGAGGCACTCTAGCAGATACCTCAGGATCCCCCGCAGTGAACCCTTGGATAGCTGCAGGGCCGGTCCCCGCCAATGGGCAGTGGATTAGTTATGCCTGAACACACGTTTCCCGGTCCCTTTGGACCTATAGTATGACCACCAACGGCCTATAAAAATAACGAGGCGCCTCAAAATCCAACATCCACAATGAGTAAACTGTCAGCGCTGGTAGGTCCCTGACATTACTCTAGCTAGAAAGATAACGTGTGCACTCCCTGCGTTCCCTTCTCCCGTTTTAGACTCATACCGGGGTGTGAGGCTCGCGAAGTCACGATATACACAAAGCTATGCCTAAATAGACTATGCTTTGATCATCAACCACAAGGCCCTGCTTTTCAACAAAAGCCTTGATCAATGCATCTTAGTATGCCACATTGTCAGTCCATACTATACCATTGATTTCTGCCAATATATAACCTCTAAGCTCGTATGTCTCAGAGAAGGGTGTTAACCACCAAACAGATATATATTAAGAGAGATCAGCGAATGTAGTATAAGGGACTACAACGTCAGACATACATTCCATTTATAAACTTATGCCCTGGGTCTGGACGAAAGTCAAATCCGTACAAATCAACACTACGTCCGGATAACTACCATCTTAGCCCCATCTTGGGAGCAAATCAATCAAGAACCTCAACACTAGTTACCCATTCGATGTGAAGATCGTCGGTCTTCAATCGCCGTCTTCAACTCTTAGATTTAAAACGTCGTATAATCATTTGAAATGAGATTGAACTCGGTCTTCTCAAATGATTCTCGCATATATATATAATAATTTGAAAACATTTCCTATCGTTATTAATATTTGATAACGAGAATTAATTTAACGACGCTTTGGGTCGATGGGCGACCCTGACGCTGTTTTCAGCCAATTTTGATTTACACATATCCTGAAATCTAACCGTTGGATTTTGACGAAACTTATATCGTTGGGAAGATCTTCCCAAAACGGTCCTAACGGTTCCAGTTTTGGGAAAATCCGACGGTCGGATCTTTCGGTATAACCGTTTAAAGTCATGATTTCAAAACGTGAACTACCGCGCGTGTTTCGCTTAGTTTTAATTTATATAATATATATATAAATATGTATAGACCATGTAGCGCTTTCCACTATTATAATTTATTACTTTAAATCATTTCATTTATATTTTTTTTTCCGCCAATTCTAATGCGACAAAAACAATGTTTTCAACAAAGTATATTTTATATTGTATAAAAATAATCTTCTCCTTTATATTTACAAATAAAACATAAATGTCTTTTATTTCTTTTTCCTTTACATTGAAAATATAACTCTTCTTTTTATTTTCCATAGAAGATAATGTTTCCTATTTATTTCCTTAACATAGAAAATAATGTAACTTTTTCTATTTCTATATGTAAATAAATATTCTTATCTTTTCCTTATTTATTTACCTAATGTAAATAAAGGGTTTACTTTTACTATATTTATTTACATTAATTGTAAATAAATGTATCTAATTTCTTATTCATATTTATTTCACTATTTGTAAATAAATAATTTCAATTTCCTTTGTAAATCCTATTTACATAGTAAATATAAATAATTGTATTTCTTTAACTCTTTTCTAATATTCCCTTTTAACATAAAAAGAATATCTTATGTTAATTCTTTTCTAACCTTTCCTTTTTATTATATACCTAAGAAAATGTAAATAATTACTATTTACAAATTGGTTCTTTTTATTTACATAAGAAAATGTAAATAAATCCTATTCATATAATTATTCTTTTAATTCTTTTTATTTACATAAGAAAATGTAAATAAATACTTATGCACATAATTATTATTATTATTATTATTTATTACATAAAATATAATTTTCTCCCTTATAATCTTAATTACATAAAAATGTAATTTAGTTCTTATAATCTTAATTACATATAAATGTAATTTATTTAATCTCTTATTTATCTAATGTAAATATATGTGTATTCCTATTTCTATGTTTTATTTATTTATACTTAATATTTATAGTAATTTACATATGCTTAAACCTCCCACATTGGATAGGTATTGTTGTGACTACTGGACAGCCGGGCGGGTCCGGGCAGGTTTACATCACAACTCAATCCAACCTCGTGTTTAAGCATCATATTTCTTATTTATTTACCTAAGTGTAAATAAATGTTTTCCTTTATTTTACTTTACAAAAAAAAAACTTTTTATTCTATTCTTTACAATAGGAAAATATAACTTTTTAGTTTATTTCCTATATATTGAAATAAATATAAATGTCCTTTTATTTCTTATACATTGAAATAAATATTTCCTATAGCTTATGTGAATATCCTTCATAGTATCAGCATTTCTAAATATATTTATATGTCAATCTTTGATTCATTCCTACTATACAAACATGACGGTGTAATTTATGTCATTACAACTAAAATTAGCTCAACGATGTTTTTGTGTCATCACAAATAAATTAACACACGATGGTTTTGTGTCATTACAACAAAAATTTAACATAACAATGTATTGGTGCTATTACAACTAAAATTTAACACAACAATGTTTGGTGTCATTTCAACTAATTTAACATAAACAACATAATATCTGATTTGGTGTACTTTTGATGAATCACAATAAAGGTCTCATCTTTATTTTTATTTGTTAATGAAAATAAAGATTTAAAAACTTGCATTTTATTTTATGAGTAAAATAAAGATTAAACTTGCCCTTTTATTATATTCACAAAATAAATGTAACACTTTGTTCTTTAATTTGTAAACAGAATAAACACCAAAATTTTCTCCTTTATATTTCTGTTAACAAAATGAGCACTAAACTTGTTCCTTTACTTTGCAAATAAAATGAGCGCAAAATTTGTTCTTTTACTATGTTAACAAAATTAACGTAAAGATTGTTTCTTTTCTTTGTTAACAAAATCAACATGAAAATTTATCCTGTTCCTATGTTTACACAATGGCATAAAAGTTTATCCATTATATATTAACAAAACAATGTTAACTTTGTCCCTTTTTTTTTTTTATTAACAAATTTTGACAAAATATTGCTCTTTTGTTTTATGTAAACAAAAACTTGCCTTTTATTTTACAATCAAATTTCATGTTAAAATTATCTTTTATTTTGCTTGTAAACAAGATAAACAAAGCAAGAATAAATATTCTAATTTTTATTTAAGAAAATACGATGAGAATAAAAATCAAGGTAAAAATTTTGTCATTTATTTTGTAAACAAATTTGTATAAAAACTTTGTCTTCTCATTATGTAAACAAATCTTTGTCTTTTTGTTTTACTAACAAAATCTATGTTAAAACCTATGTTAACAAAATAATATTAAAAATTGTCCTTTTATTTTGTTAACAAATTGTGTTAAAAATTATGTCTTTTGTTTTAACAACAAAATTGAGTAAAAATGCCTTTTTGTCTTTAACAAACAAATTATGTGAAAATGTTCTTTTGTTTCAACAAACAAATTAAGTAGAAAATGTCCTCTTGTTTTAACAAACAAATATGGACCCAAAATAATCCCTTTTATTTTGTTTACAAAAATTTGTCTCATCTTATGTACACAAAATGACATGAAAATAATTCTTTTTATTTAAAAAATTTGTCTTTTGTTTTATGTAAACAAAGTGACGGGTAAAAGTTGGATTTTATTCTGTTCACAAAAATAAAGCTTGTATTTTATAAGCAAAACTAAGATTAAAATTGGCATTTCAATTGTAAACCAAATAAAAGATTAAAAACTTGCTTTTTATTTTGTAAGCAAAATGAAGATTAAATTTGGCATTTCAATTTTGTAAACAAAAATAAAGATTTAAACTTTATTTATCTTTTAATTTAAAAATCATAATTATATGTCCATATTATATTCCAATGTCAAGGTCAACAAATAAAAATCAATGTTTTTATTCTAGTTTGGCAATACATCATTTGATTTTGTTTAATCCAATTCAACCAAAAAGACAACCTAATTCTTGTCCATTAAAATCAACAATTTGATCATGGTGAATCTAATTTAAATCAAAATGACAATTCAACCATTGTCACAAACACGATATGATTATTTCCAACAATCCTATATTACAACCATGGTAATTCTAATTCACATATCAGCATAACAGTGTCATCAGCCAAATTAAATATATAACCAACGGAATTTAGCGACACAAAATTCCACAACACAATTTCTAGAACAGGTCAAGTATCAAAATTTTTATTATAAAAATAAATAAATAAAGAGGCAGAATTTCTCACCGATGAATTTATTCAGATTCGGAATTTGGTCAAAATTGGATATGCTCAGAATTTGTTCTCGTTTGTTCCACAGTGTAGGTCTTGGAAAGACGAGTTCAACGCATTTCAGTTTGTTTCTTCTTCCTTGTTCGTTTACAGGCCGCAAGCTCCACAATTGGGTTCCGTTCTAGGTCTCAAGTTTGCACGAACAACGAGGCACGAGGCGTCGATCTGAAGGCACCACGTCGACGGGCTCCAGGAGTCGCACCTGCGCCACCCCGAGTTGGCCAGCTCGCACGCCTTTTGGAGGCTCGGCGGCGGTGAATACGGCACGGGTTTGGGCCTGAAATCCGAGTGGCTCGAGCCACTAAATCCGATCATGTCCGTTGATTGTTTAGCTCTCACCTAGGGGTTCGATTTTGGTTTGTATTTCTTCATGAAAGATTTGGGGAATTGAGAGAACGAGAGGGGCAAAAAGGGGGGACAACGATGGCCATTGATTACAAGGGGTGGCGGCTGAGTATTGGGGTTCTAAGAATGAATGGTAATTAGGATAAAATATATAAGTGGAGAGAAAAGATAGGAATAAGAAACGTACAGGAAGCGGTAAACATTAATTTCAAAATAAAGAAAATTTTCTTTCCCTTTTTATTTATTTATTCAAATTTCAAATGTAATTAACAAGGAGAGAGAGAGAGAGAGTGAACGGAAAGAAATGAATAAACGAAGGGTTGATTTCAGGAATGTATTTAAATTTACTTCCATATGATCAATGATACATTCCATACGATCAATTATAGCTATTTATTATAATATATCAATAATCGTTACCTTATCCTCTCCAATTTTACATCAATCCTATGTTTATTATATTATAATTTAATTTCATACAATTTATACTTATCAATGAATTTTTTTATTTAGAAACGGTTTATCAACTAAATTCTCTTTTCATTCAAACATTGAATAAATCATCAATGTTAATTCATTTCCATTAATAATTCATAAATCAATTACATGGATTAATAATTCAAAATCTTGTCTTAACGTTCATAAAATTCTTAGTAGAAACAATTAAAGCAAATAAATGCTTTTATCATTTGCTTATGTGTCATTTACTTATTTGTGTGTTAGCAATAAATGCCAATTTCATGTGTTATAATAATAATAATAATAAAAAAAAAGATGATTTTTATTGTATAGCAATTTTCCCAAAAATATGTTTACATTTACAATAAAGATATTATTTTTATATTGTTACCAACTTCCAAACAAAATTGTGTTTATATTAACATGTTTACAGGTTCACAAATCAATGTTAATCAATGCTAATTATTAACATGTTTAAAATCAATGTAAAATAGCATGTTTACATAATAAATGTCATGTTTACAAATCTAAGCTAATTAACATATATATATTTTCTTTTTTTTGCAATGAATGACATGCCTCTTATTCCCATTGATTATAATTTCAAATTTTATTTTATGAAGGAGGCGACTTTTCTTTTATTATATATATATATATATACTTCCTTTATTTGGTTATATGTTTTACTTTATTTCTTACTTGTGTCCCTACGTATGCTTTATGTTACAAGGGAGATATTCAAGATGACAGCCAAAGATGTATACATACATATATACATACATACATACATACATACATACATACATACATACATACATATGTATATATATATATTGTCATAATTTATTTCATTTATAACCTACACATTAATTTCAGTCAATGCATTAATAAATGTCATTAAAGTTCCTACATAACGTTAAAAGAATAAATTTTTAATGTGAAACATTCTATGTTTCTACATGACATTAAAAGATTAATTTTTAATGTTAACCAAATTCATGTACTTACATGTCATTAAAAAGTTAGACTTTTAGCACTAATCAAAATATGTTCATTTACATTAAAAAGAATAAATTTTTAATGCAAATCATTTTTATGTTCTTACATTTAAATAAAGACTAACATTTATTTTAAAACATATTTCATTCATAAATAATATCTTAATTAAAAAGTATTTTCTTTTCCCGTCGTTATTATTTAAAATAAATTATTTTAAATATAAAAGTTCATTAAAATTTCTAAAATAAAAAATTTTAAATTAGCCCCAAAATTCAGGGTTGTTACATTGACTTTTACATACGACCTCTAAACGAGGCCCACCGCCTGTCGTCCATAGCGTTTTACCCCCATTCCGAACACAATGGGATATGTATCGTAAGCTGATTTGATCGTTTCGATCAGTTTTCGTCAAAATCAACATATAATTCTATATATTGAATTTGGACACGCATTCCAATTTACTGGGGTCAAATACTAACTCTAAAAATTGCAAAAAAATATTTTCTAGCTTCGTATTGACGATACGGCCCTAACAAAACTAGTTTCGTCGAATTCTGAGACCGTTTGAAAAATGGTCATTTTCCAGTCGATTAAAATCAACTGAAACTGGTCAAACACATTTTCCTTTTCCACGCTCACATATTGATTCGAAAAATTATGAAATTTGGAATCTAGCAATAACTTGACATCACGGACCCAACAAAAGTGGTTTCGTCGAAATCCGAGGTCGTTTGCAAAATTCCCATTTTTAAGGGACTGAATTCCATAGCGACTATTCAGAATTTTCAACTGGACATATCTTTTGATCCCCTTTATGAAATTTTGATTTTTCGGATTCGTTGGAAAGATATTCTCAAATAGATCCTATTATTTTTGGTTTCACTAAAATCCAGTTTATTTTGCACCCGGTACATTCAATTGAAGTTTGAAATCGAATTATCGAACTACCGGGCCATTTTCAATTCTATTTATAATTATATATAAATATTTATATTCTAACGACGACGTATATAATATATACATTCGAATTAAATTCAAAATAAATTTCTCGTCGTTTTTATTTAAAATAATCTATTTTAAATATTCAAAATTCGCTAAAATTGCCAAAACAAAAATTTTAAACTGGCCCAGATTTTCCGGGTTATCACAAAAACGGTAGCAAATATTTACAATTTGCGATTGTTATATTTAAAACCGTAGTCCATAGTGAATATCATGGGGTTTGAAAATAGCAATGTGTGATTGTGCGACTGTTAATATAAAACAGTCGCACGTGACAATTTCTTCAAATCAACGCTTGACAGGAAAAAAAAAGTAAACAAAATTGCACCTTCAAATTTCGATCAAATCTTTCCTTCAGATCCTCCACTTGCTTTCGGTCCACTCAGAAGAACAAAATCACGCCTCTAGATCTGTCACTTCAGATTCGTGTCTCTGACACCGACGTCATCGACCTCCGTAGAAACCGTATTTCAGATCTGGGTAAGTAAATCGTCAATTTTGTTTCTTGTTTTTTGACTGGTTTCTTCCATTTTTGTTAACACTTATTAGTGAACTATGTTCAATATTGTAAATCTGGATTGAATACTCACCGTGGAATAGCAGTAACCGTGTTTTTTCCTTTGAAGCTTAATGATTAAGGCTGCTTTGTTAGATTTCCATCTTGGCATAGCTCTATAAAATGAAAAATTGTTTTTCCATTTTGATGGATGTCATTTATTACTTTATGATTTATCATCCAAGTTCGATGGCATATTGTAGTTTACATAGAATTTGGGTTTCTTTCGATGGATCCGATAGACGTTTAAGTTGAAAGAAGAATGAGATAATTTTCTACATTGCTGTTTTAATTTTGTTTTGGCTAAATACTTCCTGTTTATCTTATTTTCTATTTGATATACTTTTGGCTCTATGTAGTGAAAATCAAAATATATGTACTTCCGCATGTTTCCGCACTAGGGATTTGAATTTCATGATGTATACTGCATTATAAAAACAAATCATTGTCAGTTGAATCGTTAGGCTGGCTGGTTAATCAAATATAGTCAGTTGTTGATTCTTTAGGATCTGTAAAATGAAATATGTCATTGAGTAATTTTCAGTTTTGTAAGTCCAGGGTTAAAAGCTCATCCTCTTGAAGCTGTTGCATGCGTGTTTTACAAGTCCAGGGTTCACTTGGATGTTTAACAGTATGTATGCTTCAAATGCAATCGACTATTTGGGAATTCATTGAATGTGTAATTTTGACGTCAATCACCTTTACATCTATTAATTTTCCTAGTTGTATTGATGGCCTGAAAATGACAATCGTAGCAGGCATTGTCACACTCAGCACCCTCCACTTCATACCTGAGGCTTACGTCTTTAGACATAATTTGATGGGTTCAAATATTCTAGGACATTCATTGTTGACATTGGTAATTTTGTCCTTCCATTTTGTTTGATTTTTTGACCTGTTTGTGGTACAAAGGAACTGGTCGGTGAGTAAGTACTTATAGGACATGCTAACGTTCAGTTTAAATACTTTATAATTCATGTGTTATATACAGAACTTTGTTACTTTATAACTAACTAAGTGGAAACATTAATTTATGAAATAACCAACTTTGGACTGTATTATTTTGTGCGGAATCAATGCTCTATATAGCACATGAAATTTGTTACTTATAAACTACTACTTTCATCTATTATTTTCATGAGAAGCTAGTTTCAAACTAAGAATTAATAGGTTTAAATCATTAATGTTGTAAGTTAAAAGTTTATTTAGTACGGCATTATTGAGCATAGATTGCCAACACATGTTTTTCCTATTCACGTGCCATATACAACATTTAGTAATAATTATAATTAACTAAGTTACACATTCAATTATCCAAGGAAAATTTGTTATGTGCTTCTTTTATTCAAGTGTTATATACAACATATCCAAACGGTATTGGCAGATACCTTTCTGTGTATGCTTATATTGGCAGACACCTTTTTGTGTATGCCCTTAACAAATTATAGAACCACTTTCTAGATACATGTACTACCCAGAACTAAATAGGACGTTTGATTTGTATGCATGCAGGCTGTGGATTTGAAGACTGCCAAAGTTTAATCTTATCAGTAGGTGCTAACCAACAATTTTACTTTGATATATTCATTATTGTTACTTCGATACCAAACAATAGCATTCCTTTCTCAATCTAACAAATAAAGTTATTATTGTGTAGAACTTAGGACAACCAAATGTCGGCATTCAACGAAATCCTAGACGTTTTTCTAGCTTGCTGCCATGTGCACACTCTACTTTTAGCCCTCACATGGGCCCCATACTCCGCTGATTTAAACCCCATATTCCGGTGATAATAATTAACCACGTTAAACAAGGAATATTATATACTATTATGTTTTTACAAGTTCATTCTTCCTGCTTAGGAGGCAGAAATGACTACTTACATGGAACTACTGGACGATGGACAAGGGGAAAATTGCAATATATCTTCTTTAGGTGTTCAAAGGTCAGCCCAATCAGCCTTAAAATGGTGTTATTTACAATTTCATTTTGTAATAATTGATAAATCTATTAAACAAGGAATCTTGAATTTGTATTCTCTGTACATTAACTCGGTAGTTTTTTAGAATCTTTCAAATGCGTTTTTGTTGTGTACTTATACATTGTTTAGATAAATAAATATTTTTATAAATGTAAAAAAGAACGCATAAGCTAAATGCATTGCTATATGAACCGACAAAATACCTAAAAGGCTTACATTGAGCAACTTACAAGTTGCTGTGCTAGGTAGCACAACAACTTACAAGTTGCCGTGAGCACAACAACTTGTTGTTGCTGTGCTTAGCAATAAGTTGCTGTGCTTAGCACAGCAACTTAGAAGCTGTGCTAAGCATGGCAGCTTCTAAGTTGCTGTGAGCACAACAACTTGAAGTTGCTGTGCTAGTTAGCACAACAACCTGAAAGTTGTGAGAACGTTTATAGCATAACCTGAAAGTTGTGAAACTAAATTAATAGCATTAAATTGTAAGAACGATAAGAAATTTAAAATAAATAAAATGTATGAAATTCTTGCAAAGATTAATGAGGTTTCTAAATGCAAAATAACTATAAGCATGATTTACCTTTACCCTCTAGTGCGAAGCATGTTTATAGCGTAACCATAGCATCATCAACAAACTTAACATTGTGACCTACTAAAGGGAATACAAAAGAATTATATAATATATGGGATATCGTATATCCGTATTCGCTTTTAGGATATCGGATATTTTTCACATTTTCGGATCTGAATATGGACAGATTTCGGATATTTCGGTTATTCATTTACAGCCCTAATCCCAATATATTTTAGTATTTTAGAATAAACTAATACCTTGAACTGAAGTAAGGATGCTCTTTGATTTTTTAATTTTTTTAATTCAAGCATCTAGTTGGGCATTTATTCGTTTATTTGTTTGCTAACATGCTATGGAAAACAATCAATTGGCATATTTTGCAGGATCAGCTAACAAAAGAACAGACCCAAGTTGCCACATTGAAGGTAGAGATCATGAAGCTTTCTACTGAACTCAAACATGCAACTCAAGCATACAACAATCTCACGTGGACTTAAGTCAAGTTACCAAGTATTTGAATTTTCCTTTTACTGCCTAATAAGAGAAAATGATGTTCTTATTTTATTTTATTTTCCCAAAAAAACAAAAAAAATCTTTTAGATACATACCAGTACTTCAAAATATATAAAATAATCTTATGAAGATGAAGTAGGAAACCTATCTTATAGTTTAACGATGCATATAAGTTTTATTATCTATCATGAACATCCCGATGAGAAGGATTCTTAAATCTTGACGCTCAGTTATTTTAATGCCATACCATTGGATATTTGATGTACCATCTGCAATATAAAACCTAGTCTCAGACATATTAGCATTTTTATTGAGTTTGGTTAATGTCAATATACACATATATACCCTTATCACTTTGACAATTATTTTGAACATAGTGGATGTAGAAGAAGAAGCATAGATGGTCATACTGTTATGCCTGTTACCTTTAGAGTGTGGTATGTTTGTAATTTTATGATTTATTGGAGAACTATCATTATCCTAGCTGATGTTAAAGCATGACCTCATAGCAAGGTGTTAATGGGAAAATTAGCAGGTAATGAAAGCGAAGACAATTTAGAAACTTTATTTTTAAGGGGAATAAAGTAGAATAGATCAAAGCAAGGCAGTGATAGACTGAAGTCTATGTATAAATCTAAAGAGCCTAAAAAGTGGATTTGTAACACGTGTTAGAAGCCCAGACATCATAAGTACGAGTGTCCAGAATTGAAGAAGAAAATAGAAAAGAAACTAAAAGAGAGGACATCAATTTCTGCAATCAAGGCGCATACATGGTATAATATATGTTTGAAACTGTTTAAAAAAATGAGGAATAATATACAATGATAGGGCATAGGGTTTCTTAAACTTTTTACATAATAGATAACTAATTTTACACGTATTAGCATGTGACGTATTCTTTCATCATTTCTTCTTCTTGTGATATTAGCAAATCACAAGTTATCTGGGAGCCTGATTTTGCTAAATGCAAAAAATCACAAGAATTGACCATGAAGTTTGTGTTGTGTTCACTATATATGTTGGTATGTTTTCACTATATTTGCATGATTTTGCATTTTGTATGGGAGCAGAGGATGTATGGAAATTAATTGCATAGAACTTAAGTGCAGAAACCCAGCCCTGTAGCTCCAGACTTAAGTGCATGAATAATTTTGCTTTATAAGCTAATTGGTAGGTTTTCAGTATTATGTATATGAGTTTTTGTTTTAATATTCTTGATTGCCAGAATTTGATTTTACATTTACAAACTAATTGCATCTATCTTACTTGCTTATTAATATACTTGTTTTCTCTACTTTATTAGCTTTCTGCTTTGCTTGACCTGGAGGAGAAAAACTGCAAACCATTTACGGTACTTTTCATGTCAGTATTTATGGTTCTTGTTTGATTTTCAATTGCAGTCAAAATAATGCTATGTTGGTTTTTTTGAAAGATACTGATTCAAGTCAACAATCACGAAGACAAATTGTGTTATTTTAAGTTTTAAGCTGATGAACCATTTTGTTATTTTGTTGTTATGTGAAGAATGTTAATTTATGATGAAATAAGTATTATGTAAGTATTTACACGTATTGGTAAGAGCTTAGCATATGACTGGTTATGACTCATGCAAACTATTTTTGTTGTATGGTTATCAATGTTAGTGTTTTCTTGTCAAATGATATAAGAATTTTTGAGCTGTGTGTGTATTACTTGTATTACTATATTTTGTGAATTGCTTATAATCTAGGTAATGTTGAATCATAATGGCTGAGATGAAATGCGGTTGGATTAGCCTTTTGAATTTAGAAGTTATTTTCTACTGTTGTAAATAAAACACGGTCGCAAATGATAAACTTATCGCGTCACATACTTTAAAACCTGTCGCACAAGGTCAAAGTTTTGAATTCAAATATCTGTTTCTTGCTACTAGTATAAAACGAGCCGTCGCTAATGAAAAAGCCTGCAGCGACAGTTATTGTATAATACCTGTCGCAAGAACCTGTGTATTGCGACAGTTTATAAACCGTCGCAATAAATTTATACATCTTGCGACGATCACATATGCGACTGTTGTCAAACTGTCGCAAATAAGGTTAAACAACAGTAGCAAATGATCTGTTTTGTAGTAGTGAATTTAGGCCTGTTTTGGATGTTACAATAATAAATTGTAAAATCAAATGTAAAAAGGGGAAAGAAGACAGAGAGAATAAACTTAAAATATTTTAGTTATCAATTAAGTAAAAACTTTAAGAAAGAAAGACATAAAAACTAAAAAATAACTTATTGAAAAGAATATTTACAAAAAACTATAAATTATAGAAAAATAAACAAAAACTATAAGAAATATAAATAAAATTATTAATTAACAACTACAACTATTTTAATGCTTATTTACTTCAAAATACCCAAAAATCTAGTAATTAAAATCTCACTAGAAAAGCTTCCCTCGTAGCCCCGATAGAACCCGCCTTAGAAGGAAATAAAATAGAAAATATTTTTGTTTTAAAATCTCAATCCCCTAAAAATTAATTTAGTTTGGATTTATCTCTAAAAAAGGAGACTAACCTAGGTAGGGAGGAGAAGTTTTGTGAAGAAATAGGGAGGGGGTTGGAGGTTTATTTATGGGTGAAGCAAAATATCATCAACCGTTAGATTTAAGGTTTAAATATGAACTAACCATATCCGTAGATCAATCCGAAGTTGCAATATCAGCCAATCTAAAGCAAACACGTCAGCTAAAAAGTCCCGCAAAAATCATGTCTGTTCTTTCGATTCATGTCTAACTAGTAAACGTGCCAAGAATGACATGGGTTGACCCAAACCCTCATTGGATCGACCCACACGCAACCTGGATTGACCCATAGCTCGACCGGGTAGTTGTTGGGTCGTCCCATGCAATGTTACTCTTTTTTCCTTTATAGTATTCTAGAATTTCAAACTTCGAATCGCCATAAATCCTTCATTTTAGTCTTTTTTATGCAAACCATTTACGTAACTGAACTAGAAAATCATAACAAACTCAATGGTGCAATCCTTGTTTGTAATTTATTATTTGATTAATTATTTCACTAACTAATTTCTACGTGTCATAATTTGGGTTGTTATAGCGTTGGTGTGTCTTAGTGGTGGGATGAGAGCAGACAATTTTAATTCTCATCAAATGCATTTTGAAGAGGATGTTTGTAACGAACTGGGATTTTCGACTTCGAAAATCGACATAATATTCATGTCAACTATTCAAGAATTGAAAATACTAGAACGTCAATAGAAAGAAGTTAGAGGGTGAGAAATAGAAAGAAAGAAAGTTATAATAGATGAAGAAGAACATAAATACAACATCAGAGTAAACACAAATCTCACAGCGGGACGAATAAATATATTATATAACATAACTTTGAAATAAAACCAGTATCTATATACAATACCATTATCGTAGTACAACACTTACAACACAACGGAAATGAACAGTAGTTATATAATCCTTAAGCCTCTTACTCCAAACTCTCCAAGTATCTTTAAAATCCCAACTACTTGACTGCCCATACAAATTTGGGCATCCAAGAGTTTAGGGTAAAATAAAACAAAATAAACTCTGGGTCAGTCATGGGACTAGTGTGAGTAAACTCCAACCACTTTGTTTAACTTTAAAATCCTTTTAAAAGAAAGGATAATCGTAAGACTGATCCACACATAAACACAGATGGCTTTTAGCTTACGAAAACCTAAAACAATCTTCAAAATTAATACTCTTTTGATATTAAAATAATGTCTAAATCCAATAAATAGCAATCTAGCGGAACTCTTTCATCTCACGTTCCACACACATAATATATAATCAAAAACCACGGGAGCTTATTTGGTAATGGATTCCAACTAGCAAGTTATGTGACCACCTTCCGACCGTGTATCTCAAGAGAGGAATACAACAGGTTCAACAAGAACATCTTGCAACCCAGGTTAAACATGGTCGGTCACTCATTTCGCTTGAGTGTACCGAATGTATTATCACCAACGGTTGGGATCAACAACCGTTTCCCGATAGTGACAACAACGAAATATGTTAAATATGTAAATGGATTTTCTCTAGATCAGGTGATAATATACCCTAAATGGGAGCTACCCACTTAGCCATACGACCTACCCGATTTTTATACCATTTCCTGGTTGTGAGGCTTGAGGTCATAATGTATCTTTTGACAGATCACACCTTTATTTACTTTGAATGCCACATCGTCATACCCACCAAATCACAAATTGATTTCTCCAAAACTACCGGGGAAATAAAGCTAAGAGAAACGAATTCCTCCGCCACCAAACGTAAATACGTTTGAAGATATCAACTTACGCGATTTATTAGATATACTATGCCAGACACTCTTCCATACAAGTTGCCCTAGGACTGGATAATACGAAGGCACTATTCTGTAAACCCATCTTAGGCAATTTCTACCTAGGATTTGCCAGAACATCCCTTGCATAAACGCCATCTTCAATTATCTTCATCATATTTGATTCGCAACGCTAATGCCTATACGGAGTGGTTTTCAGATAATAAATCTGATCCCAGTCTCTCCATATTAAAGACGGAAAAATGGTCAAAACTTTGATAGTTGGTTATTTAACTACCAAAGGAAAACATCCATACACACAAGAATTTTATTTCCGAATCAAAATTTAATCGATCGATCATCAATCAACAATTTTCCCATTTAATTAATTTGTCATTAATTTATTCACTTCCCCATTTTCTGTTTCCATGTATCCATAAATTATTATTTTCTAAATTTATAAAATATACGTTATTAACATTAGAAAACGTTTCCATTTCTTATTCATACATCATTAATCTCCTACATCCCTTATTCCCTAACCATAAACTAGTAAGTGAAAAATTCCCTACGTATTGACCCCGAAGGTTGAAACCAACATCAGATCAATACACAGAAAGTCATTCAACTTAACTAATCTCCTGTCAGTTTCTAATTCCATTAACTCCATTTTAGTTCCTATTTCAAATCCCAGTTTACTTTATAAAAGTTTTTATTTGCAAATATTTACTTCCACCCATTATTCACTTCAATGTGAATAATATTTCTTTTTATACTTCTATTTATGCTTATTCATATAAAATCTCATTTTATTTTCTAACACTTAATCTCATTTAAAATTCCTTTTAAAATGCTAAGTTCAAATTCCATAAAAATATCGGTATTAAAACCGATTTTTACTTCTCTATGTAAATCCAGACTTATATTTAACTTATCCAGTGATAAATATTTTACTTAATTTATAAACATCGTTTATAAATCAATCTTCTCAATTTATCTGTTAAAAACAAATTTCTATTTAATATCCACTTTAAACCAATCTCTTCGTAATTCTTTTATAACTCGAAATCCCCTTTTTGGAATTTTATTAATTTTCCAAAAATCGTATTTATTCCTTATAGTCATTTATTTATTTCTTATTACTTTCATTGAGTATTTTCACAAAAACGACTTTTAGAAACTTCCATATAACTGTTAATAATTTTATACAGAAGTATCTTATTTAATTTCCAAATATTTCCTTTATAAAATCCACGGATTTGATGAAATCCTTAAATTCAATATCCACTTCAAAAATTTCTTTTTATAAAATCCGGTGATTTAATATAAATATTATTTTTTCAATATACACTTTGAAAATTTCCTTTATACATTCAAATATTACTTATGGTATTTAAAAAAATACCAATTAAAAAGACCAGTGTCATCCAAATACATCAAAATCAATCACAGATTATATATCACATCATATATCACAATATATGAAAAACAATATTATAAATATTTAGGAATCCAGTCGAATCCCTCCAACCTGTTTCCCTGCATCTACAGATGTTAAACAACATAAATAATATTATTTTATTTCAATATGAAATATTGTAGTGACCCAAAAATCCGGTCCAATTTGAGCTGACTAAATAACACAAGTCCAACCCCAAATTGCACTAGAAATTCAAGAAACTAATAGAAAGAAGATAGAGGGTGAGGATAGATAAGATAGAAACTTAGAATAGAAGAAGAAGAAGACAACAACAACAACATCAAAGTAACACGAATCTCACAGCGGAACGAATAAAATATAACATAACTTTTGAAATACAAAGTTATAACTGTTTATACATACCATTTTCAGAGTACAACATATAACATCACAGCGGAATAAATAATAGCTATCGACTGCTGAAGCCTCCTGCTCCAAGCTCTCCAAGTGCATCTGTAAATCCCGACTACTTGATTGCCCGTACAAATTTAGGCACCCAAGAGTTTAGGGAAGACAAAACAAAATAAACTCCGGGTCAGTCATGGGACTGGTGTGAGTAAACTCAAATCATTTTAAACAGGTATATGATATCTCATAAGACCACGCCGTGAATACGGAACGGGTTTTTCCCTTATGAGAATCCAAACATCTTTGAAAAGCAATATCATTCTGATATTATGATAATGTCTAAATACAAATAGATATCAGTCTAGTAGAAACGCTTGCATCTCACGTTCTACATATATAGTATACAATCAAAACCGCAGGTGCGTATTGGATGATTGGGTTTCCAACTATGACAAGGTATGGATCCACCTTCCGATCATTGTACTCTAGGAACGATACACTGGAGTTCAACAAGAACATCTTGCAACTCAGCCACACATGACCGACCACTCATTTCGCTTGAGTGTATCGAATGTACATCACCAACGGTTGGGATCAGCAACCGTTTCCCGTATATATGGGACAGCATTGATAGATTAAAAGAAGCAAATGAATATTCTCTAGATAGGTGATTATACACCCTACTTCGGTGCGACCGACTTAGCCATGCTGCCTGCCCGATTTTTGTCATTTACCGGATGTGAGGCTAGAAGCTACGCTTACTTTCCATTCATTGATAACACGATCACTTGAATGCCACATTATCAGATCCGTTAATCATTAGTTAGATCTGCACAAATAGATTCTGGATATTATGCGAAGGGAATAAATCCGTTGGCCACCATATATATTTGTACAGTCCAACTCTTTCGATCATTGGAACTATTATGTTAGACATTCGTCCATATACGTTCGTTCTGGGACTGAACGAAACCGAAGGCACTATTCTGTAAACAGGACAGCCCTTGCACTTTACTCCGTCTTCAATTAGCTTCATCGTATTTAATAACAACGCTTATGTCAATACGGAGTGGTTCTTCGGATAATAATCCAACCGGTCTCTCCATATTAACAACGTAAAATGGTCAAAACTTCGATAGTCTGTGATTTAACTATCAAATGAAAATATGTCGGTGTACAAACAACGATCTTAATTCCAAATGGAATTATCGATCCAATCATCAATCATATATATATATATACATATATTTCCTTATTTTCTAAAACTAGAAAATATACGTTTTCAACATTGGTAAACATTTCAAATCCTCATTTACGCATCACTACCATTCCACAACTATTAGTCCCTAACTGTAAACTAGTAAGAGAACAATTCTCTAAGTATAAACCCCGAAGGTCGAAACCAACATCAGATCAACACTCAGAAAACTATTCAACTTACCAATCTCTAGTCAGTTTCTAATATTGTTTAACTTCACTTCTTAATTTCTATATTCGATTAACCCCTTTTTATACTACGTTTGATTTACTCCTTTTGATAAACTACGTTTTCCGTTACAACTATTTCCCTTTTACAACGTTTACTTACCGTTACAAATATTCCCTATTTACAACTTCTATTTACTGTTACAAATAATTCCTATTTACAACTTCTATTTACCGTTACAAATATTTCCTATTTACAACTTCTATTTATCTTCTAAATAAATATTTCTTATTCCTATTTATTTTCTAAATAAATATTTCCCTATTCAATTCTATTTATTTTCTAAATAAATATCCCTTTTATAAAACCCTATGATTTTATAAATACTTCCTTTTTATAAAACCGTGTTCGTTTTATAAACCATTTCCTTTTTATAAAATCTTGTGATTTTCTAAATACTCTATTTTCAAATTGTTTTCCTTTTACAAAATCGGTTGATTTTATAAAACTCCTTTGTTTCAATATACATTGAAATATTCCTTATTTTACAACTCAGGGTTTCTTATGATATTTAAAATATCGAACAACGATGATCAATATCGTTCTAACATCCATAATCAATAACAGATTATAAATCCCAACATATATCACAATATATGAAAACAGTAAAATAATTGTTGAGGAACCCAGTCGGATTCCTCCAACCTGTCTCCCTGCATCCACAGATGTTACACAGTATAATATATATCATATTTCATTTTGAAATGAAATATCCTGCTGTACAGAACCATATTTGATTAATAGTACATAGATTAACTATAACTACGTTTTCAATCAAATCTATTTAACAGTCCAGTTTAACAATCAATATACAGCAGTCAATAAATAAAGTACAATTTATATTAAAATATAAATTGAGGAGAGTTAGTGAGTTTTACTCACTGTTGCGCGTTAACCGTTGAATAACGGTTTGCGTTATTTGATTTCGACGGACAATTTATTTCGCCATAAATTGTAGCGAGCTTCAATTTGCTCCCAGTCAGTTCCATGTTGTAGTTCCCGTCCGTACGATCCCAACGGATCCGACCGTTCGAAATTCTTATTAGTCTGGCCGCCCGTCACTCCTTCTAGGTCTGTTCATACCCCAAGTCTTCCATTTCTGTTTTCTTTTTGTAAAAATACCAACTCCTCTCCTTTTCCATACTTCAAATAAAACAACCATTAAATCCCCCTTTTACTCCTTTGTCAACTAATATCCAAAACAAACCTTCTTTTCAAACTCCATCCGCTCAGACCAAACTTGCAAAGTTCAATGTTAACACTTCACCACAAAGCGTGCATATAACCATTGAGTGTTCCAAACAAACTCCTGGCACATTGTATTAGAGCCACGATCAAAAACTCGAAAGATTGCCTGATAACACAGGGATACTCGGTGTCTACTCCTATACAGCGTTCTAACCCTGCTCCAAGTCATTAGGGAACAACGACCCCCCTTACTTACATACATCCACCTACTCTCACCATTCTACATGAAATCCACATCACATAATAATATATCCCCTAAATCCACGTTTTTAACCTTCCAGTAAAACCGATCCTCACTTTCTCCTTCCAGCTCTAATATTGGACCCGTAAGCGACCAGAACAAAGGCCATTTCCGAAAATGAAACCCCTCCTAAATCCTTGGTTACTCCCTTAACCACCAAACTGAAATCACCGATGAACCTCTCTCCGCGCGCTCATCAAGTACACGCCCATCCCACTTAACTCGCACCCAACCTCCACCTTGCATCTTTTAACCCCCGACAACTACTACAGGAACTCGCGCAAGCTTTATTTCCCGATGGGGTGCGGTTTGATCCCCTGGAAGTGAAACGAAACCATATGTTTCGGGTTTTGGCTTCAGGTTTTAGTTAGGAGGATAGCAATTTGTTTTGATTTCTTTCTGCTGTATATTTAGAAGAGAAGTGGCGGCTTGAACGATGGAAATAGAAATTAGGTTTTAAGGACTTAAAAAGGAGTACTTATAGGATTTGATTTTTGTTTGCTTGAATTAGAGTCTTCCACGTTCTCTTTCGTTTGAGGTGGCTGAGAAAACAAAGCGTGGCTTTCATATTGACCAAGTATTTGGTAGTTGGTTGGATGTTAGACTTTAGTATGTTTTATTAAATTTTAAAAAGGTTTAGCGTACTCCGCTACACGCAAATTCCATTCATTTACAGACTGCTATGGACAGATATAAAAATACCATTTTGACCAGTAAGGTACCACGGTTTCAAAAATATAAAAATACCGGTAGGTTCACTCATATTTCGAAACTTCAAAATGTTGATTTCAGGGTGCGAAATACTTCAAATAAAAAGTCGCATATTTAATTAATTAAAAATTACAGTAAAATTCTAAAAATTAAATTATCTCTACTTCCCAAAAGAACCTTGTTTAAATTCTAACCCGATCTCTAGTTATATCGAATAAACCGTTATGGTCGATAAACGATTCAATAGCGACTATTTCAAAATTTGATTTGGACATATCTCAAAATCTACACGACGAAATCCTTATTTTTCTCTTCCACTAGAAAGATATACTCCACCAGCTCCACACGTTTCTTGTTTCACAGAAATCCGATTTAAAACGAACTCTGTACATTCCGTTGAAGTTCGAATCGCCAAATAACGAACTGCAGCGCCATTTCAAGCTCGATTTTAATTATAATATAATTATACGTTCTAACGTCGACGATTAAATAATATATTCGTTATTTAAATAATTAAATAAGTTAATTATTACACCGTCAAATATCCGGGTCATTACATTCTTCCCCACTTAAAATAATTTCGTCCCCGAAATTGCTAAGGTAGTGGACGACCCTATCTATTGGAATTCCTAAGATTGGTTTACCCCTTATTTCTGATTCCAACTTAACCAATTAATATTGACTAAAATATTAATTCCTTCCGACTAACCTAAATTATCAAAAATTCTGAAAATTTTCTAACACTTTAAATTTTCGGAAAATTTTGCCATAACCTCCTTTGTACAGCCCTATCTGTAAAACCACAACTCGCCTCTCTAGGCTATCTCCACCCCAAAAGAAAATCAAACAGCCAAGCGGCTTGCCAATTCGGCTCATAAATTCCAAAATCATATCAATTTTAAACTTGTACCTTTTTGTCGGGTATATCATTATATCCCTACCAGCTGCTATCAATTTTGCATATATCATGCCATCCAAATCAACTCCAATCTGTCTTCATCCTCAACACAATTATTGGCTTGTACTCAAGTAAAATTCCATTCAAGCTCTAATCTCAAATTTCAATCTCTCAACCTACCAATTCAATTTCATATTCACTTATTTCAAGTTAAATCCCAATTTATAAATCACTTTTACCAGTTCACCTATTTAACTCATAAGTTAATTTAATTTCCGAATTTAAATTCCTGGGTCTATTCAAATCACTTGAAATCATAATAACAATTCAAAATCCTTTGAATTCCTGAATAACTTGTTTTTGCAAAATAATTTCAAAACAAAATCTTCGGCAGTAATCCGTCACTTAGCAACTCGAAAATTACACCGATGATGTATCGATCCATCCTCGGAGTTATTTCCCAGTGATCAAAGTGAGTTCAATACTATATTCCTTTCAAAACCACTTTTAAACACTTCCCATTTTGAAATCAATCCCAGATATCCTTATCAAAACAAATTTAAAACCTCCCAGGATTTTAAAATTCACGTATACTTAATCCAAATTTAATTACAAACACTGGTCTGAATTTCCAGTTTTAAATTTCAATTGTGACTTTAATTTCATATTTAATTCATCTTATTTCATACACTTTACTTATATGAATTCTGTTTTGTTATTTATAACCATTTCACCTTTATAATCTTATTCAATTATAATAACAACCAACACATTATAATATTTTCAATATATATACTTGGGTAAAATTATTTCATTTACCCTCTTTTCAAAACATACCATGCCGGTTCATCATATCCAAGTGTTTAGTAACTCCTATCAATACAGTTTGCATTACTGTATCGACCAAAATTCATAAACTACTCGACCAATAAATCTCCATAATATAAAACAAATTTTTATATCAAATAACAAATACGTTCACTCGTATATATACACTCAATCTCAGTCTAGGGTATTACTAACCCCATCTCTACTGAGTCACGCCACAGAGCCAAGGTAATTCGCTTAACTTAAGCTCTGATACCAACTGTAGTGACCCGAAAATCCGGTCCAATTTGAGCTGACTAAATAACACAAGTCCAACCCCAAATTGCACTAGAAATTCAAGAAACTAATAGAAAGAAGATAGAGGGTGAGGATAGATAAGATAGAAACTTAGAATAGAAGAAGAAGAAGACAACAACAACAACATCAGAGTAACACGAATCTCACAGCGGAACGAATAAAATATAACATAACTTTTGAAATACAAAGTTATAACTGTTTATACATACCATTTTCAGAGTACAACATATAACATCACAGCGGAATAAATAATAGCTATCGACTGCTGAAGCCTCCTGCTCCAAGCTCTCCAAGTGCATCTGTAAATCCCGACTACTTGACTGCCCGTACAAATTTAGGCACCCAAGAGTTTAGGGAAGACAAAACAAAATAAACTCCGGGTCAGTCATGGGACTGGTGTGAGTAAACTCAAATCATTTTAAACAGGTATATGATATCTCATAAGACCACGCCGTGAATACGGAACGGGTTTTTCCCTTATGAGAATCCAAACATCTTTGAAAAGCAATATCATTCTGATATTATGATAATGTCTAAATACAAATAGATATCAGTCTAGTAGAAACGCTTGCATCTCACGTTCTACATATATAGTATACAATCAAAACCGCAGGTGCGTATTGGATGATTGGGTTTCCAACTATGACAAGGTATGGATCCACCTTCCGATCAGTGTACTCTAGGAACGATACACTGGAGTTCAACAAGAACATCTTGCAACTCAGCCACACATGACCGACCACTCATTTCGCTTGAGTGTATCGAATGTACATCACCAACGGTTGGGATCAGCAACCGTTTCCCGTATATATGGGACAACATTGATAGATTAAAAGAAGCAAATGAATATTCTCTAGATAGATGATTATACACCCTACTTCGGTGCGACCGACTTAGCCATGATGCCTGCCCGATTTTTGTCATTTACCGGATGTGAGGCTAGAAGCTACGCTTACTTTCCATTCATTGATAACACGATCACTTGAATGCCACATTATCAGATCCGTTAATCATTAGTTAGATCTACACAAATAGATTCTGGATATTATGCGAAGGGAATAAATCCGTTGGCCACCATATATATTTGTACAGTCCAACTCTTTCGATCATTGGAACTATTCTGTTAGACATTCGTCCATATACGTTCGTTCTGGGACTGAACGAAACCGAAGGCACTATTCTGTAAACAGGACAGCCCTTGCACTTTACTCCGTCTTCAATTAGCTTCATCGTATTTAATCACAACGCTTATGTCAATACGGAGTGGTTCTTCGGATAATAATCCAACCGGTCTCTCCATATTAACAACGTAAAATGGTCAAAACTTCGATAGTCTGTGATTTAACTATCAAATGAAAATATGTCGGTGTACAAACAACGATCTTAATTCCAAATGGAATTATCGATCCAATCATCAATCATATATATATATATATACATATATTTCCTTATTTTCTAAAACTAGAAAATATACATTTTCAACATTGGTAAACATTTCAAATCCTCATTTACGCATCACTACCATTCCACAACTATTAGTCCCTAACTGTAAACTAGTAAGAGAACAATTCTCTAAGTATAAACCCCGAAGGCCGAAACCAACATCAGATCAACACTCAGAAAACTATTCAACTTACCAATCTCTAGTCAGTTTCTAATATTGTTTAACTTCACTTCTTAATTTCTATATTCGATTAACCCCTTTTTATACTACGTTTGATTTACTCCTTTTGATAAACTACGTTTTCCGTTACAACTATTTCCCTTTTACAACGTTTACTTACCGTTACAAATATTCCCTATTTACAACTTCTATTTACCGTTACAAATAATTCCTATTTACAACTTCTATTTACCGTTACAAATATTTCCTATTTACAACTTCTATTTATCTTCTAAATAAATATTTCTTATTCCTATTTATTTTCTAAATAAATATTTCCCTATTCAATTCTATTTATTTTCTAAATAAATATCCCTTTTATAAAACCCTATGATTTTATAAATACTTCCTTTTTATAAAACCATGTTCGTTTTATAAACCATTTCCTTTTTATAAAATCTTGTGATTTTCTAAATACTCTATTTTCAAATTGTTTTCCTTTTACAAAATCGGTTGATTTTATAAAACTCCTTTGTTTCAATATACATTGAAATATTCCTTATTTTACAACTCAGGGTTTCTTATGATATTTAAAATATCGAACAACGATGATCAATATCGTTCTAACATCCATAATCAATAACAGATTATAAATCCCAACATATATCACAATATATGAAAACAGTAAAATAATTGTTGAGGAACCCAGTCGGATTCCTCCAACCTGTCTCCCTGCATCCACAGATGTTACACAGTATAATATATATCATATTTCATTTTGAAATGAAATATCCTGCTGTACAGAACCATATTTGATTAATAGTACATAGATTAACTATAACTACGTTTTCAATCAAATCTATTTAACAGTCCAGTTTAACAATCAATATACAGCAGTCAATAAATAAAGTACAATTTATATTAAAATATAAATTGAGGAGAGTTAGTGAGTTTTACTCACTGTTGCGCGTTAACCGTTGAATAACGGTTTGCGTTATTTGATTTCGACGGACAATTTATTTCGCCATAAATTGTAGCGAGCTTCGATTTGCTCCCAGTCAGTTCCATGTTGTAGTTCCCGTCCGTACGATCCCAACGGATCCGACCGTTCGAAATTCTTATTAGTCTGGCCGCCCGTCACTCCTTCTAGGTCTGTTCATACCCCAAGTCTTCCATTTCTGTTTTCTTTTTGTAAAAATACCAACTCCTCTCCTTTTCCATACTTCAAATAAAACAACCATTAAATCCCCCTTTTACTCCTTTGTCAACTAATATCCAAAACAAACCTTCTTTTCAAACTCCATCCGCTCAGACCAAACTTGCAAAGTTCAATGTTAACACTTCACCACAAAGCGTGCATATAACCATTGAGTGTTCCAAACAAACTCCTGGCACATTGTATTAGAGCCACGATCAAAAACTCGAAAGATTGCCTGATAACACAGGGATACTCGGTGTCTACTCCTATACAGCGTTCTAACCCTGCTCCAAGTCATTAGGGAACAACGACCCCCCTTACTTACATACATCCACCTACTCTCACCATTCTACATGAAATCCTCATCACATAATAATATATCCCCTAAATCCACGTTTTTAACCTTCCAGTAAAACCGATCCTCACTTTCTCCTTCCAGCTCTAATATTGGACCCGTAAGCGACCAGAACAAAGGCCATTTCCGAAAATGAAACCCCTCCTAAATCCTTGGTTACTCCCTTAACCACCAAACTGAAATCACCGATGAACCTCTCTCCGCGCGCTCATCAAGTACACGCCCATCCCACTTAACTCGCACCCAACCTCCACCTTGCATCTTTTAACCCCCGACAACTACTACAGGAACTCGCGCAAGCTTTATTTCCCGATGGGGTGCGGTTTGTTCCCCTGGAAGTGAAACGAAACCATATGTTTCGGGTTTTGGCTTCAGGTTTTAGTTAGGAGGATAGCAATTTGTTTTGATTTCTTTCTGCTGTATATTTAGAAGAGAAGTGGCGGCTTGAACGATGGAAATAGAAATTAGGTTTTAAGGACTTAAAAAGGAGTACTTATAGGATTTGATTTTTGTTTGCTTGAATTAGAGTCTTCCACGTTCTCTTTCGTTTGAGGTGGCTGAGAAAACAAAGCGTGGCTTTCATATTGACCAAGTATTTGGTAGTTGGTTGGATGTTAGACTTTAGTATGTTTTATTAAATTTTAAAAAGGTTTAGCGTACTCCGCTACACGCAAATTCCATTCATTTACAGACTGCTATGGACAGATATAAAAATACCATTTTGACCAGTAAGGTACCACGGATTCAAAAATATAAAAATACCGGTAGGTTCACTCATATTTCGAAACTTCAAAATGTTGATTTCAGGGTGCGAAATACTTCAAATAAAAAGTCGCATATTTAATTAATTAAAAATTACAGTAAAATTCTAAAAATTAAATTATCTCTACTTCCCAAAAGAACCTTGTTTAAATTCTAACCCGATCTCTAGTTATATCGAATAAACCGTTATGGTCGATAAACGATTCAATAGCGACTATTTCAAAATTTGATTTGGACATATCTCAAAATCTACACGACGAAATCCTTATTTTTCTCTTCCACTAGAAAGATATACTCCACCAGCTCCACACGTTTCTTATTTCACAGAAATCCGATTTAAAACGAACTCTGTACATTCCGTTGAAGTTCGAATCGCCAAATAACGAACTGCAGCGCCATTTCAAGCTCGATTTTAATTATAATATAATTATACTTTCTAACGTCGACGATTAAATAATATATTCGTTATTTAAATAATTAAATAAGTTAATTATTACACCGTCAAATATCCGGGTCATTACAAATATTCTGATAAACAAATCAATATTTGATTAAAGATTTATATGTATAACTATATTTATATTTCAGCCCATTAATTAGCAATTCATTCAAACAACCATCACACAGAAATCAATCATCATTCATCAATACTAAATTTCGTTTATAAAATAATAAATTGGACAGAGTTAGTGAGAATTACTCACTTTGGTCGATTATCGTTGAATAAGATAAAGGTTCAACAGCTCCGTTCAGGCGTTTTATTTTCCCATAAATTCAAACGAGCTCCAGTCCACTCTAAACCAGTTCTGTTGCATAGTATTTTCCCACGCAATTCCAATGTGACTTGTTTTACTGAAATACGATCACATGTGCATAAGATATTGCATTTATAAGTTTGTGTATACATTTATATAATTTAATTTAAATGATTTAAATAAATTTTGGGCCTCACTCTTTTCAACTCTTCGGCCCACTATCCATTTCAGACCGACCCCCCCCCCCCCAGAATACAACAACGCTTCTTCCTCCTCTTCCAAACCCATGCTCCAGTAAAAATCCATCCATGTTGCGTATTTGAACTCAACGCCTTCCTCTTTCCCATCACGATTTTTCAAAAGGTTTGCACCATACTTCCCCTCAACTCTAAACTGACAAGGCCAAGATCGACGCATCCTTCCTCCCACGCAAATTCTATCCAGACTACTAAAGCAGCCATTACCAAACTTTGAGCTCCATTTTCTTCCACATTTTCCCATGAAATCACCCAAAACTGGGACCATCTCTCTTCTCCTCCCATCCTCTTCAATCCTACTACCATCACTCAGAGCTCGCACTCCCTATTTGAAAACTAACTCCCCTGCATTTTCACGAACCCAGTAATAAGCGTGTGAACTAAAATTATACATCGTCCGTCAAAAATTGTACGCAAGGTGCGGATTTTCATGCCAAACCCAAAGGTATGCTTCAAATCACCTAGAACCCCTCCCATTCTCCCCAGCGACTAACCCTAGGTCACGCTGGGTTGTTTGCATCGGCAGGAAATGATTTCGAACTCAAAGAAAACTACATGGAAACGAAGAGCAACTCACAGAGATTCTGAAAATATATGTATTGTAAATTATAAAATTTTATCCAATTTGATATTGATTTTTAATCTTCTCGTTTTGGCGGTTTAGAAGAAATAGTGGCGGCCAGTTTTGCGTTTGACCAGATAAGAGGAATTTGTTAAGGTTAGGAGAATTTGTGGTGTATTTATAGGTAGTTTTTATATTTTTATATTCGAACTTTTATATTAATTTATATTTCAACACTGTCTATATTTGTGATTAAAAATCCCTATGACAACATACAATACCGAAATTCGATGAAAATGAATATACAGCTATGGTTCAACATTACGAACCTAACGAAACTTGTTTCGTCGATTTTCGAGTCCATTTGCTCATACATCATATTTTTAAAGTCAAATTATCGACTGTTTTTCACATTAAAATCGTGCACGGCCACATATTAACACCAAAAATGGAAAAAATTTGAAATTTAAATATAATTTAGCATTCTAGATCCAAAAAAATTAATTTCATTAAAAACGGAGGTCATTTGTAAAAAGGGCTATTTTTTAGGCTCTAAATAAATCAATAAAATATTAATATATTCAAAAACAAAATAATTTAATATTAATAAATTAATATTATCGTATATATTCACATAGAATATGGTACATCTTCGAACTAAACATACTTGGATCTATAACTCGATATTTAAAAATCCAAGTTAAATCGATATTTAATTTATATTAAAAATCCTTTTATAATATAAATAAATCGTTATAAATTATAAACGAATTTCATAGCGACTATTTGAGAATTTGATTTGGACATAACTCACAATCTACAAGACGAAATCTCTATTTTTCTCTTCCATTAGAAAAATATAGTTTAACAAATTCGAACTTTTATTGTTTCATAGAAATCCGACATAAAATGGATTCTGCATATTCACTTAAATTTCAAAACTCAATATTACGAACTACCGCGACGTTACAAGCTCATTTTAAATTATATTATAATTTATGCGTTCTAATGCCATTTATTAAATAGATTCGTTATTATAATTCAAATCTAAACTCAACCAAATTTCTTAACTATCCAATTCACACAATAATATCAATTCAACTTAATTCCGGTTATTTTGGAATTAAATATATTATTCATATTACATAAATATTCAATATTATTTAGTCCAAGTCGTTTTAAATTACCAAATAAATATTCAAATAATTAAATGAATTAATTATTAAACCTTAAAAAATACGGGATGTTACATTCCTTCTTCCTTAAAAGAATTTCTTCCCCGAAATTACTAAGCTAGAAAAATTCTACCAAACCTATTAACTAGATTAAAAATTATTCGTTTTACTTTTTAACTTCAGTTTCAACTGAACCCATTTAATTTTAACTAAAATATTAGTTCTATTCTACTAACGAAAATTTTCAAAAATTCTGAAAATTTTCTAACACCTTAAATTTTTGAAAAATTTCGCCAGTGTCTCCTTTGTATGGCTCGATCGGTACAACCCGCCTCTCTAGGCCTTTTCCAATCTAAAAGAAAATCAAACATCCAAGCGGCTTGCCAAATAGGCTCATAAATCACCAACTCATATAAAAATAAACTTGTACCTTTTTGTCTGGCATTCAACTCTATCTCTTTATTTGTTACTAAGTCCGCATATACTCATGCATTCTCAATTGATCTCAAATTTTACCCTCAAAATCAAATCATTCGCGTATATCCAAGCCAAATTCCATTTCAAACCAAAGTTCCATTCTTGATTCTAAAACTCTTAACTTACCCCATCCAATACCTTTTCAAATTCCTATCTCACAGATCCATTTTTTCTCGATATCATTCTAATCCAATTCGATTTCAATTTGCTTTCCCAAATTTTTATTAATTTGTTTTTAAATCAAACAATCTTTTACTGGGAGTTAAAATAACTTAGTTTTTCAAAAATCAAATACTCTTTTTGGAATCCAAATAACTTGTTTCTCTCAAAACAATTCAAAATCAAAATCTTTAGTAGTAATCCATCACTTAGAAACTCGAAAATGAACACTGATAATGTGGCCAACATCATCAGGGTTATTTTCCAGCGATTGAAGTGAGTTCAATACTATATAACTTTCAAAACCCATATTTAAACACTTCCGTTTTGTAATCAGTTCAAAATATCCTTCTCAATGCTTGTAAAACAATTTAAAATCTCACAGGATTTTAAAATTTTCTTATATTTAATTCATTTGCAACATCCTCCAAAGTTTTCCAAAATTCTAATCTCAGTTCTGGGTTAAAACCAGCTTTAATACATTTCATAATACTTATATGAATTTTATTTGGTTATATATGCAAAACCAAATCAATTTAAATCATATTTGATTAATATAACAAACAACACATCCAATATACTTAATAATAATCTTAAGATAAATATGTTCTTTATATAAAAATATGCTTTGGGTAAAATTATTTCATTTACCCTCTTTCAAAACATATTGTGTATTATTCGAGTGTTTAGAAACCTCTACCAATACAGTGGATCAAACTGATCTACCAGAACTCATAAACCATTAAACCAATAAATCTCCACAATATAAAACCATTTTATATTAAATAACAAATACATGCTCATATATATACACTCAAAGTCAATCTAGGATATAACTAGCCTCATCTCTATTAAGTTATGTCACAGAGCCAAGGTAATCACTTAATCATCAGCTCTGATACCACTGTAATGAACTGCGATTTTTGACTCCGAAAATCAACATAAAACTCATGTCAACTATTCAAGAATCGAGAATACCGGAACACCAATAGATAGAAGTTGGAGGGTGAGAAGTAGAAAGAAAGTTAGAATAGAAGAAGAACATGAATACAACATCAGAGTAAACACAAATCTCATAGCGGGACGAATAAATATATTATATAACATAACTTTGAAATAAAACCAGTATCTATATACAATACCACTATCGTAGTACCATATTTACAACACAACAGAAGTAAACAATAGCTATATAATCCCGAAGCCTCCCGCACCAAGCTCTCCAAGTATCTGTAAAATCCCAACTACTTGACTGCCTATACAAATTTGGGCACCCAAGAGTTTAGGGTAAAACAAAACAAAATAAACTCTGGGTCAGTATGGGACTGGTGTGAGTAAAATCCAACCACTTGGTTTAACCTTTAAAATCATTTTAAAAGAAAGGATAATCATAAGACCAATTCATACATAAACACGGATGGTTTTTACCTTACGATAACACAAAACAATCTTTAAAATCAATACTCTTTTGACATTAAAATAATGTCTAAATCAAATAAATAGCAATCTAGCGGAACGCTTTCATCTCATGTTCCACATACATAATATATAATCAAAAACCCCAGGCGCTTATTTGGTAATGGATTCCAACTGGCAAGGTATGGGACCACCATCCGACAGTGTATCTCTAGAGAATAATAAACCAGGTTCAATAAGAACATCTTGCAACTCAAGCTAAACATGACCGGTCACTCATTTCGCTTGAGTGTACCGAATGTATTATCACCAAAGGTTGGGATCAACAACCATTTCTCGAAAGGGACAACACCGAAATAGATTAAAGAAGTAAATGGATTTTCTCTAAATCAGGTGACAATACACCCTAATTGGGAGCTACCCACTTAGCTGTGCGACCTACCCGATTTTTATACCATTTCCTAGTTGTGAGGCTTGAGGCCATAATGTATCTTTTGACAGATCACACCTTTATTTACTTTGAATGCCACATCGTCATATCCGCTAAATTGCAAACTGATTTCTCTAAAACTACCATGGAAATAAAGCTAAGAGAAACGAATTCCTCTGCCACCAAACGTAAATACGTTTGAAGAGATCAACTTACGTGATCTATTAGATATACTCTATTAGACACTCTTCCATACAAATTGCCCAGGGACTAGAAAATCTGAAGGCACTATTCTGTAAACCCGTCTTAGGGAATTTCTACCTAGGATTTGCCAGAATAGCCCTTGCATAAACTCCGTCTTCAATTATCTTCATCTTATTTGATTTGCAACACTAATGCCCATACGGAGTGGTTTTCAGATAACAAATCTGATCCAGTCTCTCCGTATTAACGACAGAAAAATTGTCAAAACTTTGATAATCGGTTATTTAGCAATCAAAAGAAAACATCCATACATAGAACAATTTTATTTCCAAATGGAAATTTTATCAATCGACATTTTTCCCTTTTAATTATTTTATCATTAATTTATTCACTTCCCAATTTCCTGTTTCCATACATCCATAAATTCTTATTTTCTAAATTTTGAAAATACACGTTATTAATATTGGAAAACGTTTCCACTTCTTATTTACGCGTCATCACTCGTCTATATCCCTTAGTCCCTAACCGTAAACTAGTAAGAGAACAACTCCCTACGTATTAACCCCGAAGGCTGAAACCAACATCAAATCAGTACCCAGAAAGCCATTCAACTTAACTAATCTCCAGTCAGATTATAATTCCACTAACCCCATTTTAATTCCTATTTCAAAACTTAGTTTCCTTTATAAAAGTTTTATTTACAAATATTTACTTCCACCCATTATTCACTTCAATGTGAATAATATTTCTTTTTATACTTCTATTTATACTTATTCATATAAAATCTCATTTTATCTTCTAACAATTAATCTCATTTAAAATCGATTTTAAAATGCTAAGTTCAAATTCCATAAAAATATCGGTGTTAAAACCGATTTTTACTTCTCTATTTAAATTCAGACTTATATTTTAACTTATCAAGTGATAGATATTTTACTTAATTTATAAATATCGTTTATAAATTAATCTTCTCAATTTACCATTAAAATCAGATTTCTATTTAATATCTACTTTTAACCAGTCTCCTCATAATTCTTTTATAACTCGAAATCCCCTTTTTAAAATTCTATTAATTTTCCAAAAATCGTATTTATTCCATACAATCATTTATTTACTTCTTATTACTTTCATTAAGTATTTTCACAAAAAAGCCTTTTAAAAACTTCCATATAGCTGTTAATAATTTCATACATAAGTATCCTATTTAATTTCCAAATATTTCCTTTTATAAAATCCATTGATTTTATAAAATCCTTAAATTCGATATCCTCTTCAATTTTTTTTTATAAAATCCTTTGAGTTAATATAAATAGTTTTATTTCAATATACACTTTGAAAATTTCCTTTATACATTCTAGTATTACTTGTGGTATTTAAAAATACCAATTAAAAAGACCAATGCCATGCAAATACATCAAAATCAATCACGGATTACATAGCACATCATATATCACAATATATGAAAAACAGTATTATAAATATTTAGGAATCTAGTCGAATCCCTACAACCTATTTCCCTGCATCCACAGATGTTAAACAACATAAATAACATCAATTTCATTTCAATATGAAATATTCTGATAAATAGAATCAATATTTAATTAACGATTTATATATATAACTATATTCATATTTCAGCCCATTAATTAGAAATTCATTCAAACAACCATCACACAGAAATCAATCATCATTCGTCAATACTAAATTTCGTTTATAAAATAATAAATTGGATAGAGTTAGTGAGATTTACTCACTTTGGTTAGTTATCGTTGAATAACGATAAACGTTCAAAAACTCCGTTCAGGCATTTTATTTTGCCATAAATTCAAACGAGCTCCAATCCACTCCAAACCAGTTCTGTTGCGTAGTATTTTCCCGCGCATTTCCAATGTGACTTGTTTTACTGAAATCTGTTCACGTGTGCATAAGATATTGCACATATAAGTTTGCATATACATTTATATAATTTAATTTAAATGATTTAAATAAATTTTAGGCCTCACTCTTTTCAAATCTTCGGCCCACTACCCATTTCAGACCCGACCCCCCCCCCCCCCAAATGCAACATCGCTTCTTCCTCCTCTTCTAAACCCATGCTCCAGTATAAATCCATCTGTGTTGCGTATTTGAACTCAACGCCTTCCTCTATCCCATCACGATTTTTCAAAAGGTTTGCACCATACTGAAACGACCCGAACTTCCCCGGTCTCCGAAGAGAAGAGAAAGAACGAATTTCTTTGAGAACACGACAAAATAGAACGCAGACGGAAAAACATTTCATTATTAATTACAACAACTCCATCAGAATACAAGAATATACAGAGTATAAATGAATATTACACTCGATAAATATCAGAGATTACAATACATTACATAGCATCGGAAAATAATACAATACACAACAAGAAGTAATACGCGGATACAAAGCTTTCTGAGTATCATTCCAGCTGTAAATCAGGATCCTGTGAATATAAATCTGCAAAACCAAAACTACTAGCTTCCTGTGACAAAAAAAGGGCACCCAGAGTTTAGGTTAAAACAATAAACTCCAGGTCAGTCATAGGACTGGTGTGAGAACTAAAACAGTTATTAATCTTTATTTTAAAGTTAGGTAAATCAAGGGACCACGCCGTATAACACGGAACGGGTTTCCTCCCAAGAATACCAGTGCATAAAACAACAGCGCAATGCTAAATAAAGAGCAATGAAGCTATTATAGGACCCAGTTCCCATCACACAATGCAACGCAAGCCGGAGGATAGGGTTTTTACCTTATAATAGCGAAGAATGCTTGATACATTTAAAACAAATCATTTGATAATATTATAAGTGTATAGTGTATAAAACAACTTCAAATCATAAGTATCAATCATAGACGGCATAAGTGCCCCATCCCACTATGTCGCCATACTAGGTTCTACAATTAAAACCGCAAATGTCACGTATTTGGAAGTTGGGTTTCCTTCTGTGAACCGAGGCAAAAGATAGTCCTCACCGATTCGAGACTCTCTAGCCCGAGCCTCAGTACCCAGACTCAGATGGGCCCTTGGATCCTCAGGGCCAGTCCACCGATGTGGATTAAACTTAAACCCTGAACATGCGTTTCCCTGCCCTATGGGGCGTAAATGAGCCAACGAATGACTCCATCAGACCCAGATCGTCTGATCAAACCGAGGCGTCTCGTAACAGCAACAACCACATAAGTCAAAATCGTCAGGGCGTGTAAAACCACTGACGCCACTTCTAGCTAGAAAGAAACGCATGCCCTCCCTGACGTCCCCGCCCGTTTCGGTTCACATCGGGGTGTGAGACTCGCGAAGTAAACGTTACACAAAGCTATGCCACAAAGGCCGTGTTTCGATCATCAACCGCAAGACTTTGCTTTTCAACAAGAGCCTTGATCATTTGCCACTTAGGCATGCCACACGGGCAATTCACTCTATGCGTTTGATATCCATCAGTATATAACCCCGGAGCTCGTACGTCTCAGAGAAGGGCGTTAAGCAAGAGAATAAATTCTCCGCCGCCAAACAGATATATATTTAATAGAAATCAATCACATAGACTAAAATCCAATGTCAGACACACAGTCCATTTACAAGTTCGTTCTAGGTCTGAACGAAACCGGAGGCACCTAGTACCCCGCATATCCATCGATCTCCAAGTACGTCTGGACGATCACCAACTGTTTCCATCTTCTTGGGTGTACATCACAATCAAGATCATCGGTAATCACCCAAACGACGTAAAGACCTCCGGTCTTCGACCACCGTCTTCATCTTCGACTTATCGTTGTATCAGTTATTTAGAATGGGGTAAACCCCGTCTGTCCGAATAACTCGCGTATATTATAAACAAGTGTTACACAAACACAACATGCGCCTCATTCCAATTCATCAGTCATTAACCATAAATTAACAAGAGAATAATTCCCCAAATATTAACGCCGAAGGCCGAAACCAACATCAGATCAATATCCAGAAAACCATTCTGCTTAACTAACCGACAGTTAGTTTCTAAATTTCACATTCATAGGGAAAGGTTCCCATTAATTTTATCAAAGATAAATCCTTTAAATTTATTCTTTAATCAACTTTTGAATATCAATTCAAACTAGTCGGGATTAACGAACCTTATCGAAGTAATCGTTTGTTTTAATTTCCCAATCCCAACCTATTCATCCCGTGAAGTAAAACGGGTCTTACTTCATATCTAACACCATGGTGTTATCGGTAAATTTAATTACCATTTCACATTCAAATCTAATTAAAGATTTAACTATCGCCTGGAGCAAAACCGGTGATACTCCATTCTCGATCATTTCAATCTAATTAAAGATTCATTAAAACTCCACTTAGTTTTAATCTGTGGCTGGGTTAAAGAATCAGTGTCATTTAAAACACGGTTCACGATAAACCCAAAATTACATCACATTTCAATCAGTCCCTAACCGTAAATTAGCAAGTGAGCAGTTCCCTAAGTATTAACCCCGAAGGCCGAAACCAACATCAGATCAATACCCCAGAAACCATTCAACTAAACTAATCTCCAGTTAGTTTCTGATTTTCTTAACTCCTTTGGGTGTAAGAACAGTATTATTGAAGATACCGTTCACGACAACCCAAAATCACATTTCATTAATTGTCGGGTTAAAGAACAAGTGTTATTTAGAACACTGTTCACGATAAACCCAAAAATCAATACCAATTCACTTCCAATTAAATATTATTTAACTGGTACACTTCATTAAATCTAAATAAAAGATTTAATCTTTTTTCAACTGCGTTCAAGAACGGTGTTAATAAAGACACCATTCATGACAAACCCAAATCACATTTGATATTAAATACAAGGCTCTGAATAGAAAATATACTGGCTTATATTCAATATCAAATTCTACGACCAACAAATATTGTGTTGGAAATAACGATACATATATATCTTTCAAATTCCCATAACAATAACTGTATCATCACGAAATCCAACATCGAAATATTCCGAAGACAATTTCGATTCAAATCCATTCCAATATAATTATTGGAAATTCTGGTTATTTTCAAAACCATTTCAAATCCAATTTATTTACTTAAAAATAAATAGAATTATAATTCTAGTTCAAAACTAGTTCATTTCGATAAAAATCCATTTTTATCTTTTCAAATATGGTGTTTTCATCCCAATTCTTCCCAAATCATTTCTTATAATTTTACACAGATTATTACTATTTTAATAATTTTATCAAGGCCCGTACAGTCGATTTCCATCAACGGCCATCGAACTGCACTTACAGCGACCTTTTCCAAATTTGATTTGGACATAATTCCAAATCCAACAGTTAGATTTCTAATTTCCAATATTCGTTAGAAAGCTCTTTTCGATACGAACCCAACGGTTCCGGTTTTAGGAGAATCCGATGGTCTGATCTCCCGTAATATCCGTTCGAAGTCAATGATCGAAATTTGCGAACTACCGCGGTGCGGCGCGTTCTATTCAGGCCAATATGTTATATATATAATATATAATATATACTTCGTCGATTTCAATTCAAAACGTGCTTTATAAATCGTTTTAAATTCATTTTCAAAACTGTTTCAACTTCATATTCAATTTCAAATCAAAATTGAATTTTCCCTTACAAATTCGTTTTAAATTCATTTCAAATTGATTTCAATTCAAATCGATTTTCAGTTCAATTTCAATATGATTTAAATTCAATTCAAAACGATTTCAATTCTATTTCAATCTAATTCGAATTTCCATTCTATTCAGTTTAATTCGAATTCATTTTCTATTCAATTCAATTTCAATTTAAGTCGAATTTCTATTCTTTTCATTATAATTCGAATTTCATTTCAAAATATTCGATTTTGAAAGCACTTTTCAATATTCATTATAAAAACGAATATAATCGATATAAATATCGTTCACGTCAAAATGGCGTCAATCTAATCAACACGGCTTCATATGTTTTTGTTCTCAAATATTCTATTTCAAATATTTCTATTTCAAATATTCCTTTTTCAAAACTGGAATGAGGCCCAATCAATTACCATATAATGTTAATTATATGGATTTTCTACAACACTTGTATACAATAACAACGATGAATAATCAACCATCATCCAAAGTGCATTCTACACTGTATAATCCTCAAATATAAATATTCAACGCTTATAACAGTCTGTCAATCAATCGATCGACATAAAACTAAACAATCGGGATTAGTGTACGTCAAATATCATCCCAATACCCGTGTGGGGTTTCAAACAATCAAACACAGATTTTATTTGTGCAGTTGGGCAATGTGTAAAATTTATCGTCCCAATCAATATCAGTCAAATGTGTATATAAACAAATCGTCCGATTTGTTTATTTTTGTTTCATTTCATATATACGTTAAAATTCTATTTTTAACTATATAAATATTTTATTTCATTTCACATCACATCACACAATCAACTACACATCAAAATCAAACAAACAAGCATACAAGCCGTCCATGGTCTGTGGACGACAGGTGTCGGGTGCTACTAAACACCGTCTACATCCTAGTATATATTTTAACTAGAAAATTAAATTAAAAGTGAGAAGTTCTCAAAGAGGGTTCCACTCCGCCGTGCTTTGCTTCTGAACTGCCGAACTGTCTGAATTCATTTTTGAAATTCCAATGCAGTCTTTTTCACGCTGTTCATATATAAAAATTACATTTTCACTTCACTATATATATAATAAAAATCAGATTTTTATTTCGCTACATATATAAAGATAATATTTTTATATTCTCTATTATACAAAAATCATATTTTTACTTTCTCTACAATATAAAAATTATATTTTTATATTTCACACATGATAAAAATCATATTTTTGTTATTTTTATAATATAAAAATCATATCTTTCCTACTTCAAAGATATAATCTTTTCACTTTTAAAAATATCGTCTTTTTACTTAATAAAAATCCGACCTTTCTTTATACAAAAATCAAACTTTTCATTATATAAAAATCTAACTTTTTCTAATGTAAAAACTATATATATTTTTTTTGCATTGTTATATATACATATAAAAATCAAATTTTTTTCCCATATAAAGATTCAATCTTTCTTGTTTTACAAATTAGACTATATGATTAAAAAAAACAAAGTTTTTAAACTAAATAAAATTAAAGCTTTCTATAAAAATCAAATTTTTATTCTAATAAAAGAAATAAATAAAATAAAGGAAAACTCATAGTCATTCAAAGAGGAGAGGTGAGGAGCTGCGAATGGTCGGGCGGGCGCTGTGGAGGTCGAGGGCTAGGCGCAGTCGGAGGTAGGTGGGGCGGAGTACCTGGCGGCGCCTCGACGAGGTGCGACTGGGACTGGAGGGCGTGGTGGAGGATTTGGGTGCTGGGGTTGGTGGTTTGGTCGAGGGATGGAGGCAGGGAGGTGCTGCGCATTCTCGTGTGGAAGAAGGGGGGGCAGATCGGAGGGGGGGTCGATGGCGAGCGGCGGCGGCGAAGCTCTGGTGGGCGGCGCGATTTCGAGGGGGGGTGGAAGCACGGGATCGGGTTTTCTTCTTTTTTTTAATTTTGTTCGATGGGAAACAGAAGAGAGAGAGATGGGAGGGGTTAATGAAAATTTTATATTATTTTTATTTAATTTTAAATCCAAAAAAAGTAACCTTTAATTTCAACCTCTAAACGAGACCCACCACCTGTCGTCCCTAGCTAATTACTCTCATTCCGAACACAATGGGATATGTATCGTAAGCCAGTTTGGTTGTTTCGGTCAGTTTTCGTCAAAATCAAAATATAACTCTATATATTGAATTTGAACACACATTTCATTAAACCGGGGCCACATACTGACCCTAAAAATTCCCAAAAATATTTTCTAACTTCGTATTGATGATACAGTCCTAACAAAACTAATTTCGTCAAATTCCAAGACCGTTTGAAAAATGGCCATTTTTCCAGTCGATTAAAATCAACTAAAACTGGTCAAACACGTTTTCTTTTGCCACGTTCACATATTGATTCGAAAATTTACGAAAATTGGAATCTAGCAATAACTAGACATCAAGGATCCAACAAAAGTGGTTTCGTCGAAATCCGAGGTCGTTTGCAAAATGGCTATTTTTAAGGGCCAGAATTCCATAGCGACTATTCTGAAAATTCATTTGGCCATATCTTTTGATTCCCGCTATGAAATTTTGATTTTTCGGTTTCGTTCGAAAAATATTCTCAAATAGATTCTATTATTTTTTGTTTCACCAAAATCCGGTTTATTTTGCATCCAGTACGTTCAATTAAAGTTTGAAATCGAATTATCGAACTACCGCGCCATTTTCAATTCCATTTATAAATATAAATAAATATTTATATCCTATCGTCGATTCAAATGAATATATACGTTCGAATTATATTCAAAATAAATTTCTCACCGATATTATTTAAAATATTTCATTTTAAATAATCAAAATTCACTAAAGTTGCCAAAATAAAAAAATTAAGTTGGCCTAGATTTCCGGGTTATTACAATCTCCCCCACTTAAAACTTTTCATCCCCGAAAAGGAACAAAGCCGAAAGTTGTTTCACAAATCAACTCAACTTCCAGTGTTTTCACTACGGCTTAAGTTCTTCAACTTTTCAGTTTCTAAGAACTTTTCAAATTTTTCAAAAATTTGGCTAACGCCCTAAATTTTCGAAAAATTTCGCCATAACCTCCCCTGCACCGGGACCAATGGGAAAATCCCGAAATTGCCATACAGGCCTTCTGAACTCAAAAAGAAAAAGAAAAAGCCAAGCGGCTAGCCAATCGGCTCATAAAATCATCATCACCCAAACAAAACAGTAAATTATGATAAACATGTATCTATTTGTCGGGCAAACAATTTTATTTCTCTGCTCTAGCCTCCTTGTTATGACCTGTTCAATGTAAGTACATGTATATGCAAGAAAATGCGACCAATTCTCGATACAATTCACTATTTGACCAATTTGGTTAAAGGTTCAACATTTAATTAATCAAACTATAATCAAACAACACAATCAACAATTAATTAGTGAATTATCATTTTAAATTCATAACTTTGATACATAGTCAAAAATCTCATTTTTGATGCCAAATCACAACAATAGACCCTATCTAATTTTGGTTCTCACACCAGTCAATTGGAAATATATAGAAATCTCACCTTCGAAACACGAAAATAAATTCTAATAATGATGCGTCAATCATTAGAATCATGTCCGAGCGACTAGAGTGTGATTCAATATCTATCGAATATATTTGAGGCTTCAATACACGTGGATCAGATGTACACTAAAATCTCTATATATTTGATTATCCAAATCAATATAAATAAATAATCAAATACGTATAATTGATTTAAATTTTCAAAACAAAAATTCGTTTTCATTTCAAAAATACTCTTCACACTCGTTCTAGGATGCTACTGATCCCATCTCTAACGAGTCATTCTTATTGGATATTACTAATCCAATTTATGATGAATTCTTTCGTATGGTTCTAATGTGTCTTGTTCTCTGAGCTTTGTAAACCAAAGATCTGATACCAGCTGAAACGACCTGAACTTCCCCGGTCTCCGAAGAGAAGAGAAAGAACGAATTTCTTTGAGAACACGACAAAATAGAACGTAGACGGAAGAACATTTCATTGTTAATTACAACAACTCCATCAGAATACAAGAAAATACAGAGTATAAATGAATATTACATTCGATAAATATCAGAGATTACAATACATTACATAGCAGCGGAAAATAATACAATACACAACTAGAAGTAATACGCGGATACAAAGCTTTCCGAGTATCGTTCCAGCTGTAAATCAGGATCCTGTGAATATAAATCTGCAAAACCAAAACTACTAGCTGCCCGTGTCAAAATAAGGGCACCCAGAGTTTAGGTTAAAACAATAAACTCCAGGTCAGTCATGGGACTGTTGTGAGAACTAAAACAGTTATTAATCTTTATTTTAAAGTTAGGTAAATCAAGGGACCACGCCGTATAACATGGAACGGGTTTCCTCCCAAGAATACCAGTGCATAAAACAACAATGCAATGCTAAATAAAGAACAATGAAGCTATTATAAGACCCAGTTCCCATCACACAATGCAACGCAAGCCGGAGGATAGGGTTTTTACCTTATAATAGCCAAGAATGCTTGATACGTTTAAAACAAATCATTTGATAATATTATAAGTGTATAGTGTATAAAACAACTTCAAATCATAAGTATCAATCATGGACGGCATAAGTGCCCCATCCCACTATGTCGCCATACTAGGTTCTACAATTAAAACAGCAAATGTCACGTATTCGAAAGTTGGGTTTCCTTCTGTGAACCGAGGAAAAAGATAGTCCTCACCGATTCGAGACTCTCTAGCCCGAGGCTCAGGACCCAGACTCGGGTGGGGCCTTGGATCCTCAGGGACAGTCCACCGATGTGGATTAAACTTAAACCCTGAACATGCGTTTCCCCGCCCTATGGGGCGTAAATGAGCCAACGAATGACTCCATCGAACCCGGATCGTCCGATCAAACCGAGGCGCTTCGCAACAGCAATAACCACATAAGTCAAACTCGTCAGGGCGTGTAAAACCACTGACGCCACTTCTAGCTAGAAAGAAACGCATGCCCTCCCTGACGTCCTCTCTCGTTTTGGTTCACACCGGGGTGTGAGACTCGCGAAGTAAACGTTACACAAAGCTACGCCACAAAGGCCGTGCTTCGATCATCAACCACAAGACTTTGCTTTTCAACAGGAGCCTTGATCAATTTCCACTTAGGCATGCCACACAGGCAATTCACTCTATGCTTTTGATATCCATCAGTATATAACCCCGGAGCTCGTACGTCTCAGAGAAGGGCGTTAAGCAAGAGAATAAATTCTCCGCCGCCAAACAGATATATATTTAATAGAAATCAATCATATAGACTAAAATCCAATGTCAGACACACAGTCCATTTACAAGTTCGTTCTGGGTCTGAATGAAACCGGAGGCACCTAGTACCCCGCATATCCATCGATCTCCAAGTACGTCTGGACGATCACCATCTGTTTCCATCTTCTTGGGTGTACATCCCAATCAAGATCATCAGTAATCACCCAAACGATGTGAAGACCTCCGGTCTTCGACCACCGTCTTCATCTTCGACTTATCGTCGTATCAGTTATTTAGAATGGGGTAAAGCCCGTATGTCCGAATAACTCACTTATATTATAAACAAGTGTTACACAAACACAACATACGCCTCATTCCAATTCATCAGTCATTAACCGTAAATTAACAAGAGAATAATTCCCCAAATATTAACGTCGAAGGCCGAAACCAACATCAGATCAATATCCAGAAAACCATTCTGCTTAACTAACCGACAGTTAGTTTCTAAATTTCACATTCATAGGGAAAGGTTCCCATTAATTTTATCAAAGATAAATCCTTTAAATTTATTCTTTAATCTACTTTTGAATATCAATTCAAACTAGTCGGGATTAACGAACCTTATCGAAGTAATCGTTTGTTTTAATTTCCCAATCCCAACCTATTCATCCCATGAAGTAAAACGGGTCTTACTTCACATCTAACACCACGGTGTTATCGGTAAATTTAATTACCATTTCGCATTCAAATCTAATTAAAGATTTAACTATCGCTTGGAGCAAAACCGGTGATACTCCATTCTCGATCATTTCAATCTAATTAAAGATTCATTAAAACTCCACTTAGTTTTAATCTGTGGCTGGATTAAAGAATCAGTGTCATTTAAAACACGGTTCACGATAAACCCAAAATTACATCACATTTCAATTAGTCCCTAACCGTAAATTAGCAAGTGAGCAGTTCCCTAAGTATTAACCCCGAAGGCCGAAACCAACTCAGATCAATACCCCAGAAACCATTCAACTAAACTAATCTCCAGTTAGTTTCTGATTTTCTTAACTCCTTTGGGTCTAAGAACAGTATTATTGAAGATACCATTCACGACAACCCAAAATCACATTTCATTAATTGTCGGGTTAAAGAACAAGTGTTATTTAAAACACTGTTCACGATAAACCCAAAAATCAATACCAATTCACTTCCAATTAAATATTATTTAATTGGTACACTTCATTAAATCTAAATAAAAGATTTAATCTTTTTTCAACTGGGTTCAAGAACGGTGTTAAACAAGACACCATTCATGACAAACCCAAATCACATTTGATATTAAATACAAGGCTCTGAATAGAAAATATACCGGCTTATATTCAATATCAAATTCTACGACCAACAAATATCGTATTGGGAATAACGATATATATATATCTTTCAAATTCCCACAACAATATCTGTATCATCATGAAATCCAACATCGAAATATTCCGAAGACAATTTCGGTTCAAATCCATTCCAATATAATTATTGGAAATTCTGGTTACTTTCAAAACCATTTCAAATCCAATTTATTTATTTAAAAATAAATAGAGTTATAATTCTAGTTCAAAACTAGTTCATTTCGATAAAAATCCATTTTTATCTTTTCAAATATGGAGTTTTTCATCCCAATTCTTCCCAAATCATTTCTTATAATTTTACACAAATTATTACTATTTTTAATAATTTTATCAAGGCCCGTACAGTCGATTTCCATCAACGGCCATCGAACTGCACTTACAACGACCTTGTCCAAATTTGATTTGGACATAATTCCAAATCCAACCGTTATATTTCTAATTTCCAATATTCGTTAGAAAGCACTTTTCGATACGAACCCACCGGTTCTGGTTTTAGGAGAATCCGACGGTCGGATCTCCCGTAATATCCGTTCGAAGTCAATGATCGAAATTCACGAACTACCATGGCGCGGCGCGTTCTATTCAGGCCAATATATTATATATATAATATATACTTCGTCGATTTCAATTCAAAACGTGCATTATAAATTGTTTTAAATTCATTTTCAAAACGGTTTCAACTTCATATTCAATTTCAAATCAAAATTGATTTTTCCCTTACAAATTCGTTTTAAATTCATTTCAAATTGATTTCAATTCAAATCGATTTTCAGTTCAATTTCAATACGTTTTAAATTCAATTCAAAACGATTTCAATTCTATTTCAATCTAATTCGAATTTCCATTCTATTCAGTTTAATTCGAATTCATTTTCTATTCAATTCAATTTCAATTTAAGTCGAATTTCTATTCTTTTCAATATAATTCGAATTTCATTTCAAAATATTCGATTTTGAAAGCACTTTTCAATATTCATTATAAAAACGAATATAATCGATATAAATATCGTTCACGTCAAAATGGCGTCAATCTAATCAACACGGCTTCATATGTTTCTATTCTCAAATATTCTATTTCAAATATTTCTATTTCAAATATTCCTTTTTCAAAACTGGAATGAGGCCCAATCAATTACCATATAATGTTAATTGTATGGATTTTCTACAACACATGTATACAATAACAACGATGAATAATCAACCATCATCCAAAGTGCATTCTACACTGTATAAGCCTCAAATATAAATATTCAATGCTTATAACAGTCTGTCAATCAATCGATCGACATACAACTAAACAATCGGGATTAGTGTACGTCAAATATCATCCCAATACCCGTGTGGGGTTTCAAACAATCAAACACAGATTTTATTTGTGTAGTTGGGCGATGTGTAAAATTTATCGTCCCAATCAATATCAGTCAAATGTGTGTGTATTAACAAATCGTCCGATTTGTTTATTTTTGTTTCATTTCATATATACATTAAAATTCTATTTTTAACTATAAAATATTTTTAACTATATAAATATTTTATTTCATTTCACATCACACAATCAACTACACATCAAAATCAAACAAACAAGCATACAAGCCATCCATGGTCTGTGGACGACGGGGGTCGGGTGCTACTAAACACCGTCTGCATCCTAGTATATATTTTAACTAGAAAATTAAATTAAAAGTGAGAAGTTCTCACAGAGGGTTCCACTCCGCCGTGTTTTGCTTCTGAACTGCCGAACTGTCTGAATTCCTTTTTGAAATTCCAATGCGGTCTTTTTCACGCTGTTCATTTATAAAAATTACAATTTCACTTCACTATATATATAATAAAAATCAGATTTTTATTTCGCTACATATATAAAGATAATATTTTTATATTCTCTATTATACAAAAAGCATATTTTTACTATCTCTACAATATAAAAATTATATTTTTATATTTCACATATGATAAAAATCATATTTTTATTATTTTTATAATATAAAAATCATATCTTTCCTACTTCAAAGATATAATCTTTTCACTTTTAAAAATATCGTCTTTTTACTTAATAAAAATCCGACCTTTCTTTATACAAAAATCAAACTTTTCACTATATAAAAATCTAACTTTTTCTAATGTAATAACTATATATATTTTTTTCATTGTTATATATACTTATAAAACTCAAATTTTTTCCCATATAAAGATTCAATCTTTCTTGTTTTACAAATTAGACTATATGATTAAAAAAACAAAGTTTTTAAACTAAATAAAATTAAAGCTTTCTATAAAAATCAAATTTTTATTCTAATAAAAGAAATAAATAAAATAAAAGAAAACTCACAGTCATTCAAAGAGGAGAGGTGCAGGAGCTGCGAATGGTCGGACGGGCGCTGTGGAGGTCGAGGGCTAGGCGCAGTCGGAGGTAGGTGGGATGGAGTGCCTGGCGGCGCCTCGACGAGGTGCGACTGGGACTGGAGGGCGCGGTGGAGGATTTGGGTGCTGGGGTTCGCGGTTTGGTCGAGGGATGGAGGCAGGGAGGTGTTGCGCGTTCTCGTGTAGAAGAAGGGTGGGGGGCAGATCGAAGGGGGGGGGGGGCGATGGCGAGCGGCGGCGGCGAAGCTCTGGTGGGCGACGCGATTTCGAGGGGGGAGGGGTGGAAGCACGGGATCGGGTTTTCTTCTTTCTTTTTTTATTCTGTTCGATGGGAAACAGAAGAGAGAGAGATGGGAGGGGTTAATGAAAATTTTATATTATTTTTATTTAATTTTAAATCCAAAAAAAGTAACCTTTAATTTCAACCTCTAAACGAGACCCACCACCTGTTGTCCCTAACTAATTACCCCCATTCCAAACACAATGGGATATGTATCGTAAGCCAGTTTGGTTGTTTCGGTCAGTTTTCGTCAAAATCAAAATATAACTCTATATATTGAATTTGAACACACATTTCAATTTACCGGGGCCACATACTGACCCTAAAAATTCCCAAAAAATATTTTCTAACTTCGTATTGATGATAAGGTCCTAAGAAAACTAATTTCGTCAAATTCCAAGACCGTTTGAAAAATGGCCATTTTTCTAGTCGATTAAAATCAACTGAAACTGATCAAACACGTTTTCTTTTGCCACACTCACATATTAATTTGAAAAATTACGAAAATTGGAATCTAGCAATAACTAGACATCACGGATCCAACAAAAGTGGTTTCGTCGAAATCCGAGGTCGTTTGCAAAATGGCTATTTTTAAGGCCAGAATTCCATAGCGACTATTCTGAAAATTCATTTGGCCATGTCTTTTGATTCCCGCTATGAAATTTTGATTTTTCGGATTCGTTGGAAAGATATTCTCAAATAGATTCTATTATTTTTTGTTTCACTAAAATCCGGTTTATTTTGCATCCAGTACGTTCAATTGAAGTTTGAAATCGAATTATCGAACTACCGCGCCATTTTCAATTCCTTTTATAAATATAAATAAATATTTATACCCTATCGTCGATTCAAAGGAATATATACGTTCGAATTATATTCCAAATAAAGTTCTCGTCGATATTATTTAAAATAATTCATTTTAAATAATCAAAATTCGCTAAAGTTGCCAAAATAAAAATTTTTAAATTGGCCCAGATTTCCGGGTTATTACACATACTTCCCCTCAACTCCAAACTGTCAAGGCCAAGAATGATGCATCCTTCCTCCCACGCAAATTCAAACCAGACTACTAAAGCAGCCACTCCAAACTTTGAGCTCCATTTTCTTCCACATTTCCCCATGAAATCACCCAAAACTACGACCATATCTTTTATCCTCCCTTCCTCTTCAATCCTACTACCATCACTCAGGGATCGCACTCCCCGTTTGAAAACCGACTTCCATGCATTTTCAGAATCAGGGTAATAAGCGTGCGAACTAAAATTATATACCATCCTTCAAAACTTGCACACAAGGTGCGGTTTCATGCCAACCCCAAAAGTATGTTTCAAATCACCTAGAACCCCTCCCATTCTCCCCAGCGACTAACCCTAGGTCACGCTGGGTTGTTTGCATCGACAGGAAATGATTTCGAACTCAATGAAAACTACATGGAAACGAAGAGCAACTCACAGAGATTCTGAAAATATATGTATTGTAAATTATAGAATTTTATCCAATTTGATATTGATGTTTAATCTTCTCGTTTTGGCTATTTAGAAGAAATAGTGGCGACCAGTTTTGGGTTTGACCAGAGAAGAGGAATTTGTTAGGGTTAGGATAATTTGTGGATGTTTATATTTATTTTTTTAACGCTGTCTATATTTGTCCAATATCCGAATTCGATGAAATTGAACATGTAGCTATGGTTCGACATTACGAACCAAACGAAACTTGTTTCGTCGAATTCAGACTTCATTTGCTCACACAACGTATTTTTAAAGTCAAATTATCGACTGTTTTTCACATTAAAATCGCGCGTGGCCACATACTAACTCTAAAAATCCCGAAATTTGAAATTTACAATAATTTTGCATTCCGAATCCTACAAAATTAATTTTGTCAAAAACGGAGGTCATTTGTAAAAATGGCTATTTTTTAAGGCTCTAAATAAGTCAATAAAATAATAATATATTCAAAAACAAAATAATTTAATATTAATAAATTAATATTATCGTATATATTCACATAGAATATGGTACAACTTTGAAATAAACATACTTGGATTTATAACTCGATATTTAAAAATCCAAGTTGAATCGATATTCAATTTATTTTAAAAATCATTTTATAATATAAATAAATCTTTATAAGTTATAAACGAATTCCATAACGACTTTTTGAAAATTTGATTTGGACATAACTCACAATCTACATGACGAAATCTCTATTTTTCTTTACCATTGGAAAAATCTAGTTTAACAGATTCAAACAATTCCTGTTTCACAGAAATCCGATTTAAAATGGATTATGTATATTCATTTGAAGTTCAAAACTCAATATTATGAACTACCGCGATGTTACGGGCTTTTTTTAAATTATACATTCTAACATCGTTTATTAAATAGATTTGTAATTATAATTCAAATTTAAACTTAACCAAATCTCTTACACTATCCAATTCACACAATAATGTCAATTCAACTTAATTCCGATTATTTCGGGATTAAATATATTATTCTATTATTCATATTAAATAAGTATTCAGTATTATTTAGTTCAAGTCATTTTAAATTACCAAATAAATATTCAAATAATTAAATTAATTAATTATTAAACCGTTAAAAATACGGGATGTTACAATGTTGAATTATTCATGGATATGGAGGCTATATGTGAATGTAAACAATTTTTAGTTCATCTACTATGACTACTGGTGAGAAATCATATCTTCTACTTTACTATCATATTTTCAGATTGAATATTTTGAGTATACAATGGGGATTTGACTTGATGGTAGTTAATTTAATGAAATTACTTATATTATGTTGATAGAGGTTATCAGCTAATTTCAATATCCATACCACACAAAATGTAATTTTGCTAAATAATTTCAAACATGTTCTTGTGTACTGGGTAAGCTGCAATCATCTTAAAGTATTATATTAGAAACTTTGCTAGCTTGTTCTGACTTACATGTACATGTTTATATGTATATAGAACTTACATTGACATTTGTATATATTGCTTTATGAAGTTGATTTGTTTTTCTAGCAATGACCATTTAAATTTGTAAACTTGATAGCTTATTCTATATGTAAGTAAGTTCTTAAACTTTTTATATAAGGACTTCATCTTTATCGTTGAGGGCATCAACCTAATAAAATCAAGTAAAATGAAGACAGTCTATGCAAGAATCTTTGAAGGAAACAAAATGACTTATGATTATAGAACTTTGTTAAGGTTATGTAATGGTTTTATTAATAATTTACGAGTTGAGTTTAATATTGCACATTGTTTCATTGTTTAGATTTTTTATAATTTTTCTATATCTTTTTCCTATTGAGTATGATTATTTAGCGTGAATGATGTCTATATTATAATCTCTTTGCATTTGACTTATTCAAGAACTTTAATTACATTAATCAAAGTTTCTTTTATATAGAATAGCTGAAATGAAAGATATAGTAGCTTTGGAATTCTGGTTAATCACTTATTCACTACTTTATTCAAAAATGCATGATTAAGTAGCATTTCAATTGCTGTTTAGATTTATGCTTCAGTATTTGTTGGTTAGCTAGTATTCATAATACCTTACTTTAATGCATATTCTTTATTTTAAATTCTAATATCGAAAAAATAGAATTCCATATTTTCTTACTTTTCTTCTGGTTCCTCTTATTGGAATCCTAGGGTTAACGAGAACGAAATACGAAACATGCAACATCTTTCCATCAACAATCGAAAGAAATTGAACATGTTTCGGTTAGTACGAAAATTTTCCCTTCCTACCCCATAGTTGATGTCTGATTATAGAAGAAAGGCCTCATTCAATTATATAAAGTTGACTACGTTAAGCTTTTCCTATGAAAAAAAATAATTAAGGTCAATTCTGATTGATCAATTTTACATACATGGCTATGTCACAAGATTAAATTTTAAATAATTTCTTATTAATTTGACATTACATGTGACTTACAAAGGGATATCCTTTGGCTATTCAGTCTTTATACTCAAAATGCAGTGCAGGAAGTTTCCCTATTTGATAGGCAGTCATATGCTTACCGATACTTAGTAGGTGGTAGATGTTGTGTGCATATTAAACAGATGCTTTGCTTTTGAGAGTCTGTTAAGTAGATAAGTGAGGATATGTGTCTACACGCTTGGTGCTTAGAAGGTTATTTCATAGGTGTTCAAGCCCGAGTGGTCATAGAATCGTCATCTTTTCATTACTTTCATTCAAACATTTAATTATTTTTTGGATCACACTGGGCTTGTGTAGCCTATCGTTTTATGTTATATTCAACTTGGAAATTAAATAAGTTATATTTTATTTAAACTTACCTTAATTCATTAATTAACCATATTAACTAATTCAATTGAATGTTTATTTGAATATAACAGTGAGGTAACATCATATTAAAATATACCTGTATATACTTGTGCACACATGCATATATTGAGAGATAAATGCACGCATGTACATACACTGTAACGAACCAGACTTTTAGGCATTTAAAATTCTAGAGATTAATTTAATTCCGTGCTGAAAATTAATGTTTATACGTGAAATTCATTTAGGATTTTTTAGTCAAGTTTATTTTAACTTTATTTTTAATTAATTTATAAGTGTGAATTTAAATTTTAATTATAATTTGAAATTTAGCCTATTTTTGTAACGTCCCATATTTTGACGAATAAATAAGTAATTTATTTAATTATTTAAAATATCAATTTGGTAATTTAAAATGACTTGAATTAAATAATATTTATATTTAATTAATATAAATAATGGAATAATAACTTATAAATTATGAAATAGTGGGAAATAGTAGAATTCACAATATTGTGTGAATTGGATTATTTATAAGATTTAATTTAGTTTAGAATTGAATTATAATAATGAATATATTAAATAAACGATGGTTGAACATATTAATTATAATATAATTCAAAACGAATCCGTAACGTTGCGGTAGTTCATAATATTGAGTTTCAAACTTCAATCAAATATACAAAATCCGTTTTAAGTCGAATTTCTTTGAAACAAGAAACGTTCGAATCTATTGAACGATATTTTTCTAATGGAAGAGAAAAATCGAGATTTCGTGTTATAGATTGTAAGTTATGTCCAAATCAAATTTCAAGAAAGGCGCTATGGAATTCGTTTATAATTTATAACGATTTATTTATATAATAAAAGAAAATTTTATCATATACGAAATATCGATTAACTTGGATTTTTAAATAACGAGTTATAAATCCATATATGTTTATTTTGGAGCTAAATGATATTCTATGTCGATATATACGATACTATTGATTTATTATTATTAAATTAAAATGTTTTTGAATATATTAATATTTTATTAGTTTATTTAGAGCCTTAGAAAATAGCCATTTTTGCAAACAACCTCTGTTTTCGACAAAACTAATTTTGTTGGATTTGGAATATTAATTTTTTGTTAAACGTCAAATTTTGTGATTTGTGGAGTCAGTATGTGGTCGTGCAAAATTTAAATGTGAAAAACAGTCAATAATTTGACTTTAACATACACTGTATGAGAAAACGTACTCGAAATTCGACGAAACAAGTTTCGTAGGGTCCGTAATGTCGAACCATAGCTGTATGTCCATTTTCATCGAAATTGGATAATATATGTGATCACATGGATTTTTAAAGGGCAAATACAAGCAGTGATATAATAAAAATAAATATAATAACCATTATAAAAATAATATCGTCTCCTTATAAATAGCCATTATCTTTCCCCTAAAGCGGGAATTTTCGTTCATTGGTCAAAGCATTTTGGCCACCAGTATCAAAGCCAACATAAGCAAATCAAAAGAAATTCAGACTAAAATCTATAAATTTCTCTCTCTCTCTCTCTCTCTATATATATATATGTATATGTATATGAGTTGTTGGAAGCTTTGTGTTCATTATGGTCTAGCTTTTGATGGGTTCGATCATGATTACTATCGCACAACTGTGATTAGGGTTGTATTTTGGGGAAACTTGAAGCAACGATGATCCATTTGGAGATTGTTTTTGATCTTGGGGTGGAAAATGGATTTAGCGTGCAAGATTTTGGGATATTCGGTTATGATTAAGGTTGGTGGGTTCCTGTACAGTGTAGCAGGGGAGTTTGAACACCTTTTTTGGTTGGAGTGCATGAGAGATGAAAACGGTATAGGAATGAAGAGGGGAAGGAGCGGTGTTGATGTGTGAAGATAGCTTGGTGATCGGCGTTGAGTATAAGGAGAACGAGCTCTCAAAAACCTGCAGCCATGGGAAGTATTCTGTTCGAATACTGGGTAAGGGAGTGATTCGAAACAATGATGAAGGGGGAGAGTTGGAAGAGAAAGTGAGTGGTGAAAGTCTCAAGATTTTTAATTGAGCAATGAGGGATGGAGATCGATCAGAAGTGTGGCAATGGTTGGTTATGGGTTCATGAGTTTCTAGGAAAAAGGATGAAGGATTAGCTGTTAACACGAGGAATAAGAATGGATAATGGTATATTTAAAGATAATATGTAACGACCCAGAAAATCTGAACCAATTTAAAATTTTTAAATTGGCTAAAATAATGGATTTTAAATATTTAAAATAAATATTTTAAATAATGGCGATGAAAACTGAGTTTGAATCGACAATTGAAAACGAATATAATTAATTATGATTATAAACAAGGCCTGAAATGGCGCTGCAGTTTCAAAAATTGAATTCAAACTTTGTCGCACTATGCCGGGTGCGAAACAAAACGGATTTTAGTGAAACCAAAAATATTTAAATCTGTTAGTGAATACCTTTCCAACGAATCTGACAAATCGAAATTTGATAGCGGGAGTCAAAAGATATGTCCAGTTGAAAATTCTGAATAGTCGCTATGGAATTCAGAACCTTAAAAATGGACATTTTGCAAACGACCTCGGATTTCGACGAAACCACTTTTGTTGGATCCGTAATGTCAAATTATTGCTAGGTTTCAAATTTCATAATTTTTCGAATCAATATGTGAGCGAGGCAAAGGAAAACGCGTTTGACCGGTTTTAGTTGATTTTAATCGACTGGAAATTGGCCATTTTTCAAACGGTCTCAGAATTTGACAAAACTAGTTTTGTTAGGACCGTATCGTCAATATGAAGCTAGAAAATATTTTTCGAGAATTTTTCTAGTTAGTATGTGACCCCGACAAATTGAAATGCGCGTTCAAATTCAATATATAGAGTTATATGTTGATTTTAACGGAAACTGATCGAAATGGTCGAATCAGCTTATGATGCATATCCCATTGTGTTCGGAATGGGGGTGAAACGCTATGGGCGACAGTCGTTGGGCTCTATTTGAGATTCGTATGTAAAAGTCAACATTTAGGAATTAAAATAAATAAATAAATCATTCTCTCTCCTCTCCCCTTTATCTCCTCTGCCCCCCCCCCTCCCCCGTTCATTTCGATTTCAAACAAAAAAAAACGAAGCAACCCTCGACGGAGCCGCCTCCAACCACCTCCGCGCCATCGCCGGAGGACCCCCACCACGTTGCCGACGCCCTGCTTCTCTCCCGCCATCTCGCGTCTCGTCCTCCCTCTTCTTCCCCAAACTGATTTCCCCTAAATCCCCTAGCCCACCTCGGACGCCCTAGCACCACCGCCTCCCCCTCCTGGAACCCTCTCCGACGCCCTCCGCTTCCCCCATCTCCGGCCTCCGTTCGAGCTTCCTTCCCCCCCCAAACCCAGACGCGCCCAAACACCACCGACCTCCCCGACGCCGCCAAGCACAGCACCAATCCCCTCTTTCCCAATTAAATACTGTAAGTTTTTGTATTTTATTTTTATTCATGTTTATATAATGTAATTGATTTTTTTTAGCATAAATTTAAAATCAGTTTTTATAAATATTATAGTATTAAAAAGCAATGATTTTTAAAAATAAAAAGTGAGGATTTTTATATGATAAAATATACGATTTTAAAAACTGAAAATATAGGACTTTTATTCATGTAAAAATATAATTTTTAGCATAGGAAAAATATGATTTTTATATTTTTAAAGTATTAAAAATATAATCTTTACTATATAGGAGGTGTAAAAATATGATTTTGTTTAAGTAGAAAAGTAAAAATATAATTTTTACAAGATAGGAATATTAAAAATAGCATCTTTATATGTGTAGAAAAATATCAAATGTGATTTTTATAATGAAATATTTGAAAGGGCGAAATCTTTATATTTAAAAAGGGGAAACCTTTATATATTGAATAGCAAAGTAAAGATTCGATTTTTATTTATTGAATAGCAAAGTAAAAATGTGTGATTTTTACATATGTAGTGAATACGGGCAACGAAGACGACAAAAATGCGATAACGATGATGATTTCTCTAAAAGAAGAGTCAAGATGATTGGATAGCTTTGGTGAGAATTTCTCACTCTTCAATTTTTTTTCTAGCCATATATATATGTGTGGAAATAAAAGTGAATTGCTATATAAATATATATATATATATATATATATATATATACGCCCCTCGTCCACAAACCATGGACGATATTTATTGATTGAAATTGTTGTGAAAATTGATTGATAGCGAATGATTGTTTGGGATTGTTTGTGGTTGATATTGGTTGATTGTGGTTGAAAAATACCCATTTGTGGTTGAGAAATATTTGGTTGAAACCACATAGGATTAGTTTGTGGAAATGAAATAAATATATACATACCGCCTGCGTGCGAACTAGATGCATGATCCCCATTGTCAAAAACCGCGAGGTTTTAAGGTAGAGCGAGGAGCCGTACTAGGGACGGTCCCGGTTTTAACTACCCTGCCGTTATGCTGCCGAAATTTTGAATTACATTCATGTGTTTGAATTATTTTCATTTGCTAAAACTATATTTATTCATTGAATAGAAAACCTTCATGTGTTGAATCGATATTCATTCGTTGATTAGAAATTCATGTGTTGAATGGTATTCGCGTTTTAAAGATAAAAATCACATTTTTATCTATATATAGAAACTATAGAAAACCTTCATGTGTTGAATCGATATTCATTCGTTGATTTGAAATTCATGTGTTGAATGGTATTCATATTTTGAAATAAATTGTTTGATAATAAAAAAAAAATCACCTTTTATCGACTATATGAACTGTGTAAAATAATCTCGTTTTAAAAGAAATTGTTTTATGATAAAAATCCTATTTTTGTCACCTATATGAACTATATAGAAAAATAGTGTTTTGAAATGAATTGTTATACAATAAAAATCACATTTTTATTGTATGCATGAATCGTTGAAATGTGAAGTGTTAAAAATAGCCACTTGTTCAAAATAAACATATATGAGTTGAAATATTCATTAATTAGCTAATGAAATGATTTGTACCTATGTACGTAACATTAGAATGAATGGTGTTTTTAAACCAAATAGAAATCAAATATGAAGTTGAATAGAAAATGATAAATGATAAGAACTATATATATGTACATGCATATTCATTGAGCAGGTTATAGCAAAGGGGCTAGAGAAGAGGAATAAAATTTTGTGCCCGACAAATAGGTACACATTTACTGTTTTGTTTGGGTGATGATTTTATGAGCCTGTTAGCTAGCCGCTTGGCTTTTTCTTTTTCTTTTTGAGATTAGAAGGACCGAGAAAGCTATTTGTGATTTCCCGATGCTCCCGGTGCAGGGGAGGTTATGGCGAAATTTTCCAAAATTTTAAGGCGTTAGTGAAATATTTGAAGTGAAAACGATATTGAAATTGTTGAATGAACTATATTTATATAATTATATAAATATAAATAAAATTAAAACGAAACGTGGCCGTGCAGTTCGCATTTTGAAACCGTGATTTCAAACAACTAGTACGGGGAATCCGACCATTGGATTTTCCCGAAACCGCAACCGTCGGGTTCGCCTTGAAAATATCTTTCCAACGGCACCAACCTTGTAAAAATCCAACGGTTGGATTGTCTGGAATGTTTAAATCAAATCTGATGAAAAACAGCGCCAGAAGCGATTATATTTATATATATATAAATATAATTATATATTTAATCGAATAACGACGCTGCAGTTCGTATTTTGAAATCGAAAATTCAAACGATTGTACCGGGAGATCCGGCAGTCGGATTTTCCCGAAACTGGAACCGTTGGATTCGTTTTGAAAAGACCTTTCTAATGATGTAAATTTTGTGAAGATCCAACGGTTACATTTTTAGATATGTGTAAATCAATTCTGAAGAGAAACAGCGCCACGGCCGCGTTATGGCCCGAAGCATCGTTTTGAATAAATTGGCTATTTTAAAATAAATAAAAATAGTGATAAATCGTTATAAAATATTGTAAACATTATGGAATGGAAATAAACTGAATTTGCTTGATTTAAGTGGTATTTGATGGTTGAATGTGTTTGGTGTGAAAATTACATTAAAGAACAAAATTGTTGTTGTCGAATAATTTAACCATTGAAATAAATTGATTTGAAATTCTAAATATACGTGAATTATTTGAAAAGGCCGAGTTAATTCTCATTTCAAATAATTGACCGACGATTGAAAGTCGAAGACGAAGACGATGGTCGAAGACCGGAGATCCTCACCTCGTTTGGATGGTAACCGAGGTCGTGATTGGGAGGCATCCCGAAATATGGATAATGAGTGGTGATCGTCCAGACGTACGTGGTGATCAATGGGTTTGCGAGGTATATAGTGCCTCCGGTTTCGTTCAGACCCAGAACGGACTTGTAAATGGACTGTGTGTCTGACATTGGATTTTATTCCGTGATTGATTGATCTCTATTAAATATACATCTGTTTGGCGACGGAGAATTTATTCTTTTGCTTAACGCCCTTTCTCTGAAACGCACGAGCTCAGAGGTTGTATATCGATGGACATCAGTCGCATGGCATGAACTGCCTGTGTGGCATGCTAAGATGCATTGATCAGGGCTTCTGTTGAAAAGCAAAGTCTTGTGGTGATGATCAAAGCACCGCCTGTGTGGCGTAGCTTTGTGTATAACGTGAAGTCGCGAGCCTCACACCCCGGTATGAACCAGAAACGGGAGAGGACATCAGGGAGGGCCTGCGTTTCTTCCTAGCTAGGGTGGTGTCAGTGACCTACCAGCCCTGACATTTATATACTTTTCACCTGTGTGGTTGTTGCTGTTGCGAGGCGCCTCGGTTTGATCGGACGATCCGGGTCCGATGGAGTCATTCATTGGCTCGTTTACGCCCCAAAGGGGGGAGAGACGTAGTGTTCAGGCATAATAATCCACATCGATGGACCGGCCCTGACGATCCAAGGCTTGCCTGCGCGCTTGCCTGAGACTCGGGCTAGGCAGTCTCGAATTCGGTAAGGACTATCTTTTGCCTTGGTTCATGACGGAAATCCAATTTCCAAATACGACATCGTGCGGTTTTGATTGTATATATATATGGCGACATGATATATGGTACCCATGCCGTCTATGATTGATAGTTATGATTTGAAATTGTTTTCAAAACATATAAACACTAACAATAATATCAAATGCCTTTGTTTTATTCGTATCAAGCATATTTTGGCCGTTATAAGGTAAAAACTCTATCCTCCGGTTTGCGTTGCATTGTGTGATGGGAACTGAGTCTTATAACGGTTTCATTTTTATAAAAAGCATAGCGATGTTTAAAAGAAAATTTTGTTTTAAAGCACTGGAAATCCAATGGAGTAAACCCGTTCCACGAAAGTGGCGTGGTCCTGTGATTTGCCATATTATATATGTGTTGAGTAGATTTCTCATACCAGTCCCATGACTGACTCGTAGTTTGTTTCACTCTCAAACTCGGGTGCCCCTTTTTCTATACAGGCAGCCTTGTATTCAGGTTTAGCTGGTTTTTCTGGATAGTTGGAGCTGAAGATGGATTCTATCATTTATCTCTTTTTATGTTGTTCAGCTCCTATTGTACATATTTTGTTTATTTCCGCTGTAGACATTTATGTATAGCTGAACTGTATTTGTACTAAGTAAGATCCTGTATACTGTGTAACTCTGATGATTACTTTTACCCAGTATATTATATTGTTCATTATCTGGTGTATTTATTTAATTTTGTCCTGCTATTTTCTGTTTCTGTGTTATATTCCAAAAGATAACCCTTGTTTCCGTCAGAATGGGATTTCGGGTCGTCTCATAATAATATAAAATTAGCTTAGTTAATTGCTCATAAATGTATTTAAATTATTAAATTGGTAATATTCTCATATAGTATCAGAATCTAACGAAACAAGATCCGTTAGGATCGTATAGACAGAGGCTACACAATAAAACTGGTTTGGAATGGTTTAGAGCTCGTTACAATTTATGGCAAATGGAAATGCCTAATCTGAATCAATGACCATTAATCATTATTTAACGATTAACGTCCAATGTGAGTAACTCACTAACTCTGTCCAGTTTATAATTTTATAAACGTAATTTAGTATTGATAAAATGATGATTGATTTCTGTGTGATGGTTGTTTGTGATGAATTGCTAATTAATTGGTTAAAATTTTAGATATAGCCATATATATAAATCGATAATTAAATATTGATTTTATTTATCAAAATATTTCATATTGATATAAAATACATGTTATTTATACTGATTAACATCTGTCGATGCAGGGAAACAGGTTGGAGCGATCCAACTGGATTCCTCAATATTTATAATACTGTTTTTTTCATCTACTGTGATATATGATGTGATGTATAATCTGTGATGGATTAAGATGACACTGGTCTTTTTATTTGGTATTTTAAATACCATAAGTAATACTGGAATGTTAAAAAGGAATTATTAAAATGTATATTGAAACAAAAATAGTTACATAATTAATAGAATTATAAAAAGGGAATTGCGAGTTATAAAAGAATTATGGGAAGATTGATTTAAAGTAGATATTAAATAGAAATATGTTTTTAATAGATAAATTGAGAATAATAATTTATGAACGATGTTTATAAATTAAGAAAAATATTTATCATTGGATAAATAAAAACATAAGTCTGGATTTATATGGAGAAGTAAAAATAATCAGTTTTAACACCAATATTGGAAATTGAATGTGAGCGTAGCATTTATAAAGGGAATTATCAATAAGATTATAAATGTTGGAAATAAAATAAGTTTTCTATGAATAGTCTATAAATAGAAGTATAAAAAGAGCTTGGATTTGAGATATTGTTTTAACTACGAAATATAACCGGTTTATTTTATAAAAAAGAAATATTATTCCAGTTTGAAGTGAATAATGGGTAGAAGTAAATATTTTCAAATAAAATCTTTTATAAAGGAAACTGGGTTTTAGAATAGGAATTAAAATGGAGTTAAGGGAATTTGAAACTGACTGGAGATTAGTTAAGTTGAATGGCTTTCTGAGTGTCGATTTGATGTTGGTTTCGGCCTCTAGGGTTGATACTTAGGAAGTTGTTCTCTAACTAGTTTACAGTTAGAGACTGATAGATGTGGCAGGATTGTGATGCGTAAATAAGAAATGGAAACGTTTTCCAATGTTAATAATGTATATTTTCTAAATTTAGAAAATAAGAATTTACGAATATATGGAAACGGGAAATAGGAAATGAATAAATTAATTTAAAGGGAAAAATGTTGATTAATGATTGTTGTTAAAATTTCCGTTTGGGAATAAGATCATTGTGTGTATGGATGTTTTCCTTTGATAGTTAAATAACTAACTATCGAAGTTTTAACCATTTCTCCATCGCCAATACAGAGAGATCGAGATCAGAATTATTATTTGAGAACCACCCCATATGGGCATTAGCGTTGCGAATCAAATATGATGAAGATAACTGAAGACGGAGTTTATGCAAGGGCTGTTGTGACGGCCCGCCCCGGACCAGCCAACATTTTCTCGAAATGCGTTACGCCAATGCCCGACTAGCACAGGACGGACGTCAAAAGAAAAGGGTTTGTAACTATGAATCACCAAAGAACCTGTAGTATATCTCACAGCGCATGGACCAAAATGTAATAATAACATAATTTGACATAAAACAGGCGAGACAGTGCATAAGCTGAAAACTAAACCATCATTGTAATGACCCGCATTTTTAGCTATCGAATAATTAATTAATTTAATTATTAAATATCGATGTGACGATATCGATAGCTTGAATTAAATAATATTTATATTTAATTAATATAAATAATAGAATAATATATTTTTGGAATAATCGGAAATAACAGAATTCATGATATGGTGTGAATTGGACGATATAAAATGTATAATTCATTTTATATTGAATTATAATGACGAATATATTATTTAAACGAAGTCTGAACGTATAATATACATTATAATTAAAATCGAGCTCGAAATGGCACGGCAGTACGTGATTTGGCGATTTGAACTTCAACTAGAAATACAAGATCCTTTTTAAGTCAGATTTCTATGAAACAAGAAACGTGTGGAGCTGGTGGAGTATATTTTTCTAATGGAAGAGAAAAATTGGGATTTCGTCGTGTAGATTTTGATTTGTGTCCAAATCAAATTCTAGAAAAGTCGCTATGGAATTCCTTTATAATTTATATAGATTTATAAAAGGATTTAAATATAAATCGAATATCGATATAACTCTGATGATGAAATATCGAGTTAGATATTCATATATAAATATTCTAGAGTTGTAGGGTATTTAGTGTGAATGTATACGATAATATTTACTTATAAATATTAAATTTAATTATATTTAAATATATTTATATATTTAAATATATTTATATATTTAAATGGGTTATTTAGAGCTTTAAAAATAGCCAGTTTTATGAACGACCACCAAATTCGACGAACCTAATTTTGTTGGATCCGCAATGTTAAATTATTGCTAGATTTCAATATTCGTGATTTTTGAAGTCAGTATGTGGCCGTATGGGATTTTAATGTAACATACAGTCGATAATTTGACCTTTAAAAATACGCTGTGTGAGCAAACAGAGTCGGAATTCGACGAAACCAGTTTCGTTGGGTCCGTAATGTCGAAATACAACTATATGTCCATTTTCGTCGAATTTGGGAATTTTATGTGATCACAGGGATTTTTAGAGATAAATACAAGCAGCACCGGACTAAAAATCTATAAAATATATGAATATAAAAATAATATACTTACACTATAAATAAACTAAGAATCCTCCAACCCTAGACCATTTAATTTCTCAGTCAAAAACGATAGCCGTCGTATTTCTCTATTTTTCTAAATAATTCGACACTTTAAAAATACACAACAAATTGAAGGAATTTCTATAAATCACGTGAGGTATATATTTAGAATCGTTGAAGGGAGAGCTTCAAGCTCGTATGGGTATTATCAGACTCGGTGGGTTTTTGTTCAGAAGTCGAACTACAACAAGGAGTCTAGGGCTGGCGGTTGTAAGTGGTATATGCGATTTGAGGGGTTTTGGAGGTTAGACACTTGTCCTTGCGATTGAGGCGAGCAAGTCAGCGGTATTTTTTGTGGTATTCGGTTATTAATTTGTTCGATTCTCTTCACGCTACTATGTGTGATATGGTGTAAACTGTGATTTGTAGAAATGGGGCGCAACTAGGTTGAGGATAATGGAATGGGAATTCATACGATGGTGAATGGAATGATGGGGTCGGTGTTGGTATCCGTGGAGATACCGGAAGATGAAGAAACGACAATGGCCGGTTGAGGAGCGATCTGCGTTAGTTCGGGGAAGGAAAGGAATAACGGTGCGGTCATGGGTCAAAAGGACTTAGGTGGGCTTTTGTTCTAGTTGAGCCAGAGGAAATTTAAAATGTAAAGCCCAGTGCCCAAAACAGATGGACGTGAATTGGCAAGAAAAAGGGACGCTGGTCCTTCTAAGGGAAACATGAGTTTATATGTGTAGAAGATGGGAGGGTTGAAATAGTTATTATCTTGGGAAGGAGTGCGTGTTTCTTTTTGCTCTTGGAAGTTTCGCGGGTCAGTTGCGGGAAGGCCTGAAACCACAGTGAAGAAGAATGAATCTAGCATGACATGTAGGTGGTGGAGTCGGAGAGTCTGAAGAGAAGTTCGTCAACGTGGAGAGAGTGGACTTTAAAATGACTACATGGACCAAGGGAAATAAATGGTAATAACCAAAGTAAAAGTTTTGTTTAGTTTTAAATTAATACAAAATAGAGTAGTGACTTTAAATTATCATAAAAAATTCATACATTATCAGAATTCAACAAAACAAGATCCGATGGGATTGTATGGAAGAATGCTATACAATGGAACTGGCTGAGAGAGAATTCGAGCGCGTTACAATTTATAGCGAAATAAATTGTCCGTCTGAATCAAGCGATGGTTATCGTTATTAACGATGATCGTCCAATGTGAGTAAAACTCACCAACTCTGAACAGTTATATTTTTACAACGTATTTTTATAACTGTTAATAATTTATTGATTGCTGTGTATTAACTGTTTGGTTGAATTGCTTATGTATTGGTTTAAATTATAGATAACGATATATATATATATATAAATCGTTAATTCAATATTGATTATGTTTATCAGAATATTTTATAGTCGTGTTGTTTAACATCTGTGATGCAGGGAAATAGGTTGGAGGAATCCAACTAGATTCCTCAACATTTATTTTATTGTTTTTCAATATTGTAATATATGATGTGATACATAAGATGTTGTTGATTATGTGTGTTTGAATGATATTGATCACTGTTATTTGGTATTTTAAATACTGTAAGAAATAATGGGATGTAAAAAGAAATATTTCAATGTATATAGAATAAAAGAATTTTATAAAATCAACCGATTTTATAAAAGGAAATATTTTTGAAAATAAAGTATTTATAAAATCATAGGATTTTATAAAGGGGAATATTTATTTTGAAATTAAATATAATAATGGGATATTTATTTAGAAAGTAAATAGAATTATAAATGAATATTTATTTAGGAAATAAATAGAATAAAGGGATATTTATTTAGAAAGTAAATAGAATTACAAAAGGAATATTTATTGGGAAAATAAACAGGATTTATAAAAAAGGAAGTTGATGAGATATAAAAGAGTTAATCGAATTTAGTTATTCAAAGTCGAGTTAATCGAATATGGTTAGTCGAATAGAGTTAGACAAACATAGTTATTCAGGATAAGTTGCCATTTTGCACGACTGCTAGCGTAATTCATAGGGCTGCAGATAGCCTACGGCGGTCGGAAGGTTCCTGAGGGAATCCGGCGTAACCATTGTGATCGCTGTGATCTAGAGTTAAGCGAATGGAGTTAAATCGAATATTAGTTATTCGAATAAGAGTTAAGCAACTAGAGTAAATCGAATATTAGTTATTTGAATAAGAGTTAAGCAAATAGAGTTATTCAATTAGAGTTAATCGAAATAGAGTTAAACAAGATTAGAACCTGACTAGAGATTAGTTAAGTTGAATAGTTTTCTGAGTATCGATCTGATGTTGGTTTCGGCCTTCGGGGTTTATACTTAGAGAATTGTTCTCTTACTAGTTTACGGTTAGGGACTAATAGTTATGGAATGGTAGTGATGCGTGAATAAGCTATAGAAATGTCTCCAATGTTAATAACGTATATTTTCTAAATGTAGAAAATAAGGAAATATGAATATATATATATATATGGTTGATGATTGATCGATATAATTTCCATTTGGAAATAATATCGTTGTTTGCACACGTGTTTTCTTTGATAGTTAAATCATAGACTATCAAAGTTTTGACCATTTTAACATTGTTAATATGGAGAGACCGGTTGGATTATTATCCGAAGAACCACTCTGTATTGGCATAAGCGTTGCGAATCATATATGCCAAAGATAATTGAAGACGGAGTAAAGTGCCAAGGATGTTGTATAAATCTTAGGTAAAGATTGCCTAAGATGGTTGTACTTAATAGTTCCTTCGGTTTGTCCAGTCCCAAGACGACCTTTATGGAAGAATGTCTGACAGAGTATATTTAATAGATCGCATTAGTTGATCTCTTCAAACGTATTTACATTTTGTGGCGGAGGAATTCGTTTCTCTAAGCTGTATACCCATGATATTTTTGGGGAAATCAATTTGTGATTTGGCGGGTATGACGATGTGACATTCAAAGTGAATAAATGTGTGATCTGTCAGAGATAAGCGTGGCCTCTAGCCTCACAACCGGGAAATGACAAAAGTCGGGCAGGTAGCATGGCTATGTAGGTCGCACCGATTAGTGTGTATAATCACCTGATCTAGAGTTTCATTTACTTCTAAAAATCTATTGTCGATACGGTCCCATTCGGGAAACGGTTGCTGATCCCAACCGTTGGTGATATACATTCGATACACTCAAGTGAAATGAGTGGTTGGTCATGTGTGGCCGAGTTGCAAGATGTTCTTGTTGAACCCAGCGTATTCTTCTCTAGAGGTACACTAGCAAAAGTTGGTTCCATACCTTGTCATAGTTGGAAATCCATTACCCAATACGTGCTTGCGGTTTTGATTGTATACTATATATGTAGAACGTGAGATGAAAGCGTTTCTGGTAGATGATTATTATATTGTGGTTGATAGACACTATTATAATATCAATGAGTTTGATATAAAGATTATTTAGGATTTTCATAAGGGAAAAACCCGTTCCGTTATACGGCATGGTCTTATGAGATATCGTCTAATGGCTCAAACTATTTTAAACTGTTTTACTCATACCAGTCCCATGACTGACCCGGAGTTTATTTTGTTTGTTTACCCTAAACTCTTGGGTGCCCAATTTTATGCGGGCAGTCAAATAGTCAGGATTTTACAGATATACTTGGAGAGCTTGGAGCAGGAGGCTTCAGGATTATATAGCTATAATTATTTCCGCTGTGTTGTAAGTGTTGTACTCTGATAATGTTATTGTATACATATACTGATTTTATTTTCAAGGATATTTTATCTATTATATGTTGTTCGTTCCTCTGTGAGATTCGTGTTACTCTGATGTTGTATGTTCTTCTTCTTCTATTCTAATTTTCTATCTTATCTATTCTTACCCTCTAATTTCTTTCATTAACTACCGGTATTTTTCGATGTTTGGTTAGTCATCATTGAGTTTATGGAGATAACCAAAGTCGTCAAAAACTGGGTCGTTGTAGTTGGTATCAGAGCTTAAGGTTAAGTTATTATCTTGGCTCTATGGCGTGACTCGGTAGAGATGGGGTTAGTAATACCCTAGATTGAGTTTGAGTGTATATATATATGAGCGCGTATTTGCTATTCAATATTAAAATGATTTTATATTGTGAAGATTTATTGGTTGAGTTGTTTGTGAATTCTGGTCAATAAGTTTGGTCCACTCTATCGATAGGAGTTCCTAAACACTCGAATATAATGAACCGACACGGTATGTTTTGAAAAAGTGGTAAATGGAATAATTTTTCCCAGATTATATTTTGATATAAAGGAATTATTAATATTTAAATATTAGTACATTGGATGTGTTGGTTGTTATTATAATCGAGTAAGATTACAAAAGTGAATTGGTTATGTAAATAACCAATTAAGATTCGTATAAGTGTTACGAATGAGTTAAATCTGAAATTAAATCAGAATTGAAATTTAAACCTGAAAATTTGGAGAAGTGTTTGTAAAAGTACATGGATTAAATATACGTGAATTTTAAAATCCTGGGAGATTTTAAATTTGTTAAAAGCATCGAAATGATGTTTTGAACTGATTTCAAAATGGAAGTATATGGAAATGATTTTGAAAGTGGTATAGTATTGAACTCACTTGATCGCTGGAAAATAGATTCCGATGATGACAGCTGCATCACCGGTGTTCATTTTTGAGTTGTAAGTGACAGATTACTACCAAAGATTTTGTTTTCGAATTGTTTTGAGGAAACAAGTTATTTAGAAATTCAAAGGTTTTGAATTGGTATTATGATTTCAAGTTGATTTGAAAGAAAAACCCAGGAATTTAAAATGTTTAGAATTTAAATTTAACTTTTAAAGTTAGGTAAGAGGAGATTGATAAAAGTATTTAAAATATGGAATTGATCAAAGAATAATCTGAACTGGAATTGAGCGATAAGTTAAGAATTCGGAAAATTCTGATTTGGGGTTAGAATGAAATTGGGCTTCAATATAGGTAAATAATTGTGTTGAGATTTGGTTGATTGAAATTGATTGGAAATCGATTGGTATAGATGGATATATGGTCTACAGGTATTGAGTAGAAGCAAGTGAAAGTGATATAATGATATACCCGACAAAAAGGTACAAGTTTATATTTCATATGAGTTGGGTGATTTATGAGCCGATTTGGTAAGCCGCTTGGCTGTTTGATTTTATTTTGGATTGGAGATGGCCCAAAGAGGCGAGTTGGGGTTTGACCTATTGACCAGTACAAAGGAGGTGCTGGCGAAATTTTTCAAAAAGTTAAGGTGTTTGAAAATTTTTAGGATTTTTGAAAATATTCGTTAATAGAATTGAATTAATAATTTAATTAAAATTAAATTAGTCTAGTGGAAACTGAAACTGAAGTTGAGAAGTGAACAAATAAGTCTGGCCAGTCGATAGGGTTTGTTTTCTACCTTAGTAATTTTGAGGACGAAATTATTTTAAGGGGGAAAGATTGAAATGACCCACATTTTTAGCTATCGAATAATTAATTAATTTAATTATTAAATATCAATGCGGTGATATCGATAACCTGAATAATATTTATATTTAATTAATATAAATAATAGAATAATATATTCCCGGAATAATCGGAAATAATAGAATTCATGATATGGTGTGAATTGGACGATATAAAATGTATAATTCAGTTTAAATTGAATTATATTTACGAATATTATTTAAACGAAGTCTAAACGTTTAATATACATTATAATTAAAATCGAGCTCGAAATGGTGCGACAGTTCGTGATTTGGCGATTTGAACTTCAACTAGAAATACATGATCTGTTTTAAGTCGGATTTCTGTGAAACAAGAAACATGTGGAGCTGGTGGAGTATATTTTTCTAATGGAAGAGAAAAATCGGGATTTCATCGTGTAGATTTTGATTTATGTCCAAATCAAATTCTAGAAAAGTCGCTATGGAATTCCTTTATAACTTATATAGATTTATAAAAGGATTTAAATATAAATCGAATATCGGTATAACTCTGATGATGAAATATCAAGTTAGAAATCCATATAGAAATATTCTAGAGCTGGAGGGTATTCTAGTGTGAATATATACGATAATATTTACTTATAAATATTAAATTCAATCATATTTAAATATATTTATATATTTAAATGGTTTATTTAGAGCTTTAAAAATAGCCAGTTTTACAAACGACCACCAAATTCGACAAAACTAATTTTGTTGGATCCGCAATGTTGAATTATTACTAAATTTCAATATTCGTGATTTTTGAAGTCAGTATGTGGCCATATGGGATTTTTATGTGAAATACAATCGATAATTTGACCTTTAAAAATACGCTGTGTGAGCAAACGGAGTCGGAATTCGATGAAACCAGTTTCGTTGAGTCCGTAATGTCGAAATACAGCTGTATGTCCATTTTCGTCGAATTTGGGTATTTTATGCTATCACAGGGATTTTTAGTCATAAATACAAGCAGCGCCGGACTAAAAATCTATAAAATATATGAATATAAAAATAATATACTTACACTATGAATAAACTTAGAATCCTCCAACCCTAGACCATTTCTTTTCTCAGTCAAAAACGATAGCCGCCGTATTTTCTCTATTTTTCTAAATAATTTGATACTTTAAAAATGCATAACAAATCGAAGGAATTTCTATAAATCACGTGAGGTATATATTTAGAATCGTTAAAGGGAGAGCTTCAAGCTCATATGGGTATTATTAGACTCGGTGGGTTTTTGTTCAGAAGTCGAACTACAACAAGGAGTCTAGGGCTGGCGGTTGTGAGTGGTATATGTGATTTGAGGGGTTTTGGAGGTTAGATACTTTCCCTTGCGATTGAGGCGAGCAAGTCAGTGGTATTTTTGTGGTATTCGGTTATTAATTTGTTCGATGCTCTTCACACTACTATGTGTGATACGGTGTAAACCGTGATTTGCAGAAAGGGGGCGCAACTAGGTTGAGGATAATGGAATGGAAATTCATACGATGGTGAATGGAATGATGGGGTCGGCGCTGGTACTCGTGGAGATACCGGAAGATGAAGAAACGGCAATGGTCGGTTGAGGAGCGATCTGCATTAGTTCAGGGAAGAAAAGGAATAATGGTGCGGTCATAGGTCAAAAGAACGTAGGTGGGCTTTTGTTCTAGTTGGGCCAGAGGGAATTTAAAATGTAAAGCCCAGTGCCCAAAATGGATGGACATGAATTGGCAAGAAAAAGGGGCGCTGGTCCTTCTAAGGGAAACGTGAGTTTATATGTGTAGAAGATGGGAGGGTAGAAATAGTTATTATCTTGGGAAGGAGTGCATGTTTCTTTTTGTTGTTGGAAGTTTTGCTGGTCGGTTGCCGGAAGGTCTGAAACCACGGTGAAGAAGAACGATTCTAGCGTGACATGTAGGTGGTGGAGTCGGAGAGTCTAAAGAGAAGTTCGTCAACGTGGGGAGAGTGGACTTTAAAATGACTAAATGGACCGAGGGAAATTAATGGTAATGTAACAACCCGAAAATCTGGGCCAGTATAAAATTTTTAAATTGGCAATTTTAATGAATTTTGAATATTTAAGATAGATTATTTTAAATAATATCGATGAGAAATTTATTTTGAATAGAAATCGAACGTATATATTTATATAGATCGTCGTTAGTTTATAATATTTATTTATAATTATAAAGGGAATTGAAAATGGCGCGGTAGTTCGATAATTCGATTTCAAACTTCGAATGGATGTACAGGATTCAAAATAAACCGGATTTTAGTGAAACCAAAAATATTTGAATCTAATTGATAATATCGTTCCAACGAATCCGAAAAATCAAAATTTCATAGCGGGGATAAAAAGATATGTCCAGTTGAAATTTCAGAATAGTCGCTATGGAATTTTGGCCCTTAAAAATGGCCATTTTGCAAACGACCTCGGTTTTCGACGAAACCACTTTTGTTCGATCCGTGATGTCAAGTTATTGCTAGGTTTCAAATTTCATAATTTTTCGAATCAATATGTGAGCGTGGCAAAGGAAAACGCGTTTGATCAGTTTCAGTTGATTTTAATCGACTGGAAAATGGCCATTTTTCGAACGGCCTCAGAATTTGACGAAACTAGTTTTGTTAGGACCGTATCGTCAATACGAAGCTAGAAATAATTTTTCTGGAATTTTTAAAGGTCGTATGTGGCCCCGGTAAATTGAAATGTACGTTTAAAATTGAATATATAGATTTAAACTTTAATTTTGATGGGAACTGATCGAAAATATCGAATCATCTTACGATACATATCCCATTGTGTTCGGAGTGGGGGTAATTAGCTATGGACGACAGGCGGTGGGCCTCGTTTGGAGGTCGAATTAAAAAGGTCAACTTTTTGAATTAAATAATAAAATAAAATAAATATCCTTCTCTCCCTTTCTCCTTACCTCCTCTCAGCCACCCCCCCCCCCCCCCGATTCAATTCATTCAAAGAAAATAAAAAAAAGGAAAAAGGGGAGGGAGGAATCGCGCGCCGCCAGGCGCGCTGGCCATCGCGCCGCCGGAGCGGTCGCAGCTACGATCAGTCCCCCCTCTCTACGATTTCCCCTTTCTCCTCCTCCTCCTTCTTCTCCACCGCCTTCTCCTTCCTTCCTCCATCGTGATCTAGCTGACGTGCGCCCTCATCAGCAACCGCCACCCAACCTCGACGTCCAGCCATTCACTCCGTTCAACTCCGCCCTCTCCCCTCTTTTCCCCTTCTAATTTGAGCCGTGACCCCCCTAGCCCGCTGCCCGGCTGCCTCGGGCCCACCTCTGACCATTGACGACACCCACGGCGCTCTAGCCACAAACCTCCCCTTCTGCGGAAAAAAAAAACCCTGTAAGTGTTTTAATTTAAATTTCTTTGAATACTTAGTTTAATTTAATCAAAAGTCATTGTTTTAAATCTATAAAACTGACTCGATTTTAGAAGTAGAAAGACTCGGTTTTTATAAGAAGAAAAGCTTGATTTTTAGAATTAGAAAAACTTGATTTTGATATGTAAAAAGATTTGATTTTTCTTATTTGAACAAATAGAAATAGATTTGATTTTTCATATATGAACACATAGAAAATGATTTGAATTTCAAAACAAAAAGATGTGATTTTTATGTTGTAAAAATTATAATTTTCCGTTCATGAAAAATTGAGATTTTGATTATCATGTGGCGGAAATGAAAATGAGATTTTTATGTGCATGCAAGAATTATAAAAATATGATTTTTATATAGGTATGATAGTAAAAAGATGATTTTTATTCATGTAGAGTTATAAAAATATAATCTTTATTAGTGATAAGAATTCGATTTTTATATATTGAATAGCGAAGTAAAAATTCAATTTTTATATATTGAATAGCGAAGTAAAAATTCGATTTTTATATATTGAATAGCGAAGTAAAAATCCGATTTTTATATATTGAATAGCGAAGTAAAAATCGATTTTTATATATTGAATAGCGAAGTAAAAATATAATTTTTATATACATAGCAAGAATATAAAAATGTGATTTTTATATATGTAGTGCCTACGGGCAACGAAAGTGACAAGAGGCAAGAACGGCGAAGATTTCTACATAAGAAGAGTCGTGGGATTGGATTAGCAATTCTGTGAGAACTTCTCACCTTTTAATTTAATTTTTCTAGTTATAAATATATACTAGGATGCAGACGGTGTTTAGTAGCACCCGACACCCGTCGTCCACAGACCATGGACGACTTGTATGCTTGGTTGTTTGATTTTGATGTGTAGCTGATTGCGTGATGTGATGTGAAATGAAATAAAATATTTTTATAGTTAAAAATATTTTATAGTTAAAAATAGAATTTTTAACATGTATATGAAATGAAATAAAAATAAACAAATCGGACGATTTGTTTATATACACACATTTGACTGATATTGATTGGGACGATAAATTTTACACATCGCCCAACTGCACAAATAAAATCTGTGTTTGATTGTTTGAAACCCCACACAGGTATTGGGATGATATTTGACGTACACTAACCCCAATAATTAGTTGTATGTCGATCGATTGATTGACAGGCTGCTATAAGCATTGAATATTTATATTCGATGCTTATACAGTGTAGAATGCACTTTGGATGATGGTTGATTATTCATCGTTGTTATTGTATACATATGTTGTAGAAAATCCATATAATTAACATTATATGGTAATTGATTGGGCCTTATTCCAGTTTTGAAATAGAAATATTTGAAAAAGAAATATTTGAAATAGATTATTTGAAAATAGAAATATATGAAGCCGTGTTGATTAGATTGATGCCATTTTGACGTGAACGATATTTATATCGATTTTATTCATTTTATAATGAATATCGAAAGTGATTTCAAAATCTGATATTTTGAAAATAATTGAAATTCAAATTGAAATTGAATAGAAATGAATTCGAATTGAAATTGAATCGAATTGAAATTGAATAGAAATGAATTCGAATTGAAATTGAATAGAATTGAAATTCGAATTGAAATTGAATAGAAATGAATTCGAATTGAAATTGAATAGAAATGAATTCGAATTGAAATTGAATAGAAATGAATTCGAATTGAAATTGAATATAAATGAATTCGAATTGAAATTGAATATAAATGAATTCAAATTGAAATTGAAATGAAATTGAATTGAATTGAAAACGAACTGAAAGTGAATTCAAAATCGATTTGAATTGAAATCAATTTGAAATGAATTTAAAACGAATTTATATTGGAATATTCAATTTTGATTTGAAATTGAATATGAAGTTGAAACCGTTTTGAAAATGAATTTAAAACGATTTATAAAGCACGTTTTGAATTGAAATCGACGAAGTATATATTATATATATTAAATATATAATATAATAGCCTGAATAGAACACGCCGCGCCGCGGTAGTTCGCGAATTTCGACCATTGACTTCGAACGGATATTGCGGGAGATCCGACCGTCGGATTCTCCTAAAACCGGAACCGTTGGGCTCGTATCGAAAAGAGCTTTCTAATGGATATTTGAAATTTGAAATCTAACGGTTGGATTTGGAATTATGTCCAAATCAAATTTGGAAAGGTCGATGTAAGTGCAGTTCGATGGCCATTGATGGAAATTGACTGTACGGGCCTTGATAAAATTATTAAAAATAGTAATAATTTGTGTAAAATCATAAGAAATGATTTGTGAAGAATTGGGATGAAAAAATCCATATTTGAAAAGATAAAAATAGATTTTTATCGAAATGAACTAGTTTTGAACTAGAATAGTGATTTATTTATTTTTAAAATAAATAAGGTGAGTTTGAAATGGTTTTGAAATATAACCAGAATTTCCAATAATTGAATTGGAACGGATTTGGATCGAAATTGTCTTTGGAATATTTCGATGTTGGATTTCGTGATTATACAGATGTTGTTATGGAAATTTGAAAGATATATATATATCGTTACTTCCAATACGATATTTGTTGATCGTACAATTTGATGTTGAATATAAGCTGATATATTTTCTGTTCAGAGCCTTGTATTTAATATCAAATGTGATTTGGGTTTGTCGTGAATGGTGTCTTCATTAACACTGTTCTTGAATCCAGTTAAGAAAAAGATTGAATCTTTTTATTTAGATTTAATGAAGTGTACCAATTAAATAATATTTAATTGATATTGATTTTTGGGTTTATCGTGAACAGTGTTTTAAATAACACTTGTTCTTTAACCGATAATTGATGGAAAGTGATTTTGGGTTTATCGTGAATCGTGTTTTAAATGACACTGATTCTTTAACCCAGTTGAAGATTAAAACCAAGTGGAGTTTTAATGAATCTTTAATTAGATTGAAATGACCGAGAATGGAGTATCACCAGTTTTACTCCAGGCGATAGTTAAATCTTTAATTAGATTTGAACATGAAATGGTAATTGAATTTACCGATAACACCGTGGTGTTAGATATGAAGTATTACCAGTTTTACTTCATGGGATGAATAGGTGGGGATTGGGAAATAAAATAAATGATTATTCCGGTGTGATTCGCTAATCCCGACTAGTTTGAATTAATATTCAAAAAGGAGATTAAAGAATAAATTTAAAGAATTTATCTTTGATAAAATTAATGGGAACCTTTCCCAAAATATAAGAATATTGGAATAAAAGAATATTCTGGATTGGAATGAGGCGTATGTTGTGTTTGTGTAACACGTGTTTATTATATATATACGCGAGTTGTTCAGAAAGACCGGGTTTATCCCATTCTGATTAACTGATTCGACGTGGTGTCGAAGATGAAGACGGTGGTTGAAGACCGGAGGTCTTCTCGTCATTTGGATAATTACTGATGGTCTTTGTTAGATCAAAATTTGGACCTAACACCCAAATTGTTCTAATTCGTAAAGAATTATGACTGGAGAATGAAGGAAAAGCAGAAAACACACAGAATTTATAGTGTTCGGCGTTAACGAGCCTACGTCCACTTTATATGTTATCGATTATACTTTGAATGCTAGTACAATCAATGATTTCTCTCAAACTCACTCTTACAATTGTGATTTCTCTCAGTAATCTCATAATAAAACTGATACGAAATAGTGGTATGACAGTAATGGTGGAATCAGTGCTCAATACTGCCAAAAGCTCCTAAAAAATGCCAAGCTCTGGGCTATTTATAGCTGATTTTGTCAGGCGGATTGCGGTCACACGTGGCACAGATCCCGAGAATATCGGATCGGATCGCAGCTTGATGAAGAATTAGTCAAAATTAGCCGTTGTGGAAAGGTGTCGCGATCCCCTTAAATATCGGATTGAGCAAGGAGGAGGAATTGGTCAAAGTGACAGTTGGGGACACGTGTCGCAGGATCCGTGCATCTCGGATCGCCGAAGACTAGCTCGTGCTTGAACAGGTCAGAGGCTTCACTGTGTGTCGGAGAATCAGATCGGTCTGTGCAGGGTAGCAGTGTAAATGCAGATCGAGTCGTGTATAGGTAGTCGGATCGCTGATACTGTGGGGGCGATCCGATGGGGGGCGATCCGAGAGAGCCGACCCTCTGGTGTGATCTGATCCTTCATGGATTTAAGGAACGTAGTTTCATTCTTTCTTCTTGTGCGTGAACCTTGGTGGCTTGGTCAAAAAGCTAGCCAACATTTTGCCCCCTCGAAGTATGTTTTATCGATGATGGAACATGCTTCGAAACTGCAGAAATATCTTTTTATAAAGAGATGCAAATCAATGGTAGCGTCTATTCGAAAGGTCGTATCATTTACGGAAAGTCGTGTCCCTTTGCTCGCTATAAATATCGGATAATTCTTCAATAATTTCCATGTTTATTGGACAATTATTTTCTGGGATTTTTTAGAGACTTTGTCGTCGAGTTCACCAGGTAAATTCCTTGAATTTTTCTTTTTCTCTTTTCCTCTTTTTTTTTTGTACGATCTGTCGATTCGGCTCACCTAAGCGCGATGCGACTCGTGGTGCGATTCATTTGACCCGTTGAGCATCTGGGCCTTGAAACTTGATGGGCTTCTCTACGGATCGTGAGAGATTTTGGTTTGTGGCCCGTCTATTTTCACGGATCGAACAAGACAAAAAGGGGGAGACTAACGGTCGCCCTTTAGTCTATATAAGATGATCCCCATCCTCATTCTTCTCCTCTTCTTCCTTCTTTCGCAGCCGCCGCCAGTTTTCTTGAGAAAAACCCTAACTTTGATTTCCAAATTCCCACCCGATTTCAAACTTTAAAAAGGTAATTAAACAACTTCTCTTTAGTTTCTACCATGTTCGCACTGGTTTAGATAGTGGACACAGTGGAGTTTTGTAGGATTTGGTGATAGTAAACATGAACGTGCCTGGTTCGGTTCCATGGGTTTAAGGGTGGAGAGGAGAGTTGAGGAAGAAGAAGGAAGTGATGACCAGGTCGGTTCGTGGGTAGGGGCTTCGACTCGGGTCGCGGTAATGGTGAAAGCAAAGAGAGGAGTAGGAGAGCAGTCTTGGATCGGAACGAGGTAGCAGGAGCGGGTCGGACCGGGTCGTGAAAAGTCACTGGTTCACGAGGGAATAGGAAGAAGTGGATCGCGGGGGGTCCTTGCGATCCGTTTCGGTTTCACGATCCGATGCTTTTTCATGAGTTAGTGCTTTTGCCGCGGGTCCATACCCGCTTCACGATCCGTAGATATACAACGATCCGGTCCCTGCTGCGTGATCCAGTTTGATGAACTTGTTACATAAATAATGCGACCTAACTCTGATATACCGATGGACAGTTAGGCTAGAGCCCTCTAGACGAACATTTCTGGACTGATCAGCAGCATAACTTAACAACGGACAACCACGAATGTCTCCATGATCTTTTAACTTCTATGTTTTTCTTTAATGCATGCACAGGCACACACTTGCACTTTCATACACCGGGGGGGGAGGACAATTATATTCTTATTTCTCATGTTTACTTGCCTAAACAATAATGTCGGATAATCACTCCCCTTCAAGATCTGACACAGAGACGGATCCCGAGGTGTCTGAGCACCACAACCCCGAGGTCCCTCCAATTAACCTAGGGGGGAGGATTCTGTATCCGAATATGAGGCAACGGAATCGGATCCATCTGAAAGTACCTCACTTGATGAGGAGTCTGAAGTAGACGGCCGAGCTCCTGACGAGATTCTTGACGCACTTGGGATAGAGAAATTTACTGATTCTTTAGCTTCCAAACTCAGTGACATAAAGCTTAAGAGAATTTGCTTGAGACATGGGATCCCCTGGGATGATGTGAGGACACCCGGCAGCGAAGATAGACCTCACTTAGCTCCGGAAGGGTATATGACAGTCAACCGACTCATGTGCTGGGTAGGAGCTATTCCTCCGTTTCCTCCAATCGTCATTGAGACCTTAAAACGATTGGGTATCGCTCCAATGCAGCTTCATCCCAATGCCTACGTGGCTCTATACACTCTATATATCGTATACGCGGAAATCCTGCATACCGAGCTTACATTTAAAGATTTAAAATTCTTTTATCTTTTCAAGCATCGCTACTTGGCAACCCCAAATTTCTCTTTCTTCGAATCGGTAGCGAATAGGAAGGTTCTGTATGACGGATACAGCAACATAGGGGATCCCAAGGCTGATTGGTTCTATATAAAGAGACAGACTGGGTGCTCAAGAAGATGGCTTAAATCAAGTAAACTTTAATCTTTTGACTGAATAACTTCCTTAAGAAATCGAAGCATTAACATGCCCCCCTTTTTTTTAAGCAGATCACGTCTTTCCCAAGACGGAAGGCTCGGTATACAATAATCGACTGTCTCTTCTTCTACAAAGCAGATCCGATTTTCTAAGGATCAAGAAGTGCATTACTGACGAGAATCTTCACAAGCATCGCCTTCTGGATATAAGTTTTGGACTTGGTGCAGGCGGCAAACCCTACAAATACGTGCCCCCAACGGAGGGAGAAGGAACATCACGGGCAGCAGAAACAGTTAAATTCCGTAAGAGTCCTTCCCCGATAATCATCCAGGACGACGAGGACCTAAACATATATAGAGGAGATGAGGCCCGTGGTGACAAGTCTAAGGAAATCCCAATTTCTCCGGGGGGGTTTCCCCTCAAGGGCTTCTCTTCCGATCGAACCTGCTGCTCCCGACGATTTGACAGAAGAACAGCTATTTAAAGAGCTGAGCAAAATTCTCTTGCCTGATGATGTATACACACAAGGGGACTTTGAAGGGGAGCCATTTTTCCCTGCTTATAAGGAAACAAATGTTCCAGTTGGAGGACAAGAAACTACTCAGATGAGCCTGACTTTGGGCCCTGGTCTGTTAGGGGGAATTATATGGGATGCACAAATCACACGCACTGCCTGACCCCACACTTTTATATCAACAGTATTCAAGGTTTTAATATGCTCTTTTTTTCTTTTGCAGGAAAGATGTCTCGCAGGAGGTCTTATTCTTATCGCTCTCTTCGTGAAGGCACACCCAGTCTTCATCCGAATCCCGAGCGTTCTCGTGGCCTTTCTCACAAGCCTACTTCTTCGCAATCCCGGTCTCCACCAAAATCAACCTCTGGCAAGCTTCCCAGTTATTCGGTGCCACCTACAGGGGGAAAACAACTTCCTAAAGAGCTAACCCCTCCGAAGTGTGCACCCTCTCACAGCAGGTCATCAAAAAGACACTACGAGCCCAAGGATAAAAGAAAGGATCCAATCAAGGATTCTGAGAAGGAGAAAAGTGACATTGTCCCTTCCAGTCAGCAAGATTTGGTTGTCCCCGGGTCACGAGATTACATCCATGGTCCCGAGACTCAGGCTAAGCTGGAAAAGTTGCGAGAACAATTCCCTAACATCTTCTTCGAAAGGATGATGTTTGTTCCAGCCTTGGAACCAGTCCCTAGGAACTGGGATTCTGAAGTCATCGGGCACATTCGCCATGTAGCCAGGTAGTATGAAGTGATGAAGAAACATGCTGTTAATCTTTCAGAGGTTATCCGAACGCTTGAGATGGAAGAACATAGATCCAAAGTGAAGATAGATAACAATGAAAGGGCTAGGACAAAAATGGAGAAGGATTTGGAAGACGCTCAATCCCAACTTGCCTTAGCACGGAGAGATGCTGAAAATTATAAGACTGAATTGGAGAATGCTAAGAAACGCTTTCATTCTGAACTCGACTCAAATAGTCAAGAGAAAATGGCCTTAAAGAAGGAGGTAGAAGATCTTAAAGTGGCCAACATTGAGTTGAAGATGGCACAGGGCCATTTTGAAGCTGAGAGAGCTGCTTGGGAGGAAGAAAAAGCAAGTTTGAGAGAAAGTATAGCTTTGGCTGAAGCGGAAAAGGTGATTTTAAATGATCAAGTCGCGAATGCGGTGAGGCGCGCAGCTCTCGCCAAAAAGAATGTTGAAAGTTCCATTGAAATGGCTACTGCTTCTAACAACAAGCTCCTCGAGAGAGAAAAGGATATCGAAGGGTTCGAAGAGATGACTTTTGACTTCCTCGGCCACGTCCTCAAAACTCGTAACATCTCGTGGATCCCGGACTACCACGTCACTTTAGCCAACATATGGGACGCCATCGTCGAGGGTGAGAAGCAGAGATTAGGAGTTGAAGAGATTGACGAAGAAGAGCTAATGAGGACCATTCTAAGGGATAACGAGCCCGAGGATCTGGCAGAAGGCCGGCGCCTAATTCAAGAAGAAATGGAGAAAGAGAGGACCCTGGCTAAGGGAAAAAACAAGATTGACGAATGTTCGAGCTCAGCTGTAAAGCCCAAGGCCTCCGGAGTTGAGGAATACAATCCTGATGATCCACTGATTCCTCTGGGTCCGACTCCTCTTGTTGTCGGAGCTTCTGCCGCTGGCGTAGATAGAGGATCAGTGGAAGGTATCCCTATATTTTCTCCACAATTTGTCCAGGCTGTCATTACTTTTCGCCGTCTTTCCGAACAATCAACTGAACTGACCGCATTCTCTCCTGAAATAACATTCGTTTCTCGTAATACAGGTGGCGGACTAATCGATAAAGATGCTGAGAAAGAGACGGAGGTAGAGAAGAGTGACATTCCACCAACCGCTAGCGCTAAAGATTCAAAACAACCCGAAGATGCCCCAAAGGAGAAGGTCGTCCTCGCTTCCAGTGTTGACGCTCCCAAGGATGACAAAACCATTGATGCCTTAAAAGATATGGACGGGCGCCATGTAGATGATGAGGAGGATATCACTAGTACCAAAGAAGTCGAAGGCGATGACGACGAAACTTTGGCTAAAAGAAAGGCTAGGCAGGAAAAGCAGCTAGCTTCAAAGAAGGTGGGACAAGAGCCTTTGAACGTGGCCCTTATCTCGGAGTTTGATCCCAAAACTGGGATGCTTCTGGAACTCCAGCCCAAATCCATCAGGAAAGAGCTTCATTTTGCGAACCCTGATGATTTCCCAGCTTCCTTGACCGATAAGAGAAAGAGAAAGGAAGTGGAGGAGGAGTCTTCTGATGAGTCGGACGTTCCTCTTATAGACAAAAGGAAAAGAAAGAAGGGTGATCAATCCGAAACTGACAAGGCGAAGCTGGAGAAGAAGAAACAGGAGAAGAAGTCCAAGCGTAAATAGGATATTGTCGCTTGTCTATATTTTGTCTTTAGGCTTCCCACTGGCCATGAAATGTAATTGTGAGACTGGCCCTCATTTTTGTTTTAGGTTGTTTTTCACTTTGTAGGCTTGCAGTTTATAAATGAAAGTTTATCTCTTTTGCATCATCGTGTACCTGCATTTAATAAACTTTTCATGCTTAGTCATAGATCATCTGATTATAACTACAAATCAGTCAAGCAACTGAAAGAAAAATTTAAAAATTTCCGTGCTGCATCAAGGTTCATGTGTATATGTATATGGCCCCCAATCAATCGTTAACGTAGCGCTTAACTAGGGCTTATTAAGGATTGATTAGCATTGTTTGCACGTTGCCCCCTATTTCTGAATATGGGGGACTTAGAAAATTTAATATGATAACTGTCCTTGTGGTGCTGAGTTTCCGGCACCTTTCTCAGCGCTTAATCATAGACTCTTTTATACTCTCCCGGCGGCCGCCGAGGTTAGAGTTCGAATTCAGCAGTTCAGTCGCTCCCCGATCCTTCAGCGCGGAAGGAGCTCTTTCTCAGCGCTCAATCGGAGACGCTTTTATACTCTCTCTGCTCTGGAGAGTTAGAGTTCGAGCTCAACAGTTCAATCGCTCCCCGATCCTTCAGCGGGGCAAGAGCTCTTTCTCAGTGCTCAGTCGGAGACGCTTTTATACTCTCCTGGCAGTCGCCAAGCTTAGAGTTACGTCAAGGCGGTTCCGATCATGGTACACCGTCATGACTTACGGACATCGCCCTCATGTCCGTTATGCTCTCTCTCAGCTCTGGAGAGTTAGAGCGCTATCAATGATATGATTTACTTTATCGCACCCTCAAAGTTTTGACTGGTGACTGCATTCCATTCTAATGGAAGGCACCTATAATTATACGCTTCTGTGATCGTTGCATGGTTCACAGCAATTTCCATAAAAATAGAAAGGCAGATAAAAAATAGTGCAATAAAGGTAAACGACACACAATATTTTTATAGTGGTTCGGTCGAATCATGACCTACGTCCACTTCATAATTTTTGCTTAAGAAATCGGACTATTCTAGGCAAGTCGTGCCTTGTACATGGTCCTTAATAAAGCAAAAGAACAGATCTGACATCTTTACGTTAGATACGGCCGTAAATGTTGGGTATTCCACACTCTAGGGATTTCCTCTCCATCTACGGTCGCTAGCTTGAAAGTCCCATTATCAAGCTTGCACAGAATAGAGTACGGTCCTTCCCACTTCGCGCCCAAATGAGTTGGGGCTGGAAAGACACGCTTCAGAACCAAGTCTCCGGGTTCAAAGGTTCGGACTCGAACCTTTTTGTTGTAGTATCGGGCGACCTATTGCTTGCATCTCAAGGCACGCAGGTCTGCTTCGTCCCTCTTTTCTTCGATCATATCCAGGGATTCAAGGAGCAATTCGTTATTAGTCATCGGATCGTAATAAGTCACTCGGTGAGAAGGTACTTTTATTTCAACCGGGATGACTGCTTCTGCTCCAAAAGCAAGGGAGAAGGGGGTATGTCCTGTTGCCGATTTATACGTTGTCCTGTAGGCCCATAGTGCTAAGGGTAATTCATCAACCCACATGGCTCTGGCCCGTTTCAGTTTTCTTTTCAGAATGGACTTAATCACTTTATTTGCCGCTTCGACCTGTCCGTTCGACTGCGGATGCGCCACAGAGGTGTACCGTTTCTCAATGTGGTATTTCTGGCAGAAGTCTCTAAATTCAGTGCTATCAAACTGAGTTCCGTTGTCAGTTATAACAATCTTTGGAATCCCAAATCGACAGATGATGTTTCTAACGACAAAATTGATCACTCGTTTGGTTGTGATTGTAGTTAGTGGCTCAGCCTCGACCCACTTAGTGAAGTAATCTACGGCTACAATAGCGAACTTCGCTCCGCCCTTAGCTATGGGGAGACTTCCGATGATATCAATTCCCCACATAGCGAAAGGCCATGGGCTCGTCATTGTTTTTAACTGGCTAGGAGGTGCCCTAGGTATCTTTGAAAATCTTTGGCATGCATCACACTGTCGTGCGTACTTCGCCGCATCTTTTTTTATGGTAGGCCAAAAATAACCATGCCGCAACACCTTTTTTGCCAATGTTTGCCCCCCCAGTGTGATCGCCGCATTCACCTTCATGTACCTCCTGCAGCACACGCTTAATGTCGTTATGAGCTATACACCGGAGAAGGGGCATCGAAAATCCTTGTCTGTAAAGAACTCCGCCTTGCAGAACGTATCGGGCAGCTTTACGAATTACTTTACGCCTCTCACTTTTCTTGGTCGGAAGCGTTCCATTCATCAAGAAATTCTTTAGAGGAGTCATCCATGACTCCCTTTCTGGTTCCGTCTCTAGTACCGGATCAATTTCCATCAGATCTATACTAGGAGACCGTAGTACTTCAACTAGGACTAACCCGGTCTCTTCAGGATCGTCGGAACTAGCCATCTTCGCCAACTTATCCGCCTGTTGATTCTCTGATCGCGGAATATGAGATATGCTATAGTGATAGAATTCGTTCAGCAAATCCTTCACTTTCTCCAAGTATAAAATCAATCTTGGGCTTTTGGCTTGGAATTTTCCAGTGACCTGATTTACAACTAACTTGGAGTCGCAAAAGATGTCCATCTTTGTGATTTCCAACTCCTTTGCGATCCTTAGCCCGGCTATCAGGGCTTCATATTCGGAGTCGTTGTTAGTGGCGTGAAACTCTATCCGGATAGCATAGGATATCAACCGTTTCTCGGAAGTTTCAAGCACTACTCCAGCGCCGGATCTCTTGTCATTCCTAGCGCCATTAGTATACAACCTCCAGGCACTGGGGTCGAGAATTAACTTTGAGGGGTTAACTTCTTCGTTCGTTATATCTTCCTCTGGGATAGTAAACTCTGCTATGAAGTCGGCTATCGCTTGCCCCCGTATTGACCGCCGGGGTTGACAGTTCAGATCAAATTGACTCAACTCAATGTTCCACTTGAGTAGTCTTCCAGACGCTTCTGGTCTCTGTAGAACTTGCTTGAGTGGATGATCAGTGTATACGGTAATGGGATGAGCCTAAAAATAATGTCGAAGCTTTCTAGAGGCAATCAGCAAACTGTACGCCAACTTTTCTATCCTTGGATAATTACGTTCTGCTGCCGTCAATTTTTTGCTCACGTAATACACAGGTCTTTGAACTTTATCTTCTTCTCTCACCAATGCTAAGCTGATCGCGTGGGACGACACTGCCAAGTACACGAATAAGTCCTCGTGATCCACCGGCTTAAATAATATCGGAGGTTTCTCCAGGTGTCTCAGCAAGTTCTGAAACGCTTCTATGCAGTCGGGCATCCATTTGAAGTGGCGTTTTCCTCGCTTTATCAATTCGAAGAATGGGATGCATTTGTCCGTAGCCCTGGAGATAAATCTGCTTAGTGCGGCTACTTTCCCTGCAAGGCTTTGCACATCTTTAATCTGCCTAGGTTCCTGAATCTCTCTGATTGCTGCGATCTGGTCTAGATTAATCTCAATCCCACGAGAACTGACGATGAATCCTAAGAATTTTTCGGAGGCGACCCCGAATGAACATTTTGTGGGGTTGAGTTTCATCCCGTACTTTCGAAGAATGCCAAACATCTCTGCCAAGTCCGTAGTGTGATTGGAGGATTGCCTGGACTTAACCAACATGTCATCGACGTATACTTCCATTGTTTTCCCAATTTGGTTATAGAACATTCTGTTCACTAACCGTTGATATGTAGCGCCTGCGTTCTTCAAGCCAAAGGGCATTACCACATAGCAGTATAATCCTAGATCCGTAATGAAGCTAGTGTGTTCTTGATCTGGAACGTGCATTGGAATCTGGTTATATCCTGAATAAGCATCCATAAAGGAGAGAAGTTCATGGCCCGCCGTTGAGTCCACCAACTGATCGATCCGTGGTAACGGAAAACTGTCTTTTGGGCAGGCTTTATTCAAATCCGAGAAATCGATACACGTTCGCCACTTCCCGTTGGCCTTCTTTACCAGGACTGGATTTGAAATCCAGTCTGGATAGATTGAGTCTCTGATAAATCCATTACTCTTTAGCTTTCCAACTTCTTCTTTCAAGGCAGCGGACCTCTCTGGGCCCAGCATTCGCCTTTTTTGTTTTACCGGAGGATGCTTAGGGTTAATGCTTAATGAATGGCTCATGATTGATGGAGATATCCCGCACATGTCTACGTGGGTCCAAGCAAATACATCCAAATTATCTTTCAAGAAATCCGTCAGTTCTTTAGCTAAATTCGAATTTAACTGGGATCCAATCTTAAGGACCTTCTCTGGGTCACTATCATCGATCGGTACATCCACAGTTGTCTCGTTGGGAGTCGCCATTCTGCCCCCAGGTTCTTTGTCCTCTCTGGGATCTATATCCTCGGGCAACTCTCTGGGCGACTCTCCTATGGTTATTCTCTTTAATTGCTATAAGGTTTCCGCCCTTGCGGGGGGAGAAGCGCCTTTGGTTTCTATGTCTCCTCCATTGCGGAGTAGCTTTAGCTCTGCAATATAACATGCTCGTGCGGCAACCTGATCTCCTCTGACAATACCAACACCAGCTTCCGTAGGAAACTTCAATAACAAGCACCAGGGGGCTATACAGGCTCTAAACTTTGCGAGGGCCGGTCGGCCCGAAAAGGCATTATAGGGTGATTCAATATCCAAAACCACGAAGGGAAGAATTCTCACTCTCTGGCGTTCTCCTTCCCCAAGCGTAACTGGTAGCTCTACATAACCCATTGGAGCGGTGGATACTCCGTTAAATCCACGGATCCATCCCTCACAGGGCTTCAAGTCTTTTATCTCGAGATTCATCTGGTCGAATGTCTTTTTGAAAAGAATGTTGACGGAACTCCCGTTATCCACCAAGACTTTATGAACAGTAGCCGGGCCAATAGGTACTGTGATTACAAATGGATCTTCAGTCGGAGCATGGACTCCAATGCTTTCTCGTTCGCGGAAAACGACGTCATCGGACATCATCTTTTGTTGCTTTACCGGGACGTTGTCCTCAGGGTTGCTACACTCCCCTACCCCGAGGTGCTGCTTGGCTGCATTGACATACTGATCCAATGCCTTGGAACTGTGCCCGACGAGATAAAGCCCTCCGATTATGGTATTGATAACAAGGTCCTTTACCTTTTGTTGGGCAGTTGGCCTGACAGCAGGTTGATTCTGGTTCTGATTTGGGGCCTGTACAACTTGCCCCCGTCTCTTGGTGTCACTCTGTATTCATCCAATTTTCCTTCTCGGAGAAGCCTCTCGACCACATCTCTTAGGTGACGGCATTCATTTGTCGAATGGCCATGAATCTGATGGAAGAGACAAAACTTCCCCGTTTCACGTTCTTTCTCCGTCGACTCTCTGGGAGGAGGCCTTTTATTTTGGATGACGTTGTACGAATCCATGAAGATATTCTCCAAAGTATCGTTTATGGGCGTATAACTCTCAAAAGACCTGGGACGAGTCCTTCTCTGGTAGTCGTTCCCCTGATTCCTCTTCCGGTTGTTGCCATTACTGTTATTATCATTATTTCCTGACTGACGACCACCCTGGTTCCGGTTTCCGACATTAACCTCGACCTTCCCCGAGCTGTCTCCTGTCTGCTTAATGGCGACATTACTCTGGATTTCCTCTTTATCGGCCATTTTTGCCTTTCGGTTAGCATATACCTCCTCCCAGCGTAAGTGTACGTTAGTTTTTTCGTAGAATAACTCTCTAGTATGAGGTGGCTTGCCGGCCAGATATCTCCCAAATTCGTTGTCTTTAACTACCCCATCAATTAGGGCTGCCACAACAGTTGGCTCTTGAGGATCTTTGACTTCAGTAGCGGCTAGGTTGAAACGGTCTAGATACACCCTCAAACTCTCGCCTGGTCATTGCTTGACAAGGAACAAGTCAATCACACTCTTCGTCTTTTGTGCATAGATGCGGAATTGTTCCACGAACCTTTCACTCAACTCCCTGAAGCTGGAAATTGATCTTGCTGGTAAGCGAGTAAACCATAATAATGCTACATCCTCCAGGAATATGGGAAATGCTTTGCACTTGACAGCGTCAGAAGCTGCGGCAGCGGTCATTGACCAAGAATATCTCATCAGATGTTGGACGGGATCAGATCTACCCGCGTAACGGTTCATCTGCGGCATGTTGAAGCGCCTCGGGAACGTCGCATCTAAAATGTCATCAGTGAAAGGGGTGTGACTACGGTCAATTCCCCAATCTTCATTCCGTTGTCCACGGCTATCTGCCAGAATTTGATGGATCATAGCTGCAACATTTGCACGGGTCAACGGAGGCTCGGGGTCAGCGCTTCTTGCTCGGTGGGGTTCTCTAATCTCTCTTCCAGGAGCGGCCACGAAATCCGGGGCTCGGATTGGGCTTCGCGGCCCCCTGTTACCATGAGCATGTGTATGGCGACGGGGCTGAGGTAGTCTATTCTGAATAGGGCTGTCCACACCTCGAGCTCTGGGAGTTGTGGCGCGATCATTCACATTGCGATTTGAGGGCCCTGCACCCAGTGCCTCTTCTTCCCGTGATGGCAGGGTTCCAAATCGAAGCTGCTCTATGTTTTCAGGCCTCTCATATGATCGCCGCGAAGGTCTCGGCGATTCCTCTGACGAAGAAGAGTATTCTGGGGTGACCGGACGAACTGGGGGCGTCCTTTGCCTTGCGAGATCATTAAGCCTTCTATCCATAGCGGTCAAGTTCTGTCGCAGAGCGGAGCTCTCCTGCCTTTGAGCAGCCAATTCATCAAACAGCCTCTCCCACATTTCAGAAAAGCGAGAGAGACCCCCCTCAGTAACGGGAGCAGAAGGGTCATATTGATCATCATCATTTTCTCTTATGCGCAAAGAGCTCGAGCCAGGTCGAGCGGAGGGGCCAGGACGGTAGGAGCGAGCCATAGGCTCCTTTCCAGGTCGAGTTGTAGTCTGGTCATCAATTTGGATCGCTATGGATCGAGGTTGGTGGCTCGCAGCGCCCCCTGGGATCGGTTCGTGGTCACGGTATGCGGAGGATTCAGGGCATTATCACGGGATCGAGTAAGAACCCCTCCAGCTTCGCGGTTCGCAACGCCACCCTCAAGTCAGATCGTGGCACCTTGATTGGTTCGGTTCGCCTCCCTGTCCTCGCGATCCGTGACCCCCTCGACGACCTGCTCGTGTGCACTTTCGCCAACCACTTCATTCGCGACTTCATTCGCTTGCGAAGTTCGCGCTTCCTTAGACTTCTTTCCAACCATGATATCAGATGTCGCTGGAATCTTCAAAAATCTGAACAGTGAAGTTTTGGGACTGTTTTCTTTGGACTTTCAAATCCAAATAGTAGAATAGCAATCCGGTAGGCTGAGAATTCAATTCTCAGTGAAAGCACCAAAAATGTTAGATCAAAATTTGGACCTAACACCCAAATTGTTCTGATTCGTAAAGAATTATAATTGGAGAATGAAGGAAAAGCAGAAAACACACAGAATTTATAGTGGTTCGGCGTTAACGAGCCTACGTCCACTTTATATGTTATCGATTATACTTTGAATGCTAGTACAATCAATGATTTCTCTCAAACTCACTCTTACAATTGTGATTTCTCTCAGTAATCTCGTAATAAAACTGACAAGAAATAGTGGTATGACAGTAATGGTGGAATCAGTGCTCAATACTGCTAAAGGATCCTGAAAAATGCCAAGCTCTGGGCTATTTATAGCTGATTTTGTCAGGCGGATCGCGGTCACACTTGGCATAGATCCCGAGAATATCGGATCGGATCGCAGCTTGATGAAGAATTAGTCAAATTAGCCGTTGTGGACAGATGTCGCGATCTCCTTAAATATCGGATCGAGCAAGGAGGAGGAATTGGTCAAAGTGACAGTTGGGGACATGTGTCGCTGGATCCATGCATCTCGGATCGCCGAAGACTAGCTCGTGCTTGAACAGGTCAGAGGCTTCGCTGTGTGTCGGAGAATCGGATCAGTCTGTGCAGGGTAGCAGTGTAAATGCAGATCGAGTCGTGTATAGGTAGTCAGATCGCTGATACTATGGGGGTGATCCGATGGGGGGCGATCCGAGAGAGGCGACCCTCTGGTGTGATCCGATCCTTCATGGATTTAAGGAACATAGTTTCATTCTTTCTTCTTGTGCGTGAACCTTGGTGGCTTGGTCAAAAAGCTAGCCAACAGTCTTGATTGGGATGTACACCTAAGAAGATGGAAACAGTTGGTGATCGTCCAGACGTACTTGTAGATTGATGGATATGCGGGGTACTAGGTGCCTCCGGTTTCGTTCAGATCCAGAACGGACTTGTAAATGGACTGAGTGTCTGACATTGGATTTTAGTCTGTGTGACTGATTTCTATTAAATATATATCTGTTTGGTAGCGGAGAATTTATTCTCTTGCTTAACGCCCTTCTCTGAGACGTACGAGCTCAGGGGTTATATATTGATGGATATCAATCGCATGGAGTGAATTGCCTGTGTGGCAATGCCTAAGTGGCAATTGATCAAGGCTTCTGTTGAAAAGCAAAGTCTTGTGGATGATGATCAAAGCAAGGCCTGTGTGGCATAGCTTTGTGTAGCGTTGATTCGCGAGCCTCACACCCCGGTTGTGAACCAAAAACGGGAGAGGACCTCAGGGAGGGCATGCGTTTCTTTCTAGCTAGGGTGGTGTCAGTGATCTACCAGCCCTGACATTTATATACTTTTCACCTATGTGGTTGTTGCTGTTGCGAGGCGCCTCGGTTTGATCGGACGATCCGGGTCCGATGGAGTCATTCGTTGGCTCACTTATGCCCCAAAGGGCGAGGAAACGCAGTGTTCAGGATTTAAGTTTAACCCACATCGGTGGACCGGCCCTGTCGCTCCAAGGTCACTCGAGCTCTGACCTGAGGCTCGGGCTAGAGAGTCTCGAATCGGTTGAGGACTATCTTTTGCCTCGGTTCATAGATGGAAATCCAACTTCCAAATACGTGATTTTGCGGTTTTAATTGTAGAACTAGTATGGCGACATGATATATGGTACCCATGCCATCTATGATTGATACTTATGATTTGAAGTTGTTTTATACACTATGCACTTATAATAGTATCAAATGATTTGTTTTATAACGTATCAAGCATTCTTTGGCTGTTATAAGGGAAAACCCTATCCCCCGGCTTGCGTTGCATTGTGTGATAGGACCTAGGTCTTATAATAGCTTCATTTTTCTTTATTTAGCATTGCGCTGTTGTTTTATGCACTGGTATTCTTGGGAGGAAACCCGTTCCATGTTATACGGCGTGGTCCCTTAATTTACCTAACTTTAAAATAAAGATTTATAACCTTTTTAGTTCTCACACCAGTCCCATGACTGACCTGGAGTTTATTGTTTTAACCTAAACTCTGGGTGCCCTTATTTTGACATGGGCAGCTAGTAGTTTTGGTTTTGCAGATTTATATCCACAGGATCCTGGTTTACAGCTGGAACGATATCCGGAAAGCTTTGTATCCTTATATCTCTTTAAGTTGTGTATTGTATTATTTTCCGCTGCTATGTAATTTATTGTAATCTCTGATATTTTCTGTTGTGTAATATTCATTTATACTCTGTATATTCTTGTAATCTGATGGATTGTTGTAATATACAATAAAATGTTCTTCCGTATGCGTTCTGTTGTGGCTTTTTCTCAAAACAATTCGTTCTTTCTCTTCTCTTCGGAGACCGGGGGAGTTCGGGTCGTTTCAAGTAATGACCAAAGTAAAAGTTTCGTTTAGTTTTAAATTAACACAAAATAGAGTAGTGACTTTAAATTATCATAACAAATTCATACATTATCAGAATTCAACAAAACAAGATCTGATGGGATCGTATGGAAGAGTGCTACACAATGGAACTGACTGAGAGTGAATTCGAGCTCGTTACAATTTAAAGCGAAATATATTGTCTGTCTGAATCAAGCGATGGTTATTGTTATTAACGATGAACGTCCAATGTGAGTAAAACTCACCAACTCTGAATAGTTATAATTTTATAACTGTTAATCATCTGTTGATTGCTGTGTGTTTACTGTTTGGTTGAATTGCTTATGTATTGGTTGAAATTATATATAACGATATATATATAAAAATCGTTAATCGAATATTGATTCTGTTTATCAGAATATTTTATATTTGTGTTGTTTAACATCTGTGATGCAGGGAAACAGGTTGGAGGAATCCAACTGGATTCCTCAACATTTATTTTACTGTTTTTCACATGTTGTAATATATGATGTGATATATAAGCTGTTGTTGATTATGTGTGTTTGAATGATATCGATCACTGTTATTTGGTATTTTAAATACCGTAAGAAGTAATGGGATGTAAAAAGAAATATTTCAATGTATATAGAATAAAGGAATTTTATAAAATCAACCGATTTTATAAAAGGAAATATTTTTGAAAATAAAGTATTTATGAAATCATAGGATTTTATAAAGGGGAATATTTATTTAGAAAATAAATAGAATAAAGTGATATTTATTTAGAAAGTAAATAGAATTATAAAGGAATATTTATTTACGAAATAAATAGAATAAAGGGATATTTATTTAGAAAGTAAATAGAATTATAAAAGGAATATTTATAAGGAAAATAAACAAGATTTATAAAAAGGGAAGTTGACGAGATATAAAAGAGTTAATCGAATTTAGTTATTCGAAGTCGAGTTAATCGAATATGGTTAGTCGAATAGAGTTAGTCAAACATAATTATTCTGGATAAGTTGCCATTTTGCACGACTGCTAGCGTAATTCGAAGGGCTGCAGATAGCCTACGGAGGTCGGATGTGAAGAGACACGAACTTCCCCAGTCTCCGAATAGATCAGAAAGAACGAATTACTGTGAGGACAAGACAAAACAGAACGCAGATGGAAGAACATTTCATTGTATATTACAACAATTCCATCAGATACAAGAATATACAGAGTATAAATGAATAAATTACATTCAACAGATATCAGAGATTTAAATTACATTTAAATACATCGCAGCGGAAAATAACACAAAAGCACAACTAGAAGTAATACACGGATACAGAGCTTTCCGAGCATCATTCCAGCTGTAAATCAGGATCTTGTGAATATAAATCTGCAAAACCAAAACTACTAGCTGCCCGTGCGGAAAATAGGGGCACCCAGAGTTTAGGTTAAAACAATAAACTCCAGGTCAGTCATGTGACTAGTGTGAGAACTAAAACAGTTATTTAAAACTTTACTTTAAAACAGAGTAATTCGAGGGACCACGCCGTATAACACGGAACGGGTTTTCTCCCAAGAATACTAGTGCATAGAATAAACAACGCAATGCTTTTTCGAAAAATGAAGCTATTATAAGATCCAGGTCCCATTACACAATGCAACGCAAGCCGGAGGATAGGGTTTTCTCTTATAATAGCCAAACATGCTTGGTACGTTTAAAACAAATCATTTGATACTATAATAAGTGTATAGTGTCAAAACAATTTCAATCATAAATATCAATCATAGGTGGCATGAGTACCATCTATCATGTCGCCATACTAGTTCTACAATTAAAACCGCAATACACGTATTGGAAATTGGATTTCCATCATGAGTCGAGGCAAGGGGCAAGCTCCTCTCCGCTTCGAGACACTCTAGCAAATGCCTCGGGACTACACACTCTGGGTAACCCCTGGATCTTCAGGGCCGGTCCTCTCTTACGTTTGAGGATTAATTATGCCTGAACACACGTTTCCCGGTCCTTACAGACCTAAAATAGAGGCGCCTCATCCAACAACCGCATAGGTGAAAAGTATATAAATGTCAGGGCTGGTAAGTCACTTACAACACCAAAGCTAGAAAGAAACGCCGTGCTCTCCCTGCAGTCCTTATCCCGTTTTTAACTCATACCGAGGTGTGAGGCTCGCGAATTCACGTTATACACAAAGCTATGCCACAAAGGTCGTGCTTTGATCATCAACCACAAGACTTTGCTTTTCAACAGAAGCCTTGATCCATGCAACTCAGCGTGCCACACAGGCAATTCATGCCATGCGATTGATATCTATCGATATATAACCTCTAAGCTCGTACGTCTCAGAGAAGGGCGTTAAGCAAGAGAATAAATTCTCTGCCGCCAAGCAGATATATATTTAATAGAAATCAATCAACACAGAATAAAATCCAATGTCAGACACATAATCCATTTACAAGTTCGTTCTGGGTCTGAACGAAACCGGAGGCACTTTCCTCGCATATCCATCGATCTCCAAGTACGTCTGGACGACCACCAACTATTTCCATCCTCTTGGGTGTACAGCCCAATCAGGATCGTCAGTAATTATCCAAACGATGTGAAGACTTCCGGTCTTCAAACACCGTCTTCATCTTCGACGTATCGTCGAATCGGTTATTCAGAATGGGTATAAACCCGGTCTTTCCGAACAACCCGCATATATTAAAAACAAATGTTCACAAACACAACATACGCCTCATTCCAATTCATTAGTCACTAACCGTAAGTCAACAAGAGAACAATTTCCCAAACATTAACCCCGAAGGCCGAAACCAACATCAGATCAATACCCAGGAAACCATTCTTCTTAGCTAACCTACAGCTAGTTTCTAAATTCTACATTCTTAGGGAAAGGTTCCCATTAATTTTATCCAAGATAAATTCTTTAAAATTTATCCTTTAATCTTCCTTTGGATGTCATTTCAAACCAAATTATGGTTTTTCAAACTAGTCGAGATTAGCGAACCACACCGAAGTAATTATTTATTTTATTTCCCCATCCCAACCTATTCATCCCATGAAGAAAACTGGTAATACTCCATATCTAATACCATGGTGTTATCGGTAAAATTAATTACCATTTCACGTTCAAATCTGATTAAAGATTTAACTATCTCTTTGGAGCAAAACTGGTAATACTCCATTCTCGCTCACTTTCTAAATTTGATAATTTAAATTATCAATTCACATTTCAATTTAATTGCACATTCATTAAAACTTCTTTTACTGGGATAAAGAACTAGTGTCATTTAAAACACAGTTCACGATAAACCCAAATCACATTCTATTTATTATCGGGTTAAAGAACTAGTGTTATTTAAAACACAGTTCATGATAAACCCATGAATCCATTCTATTTAAACCCATTTCAAATCCAATTTATTTATTTAAAAATAAATGGGTTTTAATTTCAGTTCAAAACTAGTTCATTTCGATAAAAATCTATTTTTATCTTTTCAAATATGGAGTTTTTCATCCCAACTTTTCCCAAATCATTTCTTATGATTTTACACAAATTATTACTATTTTTAATAATTTTATCAAGGCCCGTACAGTCGATTTCCATCAACGGCCGTCGAACTGCACTTACAGCGACCTTTTTCAAATTTTATTTGGACGTATCTCCAAATCCAACCGTTAGATTTCAAATTTCTAATATTCGTTAGAAAGCTCTTTTCGATACGAACCCAACAGTTCCGGTTTTTGGAGAATCCGACGGTCGGATCTCCCGTAATGTCGGTTTGAAATAGATGGTCGAAATTCACGAACTGTCGCGGCGCGGCGCGTTCTTTTCAGGCCATTATATTATATATATAATATATATAATATATATTTCGTCGATTTCCTTTTAAAACGAATTTTACAAATAGTTTTAATTTCGTTTCAAAAACAATTTCAACTTCCATCTCAATTCAAATAAAAATTGAATCTTTCCTTATAAATTCATTTTAAAAATCATTTCTATTCAATTCAAATTTCAATTCAATTTGAATTCATTTCAATTCGTTTTAAATTCAATTCGAATTCATTTTCAATTCGATTCAATTCAAAGTGGTTTTCTATTCGATTCAATTCAAATTGGTTTTCTATTCGAGTCAAATTCGTTATATATTCAATTGAAATCAAATTCGTTTTCTATTCAAATCAAATTCGTTATATATTCAATTGAAATCAAATTCGTTTTCAATTTAATTCAAACTTCATTTCAAAATATTCGATTTCGAAATCACTTTTCAATATTCATTTTAAAATGAATAAAATCGATATAAATATCGTTCACGTCAAAATGGCGTCAATCTAATCAACACGGCTTCATATATTTCTATTTTTAAATATTCTATTTCAAATATTTCTTTTTCAAATATTTCTATTTCAAATATTTCGTTCAACACATGACTAATCTCAACGGATGAGTACTGTCAACACATGAACCTTTATTTTATATTGATAAAGATGTAAATTTTATTGTTAAAATATTTCATTCAACACATGACTAATCTCAATGGATGAGTACGGTCAACACATGAACCTTTATTTTATATTGATAAAGATGTAAATCTTATTGTTAAAATATTTCGTTCAACACATGACTAATCTCAACGGATGAGTACGGTCAACACATGAACCTTTATTTTATATTATTCTTTATTTTCTAAATTGGAATGAGGCCCAATCAATCACCATATAATGTTAATTATATGGATTTTCATACATCACACGTATATAATAGCATTGAGAAATAATCAACCATCAACCAAAGTGCACTACACTATATAAGCATCAAATATAGATATCTAACGCTTATAACAGCCTGTCAATCAATCGATCGACATATTTAATCAATCAGGATGAGTCAACTTCAAATTTCATCCCAACACCCGTGTGGGGTTTCAAACAATCAAACACAGATTTTAGTTGTGCAGTTGGGCGATGTGTAAAATTTATCGACCCAATCAATATCAGTCAAATCAGTGTATATAAACAAATCGGTCGATTTGTTTATAAATATTTATTTATTCACTTTCACGTTAAAAATTATATTTTTAACGATAAAACATTTTATTCAACCTATGAAAATATTCTATTTAGTTCATTTATTAAATAAAATGATATCTTTATTTCTCTAACATATTTTAGAAAATTTCGGCGGCATAACGGCACGATACTAGAAATGGGACGGGGCCTAGCCTTATCCCCGGTCTAGTGAAGGCCCACGCCATTCACACATCAATCAAATCCATTCCATTTCACCAAACAACTCAATTCAAACCAAATAATCTAACCAACTACACAACCAAACAAACAAGTCCATGGTCTGTGGACGATTGTGTCGGGTGCTACTAAGCACCGTCTACATCCTAGTATATATATATAACTAGAAAAAGAAATTGAAGAGTGACAAATTCTCACAAATAGCTATTCCAACTCCACGGCACTTCATTTAGAGAAATCATCGCCATTTTCGCCTTTTGTCGCTTTCATTGCCCGTAGCCACTATATATATAAAAATCGAATTTTTACTTCGCTATTCAATATATAAAAATCGAATTTTTATTTCGCTATTCAATATATAAAAATTCTATATTTACTACGCTATTACATATAAAGATTTCGCCTTTTCAAATTTATCATTATAAAAATCACATTTTTATTTTTCTATACATATAATGATGATATTTCTAACACTCCTATCATGTAAAAATTTCATCTTTGTCAATTTAAAAATGACATTTTTTTCAATTTAAAAGATCCCTTCTTTTTACTTTTGAAAACCATAACTTTGTATAAGTTAAAAATCATATCTTTTTATTTCTATGAAACCAAATTTTCATTTTTAAAGCAGACACCATTAAAAATCATAACTTTCCGATATAAAAAACCAAATAAAAAGATCAGATTTTTTCCCATCAAATAAAAGGAAATTAACAAAATCAGAAAACTCACGTTTTAGGGTTTAAATGGTCGGAGGAGCTGCTGGAATTACTGCGCCTGAATTCGAGAGGGGGGGTCTTCACGGCGGTGCGCAGGTTCGGAGCAGATGAGGACGGCGACTTTACTTGCTGGTTGCTCGACTGATGGAGGACGGGCGCATTGCTTCTGGTGCAGAGCTTTCAAATGGGTGCGCGGTTTGCAGGGGGGAATGGCAGATCATCGGAACGGCGGCTGGAGAGGGCTGTGGCGATGGAGGAAGAGGCGCAGCGAGGTGCGACAGGAGTTGGCGGTGGTTCGATCGAGGTTAGGGCTACGGGCTTGGCTGTGGTTTCACGAACGAAGAGAGAGGGGAGAGCGTGGATCCAAGAAGGAAGGCGGAGGCGGGGGGAGATCCTGAGGGCGGCGCGGTGGTGCGATGAGGGTGATGGCAATCGACGTCGCCATTTCTGATTTGGGGTATCGGGTTTGGGATTGGAGAAAATAACCGGGGGGGGGGTGTTATATGAAAAAGGATAGAATTATTATTTTATATATTTTTAATTTATTATTTTCTCTCTCCTCTGTTGGCTTTTCATACGAACTCGAAATCAAGTCCGCCGACTGTCGTCCTTAGCGTATTACCCCAGTTCCGAACACAATGGGATATGTATCGTAGGCCAATTCGACTGTTTCGATCAGTTTTCGTCAAAATCAACATATAACTCTATATATTGATTTTGAACGCGCATTTCAATTTACTGGGGTCACATACTAGCTCGAAAAATTCCCGAAAAATATTTTCTAGCTTCGTATTGACGATACGGTCCTAACAAAACTAGTTTCGTCGAATTCTGAGACCATTGGAAAAATGGCTAATTTCCAATCGATTAAAATCAACTAAAACTCGTCAAACGCGTTTTCCTTTGCCACGCTCACATATTGATTCGAAAAATTATGAAATTTGGAATATAGCAATAACTTTACATCACGGATCCAACAAAAGTGGTTTCGTCGAAATCCGAGGTCGTTTGCAAAATGTCTATTTTTAAGGGCCTGAATTCTATAGCGACTATTCTGAATTTTCAACTGGGCATAACTTTTGATTCCCGCTATGAAATTTCGATTTTTCGGATTCGTTGGAAAGATATTCACGAATAGATTCTAATATTTTTGGTTTCACTAAAATTCGGATTGTTTTGCACCTGGTACATTCAATTGAAGTTTGAAATCGAATTATCGAACTACCGCGCCATTTTCAGTTCTATTTATAATTATATATAAATATTTATATTCTAACGACGACGCATATAAATATATACGTTCGAAATATATTCAGAATAAATTTTCTCGTCGATATTATTTAAAATAATTCATTTTAAATATTCAAAATTCGCTAAAATTGCCAAAATAAAAAATTTAAATTGGCTCAGATTTTCGGGTTGTTACAATCTCCCCCACTTAAAACTTTTCGTCCCCGAAAAGGAACAAAGTATAAAGTGGTTTGATTAATCAACTCTACGTTCGATCTGGCTTCCATTCTCCAACTTTTCAGTTTCTGAGAATTTTCAAATTTTCAAAAATTTGGTTAACACCCTAAATTTTCGAAAAATTTCGCCATAACCTCCCCTGCACCGGGAGCCACGGGAAAATCCCGAAATTGCCATACAGGCCTTCTGATCTCAAAAAGAAAAAGAAAAAGCCAAGCGGCTAGCCAATAGGCTCATAAAATCATCATCATCCAAACAAAACAGTAAATTATAGTAAACATGTACCTATTTGTCGGGCAAACAAATTTTATTCTCTGCTCTAGCCTCCTTGCTATGACCTGTTCAATGTAAGTACATGTATATGCAAGCAAATGCGACCAATTTTCAATATAATTCAATATTTGATTCAATTAGGCTAAATGGTTCAAAATTATCAAACAAATAAACAAACAACACAAATATCAATCAATTAGTGGATTAATGTTTCAAATTGATAACTTGATACATATACAGAAAATCATGTTTTTGATGCCAAATCACAACAATAAATCTATCTATATAAGTTTTGGTTCTCACACCAGTCTAATGGAAATATATAGAAATCACACTTTCGAAACACGAAAATAAATACTGGTGATGGCGCGCCATCATCAGAATCATGTCCGGGCGACTAGAATGTGATTCTATATCTATCTAATATGTTAAAACTTCGAATATACATTCATGACGCGTATATGCAAAATCTTTATATATTGGATTGTCCAAATTCAAAATAAATAAATATTCAAATATGTATAAAATGGTTTAAATTTTCAAAACAAAATTGTTTTCAATTGAAAAATATACTCTTCACACTCGTTCTAGGGTACCACTGATCCTATCTCTAACGAGTCATTCTAATTGGATATTACTAATCCAATATCTGATGAATTCTTTCGTATGGTTCTAATGTGCCTTGTTCTCGAGCTCTGTAAACCAAAGCTCTGATACCAAATGAAGAGACCCGAACTTCCCCGGTCTACGAAGAGATGAGAAAGAACGAATTACTGTGAGGACAAGACAAAACAGAACGCAGACGGAAGAACATTTCATTGTATATTACAACAATTCCATCAGATACAAGAATATACAGAGTATAAATGAATAAATTACATTCAACAGATATCAGAGATTTAAATTACATTTAAATACATCGCAGCGGAAAATAACACAAAAGCACAACTAGAAGTAATACACGGATACAGAGCTTTCCGAGCATCGTTCTAGCTGTAAATCAGGATCTTGTGAATATAAATCTGCAAAACCAAAACTACTAGCTGCCCATGCGGAAAATAGGGGCACCCAGAGTTTAGGTTAAAACAATAAACTCCAGGTCAGTCATGTGACTAGTGTGAGAACTAAAGCAGTTTTTTAAAACTTTACTTTAAAAAAGAGTAATTCGAGGGACCACGCCGTATAACACGGAATGGGTTTTCTCCCAAGAATACCAGTGCATAGAATTAACAACGCAATGCTTTTTCGAAAAATGAAGCTATTATAAGACCCAGGTCCCATCACACAATGCAACGCAAGCCGGAGGATAGGGTTTTCCCTTATAATAGCCAAACATGCTTGGTACGTTTAAAACAAATCATTTGATACTATAATAAGTGTATAGTGTCAAAACAATTTCAATCATAAATATCAATCATAGGCGGCATGGGTACCATCTATCATGTCGCCATACTAGTTCTACAATTAAAACTGCAATACACGTATTGGAAATTGGATTTCCATCATGAGTCGAGGCAAGGGGCAAGCTCCTCTCCGCTTCGAGACACTCTAGCAAATGCCTCGGGACTACACACTCTGGGTAACCCCTAGATCTTCAGGGTCGGTCCTCTCTTACGTTTGAGGATTAATTATGCCTAAACACAAGTTTTCCGGTCCTTACAGACCTAAAATCGAGGCGCCTCATCCAACAACCACATAGGTGAAAAGTATATAAATGTCAGGGTTGGTAAGTCACTGACACCACCAAAGCTAGAAAGAAACGCCGTGCTCTCCCTGCAGTCCTTATCCCATTTTTAACTCATACCGAGGTGTAAGGCTCGCGAATTCACATTATACACAAAGCTACGCCAAAAAGGCCGTGCTTTGATCATCAACCACAAGACTTTGCTTTTCAACAGAAGCCTTGATCCATGCAACTCAGCGTGCCACACAGGCAATTCATGCCATGCGATTGATATCTATCGATATATAACCTCTAAGCTCGTACGTCTCAGAGAAGGGCGTTAAGCAAGAGAATAAATTCTCCGCCGCCAAGCAGATATATATTTAACAGAAATCAATCAACACAGAATAAAATCCAATGTTAGACACACAATCCATTTACAAGTTCGTTCTGGGTCTGAACGAAACCAGAGGCGCTTTCCTCGCATATCCATCGATCTCCAAGTACGTCTGGACGACCACCAACTATTTCCATCCTCTTGGGTGTACAGCCCAATCAGGACCGTCAGTAATTATCCAAACGATGTGAAGACTTCCGGTCTTCAAACACCGTCTTCATCTTCGACATATCGTCGAATCGGTTATTTAGAATGGGTATAAACCCGGTCTTTCCGAACAACTCGCGTATATTAAAAACAAATGTTCACAAACACAACATACGCCTCATTCCAATTCGTTAGTCACTAACCGTAAGTCAACAAGAGAACAATTTCCCAAACATTAACCCCGAAGGCCGAAACCAGATCAATACCCAGGTAACCATTCTTCTTAGCTAACCTATAGCTAGTTTCTAAATTCTCCATTCTTAGGGAAAGGTTCCCATTAATTTTATCCAAGATAAATTTTTTAAAATTTATCCTTTAATCTTCCTTTGGATGTCATTTCAAACCAAATTATGGTTTTTCAAACTAGTCGAGATTAGCGAACCACACCGAAGTAATTATTTATTTTATTTCCCCATCCCAACCTATTCATCCCATGAAGAAAACTGGTAATACTCCATATCTAATACCATGGTGTTATCGGTAAAATTAATTACCATTTCACGTTCAAATCTGATTAAAGATTTAACTATCGCTTTGGAGCAAAACTGGTAAAACTCCATTCTCGCTCACTTTCTAAATTTGATAATTTAAATTATCAATTCACATTTCAATTTAATTGCAGATTCATTAAAACTTCTTTTACTGGGTTAAAGAACTAGTGTCATTTAAAACACAGTTCACGATAAACCCAAATCACATTCTATTTATTATCGGGTTAAAGAACTAGTGTTATTTAAAACATAGTTCACGATAAACCCATGAATCCATTCTATTTAAACCCATTTCAAATCCAATTTATTTATTTAAAAATAAATGGGTTTTAATTTTAGTTCAAAACTAGTTCACTTCGATAAAAATCTATTTTTATCTTTTCAAATATGGAGTTTTTCATACCAACTTTTTCCCAAATCATTTCTTATGATTTTACACAAATTATTACTATTTTTAATAATTTTATCAAGGCCCGTACAGTCGATTTCCATCAAAGGCCATCGAACTGCACTTACAACGACCTTTTTCAAATTTGATTTGGACGTATCTCCAAATCCAACCGTTAGATTTCAAATTTCTAATATTCGTTAGAAAGCTCTTTTCGATACGAACCCAACGGTTCCAGTTTTAGGAGAATCTGACGGTCGGATCTCCCGTAATGTCCGTTTGAAATAGATGGTCGAAATTCAAGAACTGCCGCGGCGCGGCGCGTTCTATTCAGGCCATTATATTATATATATAATATATATAATATATATTTCGTCGATTTCCTTTTAAAACAAATTTTATAAATAGTTTTAAATTTGTTTCAAAAACAATTTCAACTTCCATCTCAATTCAAATCAAAATTGAATCTTTCCATATAAATTCGTTTTAAAATTCATTTCTATTCAATTCAATTTTCAATTCAATTTGAATTCATTTCAATTCGTTTTAAATTCAATTCGAATTCATTTTCAATTCGATTCAATTCAAAGTGGTTTTCTATTCGATTCAATTCAAATTGGTTTTCTATTCGAGTCAAATTCGTTATATATTCAATTGAAATCAAATTCGTTTTCTATTCAAATCAAATTCGTTATATATTCAATTGAAATCAAATTTGTTTTCAATTCAATTTAATTCAAACTTCATTTCAAAATATTCGATTTCGAAATCACTTTTCAATATTCATTTTAAAATGAATAAAATCGATATAAATATCATTCACGTCAAAATGGCGTCAATCTAATCAAGACGGCTTCATATATTTCTATTTTTAAATATTCTATTTCAAATATTTCTTTTTCAAATATTTCTATTTCAAATATTTCGTTCAACACATGACTAATCTCAACGAATGAGTGCTGTCAACACATGAACCTTTATTTTATATTGATAAAGATGTAAATTTTATTGTTAAAATATTTCGTTCAACACATGACTAATCTCAACGAATGAGTATGGTCAACACTTGAACCTTTATTTTATATTGATAAAGATGTAAATTTTATTGTTAAAATATTTCGTTCAACACATGACTAATCTCAACGGATGAGTACGGTCAACACATGAACCTTTATTTTATATTATTCTTTATTTTCTAAATTGGAATGAGGCCCAATCAATCACCATATAATGTTAATTATATGGATTTTCATACATCACACGTATATAATAGCATTGAGAAATAATCAACCATCAACCAAAGTGCACTACACTGTATAAGCATCAAATATAGATATCTAACGCTTATAACAACCTGTCAATCAATCGATCGACATATTTAATCAATCAGGATGAGTGAACTTCAAATTTCATCCCAACACCCATGTGGGGTTTCAAATAATCAAACACAGATTTTAGTTGTGCAGTTGGGCGATGTGTAAAATTTATCGACCCAATCAATATCAGTCAAATCAGTGTATATAAACAAATCGGCCGATTTGTTTATAAAAATTTATTTATTCACTTTCATGTTAAAAAATATATTTTAAACGATAAAACATTTTATTCAACCTATGAAAATATTCTATTTAGTTCATTTATTAAATAAAATGATATCTTTATTTCTCTAACATATTTTAGAAAATTTCGGCGGCATAACGGCACGATACTAGAAACGGGACGAGGCCTAGCCTTATACCTGGTCTAGTGAAGACCCACGCCATTCACACATCAATCAAATCCATTCCATTTCACCAAACAACTCAATTCAAACCAAATAATCTAACCAACTACACAACCAAACAAACAAGTCCATGGTCTGTGGACGATTGTGTCGGGTGCTACTAAGCACCGTCTGCATCCTAGTATATATATATATATATATATATATATATAACTAGAAAAAGAAATTGAAGAGTGAGAAATTCTCACAAATAGCTATTCCAACTCCACGACACTTCATTTAGAGAAATCATCGCCATTTTCGCCTTTTGTCACTTTCGTTGCCCGTAGCCACAATATATAAAAATCGAATTTTTACTTCACTATTCAATATATAAAAATCGAATTTTTATTTCGCTATTCAATATATAAAAATTCTATTTTTACTACGCTATTACATATAAAGATTTCGCCTTTTCAAATTTATCATTATAAAAATCACATTTTTATTTTGCTATACATATAATGATGATATTTCTAACACTCCTATCATGTAAAAATTTCATCTTTGTCAATTTAAAAATGACATTTTTTTCAATTTAAAAGATCCCTTCTTTTTACTTTTGAAAACCATAACTTTGTATAAGTTAAAAATCATATCTTTATGATTTAAAAATCATATCTTTTTATTTCTATGAAACCAAATTTTCATTTTTAAAGCAGACACCATTAAAAATCACAACTTTCCGATATAAAAAACCAAATAAAAAGATCGTATTTTTTTCCCATCAAATAAAAGGAAATTAACAAAATCAGAAAACTCACGTTTTAGGGTTTAAATGGTCGGAGGAGCTGGTGGAATTACTGCGCCTGAATTCGAGAGGGGGGGTCTTCACGGCGGTGCACAGGTTCGGAGCAGATGAGGACGATGACTTTACTTGCTGGTTGCTCGACTGATGGAGGACGGGCGCGTTGCTTCTGGTGCAGAGCTTTCAAGTGGGTGCGCGGTTTGCGGGGGGGAATGGAAGATCATCGGAACGGCGGCTGGAGAGGGCTGTGGCGATGGAGGAAGAGGCGCAGCGAGATTCGACAAGAGTTGGCGGTGGTTCGATCGAGGTTAGGGCTACGGGCTTGGCTGTGGTTTCACGAACGAAGAGAGAGGGGAGAGCATGGATCCAGGAAGGAAGGCGGAGGCGGGGGGAGATCCTGAGGGCGGCGCGGTGGTGCGATGAGGGTGATGGCGATCGACGTTGCCATTTCTGATTTGGGGTATCGGGTTTGGGATTGGAGAAAATAACCGGGGGGGTGTTATATGAAAAAGGATAGAATTATTATTTTATATATTTTTAATTTATTATTTTCTCTCTCCTCTGTTGGCTTTTCATACGAACTCGAAATCAAGTCCGCCGACTGTCGTCCCTAGCGTATTACCCCCGTTCCGAACACAATGGGATATGTATCGTAGGCCAATTCGACTGTTTCGATCAGTTTTCGTCAAAATCAACATATAACTCTATATATTGATTTTGAACGCGCATTTCAATTTACTGGGGTCACATACTAGCTCGAAAAATTCCCAAAAAATATTTTCTAGCTTCGTATTGACGATACGGTCCTAACAAAACTAGTTTCTTCGAATTCTGAGACCGTTGGAAAAATGGCCAATTTCCAGTCGATTAAAATCAACTGAAACTGGTCTAACGTGTTTTCCTTTGCCACGCTCACATATTGATTCGAAAAATTATGAAATTTGGAATATAGCAATAACTTTACATTACGGATCCAACAAAAGTGGTTTCGTCGAAATCCGAGGTCGTTTGCAAAATGTCTATTTTTAAGGGCCTGAATTCCATAGCGACTATTCTGAATTTTCAACTGGGCATAACTTTTGATTCCCGCTATGAAATTTCGATTTTTCGGATTCGTTGGAAAAATATTCACGAATAGATTCTAATATTTTTGGTTTCACTAAAATCCGGATTGTTTTGCACCCGGTACATTCAATTGAAGTTTGAAATCGAATTATCGAACTACCACGCCATTTTCAATTCTATTTATAATTATATATAAATATTTATATTCTAACGACGACGCATATAAATATATACGTTCGAAATATATTCAAAATAAATTTTCTCGTCGATATTAATTAAAATAATTCATTTTAAATATTCAAAATTCGCTAAAATTGCCAAAATAAAAATTTTAAACTGGCTCAGATTTTTGGTTTGTTACGTTTCCTGAGGGAATAAGGGGTAACCATTGTGATCGCTGCGATCTAGAGTTAAGCGAATGGAGTTAAATTGAATATTAGTTATTCGAATAAGAGTTAAGCAACTAGAGTAAATCGAATATTAGTTATTCGAATAAGAGTTAAGCAAATAGAGTTATTCAATTAGAGTTAATCGAAATAGAGTTAAACAAGACTAGAACCTGACTATAGATTAGTTAAGTCTAATAGTTTTATGAGTGTCGATCTGATGTTGGTTTCGGCCTTCGGGGTTTATACTTAGAGAATTGTTCTCTTACTAGTTTACGGTTAGGGACTAATAGTTTTGGAATGGTAGTGATGCGTGAATAAGCTATGGAAATGTTTCCAATGTTAATAACGTATATTTTCTAAATGTAGAAAATAAGGAAATATGAATATATATATATATATATGGTTGATGATTGATCGATATAATTTCCATTTGGAAATAATATCATTGTTTGCACACGTATTTTCTTTGATAGTTAAATCACAGACTATCAAAGTTTTGACCATTTTAACGTTTTTAATATGGAGAGACCGGTTGGATTATTATCCGAAGAACCATTCCATATAGGCATAAGCGTTGCAAATCATATATGCCAAAGATAATTGAAGACGGAGTAAAGTGCAACTGCTGTTGTATAAATCTTAGGTAAAGATTGCCTAAGATGGTTGTACTGAATAGTGCCTTCGGTTTGTCCAGTCTCAGAACGACCTATATGGAAGAATGTATGACAGAGTATATTTAATAGATCGTGTTACTTGATCTCTTCAAACATATTTACGTTTGGTGGCGGAGGAATTTGTTTCTCTTAGATGTATACCCATGATATTTTTGGGGAAATCAATTTGTGATTTGGCGGGTTTGACGATGTGACATTCAAAGTGAATAAATGTGTGATCTGTCAGAGATAAGCGTGCCCTCTAGCCTCACAACCGGGAAATGACAAAAGTCAGGCAGGCAGCATGGCTATGTAGGTCGCTCCTATTAGGGTGTATAATCACCTGATCTAGAGTTTCATTTACTTCTAAAAATCTATTGTCGATACTGTTCCATTCGGGAAACGGTTGCTGATCCCAACAGTTGGTGATATACATTTGATACACTCAAGCGAAATGAGTGGTCGGTCATGTGTGGCCAGGTTGCAAGATGTTCTTGTTGAACCCAGTGTATTCCTGCCTAGAGGTACACTAGCAAAAGGTGGTTCTGTACCTTGTCATAGTTGGTAATCCATTACCCAATATGTGCTTGCAGTATTGATTGTATACTATATATGTAGAACGTGAGATGAAAGCGTTTTTGCTAGATGATTATTATATTGTGGTTGATAGACACTATTATAATATCAATGAGTTTTGATATAAAGATTATTTAGGATTCTCATAAGGGAAAAACTTGTTCCGTTATACGGCATGGTCTTATGAGATATCTTCTAATGGCTCAAACTGTTTTAAACTGTTTTACTCATACCAATCTCATGACTGACCCAGAGTTTATTTTGTTTGTTTTCCCTAAACTCTTGGGTGCCCAATTTTATACGGGTAGTCAAGTAGTCGGGATTTTACAGATATACTTGGAGAGCTTGGAGCAGGAGGCTTCAGGATTATATAGCTATAGTTATTTTCGTTGTGTTGTAAGTGTTGTACTCTGATAATGTTATTGTATACATATGCTGATTTTATTTTCAAGGATATGTTATCTATTATATGTTGTTCGTTCCGCCGTGAGATTCGTGTTACAATAATGTTGTATGTTCTTCTTCTTCTTCTATCCTAAGTTTCTATCTTATCTATTCTCACCTTCTAATTTCTTTCATTAACTACCGGTATTTTTCGATGTTTGGTTAGTCATCATTGAGTTTATGGCGATAACCAAAGTCGTCAAAAACCGGGTCGTCACAATCATAGCAGCGGAATTAAAAATACAGCTTATGATCCAAACCATCATTATTACAACTTCAAAATACCGTCTCTAAAGAAAAAAATAGAAAAGGTGAACTACTGATGCCCAAAGCAGTGACCAACAACAACACAGGGAGAATATATGTAAATAGTACGTGGAAGCCTCCTGCTCGTCTCCGGACAGCTACTCGTCCATACCATGTAACTGTCTCTAGTCTACTCGTTTAGGAGCACCCAAAGTAATAAGAAGAGTCATAAAACTCCGGGTCAGACAAAAGTCTAGTATAAGCTATAGCAGCAAAACAAGACAATAACAGGTATAAATAATCATACCTGAACTTGGACCTGCAACCAAAGAGTTAGCACAACAAGATGTACAGTACTCTAAGGTAACACTAACATAAAGTGTGAAGTGGAAGTGTACATCTCATGGTGATAGCAAACATCAAACATAGCAATCATCCTCACATCTCTCACTCAGTGCGTAAAGCATACGATATCCACCATTTCGATCACCCAATCCTTTGCTACAATCACATTGCCCTTGGGTGTCACAATGACCCCATTGCACTGATCCATAGCCCATAATCCGTCTCTCAGTGCGAACCAAAATTATGGATATCGATAACCCCTTTGCACACGTCCCGCAGCAAAGCCCAACTCTAAAAGTTAACTCATTGGTTCCTTGCTGGATCCTGAGTAATAACTTCTCAGTTGGACCTCCTTTGCATCTCGGGTTTTGGCTGAATTGGTTTTGATCTTCAGAAGAGTTCAAAATTGTCGTCGCGTGGTAGAAATTCAAATCTGGTTCAGTTTGGAGTCATCATCTTGGATGAAGTGACAAAGCATAGGAAAGCTCGGATTCCCGCTCTTGGAATCCCACTCTCGGAATCCCGCTTTCGGTTCGTGACCACCCCCTGGTTCGTGACCACCCCCTCGACTCGTGACACCCCCCGGCTCGTGACACCCTTCCCCGGTTCGTGAGTCCTCATATTAGAGCGGTTCGTGACAATCATCTTGGAGTGGTTCGTGAGCCACCCGCTTCAGGAATTGAAGTTTTCCTGGGAGGTTCAGGAGGCACCCCTTCTGGAATCGAAGTTCTCCTGGGCAGTTAGTGAGGCACCCCCTTCAGGAACTAGTTTTCTGCAGTTTTTCCAGCAAGCTAATTTCACTAAACAACGGCGTTTTCAACCATTCTAACCTTACTATAAAGTCGCAAAACATACCAAACAACAGTAGTAACAAGTAGGATCAACCAAAAACACCAAAATATCAATCACATGAAATATTTTAGATCAAATATACCCAAAAAGCATGATTTTCCCTTTAATCCCCTTAAGCATGTTTTAACTATAAGATTAGAAAATTTATTCCAAATTAACCCAAATTTTCACCAGTGACATAAAATAATATTTTAAAATTTCTAAATATTTTTCCATATTTTTATAGTGCATAATTTCGCTAATTATCAGTAATCACCCCTAATTAGTTGTAATTAGTGAATAAAGTGCAAATCACTCACATTAGCCACAAATAAAGCTCAGATCTGAAACTCTAACTGATTTGACATGGATCCCAGATTCCCAATGCAACACGGCAGCTCTACCTTCAATTTGATGTTAATTTGCCTTGATTTGATGTTGATTAGCTTAATATGTGATTAGAAAGTGATTTGGGATAGATTTAGAGGATGAAGGCCATGGCTAGGGTTAGAGGAAGGTAAATGGCGGCTAGAAAAATAAATAAAACCGATTTCCCAAACCATATCAACCCTCCCATAGTCCTAACCCCGAAATGGGTTATGGGCTTAGCTGCTAATCACCCGGTTAAGCCCAATTATGTTGTTTTTCACCTTCCAAACCTTATTTCAGCCATATCTCCCAAACGATAAGTCCGTTTGATTAATGTGACCACTTTACGGAAAGGTAAACCATCATCTGAATCCAGTGGAAGTGGTTTCAAGTCAATACTCTTTACCAATCAAAAGTTATAGGCGAAGCAAGATTTGCTAAGGGCAAAACGGTTATTTAAAATTCGGTAAAAATCATGAACATGGGAAATGACCCCAATAGTCGTTCCCCAAAGTTACACGACTATGCGACTTCGTATGAGAATGAAATAAATATTTTACGATCCTCCGATGCTTAGAATGCGGGTCGTTACACTCTTCCCCCCTTAAGAAATTTCGCCCCCGAAATTCCATAACCAAAACAGAAAAAGGTGGCCCGCATGCCTATCAACTATTTACAAACAATCAAACATACATAACAAGCTTATCCTAGCATGCGGTTTACTAACAAGAGAGTACTATATCAATATTAAAACCGCACCAAGTAAAGAGCTCTGGATATGACTTTCTTATGTTCTTCTCGATTTTCCATGTATAGTCATTCTCATTATCACACACTTCATATACAGTTCTGCTAACTTAGCTGCCACTCTGATCAACTTGACGGGTATAAACCTTGCACTTTTGGTCAATCGATCCACAATCACCCAAATATTATCATGGTCGGATCTAGTCCTTGGTAAACCATCAATGAAGTCCATTGAGACTTGTTCCCATTTCAATTCGGGAATTTCCAATGGTTGTAACAAACCACTAGGCTTCTTTTGCTCAGCTTTAACTAACTGGAAATTCATGCCCTTGGAGATAAACTTCCTAACGCCCCTCCTTATCCCTTTCCAGTGGTAGGTTTGCTTCATGTCTCGATACATTTTATTACCACCGAGATGTATAGTCAATTTCGAGTGATGACATTCTCTAAGCACTTCATCTCTCAATCCATTAACATTGGGTACAACTAGTCTCCCATCCTTTCGAAGCCATCCTTCTCTATCAAGTCCATGCTTGTTCATTTTCTCGCCATCGATATTCATCTCTTCCTTGGAGATGATTTCTATTAGGTAAGGATCGTCCCTCTGACTGGAACCAATCCGCTCAATCAAAGTCAGTATAATCATCAAACTTGCTAACATCTTTGGACCCAATCCATAATTAGGTCTGTAATCATATCCCACGATATACTCCAATTGCTTCCATTCAAGAAACATAGCTTCTAAACTGGCATGTCTCCTACTCAATGCATTAGCTCTCGCACCTAGTCCGGTAGCACAGGTATCCGTGTATATCGTCGTCTCTTCATTTCCCATCGCCAGAATCCTACAGGTGATAGTGTACTCAAGAGAAGAAAATAGGAACAAACATAGCAACCGTAGCATCCATCAAACACGTCCTATCTATCACCTGCTAAAGCCATGAATACGTCGATACCTATATGACTGGTCTAACCAATATCAAGGGCCAATGGAATCCCCCACTTTAAACAGACTACCGCACATCCAACGTATGTTTATTCTCCAAGGATAACTTGATCATGTCCAACAGATCCAAGGTAAATGGGCATCCGCAGATACCCCTGCTTCGAGTCCGCCTAGAACATTCCAAACTATCGACGATTCCTTAGCACCCTATCAGAAGAGCTATCCACAATTCCATCTTCAACTCGAGCCCAACCCAAGTCAATCCATTATCTCGCAGCCTTCTCGAGTCCCATTCGAGTCATCTCATAGCCCTATCGAGTCCAACTCGGGACAATCCACATCATCGAATGGTCTTATCATGTCACGGTTTCCCATCACTCCTCGAGTAAACCAAGACATCATTCAATGGAAGTCTCAACACCTACTTATATCTCATGCAAACAATCCTAGTCGAACTCAACATTCCCCAAGCCCATGCCCCCAAAGGCCTAAATCAATATCAAACAAGCACTCAAGGAACATCTTCTCTGAATTCAGACATTCTACGTGATATGATATGAACAAAACAACCAAACACTCGAGCACTCATAACTAACTCTGGCTATCCTCGCCAGTCATGCTTCGAAACTATCGTTGATCGCATAACGGCCCACGCCATATGTCAAGGGTAAATAGCAACCCCAGTTCTAACCAGACTACTGCATGTCCAACGTACATTTGCCTCCCAGAGACTACTAGAACTTACGACAACGATAATCTCTCTATAACTCTAGTCGGCATCGGCGACGACTATCCATAAACTTAGACCCAGTCTCAAGTATCCATTACCTACAAATTCAAGTCCAACATGAGTCGCCTCCCCACTCGTTGCGTCTCCAAGATTAACGAACAACCATTGTTTATAAGTTCAAGTCCAACTTGAATCGTCCTAACCTTCATTGCATCCCCATGATCAACTAACACATCTTATCGCTTCAAGATTTCCCCATTGACTTTATTCCAAAGTTATTACCATTCTTGAACCAAAGAGAACATCAACATAAAGTCCTGAACAATCCATAATAATCACTCATTTACTACAGAATACCACAATGCTCATGCTATTCACCACAGCATTTAAAAATGCTTCCAAAGGCCTTCCTTCACAAGTCATGGCTGACCCGAATCTCTTTGTTCCCCTAGTTACAGTTATTATTGCCATCACTAGGTAGGTACAAATACCACACTATACCCTTGGAGCCAATCGACTACAAAATAATGCCAAACCCAGTAAAGCCCAAAATAAATCAATCACAAGCAAACATACATCCATGACTCAATAAGACCACATTACAACAAATCATACTAAGGCTAGTCGAACCACCAATCAAGTTCGTCACAAATAAAGGTCTATTGACTATCTCGGGTTCCAATCCCAACCTATCTACCAGGTCACTAGATATGAAGGAATGGGAAGCCTCGGTATCAAACAACACTCTAACTTGAACATCATAAACAGAAAGCGTACCTTGAATAACGACACCCTTTCCCTTCTACGCCGCAGTTGGGGCATTAGATGAAGAAGGAACAACGTTGACAGCATATGCCTTCATGATCTGCTTCTCTTTAGGGGGTTGTAGACATTTATCCTTGTGATGTCCCGCTTGGCCGCAATTGAAGCACTTTCTTTCCCCAGGATTTTCTTGACAATTTATGGCATAGTGGCCCTTCTTACCACAACTAAAGCACTCACCATCCTTCTTATTCTTCTTTTTCTGACCATCCTTGGTTTGGTCTTGTTTCCTCTTATTATGGGAATTATTCTTGCCTCCACCGCTTGCCTGTGGCTTTGGCTCCTCTGTAGATGTAATAGCAACCTCGGTCTTCGACTTAGGGTAAAGGCTCTCAGATCTCAATGACTTTCCCACAATAGATTCGAAAGTCTCATCGATATGGTTTATGAGTCTCTCCCCTAAGTACTCATCTACGCTAGTTATGAACTTCTCGTTCTTCTTCTTGACCGTATTGATAAGAGACAATCCATACTTCTATAAGGTATCAAATTCAGCAATATACTCCGAGACTGCCCTACCATTCTGCTTAAGCTCCAAGAATTTCCTAAACAATTCCGATTTCAGAGCAGCCAGAATAAACTTATCACTGAATCGGACCCTAAACTGATTCCAAGTAAGTTGATCCTCAGGAGCAACTACTTTAATAACATTCCACCAATTCATCGCCCGTCCTTGAAGCCGACGCGATGCTAGATTTCTCTTCATCACATCATCGATTCCCAAATCCTCGAAGATGCGCCCACAACTATCAAGCCAATCTTGAACCTCTATAGCCGATTTTGTTCCGTGGAATGGTTTCCCACAAAGACTAGTATAATCCTTGCATAGCTTGGCGAAATCGGCTCTAGGCGCCTGCACCGCCACCGTTAGCAACATTAGGAACTACTCCCCGAGCATCCCTAAGCATCTCTATCATGAAGATAGTAAACATCGTCCTTATATCAGGGACATTCCTATTATTGGCCCCTGAACCCGTACTCCTCGTATAAGAGAAAACGATTAACCATCTCCTTAGTGGTGCCAGTGCAGTGCAACTTCATCCTTAGATATACTAATAGTATATATATATATAGCTTTTGAAAACCGAAATATCACAAATACGCACTCTCATATACGTATACTATCTCTCCTTGATGTCTTCCCCTAGGTTAACTACGCAACCTAGGCTCTGATACCAAGTGTGACGGCTCGCCCCGGACTGCTGACATTTCCCTGAAATGCGCTGTGACAATGCCCGACTAGCACGGGATGGTCGTCAAAAGAAAAGGGTTTGAAATTATGAATCACCAAAAAACCTATACTATATCTTACATCGCATGAAATAAAATATAATAATAACATAATTTAACATAAAACAGGCGAGACAGTGCATAAGCTGGAAACTAAACCATCACAGCAGCAGAATCCAAAATATAGCTTATGATCCAAACCATCATTATTACAACTTCAAAATAACGTCTCTAAAGCAAAAATAGAAAAGGTACACTACTAATGCCCAAAGCAATGACCAGTAATAACACAGGGAGAATGTATGTAAATAGTACGTGGAAGCCTCGTTCTCGTCTCTGGACAGCTACTCGTGCATACCACCTAACCTGTCTCTAGTCTGCTCATTTAGGAGAATCCAGAGTAATAAGAAGAGACATCAAACTCCGGGTCAGAAAAAAGTCTGGTATGAGCGATAGCAGCAAAACAAGACAATAACAGGTATAAATAATCATACTTGAACCTGGACCTGCAACCAGAGAGTTAGCACAACAAGATGTACAGTACTCTAAGGTAACACTAACATAAAGTGTAAAGTGGAAGTGTACATGTCATGGTGATATAAAACATCAAACATAACAGTCATCCTCACATCTCTCACTTAGTGCGTAAAGCATACGATATCCACCACTTCGATCACCCAATCCTTTGCTACAATCACTTTGCCCTTGGGTGTCACAATGACCCCATTGCACTGATCCATAGCCCATAATCCGTCTCTCAGTGGTGAACCAAAATTATGGATATCGATAACCCCTTTGCACACATCCTGCAGCAAAGCCCAACTCTAAAAGTGAACTCATTGGTTCCCAGCTTGATCCTGAGTAATAACTTCTCACTTGGACCTCCTTTGCATCTCGAGTTTTGGCTGAATTGGTTTTGATCTTGGGAAGAGTTCACAATTGTCGTCGTGTGGTAGAAGTTCAAATCCGGTTCAGTTTGGCGTCATCATCTTAGATGAAGTGACAAAGCATAGGAAAGCTCGGATTCCCACTCTCGGAATCCCGCACTCGGATTCCCACTCTCGGAATCCTGCTCTTGGAATCCCGCTCTCGGAATCTTGGTCTCGATTTGTGACCACCCTCTGCCCATTCGTGACCACCACCCTCGGCTCGTGACACCCCCCCCCCCCCCCCCCGGCTCGTGACACACTTCCCCGGTTCTTCTATTGGAGCGGTTCGTGACCATCATCTTGGAGCGGTTTGTGACCATCGTCTTGGAGCAGTTCGCGAGGCACCCCCTTCACGAATCAAAGTTCTCCTGGGTGGTTTGTGAGGCACCCCCTTCAGGAATCGAAGTTCTCCTGGGTGGTTCGTGAGGCAGCCCCTTCAGGAATCGAAGTTCTCCTAGGCGGTTCGTGAGGCACCCCTTCAGGAACCGGTTTTCTGTAGTTTTTCCAGCAAGCTAATTTAGCCAAAGACGGTGTTCTCAACCATTCTAACCTTACTATAAAGTCACAAAACATAACAAATAACAGTAGTAACATGTAGGATCAACCAAAAACACCAAAATATCAATCATATGAAATAATTTAGATCAAACATACCCAAAAAGCATGATTTTCCCCTTAATCCCCTTAAGCATGTTTTAACTATAAGATTAGCAAACTTAATCCAAATTAACCCAAATTTTCACTAGTGACATAATATAATATTTTAGAATTTCTAAATATTTTTCTAGATTTTTATGATGCATAATTTCGCTAATTATCACTAAGCACCCCTAATTAGCCGTAATTAGTCAATAAAAGTGCAAATCACTCACCTTAGCCACAAATAAATCTCAGATCTAAAACTCTAATTGATTTGGCACAGATCCCAATGCAACATAGTAGCACTACCTCCAATTTGATGTTAATTTTCCTTGATTTGATGTTGATTAGCTTAATACGTGATTAGAAAGTGAGTTGGGATAGATTTGGAGGATGGAGGCCATGGCTAGGGTTAGAGGAAGGTAAATGGCAGCTAGTAAAATGAATAATTGGTTTCCTAAACCCTATCAGCCCTCCCATAACCCTAATCCTGAGATGGGTTATGGGCTTAGCTGCTAATCACCTGGTTAAGCCCACTTATGCTGTTTTTCACCTTTCAAACCTTATTTCAGCCATATTTCTCAAACGGTAAGTCCGTTTGATTTATATGACCACTTTACGGAAAGGTAAACCATCATCCGAATCCAATGGAAGTGGTTTTAGGTCAAAACGCTTTACCAATCAAAAGTTATAGGCAAAACAAGATTTTCTAGGGGCAAAACGGTCGTTTAAAATTCGGCAAAAATCGTGAACATGGGAAATGACCTCAATAGTCGTTCCCCAAAGTTACACGACTATACGACTTCGTATGAGAATGAAATAAATATTCTACGATCCTCCAACGCGTAGAATGCAAGTCGTTATAGCTATTCTGGAAAATCTTAGGTAGAAATTGCCTAAGATGGGTTTACAGAACAGCGCCTTCAGTTTTTCCAGTCCTTGGACAACTTGTGTGGAAAAATGTCTAACAGAGTATATCTAATCGATCGCGTAAGTTGATCTTTTCAAACGTATTTACGTTTGGTAGCGGGGAAATTCGTTTCTCTTAGCTTTATACCCATGATATTTTTGGAGAAATCAATTTGTGATTTGGGGAGTATGACGATGGGGCATTCAAAGTAAATAAAGGTGTGATTTGTCAAAAAGATACGTTAGGACCTCAAGCCTCACAACCAGGAAATGGTATAAAATCGGGTAGGTCACATGGCTAAGTGGGTAGCTCCAAGTTAGGGTGTATTGTCACCTGATCTAGAGAAAATCTATTTGCTTCTTTAATTTATTTTGATGTTGTCCCTTTCGAAAAACGGTTGCTGATCCCAGCCGTTGGTGATAATACATTCGGTACACTCAAGCGAAATGAGTGATCGGTCATGTTTAGCCTGAGTTACAAGATGTTCTTATTGAACCAGGTGTATTCCTCTTTAGAGATACGCTGTCGTAAGGTGGTCCCATACCTTTCCAGTTGGAATCCATTCTTCATTAAGCACCCACGGTTCTTGAGTATATATTTTGTATGTGGAACGTGAGATGAAAGCGTTCCGCTAGATTGCTATTTATTTGATTTAGACATGATTATAACATCTGAAGAGTATTGATTTTAAGAATATTTTGGGTTATCGTAAGGTAAAAACCATCCGTGTTTATGTGTGGATCGGTCTTACGATGATCCTTTCTTTAAAAAGGATTTTAAAAATTAAACCAAATGGTTGGAGTTTATTCACACCAGTCTCATAACTGACCCAGAGTTTATTTTGTTTTGTTTTACTCTAAACTCTTGGGTGCCCAAATTTGTAAGGGCAGTCAAGTAGTCGGGATTATACAAACATACCTGGAAGAGCTTGGAGCAGTAGGCTTTAGGATTTTATAGCTGTTGCTTACTTCCATTGTGATGTTATGTGTTGTCCTCTGAAAAGGTATAATTATACAGTTATAAGTTTGTATTCTAAAAGTTATGTAATATAATATATTTTATTCATTCCGCTGTGAGATTTGTGTTTATTTTGATTTTGTTCTGTGGTGTTCTTCTTCTTATTCTACTCTAACATTCTTTCTTTCTATTTCTGACCCTCAAACTTCTTTCTATTAATGTTCTAGTAGGTTAGATACTTGAATAGTTGACATGAGTTTTATGTCGATTTTCGGAGTCAAAAATCCCAGTTCGTTACAGTGGTATCAAAGCTGAAGGTTAAGTGATCACCTTGGCTCTGTGGCATAACTCAATGGAGATGGGGTTAGTAATACACTAGATTGAGTATGAGCTATACATATGAGCATGCATTTGTTATTTAATTTAAAATGGTTTCATACTATGGAGATTCATTGGTTGAGTGGTTTACAAATTTTGGTCGATCAGCTTGATCCACTGTATCGGTAGGAGTTTCTAAACACTTGAATACGATGAGCCGTCACAGTATGTTTTAAAAAGAGGATAAATGAAATAGTTTAACCCCAAAATTTATTTTGATATAAAAGAATGATTGATATTAGAAATATTATAGTATATTGGATGTGTTAGTTGTTATTACAATCGGGTAAGATTATAAATTAAATGGTTATATATATAACCTAATAAGATTTGTATAAGTGCTATAAAATGAATTAAAACTGAATTTAAATAAAATTTGAAATTAAAATCCCGGAAACATGGAAAGTGTTTGTAAATGGATTTGGATTAAATATATGAAAATTTTAAAAACCTGGGAGATTTTAGAAATGTTTTCCAAGCAATGTGAATGATATTTTGAATTGAATTCAAAATGGAGATATTTAAGGAATGAGCTTGAAAATGTTATAGTATTGAACTCACTTCAGTAGCTTGGAAATAACCCTGATGATGCTGGCCACATCATCAGTGTTCATTTTCAAGTTTCTAAGTGATGGATTACTACCAAAGGTATTGATTTTGAAATGTTTTTAGAAAAGCAAGTTGTTTTGAATTCTGAAAAGGAATATTTGATTTTTGAAAGGCAAAATAATAGAAATTTGGAAAAGCAAATTGGAATATATCGAGTAAGAAATTGTTTAATTTAAAAACAAAATAATAGAAATTTGGAAAAGCAAATTGGAATGGAATCGAAGACCCATCAAATGGAAACTAAATTGAAATAAAATGATATCGAGTAAAATTGGATTTTGGAATATAATTAAGCTCATGTGAGTTAAAATGGTTTGGTTTTTGAAATAAAAATCAAATTTTTGATTTTTAGATGAAGATAACTAGTTTGAGAAATAAATTAGTAAATGGGATAATGGATAGATGTAAAAACCTGCTCATTCGATGATAATAGATTTAAATATTTTATTTAAATATATCGTCGTATCCGATGCGTCACACAAAATGTCATTTTTCGCAAATGATAAAATTAGGATTCGGGACCACTTTCATTGGGTCTAAATCATCGTTTACGACCTTTTTGACTATAAACATCGATACCTTTTGAGTTGGGCGATTTTGGTCTTTTTCGTTTGGATATAAGACCAAAATATCACTTTCTACATATGGATGAGTTTGGACTCGAAACTACTTCCATTGTGTTCAAAATGTCGTTTAGGTGTTCGAAAAGTATAAACTTCGATATATTCCGAGCTACGGAAATTTGGCACTTTGGGTTGGGTCTTGGTTGAGCTAGCCTAGCTCACCATATAACCCCAAATCATCCTCCTTCTCTTCATTCATCCTCTAAACACTTAGAAAGATAGAAATGGGGAAGGGGAATGGGAAATTAAAATTCCTAAGCAAGGGTTTGCAAATCCAAGCTCAATTCTTGTGCAAATCCAATTCTAAGGCATGGGTAAGCTCTCTCTTCCACTTCTCTATCCTATTCTCCTCTCAGTTTCGTATTTTTGATCATGCCCTAACACTTATGTGTCTTCATTTGTGTTTATGAGGTGATTATTGAGGAGCTATTGGAGAATGAGAGGTTCTTTGTGCGTGTTGATGCTTCTTCTTCCTTGTTGGAGCCTGTTTTCATCATTCAAGGATCAAAGTGAGTTCTTTATTGAACTCACATCTATGCTGCAAGTCTATGGCTTGCACAAATGTAATTTAGCACCATTTCATGTTGCATTTGCTTGTTGAATTGGATAGGAGAGTTTACACTTTCCGATTTATTAGTTTGAATTTCACTGAGGTATAAATTATGACATATGTTATTCTTACGATCTATGCATATGCTATGAGTTAGTTTGGTGATATTGTGAAGCTCTGTTATCCCCCGGCAAGGTTCTAAGTCTTCACAAGTCACTTGAATCGCTTTTGCATATTTTGATTTGGAATTAAGTTCACGTTTGAATTTATAAGCCGAATCATTGCAAATATCTTGTGTGAATGTTTGTGCATGTTATAGGTGAACTTATTGTGTGCATCCATGCTCTTGTAGCTTCCCTTTAGCATTGCCAAACCATCTTGTTCTAGTTTGAATCGCGTTTGACAGCTTTGGTTTGAAATTTAGTTCACCGTTGAACTTATGATCGAAACCATCGCAAATCTCTTGTATGAATGCTTGCATGTGTGGGGATGTGTTCTTGAGTGTTTTCAGTGAGCTAAGGAGGCTTCAATTTCAATTAGAAAATGTTATAAGCCATCACCATTGATCCGAGCTCGTCCGAGAACCGTTTGCACCTTATTTCCTAAGCAAAAATGGCCATACTACAGCTCAGACATATGTCCGGGAGGTGGAAAGACGTCTGTCAATGTTTGGGGAAGAAAATAAATAATTGCTTCAGCTCAAACATCTGACCAAAATGGGTCAGACGTCTGTCCCGGCTCTCGGGAAAAATTAAAAAACTGCTAACTGTCAGCTCAGACGTCTGTCACTACAGTGACAGACGTCTGTCTGCCTGAAAATGCTATTGACCGGTGCACCACGGTCAATAGTTTAGTAACGTTTGAGCTCATTCCCGGCCAAGTTTCGGCCCATTTTGACATCGTTTGTGACTTGTCAGTTTCTCTAGTTCGCAGATTTCTGCATCTCGATTCCTTTACTTTGATTCTCATGTGATTTTTCCAATGTTGATCCTTCTTGGTCGATTCACATTTGTTTATGATGTGAATTGAATAATTGATCATTCTAAAGCCCGTGCGCTCTATTTTGTATATCGAATTCATTCGATACTCTTGCTAATATGATTCACGACTCTAAAATGTGAATTATCGGCGCGATATGCTTTGAGCCCATTCCGATACAGTCTAAAACATTCGGGTCCTAATTTGGGATTTCGATTTGTTCGTTGATTGAAATTACAATCGTTATCCCTTGATTTCCTGTATGTTGTTGTAATGTGAGTTTTTGATTCATGATGTTTGTGTTCTATTCGCTACGGCGACGGTTTTCATGAATAATTGAACCACAATGGATAATGGGGTTTTATATTGTCAATGGGCATCGAACCAACGTTTAATCAGTTTTTAAATTCAAATCCTTTTAAAATAAATTCGGTTTCTAAATCCGGTTCAGATTCTATTTATTTATATACGATTCCTTATCCTATCGATCGGAAGAGAAATTTAGTTTATTTACCTTAGTAAAACTGAGGACTATGACCCCTTATACGTTTACTTTGGCGAATAACTCTTGGACTCGTGCATTCAAGCATGTATGGTGATTTTCTCTGTTTTGAATAGAAACCAATTACGGGTTCGTAAATATTCGAGAATAGCATGTGATTATGGGACATGTCGCCATTTCCTTATATTAACTAGCTCAGAGTAATTTCTATTCACCCGGATCGATGTGATCCTTTATGAGTTGTGTTTTGTGGTCCTCGATCGCCCAAGTGGGATTTACGATTCTTGGATTTCACTTGGGGGACTTTGATCCAACTTTCTATGATATATGATGTTTACTAGGGATTTCATGATTATGTGTTTTCTCTCTTCCGGCGTCACGACCCGGCTTCATGAGGAGCTTCGGCTCAAATTTATGGGTTCGCTACCTAGAGATCGTATCTCATCTATGAACAGACCTGCCCTTACTTTATGATGTTTTCTAGAGATTTCATGATTTATGTGTTTTCTCTCTTCCGGGGTCATGACCCGGCTCTGTAGGGAGCTTCGGCTCAAACATATGGGTTCACTACCTAGAGATCATATCTCATCTATGAACAGGTCTGCCCTTTTATGATGTATGGAGGATTTATGATCACTTGATTATTTATGATGACTTTGATGATTTATGATTACTTTGACGCGAAGCGCTTCAATCTGGGAAATTATGATTTACTTTGATGCGATGGTCATCAATTTGATGTGTATTTGGCATTCTGCTGTCATTTCCTGTTGTGTGCTATTATTTGAATGTTGCATTCTATATTAGCTAGGAGATTATTTAGAGATATTTGTGTGCTGACATTCCATTGGCATTTCTTGATTATGTCGACATGCCATGTTCTTGTCATCCTGTGTTATTTCTCTTGTTATCTCGGTTTGTTTGATAAGTATAGCTAGACTGATCCGTTTATTGTTTATTTTCTTATAAATAATACTCGGGTCAGGCCGAGTCATTTTAGGTACTCCTCTGCGAATCCTCGCAAGACTGATCTTCTTCTTTTAGCTTACTACTCTACCTCTATAGTTTTATGTACTTTTGTACCTATGACATTATCTATTGTTGTGTACATATTCTTTTAGTTAGATCATGGTACATGTATTATTGGATCTTTGTTGACCACTAGCTTGTTGTACACATTCTTGGTTTATTAATATATATTCTGCCTTTGTGATATGATTATTTTGTGTCTGGCTTTGAGATATACCATGTTTATATTATTGTTGTTGTCTATTTTATACTGCTTTCCGGATTGCATATAGCCGTTATGTAGTTGCCCTATGTGCCGAATGGTCATGTCGAAATTTTAATCGGTATCAGAATTCGATGTGCATTCCTCACATCGAGTAATCATACAATCGGTCGCCCTTCACAAACCTCATTCTCCATTATGGTCTACGACATTTCTCTGAAATGAACTGGACGATAGTGGGTAGAGAGGCGGGGCGCTACAATAGAACTTAACGAGATTAAGTAAGTAGGATTGTTGAGTTAAGAGTTTGGAATCAAAAATGGATTTGAATTTGAAATGGAATTCGGCTTAGATATAAGCGAGTGATTTGGTTTCGAGGATAAATTGATCAGAGATCGATTGGGAATGCATGGATATATGCTGAATTGGTAGCAAATGAAAGTGATAGAGTTGAATGCCCGACAAAAAGGTACAAGTTTATATTTTACATGAGTTTGGTGATTTTATGAGCCTATTTGGCAAGTCTCTTAGCTATTTGGTTTTCTTTTGGATGGGAAGAGGCCAAGAGAGGTAAGTTGTAGTTGTACCAATTGAGCCGTGTAAAGGAGACGTTGGCAAATTTTTTTGAAAATTTAAAGTGATAGAAAATTTTCAGGATTTTTGAAAATTTTCTTTAATAAGAATGAATTAATATTTTAATTTAAATTTTCTTGGTTTATTTGAAACTGAAGTTAAAGAAGTAAACAAATAATTTTTAATCTAGAAGATAGGGTTTGTAACGTTTTTCTACCTTAGTAGATAGGGGGAAAGAATGTAACGTCCAGTATTTTGACGAATGAATAATTTATTTATTTAATTATTTAAAATATCAATTTGGTAATTTAAAATGACTTGAATTAAATAACACTTATATTTATATAAATAATGGAATAATAAATTATAAATTCTGAAATATTCGAAAATAGCAAAATTCAGAATATTGTGTGAATTAGATTATTTATAAGATTTAATTCAGTTTAGAATTGAATTATAATAACGAATATATTAAATAAACAACGGTTGAACGTATTAATTATAACATAATTCAAAATGAACCCGTAACGTTGTGGTAGTTCGTGATATTGAGTTTTGAAATCAATTAAATATACATAATCCGTTTTAAGTCGATTTCTTTAAAACAAGAAACGTTCGAATCTATTGAACGATATTTTTCTAATAGAAGGGAAAAATTGAGATTTCGTGTTATAGATTGTAAGTTATTTCCAAATCAAATTTCCAGAAAGTCGCTATGGAATTCATTTATAATTTATAATGATTTATTTATATAATAAAAGGAATTTTTGTTATATATGGAATATCGATTAACTTGGATTTTTAAATAACGAGTTATAAATCAAGATATGTTTATTTTGGTGCTAAATGATATTCTATGTCGATATATACGATACTGTTAATTTATTAATACTAAATTAAATTGTTTTCGAATATATTAATATTTTATTGGTTTATTTAGAGACTTAGAAAGTATCCATTTTTATAAATGACCTCTGTTTTCAACGAAATTATTTTTGGTGGATCCGTAATCTTAAATTTTTATTAAATTTCAAATTTCGTGATTTTTGGAGTCAGTATGTGGCCGTGCGGAATTTAAATGTGAAAAACAGTCAATAATTTGACTTTAAAAATACACTGTGTAAGCAAACGGACTCAGAATTCGACGAAACAAGTTTTGTTGGGTCCGTAACGTCGAACCATAGCTGCATGTCCATTTTCATCAAAATTGGATATTGTATGTGATCACATGGATTTTTAAAGAACAAATACAAGCAGTGATACAATAAAAATAAATATAATAACCATTATAAAAATTATATCCTCTCTTTATAAATAGCTACTATCTTTCCCCTAAACCTAGAATTTTCGTTCACTGGTCAAAGCATTTTGCCACCAGTATCAAAGCCAACATGAGAAAATCAAAAGAAATTCAAACCAAAATATATATATATATATATACGAGTTGTTGGAAGCTTTGTGTTCATTGCGGGGGTTCGATCATGGTTACTGTCTCACAGCAGTGATTAGGGTTGTACTTTCGAGAAACTTGAAGCAACGATTAGCCATTTGAAGATTGTTTTTGATCTTGGGGTGGAAAATAGAGTTAGCATGCAAGATTTTGGGATATTCGGTTGTGATTAAGGTCGGTGTGTTCTTGTATAGTGTAGCAAGGGAGTTCGAACGCGTTTTTTGGTTGGAGTGCGTGAGAGATGAAAACGATATAGGAATGAAGAGGGGAAGGAGCGGTGTTGATGTGTGAAGGCAGCTTGGCGATCGGCGTTGAGTATAAAGAGAACGAGCTCACAGAAACCTGCGGCCATGGGAAGTATTCTGTTCAAATACTGGGTAAGGGAGTGATTCAAAACGATGTTGAAGGGAGAGAGTTGGAAGAGAAAGTGAGTTGTGAAAGTCGCGTGATTTTTAATTGAGCAACAAGGGAAGGAGATCGATAAGAAGTGTGGCAATGGTTGGTTACGGGTTCGTGAGTTTCCAGGAAAGAGGAAGAAGGATTAGTTGTTAACACGTGGATTAAGAATGTATAATGGTATATTTAAAGATAATTGATATATAATTTTATTAGTTAATTACTCGTAAATGTATTCAAGCTTATTAAATTGGTAACTTTCTCATATGGTATCAGAATCTGACGAAACATGATCCGTTAGGATCGTATGGACGGAGGCTACATAATAGAACTAGTTTGGAGTGGTTTGGATATCGTTACAATTTATGGAAAAAGGATATGCCTAATCTAAATCAATGACCATTAATCATTATTTAATGATTAACGTCCAATGAAAGTAAACTCACTAACTCTGTCTAGTTTATAATTTTATAAACGTAATTTAGTATTGATAAAATGATGATTGATTTCCGTGTGATGGTTGTTTGGATGAATTGCTAATTAATTGGTTAAAAATATAGATATAGTCATATATATAAATCGTTAATTAAATATTGATTCTGTTTATCAGAATGTTTCATATTGATATAAAATTCGTGTTATTTATATTGATTAATAACTATGGATACAGGGAAACAGGCTGGAGTGATCCAACTGGATTCCTCAATATTTATAATACTGTTTTTTTATATATTGTGATTTATGTTGTGATATATAATCTGTGATTGATTAAGATGACACTGATCTTTTTATTTTGTATTTTAAATACCATAAGTAATGCTGGAATGTAAAAAGGTAATTTTCAAAATGTATATTGATATAAAAATACTTATACAATTAATAGAATTTTAAAAAGGAAATTGCGAGTTATAAAACAATTATTGGAAGACTGATTTAAAGTAGATATTAAATAGAAATATGTTTTTAACAGATAAATTGAGAAGAATAATTTATTAATGATGTTTATAAATTAAGAAAAATATTTATCATTGGATAAATAAAAATATAAGTCTGGATTTATATGGAGAATTAAAACAATCGGTTTTAACACTGATATTGGAAATTGAATGATAACGTAGCAGTTATAAAGGTGATTATCAATAAGATTATAAGTGCTGGAAATAAAATAAGATTTTCATGAATAGTCTATAAATAGAAGTATAAAAAGAATTTAGATTTGAGAAATTATTTTAAATCCGAAATCAAACTAATTTATTTTATAAAAAACAAATATTATTCACATTTGAAGTGAATAATGGGTGGACGTAAATATTTGCAAATAAAATCTTTTATAAAGGAAACTAGGGTTTAGAATAGGAACTAAAATGGAGTTAAAGGAATTGGAAACTTATTGGAGAATAGTTAAGTTGAACGACTTTCTGAGTGTCAGTCTGATGTTGGTTTCGGCTTTCGGGGCTGATACTTTGGAAGTTGTTTTCTAACTAGTTTACAGTTAGAGACTGGTAGATGTGGGAGGATAGTGATGCATGAATAAGAAATGGAAATGTTTTCCAATGTTAATAAAGTATATTTTCTAAATTTTGAAAATAAGAATTTATGAATATATGGAAACTGGAAATGGGGAAATGAATAAATTAATGATAAATTAATTTAAAGGGAAAAATGTTGATTGGTGATTGATCGATAAAAATTCCATTTGGGAATAAGATCATTGTGCGTATGGATGTTTTCCTTTGATAGTTAAATAACCGACAATCAAAGTTTTGACCATTTTTCTGTCGTCGGTACGGAGAGACTGGGATCAGAGTTATTATCTGAAAACCACTCTGTATGGGCATTAGCGTTGCGAATCAAATTTGATGAAGATAATTGAAGATGGAGTTTATGCAAGGCCTGTTCTGGAAAATCCTAGGTAGAAATTGCCTAAGATGGGTTTACAGAATAATGTCTTCAGTTTGTCCAATCCCATGACAACTTGTATGCAAGAATGTCTGAAGAGTATATCTAATAGATCACATAAGTTGATATCTTTAAACGTATTTACGTTTGGTAGTGGGGAAATTCGTTTCTCTTAGCTTTATACCTATGGCATTTTTGGAGAAATCAATTTGTGATTGGTGGGTATGACGATGGGGCATTCAAAGTAAATGAAGGTATGATCTGTCAAAAAGATACGTCATGACCTCAAGCCTCACAACCAGGAAATGGTATAAAATCGGGTAGATCGCATGGCAAAGTGTGTAGCTCCCAATTAAGGTGTATTGTCACATGATCTAGAGAAAATATATTTGCTTCTTTAATCTATTTCGATGTTGTCCCTTCAGGAAACGGTCGCTGATCCCAACCGTTGGTGATAATACATTCGGTACACTCAAGTGAAATGAGTGATGTTTAGCCTGGGTTACAAGATGTTCTTGTTGAACCCATCAAATTCGGAGAGAAGAAGATCACCACCAGTGGATCGAGATAGAAGGAATCACAATGATTTTTCTCGTGAACCATTCCGTAGGGATGAGAGACATGGAGATGATCATGATCGACATCATCATCATTCAGATTTTGAAGAAGAAAGAAGTTGTAGTCATTCTCAATATCAAGGCCGAGACAGAGATCCCTATCGCCAATCAGAGAACAATCACAGTTGGGAATCCAGAATGAAGACAGAAATTCCAGAATTCAAAGGAGGAATGTATGCAGAAGAGTTCCTAGATTGGTTGTCGAATGTAGAGGAAATTCTGGAGTTCAAGAATGTGCCTGAAAATCGAAGATTCAAGCTAGTTGCTACTCGTTTGAGAGGAAGAGCTATTGCCTGGTGGCAACAAACTAAACTAGGTCGAGAAAGGATGGGAAAGCCGAAGGTTGTCACATGGGAGAAGATGAGAAAGATGATGAGAGCTACCTTCTTACCTCACAATTATCAGTCTCTTATGTATCAACGCTTGCAGAACTTGAGACAAGGGATGAAGTCTGTGAGTGATTATACTGACACATTCTGTCAATTGATTGCAAGGAATGATATCATGGAAACAGAGGAACAGTTGACTGCTAGATATGTTGGAGGGCGGAGAACACAAATTCAGGACATGGTGAATATGTTCCATCCAATGTCTATTGCTAAAGCTCACCAAAAAGCTCTAGCTTGGGAGAAGCAAGGAAGATGAGGAGGAGGAGTGTTCACGAATTCCAATATCCATAACAAGAGTGCTAGTAGAAGTACTAATGTTTCCAAGTTAGTTCCTAAGCTTGTTGTCAATGAAGCTGCAAAGACAAAGATCAATTCGAATATCAAGTGTTTCAATCGTCAAGAGGTAGTCCATAAAAGCAATGAATGTACGAAGCCAATGAAGAGAGCTATGATAGTTGAGGATGTAGACGCTGACATAGACTATTCTCTACTACCTAAGTTTGACGATGATGTTGAAAATGATGTAGAAGTAGTAGTGTCAGGAGACGAAGGGAGTAGTTTACTGATGAGAATATCTTGTTTAACTCTGAAGCATGTAGATGATTCAAGTTGGTTGCGAAGCAATATTTTCCAGTCTACGTGTACTATTCTAGGAAAAGTTTGTCGTTTTTTCATTGATGCAGGTAGATGTGATAACATAATTTCTGAAGAAGCTGTTAAGAAGCTGGGATTGAAGACGGAGAAACATCCTAGACCCTACAAGCTGGCTTAGTTAAAGAAAGGAGGAGAATTCACAGTGGGAAGAAGAGTGTTTGTTACCTTTTCCATTGGGTTGAAGTACAAAGATGATATTTGGTGTGATGTAGTTAAAATGGATGTATGTCACCTACTTTTGGGAAGATCGTGGCAGTATGATAGATCAGTTCAGCACGATGGTCGAACCAATAGCTATAGTTTCATGTTTAAAGGCACTAAAATCACATTAGTTCCTATGAAGCATGAACAAAGTGAAGGCAAAACAGTAAAGAAAGTGAATTCAACTAGTCTATTATCTTTGAAGGAATTTGTTGAAGAAGTAGAAGAGAGTCATGAAGTGTTTATGCTTATTTGGTTTGAATCACATGGAGAGCCTGAAATTCCTGTTGAAGTTATGCATGTGCTAAAAGAGTCTGAAGATGTATTTCCCGACGAATTGCCAAAAGGTTTACCTCCACTCAGGGACATACAACATCAGATTGATTTGGTGCTAGGTGCAGTATTACTACATAGGACACATTATTAAACGAGTCCAAAAGAGCATGAAGAGATGAGAGGACATGTTGAAGAGCTACTTGAGCAAGGGAGAGTCCGAGAAAGCCTCAGTCCTTGTGCCATACCTGCCTTGTTAGTCCCAAAGAAAGATGATTTATGGAGAATATGTATGGATAGTAGAGCTCTCAACAAGATCACTATTAGATATAGATTTCCTATGCCAAGACTTGATGATCTATTAGATCAAATCAATGGATCTATTATATTTTCAAATATTGATTTGAAAAGTGGTTATCATCAAATACGAATTAGACCAGGGATGAATGGAAGACCACATTCAAGACTCGAGAAGGGTTGTATGAATGGTTGGTTATGCCGTTTGGTCTATCGAATGCACAAGTACTTTCATGAGAGTGATGAATCAGATTTTCAGACCATACATTGGGAAGTTTGTTGTAGTATATATTGACGATATCCTAATCTATAGTGCCAGCATAGAGGAGCATATACAACACCTGAAGGTTGTATTGATGCTTCTTCGTCAAGAACAATTCTATGCTGCGACGAAGAAGTGCGTGTTCATGATGTAAAGTGTTTTATTCTTGCGATACATTGTTTCTAAGGAAGGCATACAAGTGGATCAGAATAAAGTCACCACAATCAGAGATTGGCCTCGACCTAAGATCATAACAGAAATCAGAAGCTTTCATGGTTTGGCATCATTCTATTGAAGGTTTATCCCACACTTTAGCAGTGTGATGGATCCTGTTATGGATTGCATGAAGAGAAAGCAATTTATGTGGACAAAGGAATCTCAGTTTTCTTTTTAGAAGATTAAGGAATTTTTGATGACAACACCAGTCCTGGTATTACCAGATTTTCAGTTGTTATTTGAATTGCATACAGATGCATCTAAAGTTGGAATAGGAGGGGTGTTGAGTTAGAAGGGCCGTCCTACTGCATATTTTAGTGAAAAGCTATCTGGAGCAAAGCTGAGATACAACATATATGACGTGGAGTTCTATGCTATTGTACATGACGTGAAGCATTGGAGACATTACTTATTTCACAAGGAGTTTGTTCTGTATACTGATCATGAAGTATTGAAGCATTTGCAAGGTTAAGATAAAATTGCTGCAAGACATGCATCGTGGATTGCTTACTTGCAACAGTTTACATTTGTTGTGAAGCACAAATCGGGAGTAACTAATCGCATAGCTGATGCTTTGAGTCGAAGGAATCATTTGCTTACGATTGTGCGAGTCGAAGTAGTTGGTTTTGATGAACTTCCAGAATTGCTAATGACAGATTCATATTTCTTGCAGGACATAGACAAAGTCAAGGAAGGAATATGGAAGGTTTTGTGCTGATCAATGGATTTCTATTCAAAGGAGCTCAATTGTGTATTCCAAATTGCAGTTTGAGGATGAATATTGTCAAGGAATTGCATGTAGAAGGACATGTGGGTTGTGAACGTACGTTGAAGCTGGTTTCTTACTCTTACTTTTGTCCATCTATGAGAAAAGAGGTCGAGAAGTTTTTGCAGAGATGCCACGTTTGCCAAGTATCAAAGGGAACTACCACTAATGTTGGATTATACATTCCATTGTCTGTGCCTAATAAGGCATGGGTGGACGTTAGTTTGGATTTTGTTTTGGGATTGCCAAGGACACAACGAGGCAATGATTCTATATATATGGTCGTAGATCGTTTTTCAAAGATGGTACATTTTATTGCTTGTAAGAAGACGGCAAATGCTGTGAATGGTGCTCAGTTATTTTTCAAGGAAGTCTATCATCTTCATGGGTTACCTGAATCCATCATGTCAGACAGAGATACTCATTTTCTAAGTCATTTTTGGATCAGTTTGTGGAAGATGATTGGGACAAAGCTGAAATTTAGTAGTGCTTATCATCTGCAAACAGAAGTAGTGAACAGATCTTTGGGAAATTTGTTGAGATGTCTTGTGAAAGATAGTTTGAATAGTTGGGATGCAAAGTTGTGTCAAGCTGAGTTTTCACACAATCATGCCATTAATCGAAATACAGGGTTCAGTCCATTTCAGATTGTCTATTCACTTGTGCCGAGAGGACCATTAGATTTGTCGACAGTTCCGCAACAGAAAAGGGTTATCAAGTGAGCCAGTGATTTTGTTAAAGAGTTGTGCGAGTGTCACAAAGTTGTGCAGGAAAGATTGCTCAAGGAAAATGAGAAGTATAAGCAATTTTCAGACTTGAAACGACGAAGTGTTAACTTCAAAGAAGGAGATTTTGTTTACGCGGTGTTGATGAAAGATCGTTTTCCTATGGGAACTTACAATAAGTTGAAAGCTAGAAAAATTGGACCCATAGAAATCGTGAAGAAAATCAATGATAATGCTTATCAATTAAAGCTGCCAGAAGGCGTGTATACTTCGGAAGTGTTCAACGTCAAGCATTTAATTCGATATTATGAAGATGAGCCTATCAAAGAAGAGGAATGTGTGAATTCGGGGTTGAATTCTTGTCAACCTGGGGAGGATGATGCAGCGCATCATGGAAGATATTTGTATGCGAGTTATAGGTCATCTAGCGACCTAAGGAAGTTGTTCAGTGACCTAGAATGGGAAGGAAGGTAGAGCAGGTCGTTCATGGAGCTAAATCTTGAAGAAGGGGAGTATTGGTCGCTCAACGAGCCGATAAATCATGGGAAGAAGCCCAACGATCCAAAAGGTTTGTTCTCCAACCTGAAGAGAAAGGGCGGTGTGACAACCCGCTCATTCGATGATTTTAGATTTAAATATTTTATTTAAATATATCGTCGTATCTTATGTGTCATTCAAAATGCTGTTTTTCACAAACGATAAAATTAGGACTCGGGACCACTTCCATTGAGTCTGGATCATCGTTTACGACCTTTTTGACTATAAGAATCAATACCTTTTGAGTTAGTGAAATTTGGTCGTCCTAATTAGAATGTATGGCCAAAATATCACTTTTCACATAAGAATGAATTTGGACTCGAAACCGCTTCCATCGAGTTCAAAACGTCGTTTAGGTGTTCGAAAACTATAAGGTTCGATATGTTCCAAGATTCGGAATTTAGGCACCTTGGCTAGGGCTTGGTTGAGCTAACCTAGCTCATCATAAACCCCCCCCCCCCATTAGCTCTCTCCTCTTCATTCATTCATCTCTTCATCAAAAGAAATATAAATAGGGAAAGGAATTGGAAATTAAAATTCCAAGCTAGGACTTCATGCTAGAAGCCTCAATTCATGTGCTAATTTGATTTCAAGACATGGGTAAGCTCTCTACTCTCCCTCTTTACAATATACTGCTATCAATTTCGGACCTTTAGTGTGCCTTAACACTCATGAGACTTCATTTGTGTTTATGAGGTGATTACTGAGGATCTAATGAAGAAAGGTGGGTTCTTTGCTTGAATTGGAGCTTGTTCTTCGTCGTTTGAAACCAAGGTGAGTTCTTTATTGAACTCACATCTATGCCACAAGCCGTTGGCTTATACAAGTGTAATTTAGTGTTCATATGAGTTTGCAGGTGCTTGTAAATTGGTTAGGTTAGAGTAGCTTAGTCGATTCCATGTTTTATGTTTCATTGAGTTGACAACTTATAATAGTGATTGTTCATACGATCCAATATATATGATATGAGTTGATTTAGTGATGTTGTGGAGCTCCGTTGTCCCCCGACACGTTCTAATCCTTCACAAGTCGCTTGAATTGCTTTGATATGCTTTTCATTGCTCATTTGAAATAGAGATTAGGACATATTCTATTCACACAATCAATGCACATGATTTAAATCGATTAAGTGGTGTTGTGAAGTACCATTGTCGCATCCGGCAAGTTCTAAGACTTCAAAATTCACTTATATCGTGTTTATTTGTTTTAGTTTGGAAATTTGGTTCGTTTAGAACCTATAATCATAATCCTTGTATTCGAGATTTGCGAGTCGATATGGTGGATCGAAGAGGTCTCATTGATGTCCGGAAGGAGTCACGAGCCTCGAAGATCGGCGTTGGACACTCGCGCGGGAGCAAATCCCTCTAGGTTCGACCTGGGCAACGGCCCAGGTCAGGACCGGTTAACCCGGTTTTTCCTCTGTGGAAAAACAGTCGACCACCATATTTGGCCGGTTGACCGGTCTGGGTGAACCTGGGCTGTTTTGCCCAGGTCCGACCCAACATCGATTATGCGCCTCCTCGCACGATCACGTTGGCTTCTGGACTCCTCCTTGGCGCTTCCATGCACGTTGATGGTCTTTGAATTCACCGAAGATCATTGTAAAGCCGTGCACTCCTTTATGGTATATCGAAGTTATTCGATACTCTTGTTAATATGATTCACGACTCTAAAACGTGAATTATCGACTCGATATCCTTCGAGTCCATTTCGACGTGGTTTAGAACCTTGGGTGCTAGTTTGGTATTTCGATTCATTCGTTGATTGAAATTACAACCGTTATCCCTTGATTTCCTGTATGTTGTTATAATGTGAGTTTATGTTTCATGATGTTTGTGTTTTATCGCTACGGTGATGGTTTTCATGAATATTTGAACCACAACGGATAATGGGGTTTTATATTGTCAATGGGCATCGAACCAATGTATAATCAGTTTTTAAATTCAAATCCATTTAAAATAAATTCGGTTTCTAAACGCGGTTCTGATTCTATTGATTTATATACGATTCCTTATCCTATCGACCGAACGAGGAATTTAGTTTATTTACCTTAGTAAAACTGAGGACTATGACCCCTTGTGTGTTTACTTCGGCGAATAACTCTTAGACTCGTTCGTTTGAACCTATGTGGTGATTTTCTCTATTTTGAATAGAAATCAATTACGGGTTCATAAATATTCGAGAATGTCATGTGATTATGGGACATGTTGCCATTCCCTTATAATTACTAGCTCAGAGTAATTTCTATTCACCCGGATCGTTAGTATCCGCCTCCCGACATAGTTGTTTGGTTCGCAAACGCCCTAGTGGGACTTTACGATTGGAACCTTCATCTATGGGTCTTCGGTCCATCTTTCTATGACTTTCTATGATTTATGTTTTCCTCTACCGGGGTCACGACCCGGCCCTTTGGGGGAGCTTCGGCTCAAAAAAGTAGGTTCGCTACCTAGAGACCACATCTTATCTGGGGAGTTTCCACTTTTTATTATATGACATAGTTGTTTAGTTCGCAATCGCCCTAGTGGGACTTTACGATTGGGACCTTCATCTATGGGACTTCGGGCAAACTTTCTATGATTTAGGTTTTCCTCTACTGGGGTCACGACCTGGCCCTTTGGGAGAGCTTCGGCTCAAACAAGTAGGTTCGCTACCTAGAGATCGCATCTCATTTGGGGAGTTTCCACTTTTTATTAAGTTTCCTGGATTTCTAGTGATTTCTGGATTCTTGATTACTTTGATGCAATGCGCGTCAATTTGATAAATGATTTATGAATCTTGATTACTTTGACGCGATGCGCGTCAATTTGATAAATGATTTATGATTCTTGATTACTTTGACGCGATGCGCGTCAATTTGATAAATGATTTATGATTCTTGATTACTTTGATGCGATGCGCGTCAACTTGATTTATGTTTGGCATTCCTTTGTCACTTCCTGTTATATGTTATTATTTGAATGCTGCATTCTACATTAGCTAGGAGATTTTTTAGAGCTAGTTAGTTGACATGCCATGTTTTATATTCGCTTATGATTAGATATTATTATTAGAATCATGTCATCCTTTGTTATATCTCTTATTATCTCAGTTTATTTGATGAGTATAGTTAGACTGATCCGTTTATTGTTTATTTTCTTATAAATAATACTCGGGTCAAGCCAAGTCATTTTAGGTGCTCCTTTGAGTCTCATCGCATGATTGATCTTCCGCTTTCAACTTGCTACTCTGTCTCCGTAGCTTTATGTACTTTTGTACCTATGTCATTGTCTATCCTTGTGTGCATATTCCTTTATTTAGATCATAGTACATGTCTCTGTTCTTTCAGGATTAGTGGATCTTTGTTGACCACTAACTTGTTGTACCATTTTTGGTTTATTCATATCAATTCCGCCTTTGTGATATGATTATTCTGTGTCTGGCCATGAGATATACCATATTTATATTATTGTTGTTGTCTATTTTATACTGCTTTCTGAATTGCATATATCTGTTGTGTAGTTTCCCTATGTGACGAATGGTCATGTCGAAATTTTAATCGGTATCAGAATTCGATGTACATTCCTCATATGGAGCAATTATACAATCGGTTGCTCTTCACAAACCTGATTCCCTGTTATGGTCTACGACATTTCTCTGAAATGAACTCGGCGATAGTAGGTATAGAGGCGGGGCGTTACAGTTGGTATCGGAGCCATCTTTCGGAACAGTGTAAGATAGTATGACGATGGTATTGTCTCGAGCCTTTCTCGGGAATTGTGCTTTAGGGTTTTAGTTAGAGTCTTAAGACCCATCATAGCTTATCTTCCTATACGATTCCATTTTGATTGAATTCGCATCGCTTGAATTCAACTTGAGACTAACTTTTTCCTCCTTCTTTTTCCTTAAAGAAGCAAAATAGTTGGTCATAGCCTTGCAAGTGTCGGTTCACCTAGTGTACCTCCTACGGGAGGGGTGATTATGTCTCAAGTGTCCTGTTTTTAGTCTTTTCGAATAGTTATCGACTCGTTCTCTTTCGAGTTGATTTCTATAGTCCATCTAGGGCCCGTGTGCTCTAGTAGTGCTTCTGTTTCATTCTTTCACTCGAGTTGCTAATCGATGCCTGTCTTTGTATAAATTACATTATTAAAACGTAAATTTCAAGTTGTCGGTCTCTTTGGTGATCTTAATTTGACATTGTCATGACCACTTCAATCGCACGAGAAATTTAATTAAACGCCTTAGTAAAAATGAGGACTATGGACCCTTGTGTTTGCTTTGACGGATAGCTACTGGACTTGTGCATTTGAAAACTATCATGTATCACGCCTATCTTGTTGATCATTTATGATCCTTGTAGTTGATTGACCATTAGATATATTGCCGTGCGTCGTTACGCACGTTGTAAGCGCCTTTGATCCTGATATTTCTTGACTTCTAGTTAAGGTTGTTTCGTACGTCGTTACGTACCTAGCATGGTCTATCGATCACTTGTCGGTCGGTCCGGAGACACCATGTCTCCATGACTAAATTTACTCCCTTGTTGTCATCTATATAGTTCTAGTTCGGTGTGAGATCACCAAGCCTTCGGCTAAAACAACTCATTTGTTACCTTGTTGGGCCGGTATGGGTCACCAAGCATTTGTGCTAAATTAACTCAACAAATGCGCAACGATACATTTGTGTTACCTCGTTGTGTTCCAAACTCAAGATCAAGAATGTGGGAAAGCATCCTGCTTCTTGTGATCCCTCTTCTTGAGTCAAGGTACATGTCATTTACCTTGTTCAGAGATTATTTTATTTATGTTCTTTTGATATATGTCGACTGTGTTCTTCGTTATCAAAAATCTTGATTTGTAATTTATTCATAAGTTGATAAAGCAATTTTATTTCCTTTATGCCATCCCGAATGATTATTGAATTTTTATATTTTCGCGAGATTTGCGTGAACTTTAGGAATTTGGAGGACTATCTTGTGTTAACTTGTCTGTTGGGTGCGTTAAGAATCTCGAACGAGACGTTGGACGCCATGTTGTAGTTCGGAATTCATAAACACCATTATGTGACAATCCGACATTTGAAATGATCCCTAAAATTAAACTAACCATTAATAAGTTAATCAATGCGATTTTTCGTAATCGTTTGTTATCTTTCTAGATAATTTATTTCTAGAATTCTTTGAAGCAATTCCAAGAATTTGAGTGGTTCAAGATTTTTAATTAGAAATTATCTTGAATCTTTTCTTTGGGTAAATTAAATAACTCCAGGAACAACCCAAAGAGTTATTTATTTATGTCTGGTGTTTCTGATTTCAGATCTTTGATTTTCGAGAATTCTTAGTGATTGGGAATCTCACCTAATTCCTAATGCTTGTTTCGATTTGCTGAAGAAAATTTAGTATTCTCATGATTCCATGGGTCTCCTTATTTTCTCTAGTGAACGATCACTCAAGAGGATGGGAATCCCGTGGGGGAGGGGAAATTTTGGTTTTGTGATCCGCGGCGAACTCAATAATTGCTTTCTTCGAATCTGTGATCTAGTCGATCATCTGGGAGTGCTATAGTCAATTCACTTATGGACTTAGCCTTGCGTTGTTCTTAGAAATGAATATCGAAAGAATGATCCTTTGTTTTTTTGAATCATTTGGATTGACAATTGTCTCTGCACGTTTGGTAACCCTTGTCAATCAAATCTTTAGGGATTAAGACCTCCTTGGTTTAATCTCATCTTGTTAGAGAAATTGTCTATTGCTTCTTTGATTAGTTGTTGATGTTTTTACGATTTGATATTTTTGGCGGAAAATTATCTTAAATCCTATTGTTCCGAAGTGGTAAGTTGTGCACTACTTATCCATCATCTTCTCGATGTTTCTGATTTTTCTAAAATCGATACTCAAGTTTCTGAATATTGGGAATTTCGTATAATTCCTAATGATTCGTCTTTATGGTTACTAAATGAGATTTAGTACCAGATTAGAAATCGATTTCCCCGAATAGTTCATTGGTACTCTATTGCCAATACTAGTTATTGATTTCTAGCTCACTGGTATTCCGTACCAACCTGGAATCATTGATTACTCCTTCGAGAATTGCTCTCTTTAGCTAACCTTGTTGGAACCTCTGAGTTGTTCTTTTGTGGGCGTCGGCCTCCTTGTCGAAAGACTAAAGTGTTGAAGTTCGGTGTTCGCTACATCGTCGTGATTGAGTTTTGGGAATGGATTAGTCAACCATCGTAATTTCCCATCTCATATCCTAAGAGAAATATCTACTATTGATATTCGCATCCATAGGACACAGTCCCGTTACTTCTTGAAAATTCTGAATTCGATTTGGAAGATTCCTATGTATTATACATATTCTCATTCCTTTGAGAATTGTAATAAGAGAGGCAAATCAATACGAATTCATAACGTTAATGAATTTTTATGGAATTACTTTACTTGTTTGGGATGACTACCTTCATGGGTAATGAAATTCGAGATTGAACTCTAGTTTTATAATCTTGCGAGACGAAATGGGGATCTCACCTAGCCATTGGTGTGACCTTTTCATTTCGTGTCGGTTCTTGTGGTACCACTCCGTGGTATTATTTTTGGTTGTTAATTATTACTTTATTCTTAAGGAATTGTGGGGACGCAATTCTTTTAAGGGGAAAGTCTGTAACAACCCGCTCATTTGACGATTTTAGATTTAAATATTTTATTTAAATATATCGTCGTATCTTATGTGTCACTCAAAATGCTGTTTTTCACAAACGATTAAATTAGGACTCGGGACCACTTCCATTGAGTCCAGATCATCGTTTACGACCTTTTTGACTATAAGCGTCGATACCTTTTGAGTTAGTGAAATTTGGTCGGTCCTCATTAGAATGTATGGCCAAAATATCACTTTTCACATACGAATGAATTTGGACTCGAAACCACTTCCATCGAGTTCAAAACATCATTTAGGTGTTCGAAAACTATAAGGTTCGATATGTTCTGAGATTCGGAATTTAGGCACCTTGGCTAGGGCTTAGTTAAGCCAACCTAGCTCATCATATAAACCCCCCAATAGCTTTCTCCTCTTCATTCATTCATCTCTTCATCGAAAGAAATATAAATGGGGAAAGGAATTGGAAATTAAAATTCCAAGGTAGGGCTTCATGTTGGAAGCTTCAATTCATGTGCTAATTTGATTTCAAGACATGGGTAAGCTTCTACTCTCCCTCTCTACCTTATACTCCTATCAATTTCGGATCTTTAGTGTGCCTTAACACTCATGAGACTTCATTTGTGTTTATGAGGTGATTATTGAGGAGCTAATGAAGAAAGGTTGGTTCTTGGCTTGAATTGGAGCTTGTTCTTCGTCGTTCGAAACCAAGGTGAGTTCTTTATTGAACTTACATCTATGCCACAAGCCATTGGCTTGTACAAGTGTAATTTAGTGTTCTGATGAGTTTGCAGGTGCTTGTGAATTGATTAAGTTAGAGTAGCTTAGCCGATTCCATGTTTTATGTTCCATTGAGTTGACAACTTATGATAGGGATTGTTCATACGATCCAATATATATGATATGAGTTGATTTATTGATGTTGTGGAACTCCGTTGTCCCCCAACATGTTCTAATCCTTCAAAAGTCGCTTGAATCGCTTTGATATGCTTTTTGATTGTTCATTTGAAATAGATATTATGACATATGCTATTCACACGATCAATGCACATGATTTAAATCGATTAAGTAGTGTTGTGAAGTACTATCGTCGCACCCGACAAGTTCTAAGACTTCAAAATTCGCTTATATCGTGTTTATTCGTTTTGGTTTGGAAATTTGGTTCGTTTAGAACCTATAATCATAATCCTTGTATTCGAGCTTTGCGAGTCGATATGGTGGATCGAAGAGGTCTCATTGATGTCCCGAAGGAGTCATGAGCCTCGACGATCGATGCTGGACACTCGCGGGGAAGCAAATCCTTATAGGTTCGACCTGGGCATCGACCCAGGTCAGGACCGGTCGACTGGCCCAAAACAGGGCGGTCGACCGGTTTTCCCTCTGTGGAAAAACGATCGACTGCTCTATTTGGCCGGTCGACCGGTCTACGTGAACCTAGGCTGTTTTGCCCAACATTGACCCAATTTCGATTGTGCGCCTCCGCTCACGATCACGTTGGCTTCTGGACTCCTCCTTGGCACTTCCATGCACGTTGATGGTCTTCGAATTCACCGAAGATCATTGTAAAGCTGTGCGCTCCTTTTTGGTATATCAAATTTATTCGATACTCTTGTTGATATGATTCATGACTCTAAAACGTGAATTATTGACTCGATATCCTTCGTGTCCATTTCGACATGGTTTAGAACCTTCGTGTGCTAGTTTGAGATTTCGATTCGTTCATTGATCGAAATTACAACTATTATCCCTTGATTTCCTGTATGTTGTTGTATTATGAGTTTATGTTTCATGATGTTTGTGTTTTATTCGGTACAGCAACGGTTTTTATGAATATTTGAACCACAATTGATAATGGGGTTTTATATTGTCAATGGGCATCGAACCAATGTTTAATCGGTTTTTGAATTCAAATCCTTTTAAAATAATTTCGGTTTCTAAACCCGGTTCTGTTCTATTGATTTATATACGGTTCCTTATCCTATCGACCGAACGAGGAATTTAGTTTATTTACCTTCGTAAAACTGAGGACTATGACCCCTTATATGTTTACTTCGGCGAATAACTCTTGGACACGTTCGTTTGAACCTATGTGGTGATTTTCTTTGTTTTGAATAGAAATCAATTAGGGGTTCGTAAATATTCGAAAATGGCATGTGGTTATGGGACATGTTGCCATTCCCGTATAATTACTAGCTCGGAGTAATTTCTATTCACCCGGATCGTTAGTATCCACCTCCTGACATAGTTGTTTGGTTCGCAATCGCCCTAGTGGGACTTAACGATTGGAACCTTCATCTATGGGACTTCGGTCCATCTTTCTATGATTTGCTATGATTTATGTTTTCCTCTACCGGGGTCACGACCCGGCCCTTTGGGGGAGCTTCGGCTCAAAAAAGTAGGTTCGCAACCTAGAGACCACATCTTATCTGGGGAGTTTCCACTTTTTATTATATGACATAGTTGTTTAGTTCGCAATCGCCCTAGTGGGACTTTACGATTGGGACCTTCATCTATGGGACGTCGGGCAAACGTTCTATGATTTTCTATGATTTATGTTTTCCTCTACCGGGGTCACGACCTGGCCCTTTGGGAGAGCTTCGGCTCAAACAAGTAGGTTCGCTACCTAGAGATCACATCTCATTTGGGGAGTTTCCACTTTTTATTAAGTTTCCTGGATTTCTAGTGATTTCTGGATTCTTGATTACTTTGATGCAATGCGCGTCAATTTGATAAATGATTTATAATTCTTGATTACTTTGACGCGATGCGCGTTAATTTGATAAATGATTTATGATTCTTGATTACTTTGACGCGATGCGCGTCAATTTGATAAATGATTTATGATTCTTGATTACTTTGATGCGATGCGCGTCAACTTGATTTATGTTTGGCATTCCTTTGTCACTTCCTGTTATATGTTATTATTTGAATGTTGCATTCTACATTAGCTAGGAAATTATTTAGAGATAGTTATGTTGACATGCCATGTTTCATATTCGCTTATGATTAGATATTATTATTAGAATCATGTCATCCTTTGTTATATCTCTTATTATCTCGGTTTATTTGATGAGTACAGCTAGACTGATCCGTTTATTGTTTATTTTCTTACAAATAATACTTGGGTCAGCCCGAGTCATTTTAGGTGCTCCTTTCGGTCTCATCGCAGGATTGATCTTTCGCTTTCAGCTTGCTACTCTTTCTCCGCAGCTTTATGTACTTTTGTACCTATGTCATTGTCTATCGTTGTGTACATATTCCTTTATTTATATCATGGTACATGTCTCTATTCTTTCAGGATTAGTGGATCTTTGTTGACCACTAGCTTGTTGTACACATTCTTGGTTTATTCATATTTATTCTGCCTTTGTGATATGATTATTCTGTATCTGGCTATGAGCTATACCATATTTATATTATTGTTGGTGTATATTTTATACTTCTTTCTGGATTGAATATAGTCGTTGTGTAGTTTCCCTATGTGCTGAATGGTCATGTCGAAATTTTAATCGGTATCAGAATTCGATGTGCATTCCTCATATGGAGCAATTATACAAGTGGTCGCTCTTCACAAACCTCATTCTCCATTACGGTCTATGACATTTCTCTGAAATGAACTGGACGATAGTGGGTATAGAGGCGGGGCGTTATAGGCGGGCTTGAGGAAGCATTGTTAAACCGTACAGGAAAGGGGCCGATCGCTCCTAATTTGTTCACTCCTAGGTCGTTCGCTCATAAGTCGTTCACTCTGGGATCGTTTGCTGTTGGGTTGTTCGCCCTTGGGTCGCTACTGGCAGAAGACAATACAATTTGTTAAAAATAGGGTCATTTGTCACAGTTGATCATTCATTCCATTATTGTATAATGTCGTTTGTTATGGTTGGGTCATTCACTTCATTGTTTGTGAAAGACTAAAGGGTTGCGTGTTGTAAACCCTATAAATAGGGGTGTGGTGTGAGTTGTAAGGGTTGTTGACATTTGAATAAATCCCTTGTGTGATCTTTGTGCCACCATTAAAATTGGAAGTTGAGTGTGATCTCCTTTCCCCATCTTCGGATATTCGAGTGCGCTTGAATCAACGAACTTGAAGCCGATTCACGGTATCGCTTACGAGTGATCAATGTTCAAAGAACCATAGATCGATAACAAGGTATCTTGCGAGATCAACGTGTTAAAGATAGCAAGATTCTAGCATCGAAAGATCAACGGAGTTGAGCATTTAACCTATCCTTGATTCGATTTCCACGAATTCATCCATTCGTTTGGAGTTAGATCTTGGACGCTGCGCCAGATACAATAAAAATAAATATAATAACTATTATAAAAATAATATCCTCCTCTTATAAATAACCACTATCTTTCCCCTAAACCTAGAATTTTCGTTCACTGTTCAAAGCATTTTGGCCGCTAGTATCAAAGCCAACAAGAGCAAATCAAAAGAAATTAAAACTAAAATCTATAAATTTCTATATATGTATATATATATATATATGAGTTGTTTGAAGCTTTGTGTTCATTATGGTGTAGCTTTTGATGGGTTCGATCATGGTTATTGTCGCCCAGCCGCGATTAGGGTTGTACTTTCAAGAAACTTAAAGCAACGATTATCCATTTGAAGATTGTTTTTGATCTTGGGGTGGAAGATGGAGTTAGCGTGCAAGATTTTAGGATATTCGGTTGTGATTAAGGTTAGTGTGTTCCTGTACAGTGTAGCAGGGGAGTTCGAACGCGTTTTTTGGTTGGAGTGTGCGAGAGCTGAAAACGATATAGGAATGAAGAAGGGAAGGAGCGGTGTTGATGTGTGAAGGAAGCTTGGTGATCGGCGTTGAGTATAAGGAGAACGAGATCTCAAAAACCTACGGACATGGGAAGTATTCTGTTCAAATACTGGGTAAGGGATTCAAAACAATGTTGAAGGGGGAGAGTTGGAAGAGAAAGTGAGTTGTGAAAGTCTCGTGATTTTTAATTCAGCAATGAGGGAAGGAGATCAATAAGAAGTGTGGCAATGGTTGGTTACGGGTTCGTGAATTTCCAAGATAGAGGAAGAAGGATTAGTTGTTAACACGTGGATTAAGAATGCATAATAGTATATTTAAAGATTATTAATATATAATTTGATTAGTTAATTACTCGAAAATATATTCAAACTTATTAAATTGGTAACTTTCTCATATTGTATTAGAATATGACGAAACAGGATCCGTTAGGATCGTATGGACAGAGGCTACACAATAGAACTAGTTTGGAATGGTTTGGAGTTGTTTGGAGCTCGTTACAATTTATGGCAAATGGAAATCACTAATCTGAATCAATGACCGTTAACCGTTATTTAACGATTAATGTCCAATGTGAGTAAATTCACTAACTCTGTCCAGTCTATAATTTTATAATTGTAATTTAGCATTGATAAAATGATGACTGATTTCTGTGTGATGGTTGTTTGGATGAATTGCTAATTAATTGGTTAAAAATATAGATATAGTCATATATATAAATCATTAATTAAATATTAATTCTGTTTATCAAAATATTTCATATTGATATAAAATTCGTGTTATTTATATTGGTTAACATCTGTGGATGCAGGGAAATAGGTTGGAGGGATCCAACTGGATTCCTTAATATTTATAATACTGTTTTTTTCATATATTGTGATATATGTTGTGATATATAATCTGTGATTGATTAAGATGACACTGGTCTTTTTATTTGGCATTTTAAATACCATAAGTAATACTGGAATGTAAAAAGGGAAATTTCAAAATGTATATTGAAACAAAAATACTTATATAATTAATAGAATTTTAAAAAGGGAATTGCGAGTTATAAAACAATTATGGGAAGACGGATTTAAAGTAGACATTAAATAGAAATATGTTTTTAACTGATAAATTGCGAAGAATAATTTATTAAAGATGTTTATAAATTAAGAATTTTTTTTATCATTGGATAAATAAAAATATAAGTCTGGATTTATATGGAGAAGTAAAAAAAATCGGTTTTATCACCGATATTGGAAATTGAATGAGAACATAGCAGTTATAAAGGTGATTATCAATAAAATTATAAGTGCTGGAAATAAAATAAGATTTTCATGAATAGTCTATAAATAGAAGTATAAAAAGAATTTGGATTTGAGATATTGTTTTAAATGCGGAATCAAACTGGTTTATTCTATAAAAAAAGAAATATTATTCACGTTTGAAGTGAATAATGGGTGGAAGTAAATATTTGGAAATAAAATCTTTTATAAAGGAAACTGGGTTTTAGAATAGGAATTAAAATGGAGTTTAGGGAATTAGAAACTGATTGGAGATTAGTTAAGTTGAACGACTTTTTGAGTGTAGGTTTGATTTTGGTTTCGGCCTTCGAGGTTGATACTTTGGAAGTTGTTCTCTAACTAGTTTACAGTTAGAGATTGATAGATATGGGAGGATAGTGATGCGTGTATAAGAAATGGAAATGTTTTCCAATGTTAATAAAGTATATTTTCTAAATTCGGAAAATAAGAATTTATGAATATATGGAAACGGGAAATGGGGAAATGAATAAATTAATGATAAATTAATTTAAAGGGAAAAATGTTGATTGATGATTGATCGATAAAAATTCCATTAGGGAATAAGGTCGTTGTGCGTATGGATGTTTTCCTTTGATAGTTAAATAACCAACTATCAAAGTTTTGACCATTTTTCCATCGTCAATACGAAGAGATCGGGATCAGATTTATTATCTGAAAACCACTCCGTATGGGCATTAGCATTGCGAATCAAATATGATGAAGATAATTAAAGATGGAGTTTATGCAAGGCCTGTTCTGGAAAATCCTAGGTAGAAATTGCCTAAGACGGGTTTACAGAATAGTGTCTTCAGTTTATCCAGTCCTAGGACAACTTGTATGCAAGAATGTCTGACGTAGTATATCTAATAGATCGCGTAAGTTGATCTTTTCAAACGTATTAACGTTTGTTGGCGGGGAAATTTGTTTCTCTTTGCTTTATACCCATGGTATTTTTGGAGAAATCAATTTGTGATTTGGCGTGTATGACGATGGGCCATTCAAAGTAAATAAAAGTGTGATCTGTCAAAAAGATACGTTATGACCTCAAGCCTCACAACCAGGAAATGGTTTAAAATCAGGTAGATCGCATAGCTAAGTGGGTAGGTCCTAATTAGGGTGTATTGTCACCTGATCTAGAGAAAATATATTTTCTTCTTTAATCTATTTCGATGTTGTCCCTTTCTTCATCCTCATTTATATAATTATCAATTTCACCAAATCTTAGAAATCACAAATGGTGATATTATTTATATATGCAGTTGAATGATATTCTTCTTCTGAATCAAGCATGGAGTAAGAAACATGGAGTAAGAAAAAAATGAAAAGGTGAAGATGAGTAGTGGGTTCTATCTAAATTTTATCCAATGATACAGGAGTTGATTGATAAACTTAGCAAGAGTGAGCTACCAAAGGATGAGTCTCAATGTATGAATGAATCAAGCCCTACTATTTATGGAAACACACAAAGTGTTTAGTTACTTCCAGCCCTGTTCATTCTGCTCATTCCATGAGATCAAGGCGAATTCCCACATGGACCAGGCCTCGTGCATCAGATGATGGTCATTCAACAGCTTTGAAAGATACATCTAATGATTTCAGATAGATGGGCCAGTGTGTCTTTGTATTTTTCATTGGTGGAGCTACCCGATCTGAGCTTCGCGCTATACACTAGCTAACATCAAAACTGAAGAGGGAAATCTTCTTGGTTCTGCTAGCCTTGATGATCCTGCCCATTATATCAAGAAAGTAAAACTGTTGAGTATCGAAAAACTGTCATTGGATGCCCTTGAAATCTAATCAAACTTCGGAAATGAAACAATAATACATAGAGTTTTTTGATCGCCGCATATATTCTTTGATCATTTCAGCTAAAGTTACATTATTGTGGTTTTGTTTAAACGGGGCATATACTGGAACAAGATGCATTCAGGGTGATGCTGATTTACGTTCC